>JABAKD010000024.1:471861-1071861 GCA_012845835.1 Undaria pinnatifida | reverse complement strand
TTAGGCTACCTATAGCACACACCGGCACTATACAGGGGGCCCGCCACTGTAGTGGGTATGTATGCTGTGACATATTTTCCTTGATATGTGTGTACTATTTGTGTATTGTATTGTAACGACTTGCTTGTCGTGACATGTGTGCCGTGACGTGTACGCGCTGTGACATTTGGCGTGACACTTTGGCGCGTGTTTTCGTGCCTTGAAAGATGTGCGGTGGTCTTCATGCGCTGCGGCATGTATGTGTGCTCTTGACATGTTTTCCGTGATATATGTGTGCGATAGAATGTTTACCGTGACCTGTTAGCCGCGACACGTTGCCGTACTTTTTATGTATGGCTGCCGTGACTTATTTTCCGCGGCAGAACACGTTTGCTGCAACATCTTTGTCATGACGTTTTGTCGTGGCATTTGGCGTGATGTTTTTGCTGGATCAAAAAGCTTTCCTTGTCATGTTTCCCGAGAATTTTTGCCGCGACCCTGTTCTCCGCATCCATGTTTGCCGTGACATCTGCCGTGACATTTGCCGTGACCTGTTCGCCGTATCTCTTCGCCGTGCGTTTTTTCCATGTTCGTGACCAATGTTGGGTGGACCAAGATTCGTAAAACGCCTGTACGTGCCGCTACCGGATAAGTCTGGCCGGCGGCAGCTGATGAACATCCTCCTCAAGACTAGCCCCAGCAGTCTCACGCCCAAGGATGTCGAAGAAGTCGTCGACAAAACTGAAGGTACAGTACTTACCGCCCCTCCTTCCCTCCTTCCCTCCCTCCCTCCCTCCCTCCTTCCCTGCCTGTCTGCCTTAATGTTCAACGCCCACGTGGTATTCCTGATTGTGTTTATTCCAGCGACCCCCCGCCCTCCCAACACCGCCTCATTTTTTATTTTCATTTTTCTGTTCAGGATTTTCGGGGGCAGACCCCCCCCCCTCCCTCCAACACCGCCTGCTAACAATAACCCCCCCCCCTCCCGCCTCCTCCAATATAGGGAAGCGGGGGTCTATAGTCGTGCGACTGCGGCTATCCATGAAATGAGTACACCCCCTCACCTTCCCCTCCGGAAACGCCTCGGCATTTTTCCATTCAGGGTTTTCTGGGGCAGATCTCCACGCCCTCTGCACGGAGGCCGCGATGGGACCAGTGCGCGACCTCGGCAGCAGCATTTGCAGCATCAAGGTGGCAGATGTGCCCCCCATGGAGACACGCCACTTTACGGAGGCACGGCAGTCCATGCGGCCTAGCGTTGGGGCGGAAGAGATAACGCACTACCTGAAATGGAACGAGGAGTTCGGCTCTTTCAAGAGGTCTTAATCCCCCTTTTTTTTTGCTGCAAAAATCGCCTTCTTTAAGCGGAATTTTCCCGATTGTTTTACGATTTTCCGGGGCTAATAATGCCCCGTACCCTAGAGTTTGTTTGATTTTTTGGGGGGAAAGCAGGTATCCTATAGCAGGTATCCTATACGTACTAGACCGCGGGTATGCTGTGCGGAATGGGGGACACAAGCAGGGCCTCGTGTTTCAGCTGCTCGGGACCTCTCGCGCGAATGTCGACTCTCTTTTATTTGCAAGCGGCGCCACACTTTTGGGCTATTTTTTTTTTAGCAAAAGAATAGGACCCCTCCCGTTAAGAAAAGCTCACCCACATAGTATATTACGAGTACCAACAACGAAGCTTGCAAAGATGAGTATTGACCCGAAATTCGTCCAACTCACGGCTGGCGTCCTGAAACTGTTTTTACAAAATCTTGTTTCGCGGCATGACGCCTGCTGCGACGGAGGTAGCACGTTGTGGGAAGGAAAAAAGAAACGCTGAATTTCAAGACCTCCGTTAAAACCCAACATCGCTGGAGAAATGTTTTTTTGGGGGAGGGGGGCTTTTGTTTTTTGTTTATATCTATTACATGGTGTATGGTAGATATAGAGCTAAAGCCAACAGCCTTGCCTCAGGGGAAACAAAAACGATGCGCCTCGACCGCAGCGTGAGGCATTGGCGCTTGGCTCTCATGGGATTTTCGGTCGCGCTCAAGTGATGTTCTTGGGTGGCGTACAAGGGCGCTCGTGCAAGTGGCGTAAACCCGGTAGCAACATTAAGCTACCGCCGTATGTATAGGCGCACTGTTTTTATATCTGAGGCACACGGAAACGAAAGTATTTGGAGCAAAGAAATGTCGACCCGATGAAGAATCAAAATCACCTAACATGGCCCAGGTACAAAACATATTATCTTGTTGGCCAAAAAACTAAGAATGACATCCCGGCGATTTCCCGTTTTTTCGGATAATATTTTGGCCAAAAAGGGGTATACCTTGATACCTATGGTTTTACCTCCCCCTTTACCACGAGTCTCGGTCACTAATTCCAAGCTTTTTTCTTCTCTTCCCCACCCGTGGGTTGTCTTCCCCAAACGTGGGTTCTCTTTCCAAAACGTGGGTGTTGTCTTTCCCAAACGTGGGTTCTCTTTCCCAAACGTGGGGGCCGCTCTAAAGGGATCAATCATTACATTGACTGCGACAAATTGTAGGAGCTTCACTGAGGCGCAGACGGATGCTACGATAGAAGACGTGCGCCATGTTTTAGAGGCTGTGCTTTTTTGGCGAAAAAGTTTTTTTCAGAAAAATGACTGACGGAGACTCGCTCCTTAACCCCAAAAATCGTCGGATTATCGTTCTGTTTTTAGTTTTTTTCTGTTTTTTTCGTTGTGTGTATACCTTGACCATGGGACATGGCTGATCGCGGGTTGCACATCGCTTTTGTACAAAACATCGAGTTTTTGGCGGGGCTTGTCACGGGTCATGACGCGGCCCGCGGGGGTCGTGTCAGGAGGTTTTCGAAAACTCGCGGATCGAGTCGGGCTGGGTCGAGTCAGCAGGAGGCGATCGAAATTTCGTGGTTCAGCTCGTGCCGCGCCAGGAGGTTTTCAGGCCTCACGAGTCGAGTCACGCCACCTTGCTCCGATCCGACCCGCGAAAATCCGTGGTTTGGGGAGTGAGGAATAGAGCTCCCCATCATGTTAGAAGTGCTCAGAAATAAGTTGGTGCACCTGTACCGTACTATTAGTACTAATAGTAGCATGTTTTTGAATGATGGGGCACCTTAGCCCAAAACCGTCGCAAATACGCCCCCATTTATTTTTTTTTCAGCACATTTCGTTGTTTGTCTATGAATAGGCCATGGGACGGGGTGTTCACCGGGAGAGGCGTTTTTTCTCCAAATCAGTTTTTGGGGGAGCTGCTCCTCGTGGAGTGAGGAACTCAGAATAACGATGGTGCTCCCCTTCCATTGCAGCATTGGCGTCCGCGGCAGGTTTTGGAAGGACATCGCACGCTACCTCAGGGGGATTGAAGACAACGGCTCTTTTAAGAGGAGTTGATTGTCCCACCTCTCGAAAATCAAATGAACGGATCCCCAACTTTTCGGGAAACATGATCTGAAAGCATTGTGTGATCGTTTTGAACAGCCTATCTATGCTGATTCCAAGTTGTTTGTGCACAAAAACGTGGGTGCGGTTTCATGGAGACTTGCTTTTTCCTCCTTCGGAGTTACAGCTGCGCCCCCAATACGGAGGGAAGCACTTGGAAATAGTATGTAAAAATGGCATGCGGTGGTTTTGTTTTGTGTGTATGGTGTGGTGTGGTATGCTGCTGCATGGTATGGAGTGGCATGGTATGGCACGGTATGAGAGAACGTGGTGTGACATTCTCGGGCATGGTATGGCGTGGTACGGTATGATGTAGTATAATATGGTTTAGTATAGCATGGTTTTTAACATGATATATGGTATCGTATCGTATCGTATCGTATCGTATCGCATGGTATGGCATGGCATGGTATATCATGGTATGGTATGGTATGATGTGGTGCGGGGGGCATGGACCTGCTGCGACGCCCGATTTACTCCCTCGTGGTGAGCGTAAGAAACGTTTTATATATATATATACATACATATATGCAAGGAAGGGGGCTTTGCCGGCGGCCGAGTAAGGGCCGCCGTCGAAGCGAATGCCCACAGGCAACGAAAAAAGAGCTGCAACAGGAAGTTTACGATGCCAAGGGCTGCTTTTCGGGGGCCCGTGAAATGCCCCATTATTCCCATAGTGACGGAAATAAATGACCGGTTACGAGGACCAACGCCCGCATGGGTTGAGTGGACCGCAACTGGACCAAGTCCGGCGGAAGGCTATTTTCTCATGCCCGGGGGCGTTGTTAGGAGGTGAGTGAGCTTGCGCAAGTCCCACACTGCCATCCCCAATGATGACGCTCCCGGTGGCTATTTCCACCGCACCTGATCCCCAAGGACCGGATCGGGTCGACATACTCACGCATCCGTCTCCAGCGGTGGTAGTGGCTTGCGCTGCTGGAGTAGTGACGGGGACCACCGGTAGGAAAAGCTCGCGCTGCCGCTACCACGTGAACTGAAGTATACGCCAGCTAGCGCTGGGTTCAGAATACAAATGATGAATTGAGACACGACATGCATGTATAATAAAAAACGTGGAGGTGTGATGAACTTGAGCTTTAGTTTCCCCCATCCGCCAGAGGACCAAGAAAAAAACGAAAGACACGGTTTAAATATTTACGACCAGTTGTTACGAGTCATGCCGAACGCAATTCAGCGAAGCCGCAGCAGCAGCGGCACACCATAGCAGCAGCAGCAGAAATATAATGCTTGTAGAGGAGAGGGGGAAGTAGTGGCAGCAGCACAGCGCTCCGCACATCGATCACAAGGCTCGGAATATCTTGATCCTATGCCCGAAAACAGGGTACGTGCGTTTTTCCGTTAGACATCTGCACGCAACAGACGATCACACCACTCTTTTAAAAGAAAACTCTACTACTACTGTGGTCACTCTGGGCAAATTTATCAAGGTGTTATAAGGCTTAGTTTGGGTAAGCTATTGGTTAACCTTTTTGCAAGCGGTCAAACGGGCTAGTACTCCACTAATACCTTAATAAATGGCGTCGTCGACAGACCATGGGTTTTTTGGGTCGTGGGTTCAAATCCCACATCCACCATGTAATAAACTTTTTCAGACTTTCCCCATGTCGAACTTGAAAAATACTCTCCCCCCGGTATACCCAGGAAAAGAAACGGCTTGGACATGTTGACAGGTCCGCCCGTATATCCGGCCGACCTGCTATCCCGCCGTTTCAGGGGAGAAGAGTGTTATAAGGCTTAGTTTGGGTAGTAAGCTATTGGTCAACCTTTTGCAAGTGGTCAAGCGGACTAATACCCCACTAATTTAAATACCTCAACAAAGAAAAGGCATGGCCCCCACTTGTTCTCGCTCAATTTTGCGAGTTGACACGTGAAACATAGTTGGCACGAATCGCGGGCTTGATTGAGAGGAATCGAAATCTATCATCAGATTCTGGCATAAAAACAAAAAAGGCGAAATTGACCAGTTTTTGGCAAAAAAAATACCCCGAAAATACCCCGAAGCGGCACATCATTCCCCCGAAATGCACACAATTACTCCGCAATCGTACACTGTCGCCCCGTGATCACATGCCGAAGCGCTATTAACACCATTACCACCACGAACCAACACCACCGCCCGGTGGTGTTGCGGGTGGCGTGTGGGTGTGTGCACCAGCGGAAACTTCCGCTAAAAAAAGCGAAAAACACGGCCCCGAGTGCAGGTAGGTCCAATGCACCCGAATCCGACGAGTTTTCCACGATGTATCGTTTCATTACTCCCCCCCCAGAAACTAAAAACTGGGCGCTGTCTGGGGGACCTTTTGTGCCCTTTTCTCGATAAGTGGCAGGCGAATCCAGAAATTGGTTGGGTTGTAGTGAGCGCCTCGGCGGCGAGATCTGTTTACAACCACCGGTGTAACAAAAAAAAAAATGGACCCCGCGGACACTCGATCAAATTAAGCTATGGGAAAACCTCGCAAAATCTGGACGAAATCGCGATTTTCTCGCCGATCGCGATAAAAAAAAAAATGCTCCGATCCAAACCTCCGCCTGGAACAAAGCGTTCCAGCGGCGTTTTGATTAGGACCAGGAGGAGGTGCGTCAGTCACTCGGAATTAATTCCCACGTCACCTGGGGAAAACGTCATAAAATTGACCCGAACGGGGATGATACATCACTCTTTTAAATAAATAAAGTCTAATATTACAGCACCCCTTGGAAAATAGTCCAGTGGGTCGTTCTGCGGTAGCCCCCCCAAACTTTTCTTTAACGAAATCGCCGGTTCTGAAACCAGCTCCCGGCCGTACCTCCTGAAATGCGGTGCCCTTTGCCACCCCGACGTCATTGTTTGATAGTCCTTTGCAAAAAAGGAAATATATGGAGTTTTTTTTTTCAATAGCACCCTTCCTCGCGTCGAGCAGCCATGAAACGTTCGTTAAAGAAAGTCGCTGGTTTTGGGGGGGGGGCTAACGTAATAAGAATCACTCTACAAAATAGATGCAGCTGCAAGGTATCATAATATATATATGAATAGTTCGATGCGCTGTGTCTTGCGATGTCGTCCCCGTAATACTCTCCAGTGCAAAGCCGTAACTAAGGCGGGTGGTGCAATCATACGTGCCGGAGAGACGCTAGTACAGCGCTACGTGTGTAGTTCGTTGCAGTGTTTTAGCTGTGTGTGATGGTGCACTACGACCATATCTGCGTCTGTCCTGAATTGATGCTGCGTACCAGGTAAATGTTTTGGATCACACTTACTTGCGCCTGAAAAAACCCGACTACACCGCTTGCCACCCAGAAAAGATTACTACGTATATATTACACGTGGTGCCCGTCACCATGCATACGCACGCCAGACTCAAGCTAATTATAAATAAGAAAAAACAAGAAAAGAAAAGAGAGAAAAAAAAACAAAACGAAAAGAAAAGGAAAAGAAAGGAAAAGGAATGAAAATACAAGAAGAGGAAGCAAGGAAAGGAAAAGGAAATAAATGTCATACTAGCAGACCCTGGGAACTGACGATAGACGGCATTGGCCTCATAGAGGGTTGGCCTCATAGAGGGTTTCAAGTGCATCAATGGCACTGGGGGGAGAGCGCAACAAGACGAACAAGTCCGGTGGCGTTACACCAACTTGTGATGGCCATTGGAAGGCCCACAAACTTCAGACGATGATGGCCAGACCCAGACGTCAGTCTCTTGGGCAGGACGCCCCCCCTCCCCCCCCCCCCGTCCCCCCCTCCCCCCTTCCCCCCTCCCCCCCTTCCCCCCTCCCCCCCCCTCGTCCCCCCCTCCACCCGGCCGTTTAGATATATCGACGGTGGACGGTGCTGCCACGGCCTCTGCGTGTCGCTCTGCAGCTCTTTTTCGTAGCCAGGTCCGATGAGATATTTGCCAATGGCTCAGGCGTGGTGAACCCAGCGCATTGTCTCACGCGAAGTTACGTTACTTTTTTTTTCTTCTGGCGGCAGACAGTTGAGGCGTCTTCAATGGAGTGATGCCGATCAGGTTGAGGTGCGATTCTGCGGCCATAAAGGCGACCAGGCTCAAGTTGGAAGCGTCATTGTACGTACCCGGAGCGAGGTTCGGGGCCCGTGTTCTGAGTTGGGCGAAGGTGGTGGAGCCGTTGCTCTTATGGTAGCACTACTGTAATGTGTTGCAGCTCTACCTGAACACGCGCCGCTTTCCTCGTACCGTTGAGGGAGGCAAGTAAGAGCGTGGGGATATGGTCAGGCGTTATGATCGTCGAGAGAGGTGGTTGAAAACTCTGGGCGAAAACCCGAAGAGTACGCTCTGCACTCGCTTAGGATAGGAAGTGCCTCGATGCTTGGGGCTGGAGGCGACGTGTCGGAACGAGTCATGCAGCGAGAAGGGAGGTGGAAGTCCGATGTACCGATGCGTGTAAGGCGTAGGTCCGGAATAATGCGGACAATGCACGACAGACGACAGGTGTCTCGTAAACTATTACAGAGATTCATTGTTAACAGGGGTGATTTAATGCCTAGTTTAATGCCTATGGGGTCATAACTCTGTCAATTCTTCGTCGATAACGGTAAACGATAGTTTGGATTGTTTGCATAGGCCTTCCGGTCACGGCGCAAAAATAAAAAAATAAAAATATGATGTTCTGGCCGAGATATGTCGACAATTATGAGAACTATCTGGTGAATGTTATGCAACATGATAGACTAGTCTAGTCTAAGGCATGATAAGTCATGATGATGATGATGATGATGATGATGCTGAGGATGATGATGATGATGATGATGATGATGATGATGATGATGATGATGATGATGATGATAATGATGATGATGATGATGATGATGATGATGATGATGATGATGATGATGATGATGATGATGATGATGATGACGATGATGATGACGATGATGATGATGATGACGATGATGATGACGATGATGATGATGATGACGATGATGATGACGATGATGATGATGATGATGATGATGATGATGATGATGATGATGATGATGATGATGATGATGACGACGATGATGATGACGACGATGATGATGATGATGATGATGATGATGACGATGATAACGATGATGACGATGATGGATGATGATGATGATGATGATGATGATGATGATGACGATGATGATGATGATGATGATGATGATGATGATGATGATGATGATGATGATGATGATGATGATGATGATAATGATAAGGCATGATGAGGCATTTACCCCTGTTGACGACGGATCTCCGTTATAGCAGCTGGCAGAGATTTGCAAAGACCTGTAGCCAGTTCAAGATATTGTATGGGGTAAACGGTAGAAGTCTCGGAGTAACGTTGGTTGTGGAGGAGTCAATGAATGGTGTTGGACCATTCGGTGTCTCAGTCGTCCGAGAATTCGCACAGTAGAACCCATACAGTGGAGGGAGGGAGAAGCGCTTATGAGCAAAGACTTGTGGGTATGAGGCAGAGTTGGATACTGCTGTGGTAGACATGTCAGTCAGCTGCTCTCCCTCTCAAGCCACAGAAAATGATAATATACAACGCAATTCGAAATATATAGATCTAGACTAGTCTATACAACAGATCTATATATGTTGTTTGTTGTTCGTAGAGAGAATTCGGCGTTATGGTTCACAGTTTTTTTTGGCAGAGTACGTACGTAGCTTACTTTTGACAGCAGCAGCCGGCATTGTGTGGTTGATAGCGCTTGCGGGGAGACCAAGTGGATACCGCACGGAACGGTGCTGGCAGACTGGTACAACACCGCGAACAGACAGAGCTGATGTTTACAACTGGAAAGCGGTCGCTCACTGGACCAGATAATTTCGTTATTTCTCACGACCACCCAACCTTTTTTATTTCGATGGTGACGGGACGGAGATATTATGAGGATGTAGGTGCTATTCTCGTGTAACTGACGGTATCGTACGTTCTTTTTTATTTTCTTTTTTTCAGTGGCATGTGAGAGTTTATGTCACGGTACTTGTTTTCTCGGAGTTGTGTGAAGGAGTCAATGAATGGTGTTGGACCATTCGGTGTCTCAGTCGTCCGAGAATTCGCACAGAAGAACCCAGACAGTGGAGGGAGGGAGATGTGTTCATGAGCAAAGACATGTGGGCATCAGGCAGAGTTGGATACTGTGGTAGACATATCAGCCAGCTGCTCTCCCTCGCAAGCCACAGAAAATGATAATCAACAACGCAATTCGAAAGATGTAGACTATACAACAAAGCACGGATTTTCGATAATCCTAACAAAAATATATTGATTGGTATGCTTTCGAAATTCACCGAGAAGCCGAATTTTAGTCCCCAGGCTTTAAGATATTTCGCAATACAAGGGTGTTAGCCAGAAAAGGGTGTACTCTTTCGAGTAGCAGACAGACAGCTATTATTATTTTTGTCATTATTAGCCCCGTTAACATGTAACACTGCGTTTGGCACTAACTTTAGCATGGACATTCCTGGATCTCTCAATTCCGCAGGAATATCAGGCTGAGGTTCTCGTGGGGCTCTTCCTTATGAGGGCCTGATACACAGATATCGTTAGTATTCGTAGAGGTAGCAATGACCGGAAGATTTCGTTCTTCCTTATGAGGGCCTGCTACGCAGATATCGTTAGTATTCGTAGAGGTAGCAATAACGGAAGATTTGGTTCTTCCTTATGAGGGCCTGATACACAGATATCGTTATTACTCGTAGAGGTAGCAATGACCGGAAGATTTCGTTCTTCCTTATGGGGGCCTGCTACACAGATATCGTTAGTATTCGTAGAGGTAGCAATAACGGAAGATTTGGTTCTTCCTTACGAGGGCCTGCTACACAGATATCGTTAGTATTCGTAGAGGTAGCAATAACGGAAGACTTGCAAAACAATGTCGAGGGTAAGATGTGGAAGGCAAAGTTAGTTCATAACGCCGCAGGACCAATCACCTACTGTTAACACTACTACCGCTGCTACAATTGCTGTCGTGGCAACAGCTCTACTCATTCTTTGAACTGCGGCAACGACACGTTCGTGCACACATGGAAGACGGTAAACCGCCAGCGCACGAACAAAAAAGCACAACAAACAACAACAAACGCAGCCTCCAATAGCAATCGTGCCCACGTACGTATTGGTGTGCACCTGGTATGCACCAATAATAGTAGAAGGCAAAAAGGAAAAAAAGTAAGCGAGGAAGATTGCCCTAAACATCAACGAAAGCAGACGAAAACGAAAACAGAAAAAAAAAAAGCGAAACTGAAATAAATCGACCCACTTTGCTCCTCGCTCCCTCTCTCTTCCTCCAGGAGCAAACTCAAAATCGCTCGACACCTTGGCTCCTATCACTCTTTCGAGAAAAAGCAAAAAACAAAATCGCTCGACAGCCTTGGGTCCTCGCCGAGTCTCCCTCCCCCTCTCCATTTATTTCTCTCCCTCCTTCTCCCTCCCACCTCCCCCCTTATTCTCCCCCCCCCCCCCCCCCCCCCCCCCCCCCCGGCCGCCAACCCCGCATTCCCGCTCTCTCGTTTTTCTCTTCAGCTTTTAACATATATAGGGTATGCGCGCACAAGCACCTATAGCAGTAGTGCTCGCTACAGTAGCGCAACTAAAGAACTGAAACAAAACGTATATCTTGCCAGATAAATAAACGACGTGCAGGAGCCTTTTGCATCTGGTAGACACGACCATATCCAATCAAACGGTAGCCTTTGTGCATCAAGAAGATAAGGCTTAATCAATTATTCAACCCACCATGCCAACCAATCACAGGCCTTGACCTCCAGTAAGTACACTGCTTGTAGCCCATCGGGACATTGGCGTCCGACAGACAGACTTGAATCCATCAACGAATTCATCAAGCAACCAATCAGCCAACAGCCCGGTAGATAGACTACCATAATCCACCCAATGAACACATCGATAGCTCCGTATAATAACAGACTGCCATCACTTCAATCAACCAATCAATCAATCAACAGCTTTGACCTCCCGTATTTAGACTGTAGAAGCTTGGGATCCGATCCATCGATTTCAATAAACTACCCATCATCCATCCGCCCATCCATCAGCAAATAAAATAATAGACCGTGCGCAGAGTCTAATCAATCAAGTAACCAATTAACATATCAATAGCACCCCATTCATGTAATGCCAGACAGACTGCAATCCACCCATCAAACAGCCTCGGCCTTTGGTAGACAGACTGTAGCCGACTCCAATCAACAAAACACCCAATCAAGCATCGCATAATTATCAATCAACACAACAATCAACGCATATATAGCTAACGTGCAGAATGCAGCCAATCAACCAACTGACATATCAACGGCCAGGTAGACAGACTGTCATCGCTAAATAAATTAGGAAACAACCTGATCTACGACGAAGGCGCACAGGGGGCAACCAATCGCCAGCCTTGACTTCCGGTGGACAGACTTCAATCAAAACGGGTACACAGACCGCATCAATAAACCGATTGACCCTGACACCCATCATTAGCTCGGTAGATGGACTGCAATCAACCAGTCTATCGCCTTGATCACCGGTAGATGGACTTTCGCCTTCGGCTCCAGCAGATGCCAGTCAATCAATCAAATCAATCAACCAAACGGCCCATCGATAGCTCCGTTGATACGACTGAAATCAGCCACCTAATAGTGTTGATCAACGTTAGATGGATGTTGGCCTTTGGATTTCGCAGATGGTCTTCAACCAGTCAATCAATAGCCCGGTCGACACAGTTCAATCAAACAATCAACCAACCGATAGCGCCGTAGACAGGCTGCCATAAATAAACAAGAAAATAAATAGCCTTGGCGTCCGGTAGACTTGACACTATCCAATCAACCACTCATCAATCAAATCAGTAGCCTTTCGATCCGGTAGACAAGGCTTCACTCAACCAGTAGCCTTAAGAGCGCTAGCGAGGATGGATGGGTGGTGGCGGAATGGATGAACGGATGGATCTATGGATACGTACGGCCAATTATGTGGCACTGGACCCCCCCCCCCCCCCCCCCCCCGCTCTCACCCTCCAGACCTGCCCAGCCAAAACCAACTCAACTCCCCCCCACTACTCGTTAGGCTAAAGCCATCCATGGGTTTAACGGCAGATGCTTCGAGGGCGAGCGATGCTCTTAGCTTAGCATAGTCAGCGACAGCGCTGAAAAAACCGGAGGACATGAAATATACCATGAAACAGTTATAATAAACAAAGAGCGACCCCCCGGGCCGGAAAAAGAAAGAGAAAACGCCAGGAAACATCTCAGCAAAAGGGATGCGCCACGAATGAAAAGACGACCCGGAACAAAAAAAGGCGCAACGAATAAAAACGACGACGCAAAATACGCCTATATATTTAAACAACGCAAATTTAGAATCGACGAAAAGACACGAAACGCCCATTCGGGAAACAAAAAAGACTGAAAGAAATCACTGTAGCTGCGCAACGTTGGCCGCTTTTGGTATATTTAACTCCCTCCCTCCCCCCCTTTCCCCCTCCCCCCCTCCCCCCGCCCTTCCCTCCCTCCCTTCCCCCACCCCTCCCCAAGCATCCTTCAGTCAATTTCATCCGAAAATACTTCTGCGCAAGACCCATTTTTGTCTTCACAATACCGCCACTACATTCCGTTTTGGGTCCGGTACAAATTTGCAGCCTTAGGTCTGACTTAGCAAAAAACAGGGTGGAATCGCCTATTCACAGCGGCACAATAACAGCAGTACATGCTTAATTCAGTACGCATGTACCGTCGTTACGTTTTTCGGGGAAAACCACTTGGAATTAGAATATCATATTTTTCGCGGGGGTACACGGGTTATAACCCCTTTGAAGCCCGAAAATGCCTCCCTATACTATTTCCAAGGAATGTGTCCGCAAAAAGGAGTTTCCAGTCGTAAATGCATGAAGGGAACGATACATTATGATACCATGAAATAAAAACGAAACACTGCCTGGCCTCGAAACCTAATCGTTCTGGAGCACCCTGATGAAAAGTGTTGGGATAGACTGCGGCTTGACCGCTTGACTGAACGCCCCCACACTAAAACTAGTGTATGACGTGCTAGGAGACCGCGGTCTGACGCCTTGACCGACCGTCCCTTCACTAAAACTAGCTTTAAACGTGCTAGGAGACCGCGGTTTGACGCCATGACTGACCGCCCCTTCACTAAAACTAGTATGAACACTGCCAGGAAACCGCGGTTTGATCCCGTGACTGACCTTCCCCCACACCGTACACTAGTACAAAAGTGTTAGGAGACCGTGGTTGGACCGCTTGACGGATCACCCCCGCACTAAAACCAGCATAGGAAACGGCGGTTTGACGCTTTGCCTGACCGTCCCTTACACTAAAACCAGTATAAAGGCGCTCAGAGACCATCGTTTGACCGCTTGACCGACACTCCAATACACCAAATTTAGTACACTACTCACAGGTGCTGGGAGACCGCTTGGCTAACCGCCCGCTACACGCATATCAAACGTTGCTACGAGGAGACCGCGGTTTGACCGCGTGACTGGCCGTCCCCGCACTAAAACTAGAGTAATTGGACGAGACGAGACGAGGTCTTGACGTGACTAAAATGACCTGTTTCCTATATAGCACCTTTCACTCTAGTTCGACCCGATGAGATGACTTCAAACACCAGCCAAAGTAATACCTCATAACAAGCTCGTACATGATATGAGTAGCCTAGGCTGAAAAAAAAGGCAATTATTCGAGTATTTTTGCCGCGAGCTGCGTTCCCACAAAAGGTAAGCCCTTGAACCCTTGTACTCCTTGGTGCTCAGCCTTAACTCTTTCCCCGTGTCAAATCTCCCGCGAACGAGATTGTGAAGGCGCGGCCCCGTCCGGAGGAAAATAATACTACCAAACGCACTTACGAAAACTGCGAATTCAGTCCACGAAAGGACTTGCTCCCTTGACACACGTGTCTGACGGTAACAGGTAGAGCTCCTCGGTGTGACGCGCATACGTAGTGTAGGGCCTTAGATGGTGACTCTTACTCCTAGCAAAAACCGCGAGGGGGTTTTAACCGTTTGACATGTTTGGCAACACACTCCCGACACGGGGCAAAAAACACTTGGAGTTAGACTAGGATAGTTTTAGGAGTTGGAGTTGAGTTGAGACAAAAAAAAAAACAGAGGTAGAGAAGGCCCCGACTAAGACGCATCACCAGAATCAGAAGCAAAAGCAGAAGAGCAGTAATGCTAAGACGCCGAGGGGACACCAGACGGCATCGGAGAAGCAAAAGCAGAAGCAATACGCCATACACACAAAACTCTTTGCCAGCGCCAAGTCAGCTGGCCGTGGAGTTGCTTCCAGCATTGGCACGGGCGAGCGGCAGCTTCGGCGATGCCGCGAGTGGCGACAAAATAAACCAGCACATCACAGCGGTACAGGTAGCCGGGCTCGGTGCTGCCAGCCAAACAGAACGCCATGTCGACACGATCTACCTTTCATCCTCCCACCCACACGGAAATAAAAACACATCCATCAATGACCCGAGACCAAAAAGTGAGACCAGAATCGGACCAAACTCAACCTAACCAAACCCAACCGAACTGAATCGAAATGAACCCAACCGAAGCCAGTACTATAGACACTGTCCCACTCTCAGGCCTTGCCTCCCGTGAGCTTGTCCGTCTGTTGATGCCACAATCTGAAGGGGGGGGAAACGAAGAGGGGGAGGCATTCGTGTGTGCGGTGAGGCGGCGATGAGGAGGTACGATTGGTCAACGCACGTAGATAGGTAGTGGACACGTGGGGGGGCACTCTGGTAGAGGAGTTGTCAAGTCCGCGAAAATAACTGAACACCACCACAAGCATCTCCAACGCGACCACCATAACCCCGGCCAAAACCACCAACACACCAACCACCTCCACCACCACAACTACCACCGTCACCACCTCCACCAACATCAACCAGTGGCTCGCACAAAATACGCAGCCACCTAACACTGCAATACCCGCTAACACAACCATCGCCCCCTCTCTTGCCACCACAACCACCCCAACCAACATCAACCCGTGACTCACATGGAATAGATACACCGCCACACCACCATCACCACCAACACCACCAACACCACCACCACCACTACCACCATCATCATCACCACTACTAACACCACCAATACCACCACCATCACCACCACTACTGACACTAACACCAACACCAACACCAACACCAAAAAACCAACAACAAAACACCAACACCAACACCAACATCAACACCAACACCAACACCAACACCAACGACACCACCAACAACAAACATTACCAACTCACGTGGAATACATGCCCTTTTTCTCCAACAGCTGGTCGTGCGTTCCCAGCTCCTGTACCCCTCCCGAATTCAGAACGGCAATCTTGTCGGAGTTGCGAATCGTGGAAAGTCGGTGCGCCACCGTCAGGGTCGTGCGCTTTTGCATAACCTGAAGCTGGTCCAACGCTTCTTGAACCTGAATGCACCCATGAAACGAAAACAGTAAGTAACATGCCACTACTGTGCATACAACATGGATGCGTGGTACACGTTACTTGTTCGTTCGTTCGCTCGCGTCTGTAAAATCACCAAAATATTCTCAAAAACAAGTCACCGTTCGCGAAATATTGAAAGTTTCACCCCTAATGCAAAAGACCTCCACATACGCTGGAAACTCCTTATGTTTCGATGCCCTTGCAGTATGTTGAGGTTGCCGTTCGCGTGTTGCCGTTCGCACATTTCGTCAAAATTTATGCGCAAACCGCTGACCACGGTCTGCTAGATTGGGTGACCACGACGGTACAGTCTAACTCCAATGCAAAAGCGCCTGTAAGACATCCGCACAGCTTGCATTCCCGCGTACTGCGGGCTTGCACCGCGGTAGAAACGCCTTCATGTTTCATTTTATCGTTTTATCGCTGTGCTATAATCACGTCACCAAGAGGCTTAAGCGAGAAACCTCAGAAAAAATAGGCGCACCACCACCGTAGATAGTATCGCACAAATAAATCACCAACTGAATTACAACTAAAATACCAACTAAATAACCGCACCGCAGCAAAACATGGACCGTTTACGCTCATCATCCGACGATCTGTGCATTTTTTTCCGAACGAAATTTCCCCCCGGCAATTTAGACAACGATACGCGTTTCTTGCCCTGCTGTTCCTCGGTGTACTACAAACAAAAAATCGTCCTTTATCCGGTCGGACGCTCGACAATGGACTCTCGAATACCAGCACGGGAAACACACACACTCACACAAACACACACGATGACGGGGGGGTATACCAACCCAAGGGCACAGAAAGAATGAGAGCACAGCGAGCAGAACCAGCACGACAATCGTACACGCGTGTACCATTAAACATATAATAAGCGCTGGCTGTCGTCATGAGCATGCTGAACAGCCTACTTTGTTACTTACAACTTTTTCGCTCTCGTTGTCGAGCGCTGAGGTGGCCTCGTCAAGCAGAAGAATGGGAGGGTTGTTCAGGATGGCGCGGGCGATCGCGATACGCTGACAAAATAGAGACGGGAGGAGGGAGGGACGGGGTGCAGATGTGCGATGGGCGGTTGAGTAATGAAAGAAACAGGAAGCAGAGAACACCGAAACCAACTTTTTTTTTTTTGCTTTACCTTTCAACCGAACCGAAAGAACCGAAACCAAGGATATCACACGGTAGGGGGATGTTAAAATCATATCATCATCATGCTATCATCATGATGCTATCATCATGGCATGATTATCCCTGAGATGCAGATGATGTCATCACCTGTTTCTGGCCGCCCGATAAAAGCGCGCTCTTTTCCCCAACCTCAGTGTCGTAGCCCTCCTGCAACAACAACGAAAACAAAAAACGAAAAACGAAAGAAAAAAAAGGCAATGGCACCAACATACGAGACACGAACGCGAGAACATACCCGGCAAAGCGTGAGAGAAAATAGGGCGGTGGTGGTTTAAGCTCAGGGTGGCTCGTTGTGGGAGTTTTTAACAAGAAAACAAAACAACTAGAAAAAACAAAACAAAAAAACGAGCGTCGCGCCTGACGGTAAGCCAATCTACGAAACAACGAAACGGACCAATTAGTATATGACAAGCAGGGCTACGATAAGAAGCCCTCGATATTAGCCACTTTTTACTGGTGATAGCTGTGATACAAGCTCGTATTGACATACTAAATTGTAATAGCGATAAGTGTGTTTCACAACTAGAGCCAACACGAAAGGATGCCATGAAGTCGTGCCGTGCGTTCGGAACCACTACGTAGTCCCGCGGTCGCCGCTATAGAGCAAAAAAAAAGCATTAAATGACGATGAGCAAGCCCTCCTTCACAGATGCTCCCAGCATATGTCACACTCTCGAGTATACTTTTTGAGTATTCGTGATTACTGCAATTTGTTACTGCGACTACTCACTCGGGAGTTTTTCAGCACTGACAACCCAAATATCGCGAGTACTGCGAGTACGAGGCCGAAACATTTCCGAATGACTTGTGTTTCTGAACCCAAATCCGCCGAAATTTCTTTGATTCACTATTAACAACGTTATTAGATTTAGTCGTGATATACATACTGCCATTACGGAGATCCACTGTTATTTAACAGGGGTGATTTAATGCCTAGTTTAATGCCTATGGGGTCATAACTCTGTCAATTCTTCGTCGATAACGGTAAACGATAGCTTGGATTGTTCGCATAGGCCTTACGGTCACGGCGCAAAAAAAAAAAAAAAAAAATGAAAAATATGATGTTCTGGCCGAGATATTGCGAAAATTATGAGAAATTTCCGATGATTTTTTTTTGCAACGTAATGATGATGATGATGATGATGACGACGATGATGATGATGATGATGATGATGACGACGATGATGATGATGATGATGATGATAATGGTGATGATGGTGATGATGATAATGATGATGATGATGATGATAATGATGATGATGATGATGATGATAAGGCATGATAAGGCATTTACCCCTGTCAACAACGGATCTCCGTAATAGACCATCAGATTGTCAATCGAGAAGTCTAATTCCAAGTCAGTTTTTGGGAGAGGAAACAGGTCATCAGGTCACGAGTCTCAGAAAAAAAAAACGACGAAACTCTTACCACCGTCATAGCGCGGTTATTATTCACATCGATTCACACATGGTAAAAATCACGGAACTGACATTGAAGGATGAGATGAAGTCGTGAGCATTGGCGGCCTTGGCCGCCTCTTGTATGCGTTCGAAGCTAGCCGCCTGGTCACCCTTGGCGATGTTTTCGCGAATCGTTCCTTGGAACAGTACCGGTTCCTGCCCCACGTACCCGATCTGACGCAGCAATACAACATCGATTGGTGTGAGTCGTACAAAGGGGGAGGGGAGGGGGAAACGGAGGGAGGGAGGGAGGGAGGGAGGGAGGGAGGGAGGGAGGGAGGGAGGGAGGGAGGGAGACTCACACCGAAAGCATCGCTAAAAACAGTCCGGCAAGGCAGTAAAGCAAGGAAGCTCTAGTGTACGTCAACTTAACTCACACGGATTAAAACGCCTTGCCCTACCGGCCTCTAGCCAAAATATAAAATAACGCGCACCCTTCCTATTTTCATCCTTGCCTGTGACCGGAGGCACCTGACTTCGGCGTCCCTGACACCCCGGCCATCGTTAAACACCGGTATTTTAAACGTAGGACAGAACAGCAGCAACTCATACCGTTCACCGCCAAAATAATCTCAAGAACTTCAACAACGGAAACGCCTGATCATGCTGGCACTCAACGCCGGGATTTTCGAAGAATTTTACGAAACTAAAAGATTCCTTACCCGAGACCTTAGCCGCTTGATGTTGACGTCCTTCGCATCCCCGGTCATCAACCAAACACCGCGATCTTTAAACGTAAGAGAGCCGAAACAGAAAACCCCACGCCAGTCACCTCTGGAAAACGCTACGAAACTCAAAAATAGAAACGCTTGATTGTGCACTGTTAGTAGTCATCGCCAGAACTTTCCAACCAGTTTCACAACAACAACAACAACAACAAAAACGCCTCTTTACCTGAGACCTAAGCCACTTGACGTTGACATCCCTGACATCCCGGCCATCAATAAACACCGCTCCCTTGGTCGGCTCGTAGAACCGTAGCAGCAGACCCATGCAGGTAGACTTGCCTCCCCCCGAAGGGCCCACAAGAGCTACCGTCTCCCCCGCTGCTACGTTAAGGCAGAAACCTTGCGGGTGGTTTTCGGAACCATAGATCTGGAGATGAAAAAAAGGAAGCATATAAAAGAAGGGGGGGGGGGGGAGGGAGGGCGTTGGTTAAATTGGCAGTTAACGAGGGAGATGTGGTTAGGTACGATACTCTATATCTGGTGGGGGAGTCGGTAAACTATTATTAGGCGGACTGCTCTGTAGAGGGCGAGGGGGGGGGGGGATCGGAGGGGGGCGGGGCGGGGCAGGGGGGGGTCGGAGGTCAACCTTTTTTTGTGTTTTTCTCGCGTTGACTCATCGCCATCACCGATGAATGGTATGATATACACGTGGTGACAAGATGGGCTTCAGCAACATGCACTACGAATAGTAATAGTCATAGTAAAGCAATAGCAATAGCAATAGCAATAGTGATAGAAGTAGTAGCAGCAGTAGCAATAGCAATAGTAGTGGCAGTGGCAGCAGCAGGAGTAGTAGGAGTAGCAGCAGTAGCCAGTGGCAGTGGCGGCAGCAGGAGTAGGAGTAGTAGGAGTAACAGTAGCAGTAGCAGCAGCAGTAGGAGTAGCAGTAGGAGTAGGAGTAGGAGTAGGAGTAGGAGTAGCAGTAGTAGTAGTAGTAGTAGTAGTAGTAGTAGTAGTAGTAGTAGTAGTAGTAGTAGTAGTAGTGGTAGTGGTAGTGGTAGTGGTAGTGGTAGTGGTAGTGGTAGTGGTAGTAGTAGTAGTAGTAGTAGTAGTAGTAGTAGTAGTAGTAGTAGTAGTAGTGGTAGTGGTAGTGGTAGTGGTAGTGGTAGTGGTAGTGGTAGTGGTAGTGGTAGTGGTAGTGGTAGTAGTAGTAGTAGTAGTAGTAGTAGTAGTAGTAGTAGTAGTAGTAGTAGTGGTAGTAGTAGTAGTAGTAGCAGTAGCAGTAGCAGTAGCAGTAGCAGTAGTAGTAGTAGTAGTAGTAGTAGTAGTAGTAGTAGTAGTAGTAGTAGTAGTAGTAGTAGTAGTAGTAGTAGTAGTAGTAGTAGTAGTAGTAGTAGTAGTAGTAGTAGTAGTAGTAGTAGTAGTAATAGTAGCAGCAGCAGTAGTAGTAGAGGCAGTAGTAATAGTAGTAGTAGAGGGCCCTTAAGACGTGACAATATTTCGCGTGATGCCATGCCATGTAGTAGCCCGGACATGACGTAACCAGAGAAGGTGCCGGTGTGTTCGGCCGGGGGTATGCAGGAGGGCTGACGCGATGTGATATGGAGAGACATGGATAGGTGCAATGTGATATTATGGGAATTAGCAGGGCATGAATTTGCCCAACATGATACCAGGTGGCGGCACACTTACATCATGATATGACGGTAAACAACGTAATACCACAATACCAAAGGAGTAGGAAGTATGTATATACAACAGGACACAGAGCGCACTACACATGGCGTCACATGAAACGACAAGCAATATCACACGCCATCACCGACATGGCGTGGCATATGACATGATACATTACACCACACATCGTAGCACGTTCCAACCGTACGACGGGACATTCAGGGAAACAACTAATTGAGGAAAACATCTGAAAAAAACAACAACGGAAAAAAGCAATAGGGTTGGCAAAATAAAAACCAAACTTGAACATTTCGACTGATATCAGAGCTAATTATACATCTTTCCGTCTTTGGGCACACGAATTAATCAATTCACACAAAATCCTAGGCATTAGCAATGTAAAAGATATGCCTAACGAATGGTACTATAGACCAAAGAAAACCAACCCGAGTGAAAAAGAAAAGGCAGAACGCGAAAACACAACTACCCGGGGTGGTCTTACGCCAAACACGGTAGGCTGTGCCATACTAGCAGGGTGTGCATCTACTCCGGAGTATATAAAAACAGTCAATACAACATAACCTATAAACTCAACAAGTACCGCCCGTATACCAGCGCAAAACACGCGAGCAGTCAATGCCGCCGCTTCTAAACGCTACAGCTACAAAGTCTACACAGTATAAAAGTCAAAAACGTCGGTTGGTTGACCGTCTAATCTTGACGCGTCAAGGCGTCTTTGGACTAATGATACCATTTGTAGCGTGCGTAGTTCCTTCCTTGACGGCTGTCATTGACGGCTGTCAGTCCGTCAAGGGGCAAGAGTGTCGTCAACCGACACCTTTGATAGAACAATAGTGCATCATATGCGAAGATATTGCACGTAAGCAATCACCTGCATGTCGGGTCGGGTAGGGTAGGAGAAGAAGATGTGCTGGAACGAGATAGCCCCGTCGGTCGCGGTGGGCTTGGCGCCTTCATCGGAGAGCGGGTCGACGTTCAGAGCCTCGTCTGACAACAGCGAAAGAACAAGAACAATGGTAAGTACAAGCACAAAAACAAAAAATAAGAACAAGAGCAGGAACAAGCACAGGAACAACAACAATGTTGAGAACAAGAACAAGAAGAACGTTAAGTACAACAAGAACAAGAACAAGAACAAGAAGAATGCGAAGTACACCACTATCAAAACAAGACCAATGACAAGTACAGCAAGATCAAGAATAAAGCTGAGTGCAACAAGAACAAGAATAACGCCAAGTGCAACAAGAACAAGAATATCGTTTAGAACAACAACGACAAGAACAACGTCAAGTACAACAAGAACAAGAACAATGCCAAGTACAATGACAATGTTAAGTACAACAAGAATGCTAAGTACAACAAGAACAAGAAGAACGTTGAGTACAACAAGAACAAGAACAATGGTAAGTACAACCAGAACAAGAAGAATGTCAAGTACAGCACGAACAACAAGAACGTTAAGTACAAGAACTGGAACAATAATAACTACAACAAGAACAGGAACAAGAATAACGTACGTGAAAGAACAACAAAACGGGCAACTAGGTGTTTCGCTTCGTCTCTTTGTTTTCTTTTTGGTTTCATCATCACTTTTGATCACTACTATTCCCGACAAAAGTGCAACCTGTGGCAAGTTTTACCTTCTGGACAAGCCGTGGTCACAGGTGTCACTCCTTCTTCCCCCCGGTGCACGCCTTCATTTTTATCGGGCATAAGGCTCCACCGTTACCCTCAACTTGTTAGAAGTGTTTTCCTTAGCAACTCGTAAGAATTGTTCTTCCTTAGCAACTCGTAAGAAATGTTCTTCCTTAGCAACTCGTAAGAAGTGTTCTTCCTTAGCAACTCGTAAGAAGTGTTCTTCCTTAGCAACTCGTAAGAAGTGTTCTTCATTAGCAACTCGTGAGAAGCATTTCCTTCAACGACCTTCTGGAGAAGCCGCGGTCACAGGGCGTCATCCCTTTCTCCCCCCCGGCACATGCCTTCATTGTTATCGCGCATAGCGTTCACCATTCACTTCCTCTGCTCGTGGGTTCGCATCGACTTTTCGCCAAATCGCGCTCCATTTCACCAATGAAAATATCCCTTGCGGGATTCGACCTCACGACGTCGACCTCAACAGGCAAGCGCCTTATTATTGAACCACCACCAGGGATGCCGATGTGTCCGGACCGTATGCCAAAGGTGTAAATGTTTGCGCAGAGAGATGAAAGACCGAAAGTCTCTGTATCACCCTGTTGACCCTGGTATGTACTACCTAGCACTCAGGGGGGCCGCAGCCAAAACGTCCTCGTATCACCCTGTTGACCCTGGTATGCACTAGCTACACTGCTGTGGTTTCAAGGGGGGGCGCACACCTGTAATCCTTGATGAAGACATGCAGACCTCGTAACACGCGCGATCGGAGTATCGCACACAGCTTGCAACGATGAGCTTCGACCAAACTGTCGATTTCCCAGCTATAGTGCATGTAAATTAAATGTATATACGAGTATATACCAGGTATGGTTCCTATATTATATAATATGGCTTTTTCGAAACGTCTTACCGGTCAGGCGGAAGATTTTGGCGGCCGCCTGCTCTCCCTCCCCAACGTCCTTCGCATCTCCGCTGATCTGTACATGCCAAATTGGTCAGTACAAAGGCGTGGCCAGCACCGTCACAACAAGTTCACAGGCGGGGGGAGGGGGGGAGGGGGGGGGGAGAAGACCAAACAAACAGAAAAGTTTCAGAATCAAAACGTTCCATTTCAAAGGTGTGTGAATCAACATTACCTTGGTATTACATGGTGTACTGTAGTACGCTGAGCGCTCTGGGAATACCCGGCGGCAGACCCGAGTATATGATCACACATACTTGAGTATAATGGTCACATTTACCCGAGTACATGGCAACACCTACCCGAGTAAATGGTCACACCTACCCGAGTATAACAGTCACACCTACCCGAGTATACGGCAACACCTACCCGAGTATACGGTCACGCCTGCAAAGGTGTACGGTCACACGTACCAGAGTATAGGTCTACCTACCCGAGTCGACGGCAGCACCCACCCCGAGGATATGGCAACACCTACCCCGGGTATACGTCACACCTACCCGAGTATATGCTCACGCCTGCCAAGGTGTACGGTCACACGTACCAGAGTATATGTTTTACCTACCCGAGTCGACGGCAGCACCGAGAACATGGCAAGACCTACCCGGGGTATAAGTCACACCTACCCGAGTATATGGTCACACCTACTCCCGAGTACATGACCAAGTACACAAAAACAAATACCCTGGTAAAGTACAGGATGACTAAAAACTAACAACAACATTACCTGCCCGACACCGAAGGCACCGAAGATGACCGCGAACATGGCCGTGAAGAAGTCCTCGTACTCCACGGAACCATCGTCAACAAGAATCGCGCCAACGTAGAAGAGAAGCGCGAACACCCAGAAGATAATGGCCTGTGCGTACCCGAAAGCGGCTCCCGCGACCAAGCCGCGCTTGCGTCGAGCGTCGAGGGAGCTCTGCGCACGCGTGCAAAAAAGAGCGACAAGAAAAAAAAGAGGGAAAACAAAAAACAAAACAAAAACTGAATAAAATACAGTTATAACCCTTTGGATCCGCCCCCCCCCCCAAAAAAAAAAAAAAAAAAACGCCCACTACACTAATTCCACGTATTTAATCGCCAAACACGGATTTCCAGCGGTGAAGGCGTTAATACTCCTAACAAAAACAAAATCGAAAATCAAGCAAACGACACGATGTCACCGTCAAGGTCAACGACACCGCCAACACCATCACCACCGCCAACACCTCCAACCCCCACGCCACGACCAGCACCACCATCCCAAACACTCCCCCCCCCCCCCCCCCCCCCCCCCCCCCCAACCTCCGCCAACACTCCCCAGTATTTCGATGGCCACCAGCCTCGGGGAAAAAAAACATTCTTACGGAGGGCGGCTCCCATTGAATGCTGACACCGAACCGAAATCCCCATAATTGAGCAAGTAGCCAGCATTCTCGGGGTCCTCCAATGTCTTACGTCTTACATTTACACATGAAGAAGTGTGGAGTGAGTGTGGAGTGAGGAGTGTGGCGACTTTTGGCATGCCCCCCCCCCCCCCCCCCCCCCCCCCCCGGCCCCCGCTTCCACCCCCCCCCCACACACACACCACCACCACCATCCCAAACACCAACCCCTCCCCACAAATGTTGAAGGTGTCTCTATTAGGAGTAGGAACGGTGCTCCGTCTCGAAAGGTTTGCGTGGTCAATAACCAATCGACCAAGGCAAGCACCAAATGAGTAACCCCCCCCAACTCGACAAAGGATACGTGGTCAATGGTCAAATGACCAAGTAAAGAAGCAAGTGAGGACACCCTTCCCCCCCTCCCCACCCCCCCCCCCTCGCCCTCCGCCATCCACCCTCAGGCTTACCTCGGAGGCTATCTTGTACTCCTCAGCCAGGCCGTCCTGCATGTTGAAGGCTGTTACCGTCGTCATACCCTGAAGGGAGGAACTGAGAAGACCCGCCGCGCTGTTGCCGCCATCAAGACCCTGAAACAACGCACCAATAGAAACGATTGGTGTTCAGATTCGACCAATCAGCGTAGACCCAGAACAGCGTCGTACCGTAGGTTAAAATGTATATATCGGAAAAAAGGGCGGGGGGGGGAGGGGGGGGGATTCCCACGGCCGATGGGATTGGGGTTCGGAAAATACGCAGGGATGAAAGTCATATGCCTATTGTAGTACATAAAAAAAAAATGAAATTGCGTCGGCAACGAAACATGCGGTCTCGCGCCATGTTTGCTGGCAAGGTGCGTGGTTCGCACGAGCTAGAGCTGTAGTGCTGAATGATCGAAGCTGTACGTATCTGGTATGAGCTGTGCGACTTAGGCTGTATGAGCGACATGAGCTATTATAGTTGTACGAGTTGTACGAGCTGGGTTCTATGAGAGATATGAGCGAAGTTGTACGAGTCGTACGAGGTACTTGAGCTGTACAAGTTCAGTGAGCTGTACACGTATGGGCTCGTAAGCCGGCCGAGGGTGAAGGATATACGTACACTATACGACACTAGTGAAAAATATCTTAGTTCTGGCCAGGTTGAAATTATCAATCAAGGCAGGGTGTGTCTTACACAATTTTCCGCACAAAAGAGGCCATGCTCTTATTTTCGACGAATACTCCACAATTAGCCTAAAATTCGTAACTGCCAAGTATTTAAACGTTGTCGCGGACTCATAAGAGGAAAAAATAAACGAGCACCGAAGATGTGTACCGAGCTATTGTAAGTTTGTTTCTGCTCACATCGTTGTCACCGTATGCCCCAGTCATCATCGACATCTGGACGATGCCAGCGAAGGCGATCAGGGGAATCGCCGCCATCGCTAGCAGACCTGCACAGCAGTTAACAAAGCCAAGAAAAAAAACGGAATTAAAACATGTTGAAAAAAAAAACAGAACAAAAAAGAAAGTTGGTAGGTGGGAAAACGGAACAAAGACAAACAAAACGAAACCAGCCACAAGGAAAAAAACGAAAGTAAACAACTACAAAAAAAAAAAAAAGAACAAAAACTAGAAAATGTAAAGCGAAAACGGAACAATGTAATGAGAAAAAAAAAACGAAAAAAAAGAGAAATGGACGTTAACCATTGAGACACATAACACGAGTGATACCAATCAAAGATGCCAGGAGACGGCACTTTGACGCCGTGACGGACGGCAGTTTTCCGACAATTTTACCTTGGCCCAGGGCGTCAAAGTACTAGGTTTTAGTGTGGAACGATCGGTTTGACTCCCTTGACTGACCGTCTCCAGCATGCCACGGTAGAGGTGAGTGAGACTGCAGAGACTACTTACTCAGTTCAGGAACTCTATACGAACGAACTGCTGTACATACAAGTGCCGAAAAGTATTTGCAACATACCCACCCAAAAAAAAAAAGTGTTTCTTAAAAAACCGCAAGAGTGCCACTCTATACCTGCCAGAAGAAGAAAAAAAAAGAGTTTTAGAAACCTGCAAGTGCAACTCCATACCTCCCCCCCCCAAAAAACGACTTTTAGAGAACCGCAAGTGCAACTCTGTACCTACCACATGGCTTAGGTATACAAAAGAGCATATCGTAGTGCAAAAACGAGAGTGACAAAATTCCGACGGTTTTGAGCTAAGGGGCGCCCCGTCCTCCAGAAAATGTTTCAGCCAAAAAAAGGTATACCACTTACAGGGGTGCACCCATTTTAAGACCATCCCAATCAAGACCATAGTAGAGATGAGACCAGGTAAACCGGCTTGGCACCAAGAATAAACTATTTAGAACTGGTGTAGGTAATCGGAGAAGAGACCTCAGCAGTAGAGATCAGACCCCCTACACTGGCTTGTCACCGGGTGGACATAAACCGGATATACCATATACCTCTATCGTGTAGCGCGTGATTGAACAGTAGTCGATACTAGGTACTCCAAAGCAGAAACTATAAATACCGTTTCAGTAGTTTCAGCCGGTCGCCCCGGTGGCGTATCCGGTTATCCTCGAGCCTGGTATAGGTCAGTTTCGCGAGTTCGAGTCTCCCCGAGTGCATGCTCGTGTAAATTCATGGGGACTTCTTATTGTGCACACATTGACTTGCGGACTTGCGGAAAGCGCGAGAGCGTGAGTTAGCGACACTCGATGAAAAATCGACGAGCAATGGGATTGCTGAACCCTATGCGCGATACAAATTGAAGGCAAGAACCGGGGGGAAGAAGGGACGACACTTTTGACCACGGCTTGTCCAGAAGCTGGAAAGTACAAGCGTGACAAAAAAGAAGAAGAAAAAAACAGGGGGGAAATGGTTTTCGACACTGTTCGCGGCTGGCAAGGGTGGTGTCTCCTGGCATTGACAAACACAATGCGTGACAAAACAACATCTCACCGATTTGCCAGGAAAAGGCAAGACCGATCACAGTCCCGACTACGAGGGTCATCATGAGCTGCGTCGTGTGAGCTAGGTTGGTACCGGTGGCACGCCGCACCTGTGTCGGAGACAAGAAACAAATATCAATACCAGTAGAAAACGAGGAAGAACAACAAGGAAGAAAAGCAACATTAGGAAAAACAAAGAAAAGGGGGGGGGGGAGGCGGGGGGAGGGGGCATTACGTTTGTCATTTTTTCAAGCCAACAGTACTATTTCATGTATACGAAGGAAGGATGTGTGTATGTGTGTCATACACGTGACGCATACCACCGCTGCTACTATTGATTCGTGAATTTCAGCCTTTTTATTATTATTACGATACTTCGTTTGAATTCCAATCGTTTCAAATTTTCCACAACAAAAAAAACAAGCTTCAACAGAAGCTTTTCCCTACTAATAGCACAAATAAGGCACGGCATGCGGGCACGATGCAAACACGCTCTTCGCGAGTGCATAGACCATTCAAGTGAAAATGCATGGTCATCGCCTAAAGACCTAATGTGATGCTGCTGCGACAGCGAAGCACCAACCATTGCTTTTTCTGAGGCCCCTCACATGATAGAGGTTAATATCAAGATAAGACATGATACAGAAGGTTAATAGCCTAATAAGACATGATATAGAAGGTTAATAGACATGATACAGAAGGTTAATAGCCTAATAAGACATGATACAGAAAGTCAATAGCCCAGTAAGACATGATACAGAGGGTTAATAGCCCAACAAAACATGACACAGGACGATAATAGCCTAGTAAGACATGACAGAGGAGGTTAACAGCCCGATAAGACATGATACAGAAGGTTAATAGCCCAATAAGACATTATACAGGAGGTTATTAGCCTAAATAGACATGATAGGGGAGGTCAACAGCCCGATAAATATGGTACAGAAGGTTAATAGCCCAATAAAACATGATACAGAAGGTTAACAGCCTAATAATACATGATACAGAAGGTTAATAGCCTAGTAAGACATGATGCAGGAGGTCACCAGCCCGATAAGACATGATACACATGTCATTCTCAACCCAGAAACCGATTTGCAGTAAAACGAAACCGCTTTGATCCCGGATGAAAAATCCCATAGCCTATTAATAGGTACACAACGAGAATCATCATGCAACAAAAAAATGGCCTATTATTTATTTATTTTCCGACGATTCTGTGTTGAGGAGTTCTGTTATTCAGAAAACATGTTCGCCAAAAAAAGGCATGCCTCTATCTAAGTAGGCGTCAATAATACGTAGAGGGTTCGCGGGATAGAAAGTTCGGTTGGAAAGGCCTCGTATTGCGTGGGTGGGTATTGTGAGGACCAATGGCAGACAAGTCCTGGTTGAATCAGAAAAACAGACTACAATACACAAAGCAAAACGAATATTGGTTCAAAAGCCTACTGCGTGGGTAGATGTTTTGAGGGTTTCCTCACCGCAGAAGCTTCGGCCTCGAGACGGGAGGTGAGAACGCCAACGGCATTCGATTCTTGATCGAACCACGAGATGTCATGTCGAACCTGAGCGGAAACCGCAACAACCGCAATACAACCGGTAAGCATGCACCAGGCAACAGTTCAGCGGGATAATCGAGACAAAAACCAAGCGACCAACCACATAAAAAACAAACAACTAACGAATAAGCAAACAAAACACACAAAAGCAAAATAAAGCAAAACAAAAGGCCAATCAAAGCTTAGCAAACAGAGCAAAAAAGAACAAGAAACACCCAAACCAGACGAACAACTAAATTCCAACGATAATTTCAACGAACAAAACAGACCGGTTAAGCAAGCAAGCAAGCAACACTGCTCTTCAAGGAAACAGCTAAACCAAGCAAGACTGCCAAACAAACAATTGAGCAACAAATAAACAAAACAAAAACCACGACCAAGGCACAAACAACAAAGGCAAGACCGGCACACAAGACAAACAAACCAAACAGACCATCACACAAACAACCAAACGAACGAAAATATAACAGCACACAATAAAAAAAACGCAATAAACATTGCACGGCCATAAACTACCATCACCATTTTTTAGTCAAAATGTCTACGCTCCTTCAACAAATTTACAGCATAATTGCGCGGCGTGCATCTACAAGAACAAAAAAAAACACATGCTGGTAACTACAAAGGAGTTTCCACTTGTTCGGGGTTGGGTTGGGTTGGGTTGGGTTGGGTTGGGTTGGGTTGGGTTGGGTTGGGTTGGGTTGGGTTGGGTTGGGTTGGGTTGGGTTGGGTTGGGTTGGGTTGGGTTGGGTTGGTTTGGGTCGGGTTGGGTTCGGTTCGGTTGGGTCGGGTTGGGTTTGGTCGGGTCGGGTCGGGTTGGGTCGGGTCAGGTTGGGTTGGGTCGGGTCGGGTCAGGTTGGGATTGGTTGGGTCGGGCTAGGTTGGGTCGGGTTGGGTGGTGTGGTGTGGGTCCACTGCAATAGCGACACGACGAGCACAACGTCGAACCACTGAAAATACTGAACATAACAACAAAACAGTCGGGGCAAAACATAAAAACGAGAAATGAAGAGAAAAAAACGAAGCAGGCACTCACCATGGCCTTGAAGGCCATGTTCCGGAGGGTCCTGGTCACCCTCTCCCCCGAGACAGCAAAGCCGGTGGCCAGGGCAACGTGTCCGATCAACGCGCAAATTCCTAGCCCCACGAAGCCGAGAGCCCACCGGTTACCAATTTTGCGCATCCTGTCCACGTCTTCCTCGTAAAGGTTGCCCTACAGTGTCCATGGAGGGGAGGAAGAGTGCGCGCGGGGGGGGGGGGGGGGGGGGGGGGGCGAAGAAAGTGGAAGATTGATCGCCACTACATTTTTATCTTTCATTTTTTATGTATCCTTTGGTGGGGTCGGGAAAAGTAAACCTAAGGCTCACCGCACTTGCCCGTATATTCATGCATGTCGTGTCCCAAATTTAACTGTGTTGTATTATTACGATGTTGTATTCTATATCCTTCGGTTCCCGTGATGACCGCACCGAGGTGTCAACACCAGCGATCACCACTCCAGCTTCTCTCTGCCACTATCACCCTGGCACAACTACTACCAGGTACAGTAACACTTCGTTTGGTTTCCAGTTGTACAAGGCGTTAACCCCTTTACCACTGGAAACCCGTTTTGGGGACAAAATTACTTGGATTTAGTATAGGGAGGGGATTGGGGGCTCCAAAAGGGTCAAGGAGCTCCGCATATCCCGTCCCTATACTAAATCCAAGTAATTTTGTCCCCAAAAACAATGATTTGCAGCTGTAAAAGGCGTTAAGGAGCTCCGCAAATCCCGTCCCTATCCTAATGCCGCGTACTTTTGTCCCCAAAATACAGGTTTCCAGTGATAAAAGGCGTTAAGGACCTGAGCAAATCCCGCCCCTGTACTAATTCCAAGGAGTTGGTCTCAAAATACGGGTTTCCAGTTGTAAAAGACGTTAAGAAGCTCCGCAAATCCCCTCTCTATACTAAGTCCAAGTAAATGTGTCCCCAAAAAATACGGGTTTCCGATTGTAACGGCGTTAAGGAGCTCCGCAAATCCCGTCCCTATACTAATTCCGAGTATTTTTGTTCCCAAATTCGGGTTCCCAGTCATAAAAAGCTCCGACGTTTAGAAAACAATATATTGTATATAGCACACGTGATACCGCTGTGCTATACCTACCCCGTACCTGCACTTGCGCGATGAAAACTCCTTCTGATGGGAACGTTCCGCCCACGAGGATTGCTCCCAAAAAGCCCAAGATCAGCCACGGCCAGTCTTCCTTGCTCAAGCCCCACAAACGAGTGCTTTATCGATGAGAGGAGGATAACAAATAAAAACATACAAACAAAAAACGGACAAAAAATAGCGAAGGATTGATAAAAGAAAAAACTAATGGTGTGGTGTGGTGTGGTATGGTACGGTATGGTACGGTGTGGTAAGGTATGGTAGGGTATGGTAAGGCTTGGTATCACATGGTTTATTACCCGGGGGGCTTCGCCGCGGCGGGCTGACGCCCGCCTGCGGCTCCGCGCAATAAGACAGGTAGTAAACGAAGCGGAGGGACCGCCGTAGAAACGACAAATTACTGCCGAGGGGTACGGTGTGGTTTTAGATCATAGCTATAGTGGTGCAAGGATGTCATTGATGAGGTGGAGCGAGTGTGGAGGGGATTTGGATATACTGAAGGGGAACGGTCGGGAGGACGATGAATATCGTGTCATATGCCAGGTACATACGAGTACCGGCGGGTAGTGTGGCAGGACTACTACAACAGCAGCAGCAGTATTCGCCTGACCACCTCGTGCCTCGAACGTGCTGCTGCTGTATCATCATTTTTAGCAGTCCAACCATGTGCACCTGGACCTCTCTCCTCTCTTCGCCCCTGTATGCGAGTACTCCTATCTATGTATTGGCCACGAGACTCAAGAATCACGCAGCTTGCGACGTTGAATCTAGACCGGTCAACTGTTGAAACTCAGTATTGACCGCTCAATTGGTCGAACTCACAGACGACGTATTGGATTATTATTTTGCAAAAAACGAGTGCAGCAGAGAAGCAGCCCGGGCACGGTGCACGCACGTCCGAGGCCTCCTTCGACACAGTCGGGGGCGGAGAACAAGATGAGAGAGTTTCGGGGCGAGGAGTGATCCTCATCGCAAGCTCGCACGGCAAAAGCTCAAAAATACGTCTAAGAAAAGCTGATGGGCTTCTCCGAGCAGTAGATGCAATTTTGTACATGTATTTATATGGTACGGTACGGTACGGTACGGTACGGTACGGTGTGGTATAGTGTGGTTTGGTGTGGTATGGTATGGTATCGTATGGGATACATAGGTATAGCACGGTAGCTTTTGGTATGGTAAGGCATGGAAAGCAATAAACTGGAATGGAACAGCACGATACGGTATGGGTACTGCATTATATGCTATGTCATGGTACGGTCGGAAGAGCATGGTGCTGTAAGGCACTGCAAAAGGCAGCGTGTCGTATACCAGGTACCTGGTATATGACACGGTCCAGTACCACCCACTTCCTCCCCTTACCTGGCCGGGTTGGGCAAATTCACGCACTCGTCCTCCTTGCCCACTAACGTATTATGTGTTACGGTATGGTATGGTATGGTATGGTATAGTATGGTATAAACTGGCACGGTACAGAATGGCATGGTAAGAAACACTACGGTTTGGTAAAATGTGCTGTATGGTATACATGATACGGAACAGTACCTTCCCCTTTCTTCCCTCAAGATAAGCAAAAGGTGCTTATGTAATACAAGGAAGAAACGTACGTACTGAACGCCCAAATGTTGGGGGTGTCTCTCCTGCGGGAGTAGGAACGGTGCTCCGCCTCGACAGGGATGCGTGGTCAATGGTCAAATGACTAAGGCAAGCAACAACTGAGTACACCCCTACCCCTCGCTGCTCCTACCGCGCCGGCTTGGGAAGCTTCTCCTCCTCCACCTCCTCCTTATCCACCAAGGTTGTGATGTCAATCCCTTCGGGCCCTAGGTTAGAGCTCTGGCGACGCAGCGGGCCGCTGATGCTCGTCTCCCTCTCCCTCGCGCCTGTACATCACCACCAAACGTCGAAAGGGGGTGAGCTTGAGCTGTTCGTTGTGCCAAAATCCCCGCATACAAGAAAAAACACAAGCACAAAAAATAGGCCGTAAAATCTCATCACAGATGAAAAAACGAGAAAAAATAAAACAACATAAAAGCTAAACAAAACAACAACAGGTCTAGACAACAGTTACCGCAGCGATAGGATTATGTTGGTGCCATGTTGGTGCCATGTTGGTGCTATGTTTGGAGGTCACATGTACGGCAAAAGGGGTGAAAAAAAAAGTATGTTGTACGAGTATTGTTGTTTTTTGCCCTGCAAGGTTCTTGGCCTGATAAAACAATGGTTGGTATACCTTCCGAGGCAAAAACCGGGTCTATTTGAGGCAAAGAACGGCGGTATATTATATAAAAAAAATTAAGGACGTCAGCCGTGAGTTGGACGAATATCGGGTCAATACTCATCTTTACAAGCTGCGTTGTTGGTACTTGTAGTATAGTCTACTGCTGTGTGGGTAAGTTTTTGAGTCAACCCGAATGAACACTACATATCATGGCCTAGGTATACCAAAAGAAATCGTTTTTGCAAAAAAAAAAAAAAAATGCCTGCCAAGGGTTGTGGCTTGAGGAGCCCCCGTCATCCAGGACATGCTTTTGCAAAAAAAAGCTTTAGCCTTACTATGTCTACCGCAGCACGTGTGCCACACGGTATGAACACCCTCACTCGTTCGGGATGGTCACAAGTGATGCTTACCCGCCCGGCTGGGCGGGGCGGCGGCTAATTTTTTTTTTTTTTTTTGACAAAGAGTTTTGTCCCCCTGTTTCAAACTGACGAACCCACCCCCTGGATTTTGTTTCTACTGCTGTCTTGTATATCGTATGTATCAAGGTGAAAACAGAAAATATAAAGAAAATCAACCGCCGAGAGTGCCTAGCAATGTGGGTATATAGGCGCAATTCGAATCGAGTCGACAAGGAACAAAAAAGGGCTGAAGTATTTTCGCGATGAAAAAGAAGGCGTACACCGCCGTATATTGGGGGGTGGAAAGCCTGCTTACAAGTAGTGACCCCGGATCCCTGTTATGACCACGAGTAGGGAGGGAGAAGCAAGAAAGAAAAAGAGAGAGATAATAGAAGTGACGAGCCAAAAAAAAAAAAAAAAAAAGAACATCAACAGCCACGTCAACTGCCGTAAAAAAACGCGCTCACTTGACAAGCTCTTCTGTCTCTGAATCCTGGTCTTCGCTTCCTCCTGGAGCTCTTGGTCGGTCTTGCCACCCTGCCAAAGAAAAACGAAAAAGAATCGCAAAAAAAAAAGGCCGGAGGGGGAGAGAAAAAAAAAATACTCCGTCGGAATACGCCAAACGTACCGCTCTTAACCCCTTTAGAGCCCCCGAACCCCTCCCTATACTAAATCCAAGTAACTTTGTCCCCAAAAACGGGTTTCCAGTTGTAAATGGGCTAAACCACTTTAGATCCGCAAAATCCCTTCCCTGCACTAATTCCAAGTAAGTTTTCCCCGAAACGGGTTTCCAAATTGTGAAGGCGTCAACTCCGTCCCGCCCTTGTCTCCGATTGGGCATCGTCTAGGTTACAGTATGGCCGTGACTACATGCTACTAATGGAGTACCACTAGCACGGCTGAGGTGCGCAGCAACCATTGTTTTTTTCCCTCTAAGATTGTTGGCTTGATAAAACAATGGTTGGTATACCTCGCCAAAATAGTGGTATTAATAGTGTAAAGTGGCTTTATTACTATTTAATAGTGTAAAGTAACTTATTAATACTTACGTGGTGGTGTAAAGTGATTTACTGATACCTACGTATCAGTATATATTAGTGTCAAGTGACATATCGTATTAATATTAATAGTGTGGACTGAAAGTTCAAGCCGACGAAAAAATCCATGAGCTATACATGAGCTATACAAGTACGTATCATACATGAATCGAGTAGGTGTTCAACGAAAAAAACGAAAAAAATATAAATATAATCCTGCGATATAGGGTTAGAGGGTTCAAGGAGTCCCGAAATTAAAAAAAGTGATTTCATTCGTATAATAGCACGTCCACCAAAAGTGATCCAACAACGGACGGGTATGAAGCACAGCAATAGCACTACTCGTACAGCAGTGGGCACCCCGATTTAAGAGTCGAACCACATTGATTGCTCTCATCCGGAGTGGGAAATATATAGCTTTTAGCATAGGCGGGACATGCCGATTTGACCGCTCTGAAGTCCCGAATGCTCCTATCCTTGGCGATCTGAAACCGGGGTACCTGCTGTACCTGGCCAAACCACAGCAGAGCGCAGATGCCCCTCTTAGCGATCAGCTCCGAGTGAATTCGGTGTACCTGGTACCATTTTCATGGCCCAAGTTTGAAAAAATAGATAAAAAAAGATCCCTGCATGATCCGGGGGACAAATTTTTACAACAACGCAAACATTAACCCGGCAATACTGACGAACGGAAAAAACTGGCGGCAAACATCCAGCACAACGCGCCCAAGCACAGTACAGCACAGCGTAGATTCCGTTCGCGAGCAGCCTCGTGGTGATAAACGCTGTACCCTATTTTGGATAAAACCCAACACAAGAACCCGTTTTCTGGGTGAAACCCGAAGAAGAATAGCAAGCCATTTACGAACCTACCCAGCCCAAGCACTGCACAGCGTAGATACCCTCCCTGGCGAGCAGCTTCGGGTGAGTACGGTATACCGTTTTATGGCTAGTGCCCATTACATGGTCCAAGCACAGCATAGCGTACACACCCTTCTTAGCGAGCAATTTTGAGTGAGTACGGTATACCTTTTTCTGGCTAGTGTCCCGTACCTGGCCCAAGCACAGCATTGCGTAAATTCCTTTCTTCGCGAGCAGCTCCGAGTGGGTTCCAAGCTCGATGACCCCCTTGTCGATGACGGCGATGGTGTCCGCATCTTGGATCGTGGAGAGACGGTGGGCGATGGTCACCGTGGTTCGCGGTTTGTCCTTGTGCAGCTTGTCCAGGGCGGCTTGAACAACCTGTTCTCGGTTGACACAAGATAGACATCAGGTAATGGTTATCGAGAGAGCGCAAGGATGCAATCCCTCTCAAAATAAAAAAGAAAGAAATACGCGAAGAAAAATAAAATAAAAGAGCCCAGCACACCAGTGCAACAGTGCAACAAAGAGTATGGTTGAACACCTCGTTCTCGAGGGAGAGATCCATGTTTTAACGAGAAAGAAAAAGAGGACGCGCTACACACGAGTAGGTATCCCCCTCGAAACAAAAACGAATAAAAAAGCAAACAAAGTACAACACAAGAGCCCAAAAAAACAGAGCAAGAGAGTTCCCCCTCAAAACAGACAAAAAAAAAAAAGCGCCCCCAAAGAAAACACGGGCGATGGCGACGGGTGTAAAGGAACCTATACCCTTTTAGCAGGGCACTCCCAATCTGGGTACAAAACACTTGGAAATAGACCAGGACCATTTCAGGACTTGGACAAAAGAGTTAACTGGCTCACTGAAGATGGCTTACCTTCTCGCTTTCGGAGTCGAGCGCGGAGGTGGCCTCATCCAGGAGGAGGATAGCGGGGTCTTTGATGATCGCTCGGGCGATGGCGATACGCTGTTCACGTGTTTCGGCCGGAGAGGGTGGTCCATGTATGTAAAAGGAGAGGGGGAGGGGGGGGTGGGGGCATCATGTATGTGGTATGATATAATTTGTGTCTTGTCAAAGTGAATGTGTGTGCGTCAATCACGTGATCAGGGCACAACGCACCAGACCACTAGCACACCCGACCATTCCACATACCGCTGCTTGGAAAGCGCTCCCATGCCGGTGTCGTAGCCCATGCTACAACATAACGTACCATAACATACCACGCCATGCCATACCATACCATACCCTACCCTTCCCTACCACACACCATACCATAATGTACCACACCAGACCACACCACGCCACACCACACCACACCACACCATACCATACCACACCCCACCACACCGTCCCACACCACGCAACACCGTGCCGTTTCTACTTCTGTCCGCCGGAGAGTTGGAAGCCGGCCTCTCGCGCGCCGGTGTTTGTAACATTCTACATACCACACCACACCACACCACACCACACCACACCACACTAGAATATCACACCACTCCACATACCATACCTGCTTCTGCCCGCCGGAGAGTTGGAACCCGCCCTCTCCCACGCCGGTATTGTAACCGTCCGGAAAGCTCTGGACAGCAACAAGGAAACCGAAAACAAAGGGGGGGGGGGGGGGGGGGAGCAGAAACGAAGGGTGGTGGTTACGTCCGTCAATACGAAGCCTTTCGCGCCAAGTAAAAAATATGTAGGCGTTTTCGCAACCGTTTTGAACTAGACAAAATAGTAAACAGAACGGACGCGCACGCTCCCCTTGGCTATATAGTGTAGCTGGAACCTGTTATTCCCTACGTAGGAACTTACGATATTTTGCCGCTGAAAATGCCGTTTTAATATGAAGTACAATAACAAAAAAATAAAAAAACACACGTCTAAGTCAAAAACCATTACGGAATCACTAGAGAGCTGGGCAAATGACGATGCCGAGTTTACCATGATTCGAACATGTTTTACAAAAACAAAAAAGGGCATCCAACACTGACCGGTAATATGCGGTAAGTACACTTGTCAAGACCATGCCGCCTGCCTTTCAGACCCTGCGGCCAGGCACCGGCATGCCATCGATCCAACGGTCATCTAACCCGTCACCCGGCATCACCGGCCAATGACGGCAACGGTCAGATCCTTACCAACCGCTACATTCAGACTCAACATCAGCATTTGATTTACCGATTGATTTCACGCAGTGACACCCCCACAATAAGAGCAAGAGTAACGGCAACGGCTAGCTATTGATTGCTGCGGTGAATTGCTGTGGTGATATTTCCACAACCGTACACAACTCGGCAGGACTAGCGACAAGGCTTGACCGACCACGACAAAAAAACATCCGCTCTGCCCGCGTTGACAAAAGAGGTGTGGTGAGCCTTACGAAGCAGCAATAGCTGCAGTAACGACCGCACAAAATAACACACCTCTGACAGACGACGATCTAGATCATACAGAGATCATAAAGAGCATTCTAGAGCATTATTGAGCATATGGAGCATATACATCATACAGATCATATAGACCATACAGATCATACAGATCGTATAGATCATATAAATCACACAGATCGTATAGATCATATAAATCATGTACTGCAGATCCTATATCTGCCGTTGTGAGATGCCATACAAGACCTGTGTACCAAGAGTACAGATCCAACCTGGAAACATTTGCTACATCAAGCAGCTCCTAGCTCCCACCCTGTAAAATGAGCTAGATCATACAGACCATACAGATCTTCCCTGAACTATATATACGTATATATATCAAGAGGAGATTTGTGATCTGTCCGTGTGCTACGTCAAGCAGCTCGTAGCTCCCACCCTGTAAAATGAGCTAGATCATACAGACCATACAGATCTTCCCTGAACTATATATACGTATATATATCAAGAGGAGATTTGTGATCTGTCCGTGCTGTGTATTACACATTATTCATACATCAACGGTCGTCTGCTTACCGAACGCAGTGACACCTCCACAACCACCTGCTAACCGACTCAGTGAGAGCCCCAGAAACGATACCTACAGAAAACGGACCGAACAACGAACAAAGGCTAAGGCTTGGCCGAGGAAACATAAAAAAACAGCAGCGCCATGCCTACCTTGATGAACTGGTGAGCGTTAGCAGCCTTGGCCGCAGTCACGACTAAAAAAAAAAAAAAAGTGTCAGGCAGCAGCAGGCAGCAGCGACGCCAATGCCCCGGATCAACGGGCGCAACACCGACAACGGAAAGCAACGGGGAGGAGAAGGAGGGGGAGGAGGAGGAGGGGGTGAGGACGAGGCTAAAAACGCGCCACAAATGTGTTTTGTTATTTCGTGTTGTATCCCCCACACACAAGGCAAAGTAAAGATAACCTTGACTAAGCTCAACACATTTCCACGTGGCGGCGACACATGGGGAAAGAGAGCGGGGGGGGGCGGGGGGGGACAGCACTGCTGTATTACGCAACAACTTCAACCACACTAAACGTAACCGATGCAACTGCCTCCGCCACCACCCACCCACCCCCCGCCATCCCCAACACCAAACACCTTCAGAGTCCCAAAATTCCCTCCGTATACCAAATCCAAGTAAATTTGTCCCCCAAACCGGCTTTAAAGTTAAAAAGGTCTTGACATCTCTATCAACACCCCCACCTCCATCAACGGCAACACCATCAACACCTCCAAAATCAATGCCAACACCACGAACAGCACAAAAAAAGCACACACACATCACAATAGAGGTGCACAAGATTTTTTTGTCCAGCACGGTTCTTGGCTTGAGGACTTCTCAACCTCGCCCCCCCGCAAAATGATTCAAGATCTGAGTAAACTGAAAGGGCAACCCTTCGGTACCTCGGTCGACAAACCCGTGACCAAGGTACAAGAAGAAAAAAAACACGGAAAAAAAATAGAACGACATTCATTCCGACAATGTAGGACCGAACAAGAAAAAAAATGCTCTATCGTAGAACAAAAACAAGAACAAGAACAAGAACAAGAACAAGAACAAGAACAAGAACAAGAACAAGAAAATAAAAAGACCGAGAACGAGAACAAGGAAGAGCACGAGAACAAGGAAGAGCACGAGAACAAGAACAAGAAAGCGCACGAGAACAAGAACAAGAACAAGAACAAGAACAAGAACAAGAACAAGAACAAGAACAAGAAAAATACAGAGAACGAGAACGAGAACAAGGAAGAGCACGATAACAAGATCGAGAACAAGATCAAGAAAATACAAAATAAACAAGAACAAGAACGACATCAAGAACAAGAAATAGGACGAGAACAGGAACAAGAAAGCCGACGAGAACTAGATGGAGAAGAAGAAAAAAAAAAAAACAAGAACAAGAACAAGAACAAGGGGTGTTGCTCACTTTCGGCCTCAGTAGCCCCGACCTTCCCGTTGGCGATGTTGCGACCAATAGTACCGGCGAACAAAACAGGCTCCTGTCCCACGTATCCGATCTGACGCAAGCGAATGAGTAAACAGGTAAACAAGAAAAACGAAGTGCGATCGGATTAGTGCGTACACAACATAAATAAACAAATCCATGATCAGTTCAACAAAGCAGAACAAAAGGCAAATATGAAGGCCCAACTAGCTAAAAAATAAAATAAAGCAACATAAAAAAACAAGCAAACAAGCAAGCAGAAAAGCAACACAAATAAACAGCAAAAAGAAAACAAACAGGAAGGCAAAAACAAAGGCAAGCAGACAACCAGCTACTGTACACAAAAACAGCACAAGCAAGGCAGAGAAACCAAAAAACAAAGCAGACATCCAGCCACAGCCAACGAGCTAGACAAAAACAACAAGCAAAGCAGATAAACCAACCCAGCAGAGAAACGAACAAACGAGCAAAGCAGACACACAAAACAAACCAACAAGCACGCAAACAAACGAACACCCAAAAAAACAACCAAACGAACAAACACACAAAAAACAAACGAACGAACGAACGAACAAACAAACAAACAAACAAACAAACAAACAAACAAACAAACAAACAAACAAACAAACAAACAAACAAACAAACAAACAAACAAACAAACAAACAAACAAACAAACAAACAAACAAACAAACAAACAAACAAACAAACAAACAAACAAACAAACAAACAAACAAACAAACAAACAAACAAACAAACAAACAAACAAACAAACAAACAAACAAACAAACAAACAAACAAACAAACAAACAAACGAACAAACAGACGAACAAACAAACAAACAGACAAACAACAGACTCCAACACTACCGCCATCACCACCACCCCCACACTCGCAACTTCAGCAGCAGCACCACCACAGTACCAATCAAAGATGTCGTTGACTGTCTACTGCAGTCTTGACACGTCAAAATTGTTTTCTAGAAAAAATACACTGTTTTTAGCGTGGAGTTCCCCTTGACGGGTGTCCTTGATGTCCGCCCGTCACGAGGCAGGAAGAGGGCCGTCAAGACCTTTTTAAGAATGAACGTATCTACTTTAGCGTGGGGTTACCCTTGACTGGTGTCTTCAACGTCCGTCCGTCACGAGGCAAGAACAGGGCCGCCCAAGACCTTTTCTGGAATAACTACACTGTTCCTACCGGGGGGTTTGTCTTGACGGGTCTCCTTGACGTCCGTCCGTCACGAGGCAGGAAGAGGGCCGTCAAGACCTTTATAAGAAGAAATGTATCTACTTTAGCGTGGGGTTACCCTTGACTGGTGTCTTCAACGTCCATCCGTCAAGAGGCAAGAAGACGGCCGCCTAAGACCTTTTCTGGAATAACTACACTGTTCCTAGCGTGGGGTTTGCCTTTGCCTTGACGGGTGTCCTTGACGTCCGTCCGTCAAGAGGCAAGAAGAGCGCCGTCAACCGATATACCCGCTACAAACAACGACAAGTGAGCAGCTCACCATCTGTACAAATCACACTTCATTCCCTTTATTATCCTTGCACTACTCTCGCCCTGCCTCCCAGTATTTGGTAACTCAGATCCGGGGTCATACAACGGCCCTCCTCCCCCGTCCCCACTACGGTACGTGCCTTCGTTTTTATCGCGAGAAGAATTCAGCATTTTCTTCCCTCGTCGACTCGCGTCGACTGCCGCCACCGAAACACCACCACCAACACCACCACCAACACCACCACCGCACCTGCTGCCTGTACCACGCCACGTTGAGGGTCTTCAAGTCCACCCCGTCGAGCTTAACGGAGCCAGAAGTAGGGTCGTAAAATCGCAGGAGCAGCTTGGTCATCGTCGACTTTCCTCCCCCCGAGGGTCCCACCAACGCCAGCGTTTTTCCCACGGGCACGTCCAGGCTTAGAGAGTGGTACACCACATCGTCCGGTCGGGCGGGCTTGCGAAAAAAAAAAAGAAAAACGACAAGCGAAAAAAAAAAAAAAAAAAAAAAACTGAAACACAAGAAGGTATAGTAGTGCTGCGTGTTTTGTGAGGAGGATCGTGGGGATTGATATACAACACTCCCAATATTCCTCGACCACCAAGATCGGCGTTGTAGACCCCAGGGGCAGACTGAGATGCTACTATTAATACTACCCAAAGATAAAAATAAATAAAAACAAAAAATAAAAAACGAAACAAAAAACCGGAATATTCTCGGACCACCACAAATCGGAATTATAGCCTTTGGGAGAGACTGGTATGCTACTTGAGAAAAAAGAAACGAAAAAACGAACCGATATCGAAACAATGGGAACCTCACGTACGAGCTGAAGCCTACGCTGTCGAAGACAACATGCCCCTCCACGGGAGTCTTACATTTACTGTGTTTTTTCAACCATGCTTACTAACCCTAACCCTAACCCATTTCCAACGCCTAAAATGTGTTCCCGTTCTAAATCCAAGTGTTTGGTACACATGTCGGGACTGCGGTGCTACAAGGGCTGACAATAAAATATTCAATATATATATATATATATTACAGCAACGCAAAGCAGAACCAAAAATCTAGAGTACCACAAAAACTCACGTAGCTAAAGCCGACGCTGTCGAAGACGACATGCCCCTCCACCTTCTCAGGCTTAGCGCCTTCGGGCGATGACGAGTCTATCGGCGGCACCCTGTCCAAAGTCTCGAACACCTCCACGGCTGCGCCTCGAGCCGTGCCGAGAGCGGCGATGCCCGGAGCGGTCTGCCCGAACATCATGGACCCCATCAGGACAGCGAAAATGGCGCTGAGGACGTCTCCACCGCTTCTGCCATCGCCGTCCGCAACCTGCATCGCAAAGAAATAAGATCATCAAAAAAATAAGCGGGTTTGGTATTTTGCGGGCATTGATCATCATTATGTGGCACAGTCGTTGTAACTTTACACGGTAATGGGTAGGGTAGGGTAGGGTACGGTGCGGTAACTCTTACGGTAGGGGCGAAAACAACAAAACAAGCGACTAGAGTAAAACCCCACACTACCCTACCGCAACGGACAGCACGTCCGCATCCTCCGCCAAACCCTATCCCACCCCACCCCCACTCTACTCCACCCTTCACCCCAATCCATCCTTGGTGGAGCGGACGAATGACAGCACTGTTGTAGTGCGCGACAACTACCACCACAAAAAAATGCAACAGCTGTAACTGCCGCCCCCACCACCACCGCCGCCGCCGCCGTCGCTGCAACCACCACCACCACCACCACCACCGTCCCCAACCCTTCACATCCCCCTACATCCATCAACTACAATACCCCCACCAATCACCGCAACCACAAACCACTACCCCGCTCCACTCCACTCCACTCCACTCCACTCCACTCCACTCCACTCCACTCCGCCGCAGCCCCTAACCCAAACCCTTCCTAGCCTTTCACATCACCTCACCCCACCCCACCCCACCTCATCCCACCCCACCCCACAACCAACACCAATAACGAACCCCAACCCCCGCCCACGCCCCAAAGCCGACCAAACCACAGCTTACCTGCTTAGTGCCGAACCAAAAAGCAAGAGCGTAGCTCATGTAGAAGGATACGAAGAGCATGCCGTTGCCGACTCCTTTAGACACGCCCTCCTTCACGCCGGCGTCGTAAGCTCCGTCGAGGTGGTCGGCATATCGCTTCAGCTCGATCTCTTCCGAGTTGAGAGAGGCCACGGTGCGGATGCCGCTCAGAACCTGCAAAAAAAAAAAAAAACATACAAAACATAATTGTAAAATATCATATCTCGAGTTCAAGTTGAGAGAGGCTACAGCAGTGCGGATGCCGCTGAGAACCAATACAAATAAAAATCGAAAAAAATAAAATCGATCGTAAAATATTCTATCTTCTCTCGATTCCGAGTTGAGAAAGGCTACAGCAGTGCGGTTGCCGCTGAGAACCTAGAAAACAAGAAACGAAAAACATTTAAAATGCCTGTGAATATCCGATCTCTTCCGAGTTGAGAGAGGCAAACTAGAGCGGCAAACTACCGGAAGGATCCCGCTAAGAACCTGCAAAACCCAAAAAAGAAACGAACGCCAAAAACTTTGTAACCATTCTGCATGTGAATGTGATGCCTTTGTAGAGACGGCGGTACTGGGACCTCAACAAAAAAAAATGCAGTATTTTATCCATATACCTAGACCAAACCAGACCAAACCAGACCAAAAACACGAAATATACCATAGCATCACCAAAAACAAAAGCACCGACCAGGCTTACCTCAGTGGCAACCTCGCCCGCGTTCCTCTAGTACAAAGCCAGCACCCAAACCCAGCCGAACCCAGCCGAACCCAGCCGAACCCAGCCGAACCCAACCCCAACCCCAACCCCAACCCCAACCCCAACCCAACCCCACCCAACCCCACCCCACCCAACCCCACCCCACCCAACCCCACCCAACCCAACCCAACCCAACCCAACCCAACCCAACCCAACCCAACCCAACCCAACCCAATCCAACCCAACCCAACCCAACCCAACCCAACCATATCACACAAACACAACCTAAAAAAATCGAAATAATGAACCGTAGCAATTCATACCAGGGCACGAAGATATAACAATATACTGGCACAAAAACGCCGACTCGGCTAACCTCTGTAGCAACTCCGCCCGCCTTGCCGTAGAAGTCAGAACCCTCCTGGCTGCTGCTGGACATGAGCTTGGACAGGATAGCAACGCTGCCACCGATGAATGGAACACAAGCCAGCATGACCAGACCCAGCTGCCAGTTTATGATGATGGAAGTAGCTAGGAGCGCAACGCCTTAGGTAGCAATACAGGAAGAAGCAGAAGAAGCAGTAGCAGACGCAACAGCAGCAGCAAGCAGCAGACGCAGCAGCAGAAGAAGCAGTAGCAGACGCAACAGAAGCAGCAAGTAGCAGACGCCAAAAACAGTTCAACATGGGGGGGGGGGGGGGGGCCCCCCATCCAGCAAGACGTCAAAACAAAAAACGAAGGAGACGGAACAAAAATGGGCAAAAATGGGCAAAAAGAATTCGGGGGAGGGGGCGGGGGAAAAAAAAAATCGGGCTGGTAGGTAGAAAGGTGAACAAGAAGTAGCATTTTTTGTCCGAGACGGTTTCTGAATGACGCTCTCCTTATACGCCCTTTAGAGCCCTAAATGGGACGAGCAGAAAAAAAGTGATTCTGTCGTGTTGCATACCCTCCCCCCCTCGCCCCTCTGACCCTCTCCCCCCGCCGCGCCCCTCTGATTTCGTTCGCTCTCTTAATTCCTTCGCGACTTAACGAAGACTCGCTAAAAACAAAATCGACAAAACCAAAAAAAAAAAACTCACCGCTGACACCGTTAAGAACGATGTCGCCCACTTTCCGCCCCAGCCCGTCCTGCACCTTGGCCATGTTGGCGGTAACAGCCGTGGGGAGCTGCCCCGCCGGATGCTCGTCAAACCAGCCGATGTCCTGCTTCAGGATGCACTTCACGTACGCTCGTCGCATCCGAAGAGCCTGGCATCGGTATCGGACGCATGGTGGCCAGCGCGGGGATTAGGTTGGGTTGGGTTGGGTTGGGTTGGGTTGGGTTGGGTTGGGTTGGGTTGGGTTGGGTTGGGTTGGGTTGGGTTGGGTTGGGTTGGGTTGGGTTGGGTTGGGTTGGGTTGGATTTGTGCATCCTTGAGAAAGGTTATTACCTCGTCTCAAAATAGTGGGAGGAGCTTTTCGTGACAATTCTGTTTTTTGTTTTCATTGTTATTTATTTTATTTCTTAGCAAATGATTTTTGGCTTTTGCTATTTTTTTAGCTGTTGGTAGTGTTGTTAGTAATTGTTATTTTTCAGCTATGATTTTGTTTCGCGCTGTTGACAACATATTTGAAGGCCGACCGTCGAAGATTAAATTTTGCGACTTGGGTTGGGGGAGGGTTTGCGTCGGGGTTGATTGGACAGTCCCATCCCATCATCGTCCCATCCCACTTCGAACCCACCCAACCCATCTCATATCACACCTAACTCATCCCGTATACGGAGTGGTATCCCGTCCCATATATCATTCTATACGTTCACCCACTCCACCCCATCCCTTCCCAAATCACATCACACATCACACATATTCCATCCCATCCCATCTCACCCCACCCTATATCATATCCCATACCAGGTATATCCCATGTATCCATCCCATACCATCCCACCGCATATCATATACCATACCAGGTATATCCCGTATATCCATCCCATACCATCCCACCGTATATCACATCCCATACCAGGCATATCCCATATATCCATCCCGTACCACCCCACCATATATCTTACCAGGTATCCCATATCAGGCATATCCAACATATTATGTATCCATCCCATCGCACACACCTGTCTCTCGCCAGCGATACCCCAGAGCGCCACCATGATCAACGCCGCCACGCCAGCAACCGCCCCGATGATCCCAGTATATCGCATCCCTCCATATATCATCTATACGATCCCGTATATGATCCCATCCCATATCCGATCCAAACCCATCCCATCGCATACCATATCCGAACTATCTCATCCTCTGCGCATTCTCCCGTCCCATAACCCATCCAGTAACTCCTCCCACCCATCTATCCCACATCTCATCCCGTACATTGCCCAGTTCCGTCCCATAAAGCCGTCCCGTCCCATCCCACACACCTGCCTCTCGCCGGAAATACTCCACAGGGAGACCATGGTGAATCCCGCCGCCCCAGCAACCGCCCCGATGATCGCGAAAATAATCACGAAACTCTCGACACTACTTAGGATGGATGATTCCTCGTCTGGGTCCAAGGGCTCGCCCAGCTCGTCCAGAGTGCTGCCGAAGTTCGCAATGAACAACGGCATCATGCTAAGGGGGTCGGGATATGGTACGGTACGGTGCGGTGCGGTACGGGTCGGGATGGGACAGGACGGGACGGGATGAGACCAGACGGGATGGAACGGGATGAGACCGAACGAGATGGAATGGGGACGAGAGGGGACGAAGTGGGACGGGAAGGGATCATCTACCGTATATATCATCCAGATCATCTACCCTATAATCTAGATAATCTACGGCATGGGCCATCTAGATGATCTATATAGATCATCTAGATGATCTACTGTGTAGATCAACAAGATCATCTACTGCAACATAGATGATCTAGATCATCTAGTGCATAGATCATATAGATGTCTAGTGAATAGATCATATATATCATCTAGCGTATAGATCATACAGATCACGTAGTGTATAGATCATCTAGATGATCTACAGCAGATTCTGTATCTTGCCATTACGAGATGGTGTTCACGATCTGTAAGTAGAGTACGGTTCCAACCCAGAATACGTGAGCTAAAACATTCCGATGGCACGGCCCCTACCCGGTAACATGAGCTAGACCATACAGAGTCGTCTCTCTACAGTGCGGAAGGGGTGGCAGTTGTTGGGTTAACAGATGTTTCTGATAGCCTCTATAGTGCGGTTGAGCTCCTCAAGTGTGGAATTATCGGTGAGTGCGATCATTTTAACGAGTGTGTTTGTTGTAGGACTACCAGGTGGTAGCGTTTTGAAAAGCTGCTCGGGTAGCATCGACGAATGCCTTCGAAGACGTGGCTCGGGTGACACATTGAGCCCACATGTTAGGAGCCGAGAAACTTCTGCTGGCCCGGTGACATGAGCTATGATAAACCGTACATATGTTTCCTGGGATTTCTACATGATCGAGCGGGGATAGATCATCTGCCAGTGATCTGTCTGGCGTGCGTAAGCTTACCAGGCGTGAATGCAGGCCGCGAGCGTCCCGATGAACATGAATAGCTTGTCGCTTCTGTCGGCGTAGGAAAACAGCTTCACGAGAGACACCTGCAATAACATAAACATCACCAAGAGAGGGCCACGGCATACAAAAACATCAAGCTATGATTAAAACATTCACGCGTACGAACAGATCATCGATCCCCACTTGATGATCTGGATCTGTCGAAAGGGGAGATCTGTAGGGTCTAGCTCATGTGAGCCGTACGATCTGCATGATATAGGGTACGCTTCCAGGGCTGGATCTGTACTCCACACATAGATCATGCACAGCATCTCATACCGGCCTACCGTAGATGATGATATGGATGATATATGATCTATATCATCCTAGATCGCGATCTGTTCGAGGTATGTACAGTAGATGATCTGTATGATCTGTACAGTATATAATCTATATGATCTATACAGTACATGATTCCATGATATGTACAGTAGATGATCTATATCATCTATACAGCAGATGATCTATATGGTCTAGGACGCGATCTGTTCGAGGTGTGCAAGCTTCCAAGTGCAAGGTTCTAAAGGGAAGCTTCTACTGGTGTTTGGGCCAGGCTCGTTTCTCGTGTGGAACCAGGGGTGTGCGTCCCACACAAACACCAGTTTCTTGTGCGAGATTAGTGGCGCGTATCCTATGTACATCAGTGCCTGTACAAACTACAGTAATAAATTTATAAAATAGATGTGATGTTTGATCTAGCTCCAAATCCCCCACCTAAAGTATAAATACCAACACTTACCATTAATAGTGGACAAAAAATAGGACCCCTCCCATTAAAAACTTACCCATATTGTATATTACAAGCACCAACAACGCAGCTTGCAAAGATGAGTGTTGACCTGAAATTCGTCGAACTCACGGCTGACGTCCTTGAAATATATTCTATCAAAAGAAAAAAAGGGATACCTCTACCGAGGTTGTGTGTGTTACGTGTCCCGAACTACACACCGTAGTGGGACTTCAACCCCTGTAGAACCCCAAAAATCCCTCCCTATACTAACTCCAAGTAATTTGTCCCCAAAAATGGGTTTCCAGTCGTGAAGGGGTTAACCCGTTTCCAACTCCAAAATGATCCTGGTCTAGCTTCAACTGTTTTGTTCTAGTGGCGGGAGTGCGGTGCTAAAAGGGTTCAAACGACAAGCTATCACTCACCAAATCATTGCTGGGCTTCTGCAGCCGATTTCAAAACGAACTGCTCGTATGATTCGTAGCGCTATCATAATCAAATCGCTGCTGAGGGAGAGGGAAAAAAAAAGAAATCGTTCCTGAGAGCTAGTTCCTGAAACCTACCAATACAGCAGTAGAACTAAAAAACGAACAGCCGCTACCAATCAAAATCGGGACTGAGCTTCTGCAGCAGCACTGAAAACGAACAGCCATTGCTAATCAATCGCTGTCGAGCTGCGCAGACGCACCCAGAACCAACAGATGCTGACAATCGATCGCTGCTGAGCTCATGCAACCGTACCTAAAACAAGTCGCGAAAACTACTAAATTGATACTAAGCTGCAGCCGAACTCAAAACCATGCATGCCACCGTACCCAAAATGAGCCGTGAAAAACAATCAATAGTTGCTGAGCTGCAGCCGAAATCAAAACGGAAATCCACCGTTAATCAACCGTTCCTGAGAGCTACAAAAACAGCAGTACTCAAAGGAGATAACGAGATCCTTCTGCTAGTCAACTGTTGCTGGGCTGTAGCCATGCTCCTAGCCTGATGCCTTCGTTATCTCCAGCAGGTGCAAGCATGACCAAAAAAAAAAAAAAAACACACACACACATACATGTTTCCAGCCTGTCTCCCGCTTAATCAAGAGTTAGTTGCTTTCATAAAATATCGCGATCGGAGTATCACCACAGCTCGCAAAGATGAGTTTCGACGAAATCTTCGATCTCACAGCTGAAGCGCATTTTAACTTTTTATAATATCGTACACCAGGGTATACAATACGACTATTAACACAAACATCAGGCATCACCAACATTTCCAACGATCAATCGTTGCTGAGCTCCAGCCGTAGAACCCAAAACGAACCACTATTTCACAGTTTCTGCTGCCTGCTTGCTTTTTTTTCTTTCCATTTCACCTGACACATTCTTCGGCGGATGGGGGAAAACAAAGCTCAGAACCTCTACAACTACAACCGGAAACCCGTCTTGGGAGACAAGTTTCTTGGAATAGGTGTAGGGAGGGGACCGGGGGCGCTAAAGGTTTCAAGCGCCATCAAGGCCACGGTAGGGGGGGATGTTGTGAAATATCCCCGTTCTCCACTACTGGGTCTGACCCAATCGCACGAGTGACCCTGCTCCTCATCTGACGCGAAAACACGTTAGGCGATTTGCTCGGCGCACCGCAGCTCTAACCATCCCATCCATTGCGGGTCATATCGCAGACTCAAACTATTATAATAAAGCAGCCCGAAAGCTTAGGACCGTGAAGGAACCGCTCGGTCACTCGCGCGAGTGACTCCCGAGCCACCGGAAAAACAGTAACCAGAAGAGACCCCCCCCGTCGGGTAGCCTCGGCCGTGAGGTAATATAAGCCGATTATATTCGCAATCCGGCGCTCGCTGGTGTATCCTTCGGCTTGTTCCCGCGCCAACGAGAGCGCGAGCGTTTTTTTCCAGCAGACATAGGCTGCGAACACTCGAAACACCGGGACACTTTCCCAGTCTCCCTCCCGCTCAATAAACACGTTTTGAACCGCACGTACAAACTGCTGCTTGGAGTTTGTGTGATATCGTTTTGGCCGTTGTAAGAAATTGGCATCATATCGAATACCATACCGTATCGTATCATATCGTGTCATACCAGACCATCTAATATTAGAAAAACCACATTGTGTGATGTGACAGTACAGAACATATCATATCATATCATATCATATCATATCATATCATGTCATGTCATATCATATCATATCATATCATATCATATCATATCATATCATACCCTATCAAAAATAATATCACACTTCGCGTATAATATCACATAATTCCATAAACCCTATCACACGACATCAAAATTGGATTTTCCCTGATATCATTTTCGCAGTGGCAAGAGTGGTAGCATATCATACGTCTCATACACCATATCATATCATATCATACCATACCATACCATAGCATAGTTTATCATATCATTTCAAACACGTCAGCTGTGAGTTCGGTAAATTTAAGGGTCGATACTTATCTTCGCAAGCTGCGTGATACTCCGGCCGCGCGTTGTTACAGATGCATTACCCTTCCAAGATGCTCCCATGGCTCCCATGGCTATTGGAAGGGCCAAAAGCAAAACCATTAGTCTACTATTATAATAACAAAAATACACTCCAGCTGTGAGATCAAATATTTTGTCGAAACTCGTCTCTGCAAGCTGTGTGTGATTCTCCGATCGCGCGTATCACGGGTTGTGTGTCCTCATTAAGGATATAGGTCGGCGATTCCCCTTGCAACTACAGTGTAGCTGTCAGGGTCAACGGGGTGGTGTTAGTCAGTCTGTGCGCGGAAAATATAAAACCCGTTTATGAGGGGGACAAAATCTGACAGCTGTGGAAGGAAATGCATCAGTTTATCAAGTGAATCCTGTAAGTCGAATAACCGGTGAGGGGAGGGCGGAGTTTTAAGGGCGTGGGGGCCTGATTTTGATCAACAGGGGGGCGGGAGGGGGGGAAGGGGGGGAGGGACAGGTGGGGCAGCTCAATTTGTGCGTGGAAACTATAAATCTTTCTTGTGGTGGAGGGGGGTGGGGAAAGTGATTATGAAGCAACAGCAGTAGTAGTATCATGTATACCTTGCATTGTTGTACAAGTAAGTGTATCGTGCCGCGTATCTACAGGTATCAGAGTGTCACAATGCAGTGTATACTAGCTGTAGTTTCCCTAGCGCGCTTGTTCGGATCCTGCCTCCTGAGCTATCCCTGAGAAAAAGTCGAGGGGACTTTTGGTCACAGCAGCCGAAAACCGACAGGCGTATCAACCGAAAACGTAAAAAACGGGCTGGTCGGCATGGCATCGCATGGCATGACGCATCAATCATGGCATGAGCACGGCACGAACATCGACAGGGCGTGACGAACCAGGGAGGGAACCACCTCTCTCTCGTCTCTGTAGGCTTAGCACAAAAACATTTCCCAAGCTGCCTACGAGTAACAAAGTAAATGTTTTTTTTGTTTTGTTTTTTTCATCCTCCGGCGGATGGGGAAAAATAAAGCTTTAGCTCACCACACTTCCACGTATTTTCATACGCGTCGTGTGTCGATTTAACTCAGTCGCTTTCACAGCCCAACGCTGGCTGGCGCACCCTTCGGGTCCCATTGTAGGTATAGCGCAAGCTGTCCCTATCAGTGGTCTTCGTTACAACCCGGCAGCGCAAGCTAATGTTGTTGCTGCACCACAGGGTCCAAATATTCAATCATCATGCATCGGCATTCTAACCGATTTACAGTCCATCTCCTTCCACGATACAAATGAACTAATGTCTTGAACTACGGTACTACGGCAGTACACTACGGACATCCATCGTTTAGCGGGAGGAAATTCAACACAACCCCTAGCACACTTGAAAAAAAAAAAAATACACTCCTCCAGCCGTGAGATCAGCTGATGTTAATCAGTCCGTGCGCGGAAACTATAAACCTTGTTTTTTTTGTGGAAAAATCTGACAGAGCTGTGGAAGGAAAGGCATCAGTTCATCAAGTATATCGTGCAAAGTCATACAACCGGCAAGGGGAGGGCGGAGATTGTTTAAGGCGTGGGGGCGGGGGAGGGCGGGGTAGTAGAGGGGGGGGGGGGGGGAACTCAATCTGTGCAGCAGCTAGGAACCCTTGACGAGGACAAATCTGACGGTTGTGGGAGGAACGCATCATCAGTTTATCTTGTTCATCCTGTAAATCGCACAACCGGCGACGAGAGGGGGGGAGTGTTCGAAGGGTGAGGGGAGGGGGGATTTTTATTCGCTTTGGATCGCAGAAATGTACACCCGGTAGAAACTTACCTTATGCATGGTGCTAGGTCTAGGCAATGTTGCGGGTGGTGATGAAGGAGGGGGCATGGGAAGGGGGGGGGATTATTGGAGCTACGGCATGGATGGCTAGAAAGGTAATGAGGTGATATCACCTGTCTGGTAGTGATTATTGCTCTAGCAGATTTGATTTTCGGTGGGGCGGTGGGGGAGGGTGGGGGGGAGGGGGGGGGGGTTGTGTGCGTGTGTGTCAGGGGGGGGGGGGGGTGGCGATGGTGGCGGGGAACGGAGGTGGATGATAGCAAATATGCTACCTGCGTGTTACATGCAGATGCCCAATATTTCAAAGATAAACTAGGAAGTGGAAGGGAGGAAAGTTGTCATTACGTGATGTTGGCTACTCTTTGATGCTATCTACACGACTAGTGCTTTCTGGTTACCGCGTAAGATAATACCAGTACTATTACGACGGGTATACAATGTTTTACGGCTTCGTGGTGTATTATTATACATGGACCGAGCAGTTGTCCTTAAGATATAATATTCCAATCTAATGTGTATGTGTAACCATGTATCACCATGACGAATTTTTTATAGACCAAATTTACCATTGCGACTAAAAATGCCAGATATGATGGCTACCATGCAATATTTCGATGCTTTCTATACGAGCAGTGCTTTCTGCTTATCGCACAAGATAATACGAGTACTACGTTACTTCGTTAGGCATATGTAGAGGCATATGCTACTTCGGTTAGCACAGGTTGGGAGGCGATCATGTACACGGTGCGCACGAAATATCCTGCGTACTACCAATAGCATGGTACGTTAGTAGTGTGGTCTAGGGCAATTTTAACATGCATACATATGTCTGCAATTCCTTTCCACATTAGACGATCTTAAAAAGCAGCACTAAGGGGAGTCGCTGATCTACATCCTGCTTGATTCAAGGACATGCGCACCCCACCCAGCATACCACGCGCGATCGGAGTATCACACACGCAGCTTGCAGACATCAGTCTCGACGAAAATCCTCGACCTCACAGCTGTACGAGTACCACTATCAATAGATTATATTTTTTTGTTTTGTACTGAAAAATACGCGTCAACACCTACGAGCGGCAATACTAAAGCTGCCCTTACGGAAGGACGGTGAATATTGGTGCATATGCAGCAGTTCACCACGTAGGGGAGGGAAAGCATTCTTGATAGCTTATAACCCAATTGGGGGGGCTATGTACAGCGACAAAACAAAATCATGAGCGCGTTCTTCTTGCAAGCTGTGCGCGTAGCGTGCCTAGCCGGTACTTGCCTCGGCGTTCGGCAACAGCAAACATCGTCAAAAGGCAAAATCTAGCCCGCCCCGGTTGCTTCGTGCGAGGGATGCTGCCTGCAATCGTCAGGTTACATTCGTCATTTTTTCCCCTTGAAGCCCCCCAAAAAGGTTGTGTAAAGCACTCCCCGTTTTTCGTTTTCCAACTTTTATTTTTTGCTTTTTGCTCATCCCTTCTATTATCTTCTTCCCGCTTTGTCTTTCTGAATTTTTTCCCTCTTGAGCCCCAAAGAGGTTGTGTAAAACACTCCCCACTTTTTGTCCCCATTTCTATTTGTTGCTCTTTGCTCATCCCTTATATCATCTTCTTCGCGCTTTTTCTTTCTCTATATTTTTCTCTTGAGCCCCCAAAAAGGCTGTGTAAAGCACCCCCCGTTTTTTTTTCCCCATTTACATTTTTTGCTCTTTGCTCATCCCTTTTATCATTTTCTCCGTGCTTTGTCTTTCTCAATTTTTCCCTCTTTAGCTCCAAAAAGGTCGTGTAAAAACACCCCCCGTTCTTGTTCCATTTTTTGTTTTTGCTTTTCGCTCAAGCATTCTATTATCTTCGAGCTTTTACTTTCTCATTCTCCCGGCCTTCTCCCGGCCGTCAGTTGCCCTCTCCCGGGAAGGAGGGCAGGTACAGCCGTCGTCCCCTGCGAGACAACAGTACCCGTCAAAGATGTCGGTTGGCGGCACACTCGACGTTTGACGGACAACCGTCAAGGACCGCTTCACACAAAAAAAGGATACGCCTAAAGAGACCTTGACGGCACAAACCGTCAAAGACCGCTTGATACTAAAACTAGAGTACAATAGTCTCAAGAGGCCTTGACCGGGCAAACCGTCAGTGCGGCACCCCAGATTAGCGGGGTGTTTCACGGCTCAAAACCCAAAACCTACCCCCTGCCCGAGGCTTAGCTTCGGCCGTCGTCCTCATCCTTCCCTTTGTGAACGATGATTGTCATTGTTAGCAGCAGCAGCAGCACCAGCAGCAGTGTTGGTAGCGCTGCCGTTTACCGGGAGCAGCAGGAGGTTCGCTCTACGGAAGGTCGGGTGGGGGGGGGGGGGAGGGTAGTACAACTCAAGCAAATTTTCGGTCAAGACCTTTGTGAACGATGATATCATCTTTGTCAGCAGCAGTATTAGTAGCGTTACCGTTCACCGGGGGCAGCAGGAGGTTTGCTCTGCGGAAGGTCGGGCGGGGGGGGGGCAAAGATTCAAGCAAATGTTGTACCAATTTTCTGAATTTCACCATGCTGGCATGTGTTTAATACATTAGCTCCCTCAGCACCGCACTCCCGCCTTGGGGAAAAGACAACTGGAATTAGACCATGATGATTGTAGGAGATAGAAATACTTTCAAGTAGTCGTAGGTAAAAAGAGGGTTATCATGTTCATAGCTACAGTAAGCAACGCCCCACCTGAGGCTTCGTCTCCGGCGTGTCCTTAGCCTTATCCTTGTCCTTTCCCTTGTCAGCAACGACATCGCCGTTAGCAGGAGCATCGCCATTCGCAGCATCACCGGTACCGGGAGGAGGCTTTTGCCCAGAGGGGGGGGATAAAGGAACGGCCTTCGGTGGGGACTCCGTAGGAACCTGAGTCGCGACTAACTCGCCATTTTCAACATTTTCAACAGCATCCTGGAAAAAAAAAGAAAAGAAAAACGGGGGGGGGGGGGGGGGGGGGGTTACTCATTTGGTGCTTGCCTTGGTCGATTGGCTATTGACCACGCATCCTTTTCGAGACGGAACACCGTTCCTACTCCTGATAGAGACACCTTCAACATTTGGGCACTCATTATGCTTCTTTTATATACTACATAGATACTGTTTGATTATCCTATCCCCGTCCCGTTTCGCCGTCTGCCGACCCTATCAATCTCCTAGGATAGCGATCGTTTTCTAGCTACACTCTAGTCTTCCTAACTCTTCCATGTCACATGCGTCTAACTTTCTCATCTCCTCTAACGCATCCCGTTCCTCCTTGCACATTTCACACTCTCCTACTATGCGGGTGAGCGAGGGGCGGGGAGGTCAAGAAACAAGAAACAGTCAAGTACGAGAGTGACGCCCACGGTTACAGCGGGAAAAAAAAAGTGAGGCAAAAATTCAACCCACAATACACAACCAGAAATTGACGAATAAGAAACAGCTGACATCCAAAACAATACACAGCTGTTCTTCATCGTTTGGTTTTCTTTCTTCCTATTATACTTGGCATGAGGGATCGAGATTCTAGGCACGGCATAGACGGAGGGCAAGCAACAGTTAACATATCGTAGAACAGCTAGTCTACCAGGTAGACTGTACTGCTGTCGTCTACAGTACTAAACGTATACTGCTGTCGTCTACAGTATTACAGGAGTACTACTCGAAACATACTACAAGAACCGAACATCAGGCAGCCACAAAGCCAACAACAGCACGATCACCAGCAACACTCTTAACATCTAGAGCTGTGAAAGGCTACGGCTTGAGCCACCACCGATTAGTCATTACTCGGACTGCAATAAATAGTCGTTTCCGGCTGGCGCCGACTATCCGACGTACTGAGTTTTCACATTTGCCGGAAGGGTTGTTTAATGCAGGATGCATTTTTCAACTCTTCGGGCGGGGGGGGGGGGGGTCTGCTTTGGCTCTCGCTTCGCTGGCCTAGATTAAGTCGGCAAGTCGGCTGGCCATGAGTCGGCTTTACCAGCCGACTTGCCGCCTAAATTCAGTCAGTGGCACAGCCGACTTGCCGCCTAAATTCAGTCAGTGGCACAGCCGAATTACCGACTGAATCCAGCCAGCTGATTAAAGGCACCTACCGATTAGCCATTAGTCGTGAAATCCTGCCGGCTCACAGCTCTGCCGGAAACTGCACCGACAAGGCCACTTGAAACCGGCGAACAACACGCCAGCTACGAGTGTGACAATTTTGGGGTCGACCCTCATCTTTGCAGGCAGCGCGACACACCGGCCGCTCACTTGTCCTACGGATGTCGTCAGGGTGGACCATCCAACAGCAACACTGTTATAATGATAGCTACAACTAGTATAATCGCGCATGATAGTATGATACTTACGGAGTAATTTGCTATGATTCGTCAGTGTTGACAGAGCAAATATCTTAAACGCATACCCGGTACAGCAGCAAAACATCACCAACGACGACAACGTCCATTTGACACCGCCAACAAGAGGGTGCATTTGTCACTCTTACGGCGAGGCCCCCTGCACCGAGAGGATCTGATTTGGCTCGATTCGCTCGCCGAGCTTAAGTCGGCAAGCCGGCAGGCCATGAGTTGGCTTTGCCAGCCGACTTGGCGAAAAAAGTAAGACGGTTGACTAAAGACACCCACTAATAAGCCATTAGTCGTGAAATCCTGCCGGCTCGTAGTTCCACCGACAAGGCCATTTGAAAAAGGCAACAAGACCACGAAAACGACTAACGCTGTTTGGACGGCAGCAGTGGCAGAGAGGGTATCTTACTCACCTTACCACCTACTTGAAACAATAGTTGACACACAAAAGGGAAGAATGGTTGACACACAAAATAATCATACAACACCACAACAACAGCGCTACGTAGCTAAATAACTTGGCGGCTACGGGGTAGTGCCTAGTGCTCGATCGGTCCGCTACCTCTTCCCCAAACACGCACAAATCCCGCTGACAAAATGGCTCATCTTTCCTCGGGACACAGCGACTACCCGGGGCTAAAATCACGATAGGGAGACTTGTACAAAAGCCACTCCACATACAAACCCTAAAAATGTATCGTGTCCTTATACGAGACTTCTATACATGCAATTCTAACTCTGTAACAAACCCTGTATTACACCGTGTCCGCATATAATCTCTCACTGGTATAACAAACCCTACATTATGCTCACATAATATCTCACATAACAATATATCACTGAACCCCTTTAGAGACCCCAAAATATTTCCGTATACTAACTTCAAGTAGTTTTGTAAAAAAAAAGGTTTCCAAAAGACGTTAATTGAAGTGAGATGTTGCATGAGGACATGGTGTAATCTAAGCTTTCTTACAGAGTGATAACGTCAGAATGACATGTATATAATTGCCATTAGTCGTACGTAGCCCTAGCCCTAGCTCTATTTGTATCAAACCCAACCAACCAAGGAAATGATACTGTCCTCTTCCCTCCGTCTCGTGCACAGTGTGCCCCAACAATTTTTTGTTCTACATGTTTTTGTTCTCAGGCGGACGGGGAAACTAAAGGGTACGCTTAAGCTCACCAACCACTTGCTGGAGTTTATCTCAAGCTCCACTATTAATAGCAGCAGAAGGAACATTACACACCTCGACCAGATGACGATCTACATCATATAGATCATATAGAGCATAAAGAGCATAAAGATCATATAGATCATACATATCGTATAGATCATATACATCACAAAAGATCATGTACAGTAGATCCTTTATGTGTCGATGAGGGACGTTGTGGAAACCTGTATATCTACAGCAGATCCAGTATCCGCCGTCCTGATGAAATGCTGTGGAGAATCCGTACACGGAGAAGACAGATCTAACCTTGGAAACATGTGCTAGATATTACCGATCGTACAGATCCAAAGCCAGGGAGCACGTGCTGTCATAGATCATGCAGATTGCGTGGCTCCCACCCGGTAACGTGAGCTAAGACCATGCAGATCTTCCCTGAACGATCTAGATCGTCAACTGAGAATCGGTAATCTGTCTTCCGGCGTGGGAAACAAGGTGTATATCTCTCTCAAAAACTCCAATGGAACTGCCTTTTGATCAGGGATCAAGTCGTTGACATACTCACGCATCTGCATACAACGGCACATCGCGCTGCCGGAGTAGTAACAATAACCGCCGTTAGGGCAGCCCGCCCTGTCGCCACCGCGGGAACTCAAGGATACACAAACCTATCATAGCGCGCTGGATTGCGAACACAACTGAGTTACAATGACGTACGACAAGTAACAAAATACGTGGGAAGTGTAGTGAGCGTAACCTTTGCTTTTCCCCGTTCGCCGGAGGACCAAAAAAAAAAAAAAAAATGGCTTCTAACTCTTGAACAACACGTGGCGAAAAATTACTTGGAATAGGTGTGGGATCATTTCGCAGCGGTAAAAGGCGATCACAACAAAAAATAGCGACAATGGACACGACGGCCACATACATACACCCCGCGGTACTGCACACCAGGTACCTCTCTGTTCGGAAATATAAGGACCGTTTTAGTTTGCACAGGGACCTTAAACGGTCCTTATATTCACGTCCAGCATGGCATAAAAAAAACGTCGTGTCCGCATATATGTTGGCGGGATATAAGAAAGCATTATGCCTACATATATATTGGCGGGATATATATGCACCCCACAACCCGATAAGCCCGTCCTGTGACCGCGGACTAGGCTATGGCTTAAAGCAGTGCGAGCAAGAAACACACCAACACTATTAGCACCTCCAACAGCAAAACCCACACCAACGGCAACACCGACATCACACCTACACCGACATCAACATCACCAATACCAACACCAGCCCAACCAACACCAGCCCCACCAAACCCAGCACCAGTACCACCACCAACAACACCACAACCAATACCACCACCAACAACGCTAACATCAACAAAACAAAACACCGCCCATAACAACACCAACATCAACAAACAAAACACAGCCAATAACACAATACACGCAACAACACCGCTAACGCCAACTCCAACACGAACAACACCAGCAACATCAGCAACATCCAACGCCAAAATCGTGGCACCAACACCATCTCCGTCAACATCAACAATCACAGGCATCCTACTAATATTAATAATAAGAAAAGTTACGTATATATGTACGACACATAGAGTGTATGCTTTGCCTCAGCGCAATATACTGCATAAGGCTCCTTCCTAACGAACGCGAAAAAAAATCACGAATCCTGTCAAGATGTCACGACTCTTGACATTTTGAAAAATTTCTGAAATGTCTCGATTTAAAAAAAAAACACACGCACATGTTTCTTTGGTCAGGAATCCTGACATCAATTTTTCATGGGAAATGTCAAAACGATTCAAAGTCCGGATTCCTGCCGACAAACATGATGATTCATGAAAATGTCGCGTTTTTTTGGTCAGGATTCCTGCTATGTGTTGTGTTCGCCAGGAACGCCCGTAACACGCCGCACAAAAACGCCTACGAGCAACAGTCTGGGCCCAAAACATAATCAACGTGTACATCGTCTTACTACCCATGTAAGTGTCTTAGATTGACACCCAGACAGGTATGGGTCATAACTTTTAGAGGGCTGATTCGGAACGACTTATTTTATTTTTTATTTTTTTTATCCTCCGGCGGATGTGGCAAAATAAAGCTTTAGCACACCACACTTCCACATATTTTGCATACGCGTCGTGTGTCGATTTAACTCAGTTGCTTTCGCAGCCCAACGCTAGCTGGCGCACCCTAGTCACAGACTGGTTCTTAGTCGGGCTATTAGTCAGCCGTTTCACGGACGAGGTGCCGACTATCCGACTTGTTGGGGTTCCATACTTATGGGAAGGATTGTTAATAGCGGGGTCCATATTCCCCGGGGCGGGGTATTTATGTGTCGCTCGCCTTAGGAGTCATCACGTATTCCTTTCGAGACAGGAGGGGGCGATTAGTTAGGCTCGCTTCGGCCGCATGACTTAAATCGGCAAGTCGTCTGGCCATCAGCTGGCTTCGTCCGCCGACTTTCAGACTAAAAGCCGGTGAGTTTGGCTCCGGCTAACGACACCGAGCTACTACTGCTGTAGTAGTTGACTCACGCAACCGTAGAGGTTCACTCATTTATTTTCTGGGGTTGTGTTACTTTGGGAGCTCTGTTCCCCACCCATAAAACCGATTTTGAGCAAAAAATGAAAGTACTGCAACCCGATAATCAAATCCCATATGATAGCAAAGGTGAAAAAACAACAAAAAATGCGAAAAAATACTTAAAATTCGACGATTTTTGCGTCAAGATGGGTTAGTACGGGGCCAAGGAGAACCGTCATTCAGAAACCATTTTCGCCAAAATCAGGTACCTCTATTTTGTTACATCCTGCCAACTCGCCGCTATGTTAAGCCCCTCAAGAAATCAGAGGGTGGAAAAAAGACGGGAGCAAACAACGCGGGGTGCTCAGCTATTGGTGATAGTTGTCGTGTCCAAGCCACAACATCGCGACGAGTCGCACAGCAGTAGCTTGACCCTACGCGCACCACCTCGTGCTCACGGAGACGGTGGATAACATCGCGCGGGGACGGTAGAGGATAACATCGCGCGGGGGCGGTGGAGGATAACATCGCGCGGGGACGGTGGAGGATAACATCGCGCTTGTCATGTATTTCGGTCGGTACATGACCGGGCTCCAAAAGAGGTCAATGTATTTGTCTCCAACACACTGCCATAGCCCACAGCAGTGAGAAAGAAAAACGTTGTCATGGATTCCAACGGAAAAAGAAAAAAAAACGGATACCAGGTACCAGGTATATCATAAAAAGGAGGTAAAACGTCACGCAAAATCAATCGATAACCATGGTGGCTTTGGCCAGACCCCGTCGATACGTTTTTTCGTCCACAGACGCGTCGCTGGCTCGGCGTCAGCATGCACAATCGACCGACGGCGAAAGCTGTCTTGTGGGTTGCACGGGGGACATATAACATGTACCTGGTACCTGGTGCATAATACAGACCAAGGCGGCGATGCGTAGGCGGGTTCACTGTTGGGGTCTAAAAGCGTTCGTGCTGCCTAAAATATGCGGCATGCATTCGCGCTGAAATTGGCAAGCAACGTACGCTGCCCCCAAAAAATCGCCTGTGATTGAGCGATAGTGATACCTTTTGGTCCGTGAGAGCACAAAGTCACTCGTGCGAGTGCCTCAAATCCGCACACCGTTGACTTGGTCTACATGATACAACGACCCGGTTCACCACAGTAGATTTGCCTACAAGCATCGGGCAGATAGATGGCTATCGACACCTCCTGCCGATTCGATGCTAGTCGTGAAACCCGGCGCCGCACTCGAAGCTCTGATCAACATAGATTTTTGTCTCTACTGCGATTAGCCCACAGCAGTAGCAAAAACCGTTGCCGTGCATTTTCAACAGGGAAAAAATGAGGAGGGCACACGTCACACACAAAGAAATCGAGAACCATGGTGGATTTTGACCAGACCTCGATGATGTATTTCTATCCATACACGTGTGGTTCGGCGTCCTGAAAAAATGCATGCCCTTCTAGCGGAGCGTATAAGCTAAGGACCCCTCAAGGGTCGCCTGTGGAAACAAAAGGTATGCCTGGCCCCTACAAAAAAATAAAGTCAATGATTTGGGTTCGAATCCTCCCCATCCATAGCGCATACTCGTGCCCGTAGCGACATTTTCCCGCGTAAAAATTGACGAGCGCAAAGCGCGAGAGCGTGAGTGAGTAAGCACAAATCGATGAAAATTCGACGAGCATAAAAAGCTGAGAAGTGGGAACGCTGAACGAGCCTTATGCGCGATAAAACTGAAGGCATGTACAGGGGGGGGGGGGGGGGGGGCAGGAAGACACCTGTCGCCATGGCTTGCTAACAATATAGCTGAAGGTACAATGAAACGTTGTACGTTCGTGTTGAGCCGGAGAGCACAAGTAATGACAAAAAAAAACTACTCAATTTATTCCACTATGAATAGTAGTATACCGATATACCTGGTACAATTTCTCAACCCGACCTAAGCCCAAACCCTTCCCTAAACCACTGGGGGTGGTTGCAGCGTGTGTACAGACAGCAGAGTATGTGCATAAAATACACCCTTGGGGCAGAGGTGCATGGCTTAAACACACCCCCTAAACCGCGCGGTCGTGTGCCTCGCGCAGCTTGCAAAATACGAGTACAATCAACCCTCAAGTTTTTCGAACTCACGGCTGACGCATGTACACATGAAAATACCGTTACAAAAAATAAAACATATAATGTACGCTATTATACCTACAATGGGACCCGAAGGGTGCGCCAGCTAGCGTTGGGCTGCGAAAGCAACTGAGTTAAATCGACACACGACGCGTATGAAAATACGTGGAAGTGTGGTGAGCTAAAGCTTTATTTTTCCCCATCCGCCGGAGAATAAAAAAAATAAAAAATAAAAAATATCATGTGCACACGATACAGAGAGACAGATCTGGCGTGATATAATGCACCTGGCTCTACTAATATATACCTATGAGTAGCACATACATGATGCCAGGCGCATGGTGTATATTTACTAGGCGTCATGTTACACATGCATCTATCTGCATACGATAATAATTTAAAAAAAAAAATTGAAAATATACACTTCAGCTCTGAGATCGACCAAAACGGATTTAATTTATAAAAACTCAGCTTTGCAAGCTGTGTGTGTTACTCCGATCGCGCAAGTTACGGGGTGTTTACCCTTGTGAAGGATACAGGTCGGTGACTCCCCTGCTAAGGCCAGAGTCAACAGGACTACAACGTTCAGCCTTGTTCTGCGCGCGGAAACTGCTGTATAATCCGCATTGAGGGGGACAAAACCAGGCATCTGCGCAATTCAGTACACATAAAACAATTAATACTCAGTATTAACTTTTGGAGTGGGCTACTCGGGTCTACTGGGTTTGTACGCAAGTTCCTGTGTAGTCCCTGTTTATTATAAAAATTAAAATACACTCCAGCTGTGAGATCGAAGATTTCGTCGAAACTCATCTTTGCAAGCTGTTTATGTGGCAGGCCAGCGGAGGTATAGCGCAGCAGGCCTGATGCTCGGGTTCTTAGCAGTGCTGTCGAGCCATGATGGAACATGCGGTGGACGTGGACGTCGATCGCTACTGATGTTCCGAAGTGATACACATGAAAACTCAACACCTGGTACCAGGTATCCTATACATGGCACACCTGATACAGGGTAGATACTGTCAATAAATATACACACTATTAATACCATAATAATAATCCGTCCTGGTCTTCATCCTACAGATATTATACAAATAAAGAAATACGCTCCAGCTGTGAGATCGAAGATTTCATCGAAACTCACATCGTATCAGCAAGCTCTGTGATACTCCGATCGCGCGTATCACTGCTGGGTGTGTGTCCTCATTAACCCCTTAAGAGCCCCCGAGCCCCTCTCTATACTAAATCCAAGTAATTTTGTCCCCAAAAACGGGTTTCCAGTTGTGAAGGGGTTAAGAATCCCTGTTATGACAGACTGCTGTGAAACAGAGCTGAGAGGAAACCAAACCAAAGTCGACGAGAATAAAGAGCTGAAAAGTGGGAATGCTGAACCCCCGTCACTGGAATAAACAAGGGCACGAATGGATGTAAGGGAGGGGAGAAGGGGATGACACCTGCAACCACGGCTTGTCCACAAGCAGCTACCCACAAGGCCGCGAGTCAAAAACGCTCGAAAACAACAACAGCAGCAGCAGCAGCGACGATATGAAAAAAAACTAGATTATCATCTAGGAAAAAATTGATATTTGAGCTTTAACGTGGTCGACCAAATCTTAAACCAAGAAAAAGAAAAGTCCGATTTCTCCAGACAGCGTTGTATGGGTTGGGTTCGGGTGGGGTTCGGGTCTGAAGTTGTTGTTGTTGTTGTTGTTTTCTCAAAGAAGTAAATAGTACCAGGGTAGTTTTTTTTTTTTTTCTTTCATTATCCTCCGGCGGATGGGGAAAAATAAAGCTTTAGCTCACCACACTTTCACGTATTTTCATACGCGTCGTGTGTCGATTTAACTCAGTTGCTTTCGCAGCCCGACGCTAGCTGGCGCACCCTTCGGTTCCCATTGTAGGTATAGCGTAAGCTGTCCCTATCAGTGGTCTTCGTTACTACCCCGGCAGTGTTTTGGGCATGGGGGCGGGGGGGGGAAGAACCCGCTTGGTGACCCCGGATCTGAGTTGCGTCTAGGGAGTGACGAAGAGAAAGGGAAAGTGGGAAGATGGTAGAAGGGATCAGCAAAAAAAGAAACGGTCCTTTGTCTCACTCCAGCGAGGGCATTTTTTCAAACTCACGAAACTGACGTATACCACGCCCGAGGATAACCTGATACGCCACCGGGGCGACCGGCGGCATTGCAATCAATCTGCCAAGGCACCACACAAACGAGGGACCATCCTCCTTTCGTTTCTTTTCTGCATCTCATTTATTATCGTCGCACTGCTCTCTCGCTCCCGCCCAGTGGCCACCTGAACGAAAACCGACCCGCAGAGAGCGCCGTTCACACTATGCGTCGCGTATGCACGCGCAAACAACGCAAACAGATTCGAATCGACGAGGGAAGAAAGAGCTGAACCCTTCCCGCGATAAAACGTAAGGAATACCCTGCTGCTGTATGTAGTAGTTGTGGGGGGTGGTACTCCTTTGTTGCTTGCCTTGGTCATTTGACCATTGACCACGCATCCCTTTAGAGACGGAGCACCGTTCCTACTCCTAATAGAGACATCCCCAACATTTAGGCGCTCACTACAAGTAGGCGTTATCCATACGAGTATATTACGTGGAAACTTATGGGGGGGGGGGGGAAGGGGTCTGCTATAAGACCCCAGGTGTACATGAGGTGCGAAAAAGGGGCGGGGGGCTGGAGCAAAAAAAAAAAAAATGCTCGTCGGACGCTTCAGGCTCCTCGGAAGACGCCCCTGTTTTTGTTCAAGCTCGTTGTGCCATCAAAATCGGAAAATCGCATCGCACCAATAACAGCAGAGCGTGTTGTCCTCACAATAACACGTTATTTCTACTGCTGTATGTACCCACACCATACCCACACCATCATCATCAGTACACCCCGTGTCCGTGCCGATTCACCCCGTGTCCGTGCCACAGGCTTGGGAGTCAAAGCAAACCCCAAACACTCGCGACTAATCAAGGTAAATCAAGTGAAATGCTAGCGTACCGGCGTACGAGAACACAACAACAAAAAAGTCAGACCATGAAAAAACGCAGGAACCAACAAGATAGAAAAAGCGCAATAACAAACGGCAGGCTCTTATACATATTACAAAAATTAAAATACACTCCAGCTGTGAGATCGAATATGTTGTCGAAACTCATCTTTGCAAGCTGTGTGTGCTCATATATACTGTATTATATTTTCATTTTTCATAATATAATATAAATTGGGAGTCACCGACCGGGATCCTTCCGGTCGCCCCGGTGGCGTATCAGGTTATCCTCGAGCCTGGTATAGGTCAGTTTCGTGAGTTCGAATCCCCCCGAGTGCATACTCGTACAAGTTCGTGGGGACTTTTTCTTGCACACAAATTGACTTGCGGAAAGCGCGAGAGCGTGAGTTAGCAATAATCGATGAAAAATTGACGAGCAGTGGGATTGCTGAACCCTATGCGCGATAAAAATCGAAGGCGAGAACCGGGGGGGAGAAGGGACGACACCTGTGACCACGGCATGTCCAGAAGCTGGAAAGTAGAAATGTGAGAAAAAGAATAAGAAAAATCCTTGACGAGCGTATACACACCCCGTAACGCCCGATCGAAGTATCAGCACACGCAGCAGCTTCCAAAGACGAATTTTGATCAGAATCGTTTTTGGTCGATCTCATACGAGCTGAAGTGTATTTTTCATTTTTTTAAACTATTTGCCAGGCAGGGCTGGGTGTGGGTCTATTATAGATTGCCGGAAATATCAATGCAATGTGAAGAACACGCACATACTTAGTCACGAGTTTTCGCTGGTCGGGACGCACCAGGGTGCCCCGATCCGACCCGCGAGATTTGAGCGACGCGACCCGTCCCGACCCGACCCGATCCGTGACATTTCCAACTCCTCCTGACTTGGCTTGATCTCGACTTCACCTGAGAGATTATTGGAACCTCTCGACTTGGCCGACCCTACCCACGGGCTAGCCGAGTCATGATCGGCGAAAAGGCCTGGTATTATTGCGGATACATGATAAATTCTGAAGCCGTCATGCCGAAAGAGAGAGTGCCGTAGAACGAACGCGACCCTCTGTCAAAAGAGAAACAAACCTGGCTTGGGTCAGTGTTTCTTTGCTCCCACTACTGTTGGGGATCCTGCTCTTCTGGTTGTAGGTGGGACAAGAAAAAAAACAACCAAAAAGGTCCCTGAGACGAGCGTGCCCGGAGGGGATTTGGATAGCATACACCTCAAGGCCTGGTATTTTTACGGAAACCCAACAATTTCTGAAGCCGTTATACTGAAAAGAGAGTGTCGAAAAACGAGCACACCCTCTGCCAAAAGAGAAACCTAGTATTCATACATCATTGTTAACGAAAACAGCATGGGTCCGCTTTTTTTTTTTTTACTCCTACATTAGGCATAAGGGATTCTGCTCTAGTTGTAGAGGGGATAAGAAAAACAAACAAAATGGTGTTTCTGTGACGAGAGTGCCCGGGGCTTGGGATTATACCACGCATCTCACATCAAAAATGGTCAGAATGGAAAACCAACCGGAGCGCTGTGATTGCAGGATGATTAAGAACATCTCCTTTTTTGCACGGTGCCAGTCCGTATGTGTTCTAGGCGAGCCAACGGGAGAACACAGAAAAGAGAGAAACGGAGCCAAAATCTAACACAAGATCAAATCAGAAAAAAAAACAAAGAGGTTGGAGTGTTGTGATTTCTGTGCGCAAATCGAGAAAAAACGACGTTTTCTGTACTTTTTTGCTCGCTGTTGGCCCCCCCCCGCCCCCCGTGTCTCTGGGTTCTAAAAAATATAGAAGTGTGAGTTAAGATACGCAAGGTGTCTGATATTTTTGGTGTGGCCGTGGTGAGGCCAACCAAACCGTTCGCTATTAGTATTAATATTCATTCGTACAAAGGTGCGTTTGCTTGCCGCACCGTACCGTACGTAAAGTTATCGTAGAGTTGCGTATATCTCCCTGGACTAAAACACAGCGTCGAAAAATACGCGTCATGCATACGGACCGTTCGATTTGTAGTAATCAGGAAAAAAACGTACTGGTCCCTAGCGTCAGTATGTGCCAGACAGCATTTTCGGCAGTATATCGGTCACAGGCCAAGATGTCGGTTGGCGGTCTAGTGTGTGTGTGTGTGTGTTCTTCACATTAAACCGTTCTTCTACTCGTCGACATCCAGCACACCCAGTGTCCGTACTGATTCTTCACCCTAGAAAGATCAGCTCTGTGGTCACAAGCTACGACACAGAGATAATGCATCGTAATGCATTCGACAACGCAATGTCATGCCCTAGTACTGGGTACGACAGGCACAACATACATACGTCAGCAACAGAAATACATTGGAAGAGAGAAATACGAAATAAACAAAAACAAAAACAAAAACAAAAAACAAAAACAAAATAAGAAAACAAATAAAAACAAAGATAAAAATAAAACAAAAATGAAACAAACAAAATGAAGGGGAAATCGAAGAAACAACCCAACCGGAAAGGAGAGCCAAAGCTCGGAAAAGAAACATACCAGGTAATAAAATGAAATAAAATAAAGTAAAGTAAAACCAAAATAAGATAATCCAAACACGAGCCAAACCTGGACACGCAAGGAGGGAACAAAGGGGAAAAAAATACCCCAGAAAAAGACGAAAAGTGCTATGTACCTACTAGTCGGCCTGGTACCTTGCTACCCTGTCTGCCATCTCCTTCCTGCCTTCGTCCACCGCGGTCTCCCTTCTATTCCTCCTGTTGCCCCCCCTGCCCCCATTCCCTTGGACGGCTTTCCTTCTACTCCTCCTGTTTTCCCCCCCTCCCCCCTTTGTGTTCTTCTCATTAAACCGAAATACCTGAGCAAAAAACTTGGTATCCAGCTGCACTAAATCTCGTGTTGCCGGGCCGTCGAGTTTCCTGCAGGCCAATGAAGTCACAGCCGAGTTGCTGGCCTTTCGCCAGTACACGCTCGTCATGCCCATACCCGTTCTTCCCCTTTACGGCCAGGGTACGCACGTTGTAGGTCGCTACCGCCACAAGTGCCGCCTTCCGTCTCTTACGAGTCTCGCGTGCTGCTTTCTCAGCCAGCCGACGAGAGGCTCGTCCCCTCCTCCGTTTCTGTTTCTGTTGTTTCTTTTTTCTCTCTATTAATGTGATGATTGTGGCTCTCCGTTTCGTAGCCCGGTTCGCGCCTTGGTTTCCGCTGGCTGGGTGCAGCCGTCCCAGCCAACGCCGACACTCCCATCCTTCCTGTCGTGCATGCGTACCCACGCGGTGGCCAGCCTCTCCACTCCCCAAGCTGCCCACGCTGCGCTCTCTGCTGTGGTGATGTACCCGTCCTGCCCCGGGGATGAACTCCTCGGCGTCGGGGTTAAAAAGAAAACCCATCACCACCACCCCACGCGGTCCTTAGAGTGAGCAGTTCACTAGCCAGACCGCGCAAGGTTCCCTCTCTACCCAGCCCGAGGCTCGATGCCCGTGTGACTGCCGCTAGACCGCTGCAGGTCCTCGCGGGCTTCCTCGGCCCACCCCAAGGACGGGGCAGGCCGAAGGAGAACGGTACGAGAGCTAGTATCCACGCGTCAAGGCGTCTTTGGAATCATCATATTAGTTTTAGACTTTGGAGTGAAGTTCATTGACGGCCGTCCGTCACGGGGCAAGAGTGCCGTCAACGAGCATCTTTGGTCACTGGCACCAGTATTGGGTCTAATACAGGCACTGGTACAAATAAAAGGATTAGAGGGCTCCAGTCGTGCAGAGCGATTTCACCGGCACTGTACCGGAAGTACGCAATGCTCAACCGGCACAATAGGGAGACCCTCCGGCCCTATACCGGTACTAGGCACTATTCCACCGGCACTACAGGGCGAGGACGTCGTCGACGGTCTACTGTAGTTTTGACCGTCTTTGGACTTATCATACTAGTTCAAGTGGGTTGGAATTCCTTGACGGATGTCATTGACGGCTGTCCGTCAAGTGGCAAGAGTGCCGTCAACTGGCACTACGGGGTACGCGGAGACGCCCACTGCTGTATGACGACCAGTTCATGACGGCACTCTGTAACGCCTTGATAGTAGTCGCCAAGGTAGAAAACAGTAACAACAACCCCGATAGCCACCACAGCAACAACGAAATCCACACACACAAAAAAACGCGACCACCAAACAGCACGTTCCTCTTATTTCGCATGATAGATTGCTTCGTGTATCACCAACACCACCGATAACAAACAACAGGAGGTATATTTTTTTAAAATGCTGCCGGGGTTGTAACGGAGACCACTGATAGGGACAGCTTACGCTATACCTACGATGGGACCCGAAGGGTGCGCCAGCTAGCGTTGGGCTGCGAAAGCAACTGAGTTTAATAGACACACGACGCGTATGAAAATACGTGGAAGTGTGGTGAGCTAAAGCTTTATTTTTCCCCATCCGCCGGAGGATGAAAAAAAAAATAAAAAAATTACACAGGTATATATAATATCTCTCTATATACGACAACTATGCTGCATGCTGTATCTCTTTCTAGGAAGGAACTCTGGATATTTTTCATCTGCCAGCAACCCAACCCAACCAAGCCCATTCGCAAAACATAAAAATACACACCCACCAGCTGTGAGATCCGAATGTTTCGTCGAAACTCATCTTTGCAAGCTGTGTGACAATAACTATACGTGAAAGTGTGGTCAGCATGAGATTTAACTTTCCGATCGAAAAAAAATAGCAAAAAAAAAAAGCGAAAAAATAAATAAATAACGCGTAGAGCGTACCAGGTAGACACTAACAGCAAAATTGGCATATTAATGTCAACAAATAGACACGTTGGCATGACAGGCCGGCCTACAGTTCGTACAGACCACCTCGACTCACCCCCTCCCTTTTTACGGGTGCCAATTCAGGAAGAACAGGCGTAAGGGCCGGAGTATCCACAGGCTTGCAGTAGTACTCGTAGAACTTGTAGTCCTTCATGTTTCTCTGCCTTTCCTGCTAGGTCTCGACGTGGCTAAGATTGCGTCGCCTCCCCGCTAGGACCAGACGCTGCCGAGGCTGGTTGCACTCGGCTGCACTAGACGTTGGTGAGGTGGGTTTGGTGCGCCTTGCTGAGTAAGGTTGATTCGCCTCTCCCCCGAGGGCTGGGCGTTGCTGCTGATGCTGGTTTCCTTGCTGAAGCGTCCCCGCTCCCACTATCCACACAGCGCAACTAATACACGTTGAGTCGTGGAATTCGCTGATTGATTTCCTATATGACTTCGAAGGTTGGTTCCCATTCCACTGCTAAGACGCCAGCACGAGCAGACGTTTTAGTCGTTTGCTTGCCGCTTCCTCGGGAGTGCTGCCGGCTTGCAGACGCTGCTGGGGACGTTGAAATTTTCTTCTACTGCATCAAATAGCGTTAAACGTTGCTGAGGTTGCCGGCCTCACCACGCTACCAAACCAGCCCTGGACACCCCTGCGGGTGTTTCCCGTTTGCCCCTATCGAAGTAGCGCCGGGCGTGGCAGACGCTTCCCGATTCCACTAAAAAATGGTAGCGATATCTGCAAATACGTCGCAGATGGTGTTTCGCCTTTCTAGCCGGAGCAGAGGTTGCCGAGAGGAGAGTAGTTTCCCTTCCCAGCAGCGTCACAGGTGGCTTCCCTTTCCACTTCCAAACTAGCGCTGGATACGGCTGCCGATGGTGATGCTGTTCGCCCTGTCCAGTGCGCCAATTGATAGACGTGGCTGGTACTGCTGTGTTTCCCTTTTCCCCCCACCGCTACTGCTGTTCGCTGGGAGTGTCCGCTTCTCCGCCACCAGCAGTGGTTGAAGATGCTGCGATAGCCTCTCCGATAGGTTGCTGCTGCAGGATGATGAAGTTGTGGCCAAGGAAGGGCCAGTAGTGCAGGAATGTCTCGGGGAGATGACCTGCCCTGAATAATGGGAGAACAACAGTGGCACCCCAAGGTTGTCCTGGACATCACCGCCAGCTACCAGCATCAGCACGACCATCATCACCACCATCACCATGAACCATCACCAGCATCACCAGCATCACCAGTATCACCACCATCACCATCATTATTTTTTTGTTGCTCATTCTAACTATTATCTTCGCAGTTTCTCTTTTTATTTCTCCCTCCCTACGCGTATAACAACTCAGACCCAGGGTCTCGAAGCAGGCTCTTCTCCCCCCTTCCCATTACCTCTACAGCACGTGACTTCACTTCTATCGCCAGAAGACTTCAGCACCCTTTCTTCCCCCGTCGACCTCGCATCAAATCGCGCCGTCATGTTGAGCATGCCAACCGTCGACCCTATCTGCCAGGATACAAAGCGTGGGAATCTTCGCCTACGGTGAGCAACAATAGTTGCCGCGCGAAAAACAATGACGTTTTTTAGTCGTATGATACGTACTGGTTGGTCTTCATATTCCGTGTCTTCATTTTCTGGACTCTCATGCTGCAAAACAGCAGTTTTTCGTTTTTCGTTGTTTGCTCATTCCCTTCTTTTATCTTCGCTTCGCATTTTCCTTTCTCACCTCCCTACGAAGCGTAACACGGATCCGGGGTCACCAGGCAGGCTCTTCCCCCTTTCCCCCCTAGGTATACATGTACGTTAGAATGTATGCGCCTTTTTTTTCATCGCAAGAAGACTTAAAAGCCCTTTCTTCCCTCGTCAACTTGCATCCAATTGCGCCTGCCCACGCTGCAAGGCGATCTCAGCAGCTGATTCCGTTTGTATTTTATTTTTCCCGATAAACTGAAAGGCCCGACTCGCGTGAGATTCGAACCCCAAATCCAACCATTAATGTTCATGTTTCACGCTACTGAGGGTAACCACCATGCATAGACCACGAAAGCGATGGTGTTATCGGATGGCAAGCAACGTAGCAAAATATGATAGTGATAATAATATGCAAAAATAATAATAATAATAATCTCAACAATAGTGACGGTATATCGGGCGTGCATATCCCGGCACTGCTGGCACCCCGCCACTTATAGTACTATCGCCGAGTATATCAGTGTATTACACGCAGCTTGCGAAGATGGGTTTAGATTTAAATATTTTTTTGGTCGAGATCTCACAGCTGAAGAAGCGCGCCTTTTTTTTTCTCTTCTTTTTTTCAATACTGCTAGTACTAACTGCTGTAGAGTATTGCAGGCACTGCCGCGCACTATTTATGGATCTCTTACGATGAATCAGCACGGACTATGAGTGTAGCACGGACTATGAGTGTACTCGTTCTTGGGTAAAAAGAAAGAACGGTTAACACACACTTTTTTTGCGCACACTTTCACTTTCCAGCTTCTGGACAAGCCGTGGTCTCAGGTGTCGTCCCTTCTCCCCCCCGGTTCTTGCCTTCAATTTTTATCGCGCATAGGGTGCAGCAATCCCACTGCTCGTCGATTTTTCATCGAGTGTTGCTAACTCACGCTCTCGCGCTTTCCGCAAGTCAATTTGTGCACGAGAAAAATTCCCAACGAATTTACACGAGTATGCACTCGGCGGGGCTCGAACTCACGAAACTGACCTATACCAGGCTCGAGGATAACCTGATACGCCACCGGGGCGACCGGCTTACACTATCTGCTACCTGGTATACTAGAGCACTAGTACACTAGTAGATACCCCGGACACCAGACATGTCAGAAGACGGCACCATGACGCCGTGACGGACGGAAATTTTTCAACAATTTACCTTGACTGACGGAAAAATAGTAGGTTCTAGTGTGGGACGATCACTTTGACACCCGTTGACTGATGAACGTTTCTCCCTTGACTGACCGTCCCCTGACATATTTGCCAGACACTAGCGAACACGCGCTACGGTGGCGTGTGTGTTCTTGACATTAAACTGTTATTTCCACCCATCTATACTCAGCACACCCCGTGTCGGTTGCTGATGCGTCATAGAGCAGAGACGAGCTCTGTGGTCAAAATGTACGAGACAGAGATACATCATATAATGTCAAATGGAGCAAAACGTGATTTGGCCTGGCAATGCCAAACGCAACGAGCACGTGTGCGTAAAGATGACAAAAAAATACATACAAGTACAAGCCAGCAGGCCAGACTATTTGGGGTAAAAAAAGAAGAAAGGAAAGGAAAGACGAAGAACACAAGAGACAAAAAAAGGAGATGAAACCAATTGAAGATCTGTGACAAAAAGGAGAACAAGGCAATTGGAACCAAAACGCGGGAAACAGAACAACGGCACGACCAAAACAAAATCAAAATCGAAGCTGACAGCCATCAACGATTAGTATAGACTACTGCTGTGGCAACGTATTTTCTCGCTCGTTTTGTTGTGTTCTCGTACCCGGCAAGCTGACACGTCACATATTCTTACCTTCTGCCTTGAATAATTGTGATTGGTTTTGGTTTTGGTTCAGCCGGTTTGTCATCACAGAACTTTCATCTCTCTACGGTGAAGAATCAGCAGAGACACTAGGTGTCCCGATGATGTCGTTGGGCAGAAAGAAGAAAGAACGGTTTAATGTGAAGCAACACACATAAGAGTAAGTAGCAGATGACTTCATCCAACCAACATCGGCCGCAGGCAGCAACCAACCGTATCGTATCGGGACCCTACTCGTAGGAGAAGGAGAGAAGGAGCATTGCCGAATGGCCCGTCACCTGCGCACTACTGTTGGTGACGACAGCAGTAGCAGTGGTGGTACCAATACCGTCATCGTCGCCCCTATAAACGACCCGAATACAAAAACGAAGCCAAATAATCAGGAAGCAAAATCGCAGCAACAAAGCAGGTGACACTACTAGACAATATTAATACTACTGCTGTAGACACTACTAGACACTTCGTACCCAGCCGGCGTCGGGGCAGCTCCCAAATTGGGTTGGTTCCGAATGCATCTTGATCTCTACAACTGTAAACCCGTTTTGGGGGACAAATTACTTGGATTTAGTATAGGGAGGGGTTCGGGGGCTCTAAAGGGGTTTTAACAACATGTTACGAGAGATAAGAGCATCGCTGCCTGGTCTGTCATCTGCTTCCCGCATCTTCGACTCGACACCATCGCCTCAATAACCGCCAAGGGTACAAGAAAGGAAATAGTCAGGGCCAACAAACACAAAGAAGGAAAAAAAATAGATATATACATAAAAATAAAATCATCACCTTGACAGAAAACGACTTTGAGCAAACGAGAAAAGTGCAATGCAGACAAACCCGTGGCCCAGGCAGGTATAATAGTAGCTTTTTCCCTTTTGTTCTTCATCCCATTTTATTCTCGCACTTCTCTCCTCGCGCTCCCTCCCAGCAGTAACTCAGATCTGGGGTCACATAGCGGGGGGGCCTCCTCCCCCCTCCCCACTCCTCGTACGGTATCATACGTGCCTTCATTTTTATCGCGAGAAGAAGTCAGCATTTTTTTCCCTCTCCGACTCGCGTCGAGTAGGTGTATACAAAACAACAATTTTGCAAAAAAAAAACACTCACACAAAAAAAGTTGAAAGAGTAAGACATTACTGGGACCATTGTGGGGTTGACGCCTCTATTAATATAATAGTGTCAAGAGCCCCCAAAAATCCCTCCCTGTACTAACTTTTGAGAAAAAATTGCGAAAGAAAAAAGGTTTTCCAGCGGTGAAGGCGTTAAGGGAACCTCGTCATTTCCGGGGGGGGGGGAAATCGCCAAAAAGCGCTACCGTGGTAACTACATATATACTTGCAAACTTTAAGCAAACTAAAAACAAAAAGTTTTCCAGCGGTGAAGGCGTTAAGGGAGCCTCGTCATTTCAGAGCGGGAAAAATCGCCAAAAAGCGCTACCATGGTAAATACATACTGGTATATTTTAGTACTCTACCTCTCTATCGAAGCGCGCATGTTGTCCAGTTCAAGAGCACCCGAGATAATACCATTCGGGGCATATGCCACGGCTAACGCCTAGCCTTGCAACTGGAAACCACGGTTAACGCCTTACTTTACAACTGGAAACCGCGGTCAACGCCTTTACGACTGGAAACCCGTTTTTGGAGACAAAAGTACTTGGAATTAGCATAGGGAGGGGTTAAGGAGCTCTAAAGGGGGTAAGGCGCACCATGTATTTCTCCTTCAAGGTTCTTGGCTTGAGGACCTCTATAATATCCCCAAATGCTTATTATCAGGTTGAGCAAACTGCAAGCGCAAACCCGATGCCCTAGCTAGTGCTATTATAGTGTTCCACTAGCTATCCGCTATCTGCATGATGAGCTATATATAGACCAACCGTCCATCTCTGCTGATAAGTTAGGGTATGACTTCCGTTATTTCATTTGTTGTGCGATTCGGAATCGGAATCGTGAGATTCGGAATCAATAGAGTGCTTCGGAGGGCTGTCGTGCGATTCAGGATTCGGCACGTACATGTGTATCGCATAATTTTACAATAATAGTATAATGAATCACGGGACCTGCGGAGTATGTAGGAAACACAACAATGGTAGCATTCTGCCTTAGGCCTACGCGCCCTGCGCTGATTGGCTTAGAATGGGTAGCTGCACGTTTCGCACAAAGAGTAGGACGGTTCTTAGGAGAACACTAGGACTCGGTGTGATTGTCTGTGTTGTGAGTTGGTCCTTACACCCACTCAAAGTATGCCATGAGTCACACACGTGGCCTTGTAGAAGCGGACAACGTAGGCAGTTAGCAACTTGCACTCAGGAGTGACGCTTGGCATGAAGCTTTGGATGCCGTGCCAGTACGAGAGCCGGTATCTGGAGCTTGGCCAGAGACAAGCTTCCACCCCCCCCCCTCTCCTCCCCCCTCTCGGCCACTCTTGTACCCAAGTCTTGCTCGACAGCAATACGAGAATCTACTACTACCTTGTACCTATCTGGGTTATATACTGCTGTCCGCTGTGGTCTCGCGATAGACACGCTGTTCCTTCTGAGGATCATATCGACAAGGATGCTCCTGGGCAAAAACCTTCATACTAGTCTAGGCATCAAACGAAAAAAAAACTCTCACGTTGCAAAAAGGAATATGGCCTAGGCGCAACTCGATGCGAGTACATGTAGACGACAAAAGAAACACCTGAAGTATGCTCGCGATGAAAACGAAGGCGCGTAGGACCGTAGTGGAGAGGGGGGAAGAAGAGCCTGTTTTGTGGTGACCCCGGACCAGGAGAACGAGAAACAAAAAGTGCCAAGAACATAAATGGGATGCGAGCAAAAAAAAAAAAAAAAAGAATGCCAAGCGAGCTAAGCGTATTCACAGCCGCTGCGTGAACACGGAACAAGTCGCCATCGAGACTGGCGACCTATATCGAGGCTCCGATGCGAGACTTGGAGGCAAGAATGGGCTGAAATCTTCTCGCGAAAAAAAAGAACGCGCACTCTACCCGTACTAGTGGGGATGGGGGAGAAGGGTCAGCTCAGTGACCCCGGATCTGAGTTACGAGTACGCCTACTGAATAGGGAGGGAGAAGGATAATGAAAAAAAGCGAAGAAAATACGAGTACTACATGGAATGAGCAAAAAAATAAATAAATAAATAAATAGAATGGTCAGGTTTAGAACAGAACCAACATGTCTACGCGTGTACGGAAACCCCTCGATAACGTGCCCCCAACATTGAGTAAGTCTAGAATCTCTCTATATATATTTTTATATTTTACATTTACTTTCCAGCTTCTGGACAAGCCGTGGTCGCAGGTGTCGTCCCTTCTCCCCCTCATTTCTTGCCTTCAATTTTTATCGCGCACAGGGTTCAGCAATCCCAGTGCTCGTCGATTTTTCATCGAGTAATGGAAAAAACTCACGCTCTCGCGCTTTCCGCAAGTCAATTTGTGCGCAAGAGAAAGTCTCCACGAATTTATGCGAGTAGACTATGCACTCGGCGGGACTCGAACTCACGAGAGTGACCCATACCAGGCTCGAGGATAACCTGATACGCCACCGGGGCGACCGGCGATATCATTCCTCGATGACCTTGCCCCGCCATCGAGAGATACAAACCACATCTCCAGGATTTTTCGACACCGAAAAGATCCGACACCAACAACGGTGTCTGTCTCCTCCCCTCTCGCGATTCGACAAAACGAAAGCACAAAAACACAAAGAAAACGGCTCAAAAATCTCTATTTAAAGTGAAACATACTTGGTACTTTCATCTGTGACGATTTATGGGACAAAGCCGGTAAAGGCACCTCGATGAAGCCGTCACACCGTCCGAAAAGATCCGATACGACGGAGCGCTCTCGTACCCCCACAGGCCGAGCGCACTGACCATCCGTACGTATACAACGGTCAGCAGTCAGCTTGCGCTGTTGGAGCAGTAACGGGGATCGCCGGTAGGGACAGCTCACGCTGCCAGCGCTATCGCGGGAACTGAACGACACGCCAGAAAACCAGCTGGATTGCGAATAATGCAAATTGAGTTAATTCGACACACCACGTGTATGAAAGTACGGGCAAGTGTGGTGAGCTTGAAGCTTTATTTTTCGCAAGATTATCCTTCGTTCCGTTACACGCTGCGTGTCTGAGCTTGAAGCTTTATTATTCGCAACATCATTCTTCGTTCCGTCACACGCTGCATGGTTGAAGGAGTATCGTTGTGCTCCATGTTGTTGTTGTTGCTGTTCTCACATTAACTCGCATAATCAAGTCCGTGGTCACAGGACAGGCTCCAGTCACTCTGGATCTGAGGAATACCCCAGGGAAAACACACACACAACCCAAGGTGGTACACGCATATATCACAGCTGACGCAATTCATGCCTCCACCAGAAACATATAAAAGCGAAATCGGGAGTCAGTCTACGATGTGCAGCTCCATACATCAGCTTGGCCTAGGGCCTCTTGTACCGGATGACTGTTGTCTGTAGGACGGGCTGTGCTCGCCCCTTCCAGACATTTTCTTCGTTGTGCATTGTCTCGTTGTCCGAGCTTTCACTGAGCTCGCCCAAAACCGAGGCTGTCTTTTTCCACGCGGATACTGCGCCGCGTACTGTCTGGAGTGGAGGAGCTCGTGACGCCCGTGCAGCGATAGGGATCAAGCGAATAACAATCGGAGTCGGGACATTGCACTTCGCGAGAAATTTACACCGGTACTCGTCTGTTTCCTTAGACCATTCACGATGGACCAAAACCATACCTGGTACATATGATAGAGCAGCAAAGTGGAAACTACAGGTGATAAATATACCAGAGACAAAATAGATACGATGTTAGATCTAGCTCAAAATCCCCTACCCAAAGTGAGAATACCAACACTAACCATTATAGTGGAAAAAAACAAAATAGATACACAGATATACAACAAAAAGAACAGGACCCCTCCCATTAAGAAAAAACTCACTCACTTAGTATATTACAAGTAGCAACAACGCAGCTTGGAAGGATGAGCATTGACCCGAAATTTGTCGAACTCACGGCCGACCCCTCCCATTAACAAAAAAACTCACCCACATAGTATATTACAAGTACCAACAACGCAGCTTGGAAAGATGAGTATTGACCCGAAATTCGTCCAACTCACGGTCGACCCCTCCCATTAACAAAAAAACTCACCCACATAGTGTATTACAAGTACCAACAACGCAGCTTGGAAATATGAGTATTGACCCGAAATTCGTCCAACTCACGGCTGACGTCCTTGAAATATTTTTCATAAAAAATGACCCGAGCCCCCATCACACGACGGGGGTTTAGAGAAAACGAAAGAGACCCACGCCCCCCCCTCCGGCAACCTCGACACTCAACACCGACAACATCGGCCGCAAGATCATCCCCGTCGACACGCAAGCCATGGAGCTCGGCAATCCCCCTCCCTCGAAACCAGTTCCATCCGAGGGCGGTGGTATCATGGACCTCACGTCCTGGTCCTCACCAAGCGGGGCATCAAAAGTTACCTCGGTTTGGGGAGCAAGCTGCTGGACGATGGCGCCCGACATCAACAGGTCTATAGCTGTTGGTCGACGGTTGTCTTGAGTCGCGCCGTTGTTGATAACAACATCACCGGCACTCGTATTGTACCGCGGGCAAAACTTGCGTACGAGCAAGTTCTACAGCGTATCTAGCAGCGTATGACGTATGGGGTGTGCCTGAATTATCTGCGGCTACTTCCTCTGACTTCCTTACTTACTTCATCCAAAAAAACTCAAATTAAGGTTAGTATTTTACAAAATTATTGTAACAAGCGTTGTTAGCTGTGAGTTCGACAAATTTTGGGGTCGATCCTCAACCTGCACCGGTCGCCCGTTTTTAGAAGGCTTTCATGATGAGTCATAACCTAATCAACAGTACCTGGTATATGCCAATGGTCATTTCATGCAGTGAACCATGATGTCAGGAGACATGGAAATTATTACTACCCATTGCACGGTCGTCCCGGTGGTCTAATGGCTACGCTCGAATACTACTAGCGTCGGTCCTCGGTCCTTGGGTTAGATTCCCACCGTGGTGAGATTTTGGGTTTATTTGCGAAAATGCAAAAAAAAAAAAAAGATCAACTAACTGCTGAGAGCAGAGCGCCTAGCAGCGTGGGTAGGTGCAATTCGCGCGAGTCGACGAGGGAAGAAAATGTTCAATTATTGTCGCGATAAAAATGAAGGCACGTACCGTAGTGGGGAGGGGGGAGAAGCCCCCCCCCCGCTATGTGACCCCGGATCTGAGTTACTAAATACTGGGAGGGAGCACGAGGGTATCATAGTGCGAGGATAATAAAAGGAAAAAAAAAAAAAGTGTGTTTGTTGTCTATGTTCTTTCAAACTGGATATTTCCAAGGGTGTGTTCCGTATGGTACGTACCGATGCGTACCGGCGGGATATATACCGCCGGCATTACCGGTACTGGACACTTCGGTAAGTTCGGTACGACGTCAACACCGGTACCGAACATTTCGGTAAGTTCGGTAAGTTCGGTACGACATCAATACCGGTACCGGCGGTACCGGTATGCACGTATGTACCGGAGCCGGTACCGGTATCGGTGCGACATCGATACCGGTACCAGACGCTTCGGTAAGATCGGCAAAACATCAACCCGGTACCGGATACTTCGGTACGTTTGGCACGATATCAACCGGATTCCGCCACATTGTGACGTCATCCCTTGGAGCATTGGCTCCAGGCAGCACTCCAAGTCACACACACCCAGTCCCCAATCATCCTTCATTACGCTCGGTGTACCGAGACTCTGACCACGCATGAGCAACGGCGCAAATTCCCAGAGTGAGGTGGCCTCGAACACTGATGCCACCGCTTCTAGTGGCGGGTCATGCTTCGATAGCTCCCACACACACCGGCGCCGGCGGCACAAGTTATCGGCGTGGACGCGGAAAAGAACGCCGCGCCGGTGATTTTGCCTGCTCCTGAGGACAACTCGCCCACGGGAGACGTGTACGAGTTGCCGGCGGAGACGATCAAAGCCGTCGATGGTTACCCCGGTGCCGGCCGGTTTTCGGGCGGAAGGGACGCGTGAAGCCTCGTCTATGTACTCGATTGGCGTGTACGTCGAAACGACCGACGAGAAGACGGGGCCCTGCTGATAATTCAAAGGGTACCTCACCTTTTGAACAGCATATCAAGACAAAGATCACACAAGAGAAACTATTGACAATATAAGAACCAATTATAACCCACTTCAATTATTTACCTCAGCGGGTACCCCCGGCCCATACCGGATTCTCTCTGTACATGTTCCGCCAGTTCATGTCCAGTTCATGTACCTCAGCGCAAGTGTGCATCGGTACCATGCCGGCGGTGTATATCGCCGGTACTGCCGGTATACGTATTCAAGTGTGTGCCGGTACCGGTACCGGTACAGACTTTCGTACCGGTACCGGACGCTTCGGTAAGTTCGGTACGACATCAATACCGATACCGGACATTTCGGTAAGTTCGGCACGACATCAATACCGGTACCGGAAACTTCGGTAAGTTCGGTACGACATCAATACCGGTACCGGAAACTTCGGGAAGTTCGGTACGACATCAATACCCGTACGGGAAACTTCGGTAAGTTCGGTACGACATCAATACCCGTACCGGCAGTACCGGTACATACTTTCGCACCGGTGCCGGACACTTCGGTAAGTTCGGTACACCTCGAATACCGGCACCGGACACTTCGGGAAGGTCGGTACGACATCAATACCCGTACCGGAAACTTCGGTAAGTTCGGTACGACATCAATACCCGTACCGGCAGTACCGGTACATACTTTCGTACCGGTGCCGAACACTTCGGTAAGTTCGATACACCTCCAGTACCGGCACCGGACACTTCGGTAAGGTCGGTACGACGTCAATACCGGTACCGGACACTTGGGTAAGTTCGGTAAGTTCGGTACGACATCCATGCCGGTAGCGAGAATACCGGTACCGTACCGAACACACCCTTCGATCTTTCTATCCAACGACATCACTACACTCAAAGAGTCCGTCCTGATCATGATCCTATTTAATAGACAGATACCTTACCGCTTGTTCGAGAAAATGGTCGACATACTCTTTAAACTATATACCGTATACCCTAACACCCCCAACCCCTAACCCGAACCCAATGAAAACGCCACCAACCGATGTACGGTGAAACCCCGTTCGTCTCGTACACAGCAGTGTGCGTCAACTACATCCTAGAGATACAAATTATGTGGCCGCAGACTGCTGTGAAACAGAGTACAGTCGCGATTCATCAAGGTACAGCAAGTGAAACGCTAGCGTACCGGGTACGAGAACACAACACAAAAGCCAGATCATAAAAAAGAGGAACAGAAAGAACTAGATAATATAATGTCATCCTTCGTACCAATACGATCGTATTGCGCATGAACTACGACATGGCAATAGATACGTACCTGGTATAACATACAGTACAGCAGTAGTATATTGTACAACGCATACTATTAATATTGAAAGCGTACCTTGTAAATGGGGTTTGAAAATATTGCGTAAGATTCGTGCTACAATAAAGTTGGCATACTACCGGCTGAATTTTGTCAAAATAAAGGGGCGTCTTGACCGAAACAACGAGAATGCCATCCTTTCTTTTTGCAACATAATTTTTTGTGTGTACCTGTATATAGGCCATGCATGTGTTTGTTCGTCGGATTGCATTTTCGATTTACTCCTGCCTCCTATTGACATGACTTTTTTGGTAAAACTAGGCCATGGGTTGGGTTCATCCGATAGGATTTTTCAATTTACTCCTACAAATAATCAGTGCTTTGTAGAACTGTGAGTCGACTGGCTTTCACGACTAGTACCTAATCGGCCGGTGCCGTTAGCCAACTAACCGTTATTAGTCGGCAAGTCCGCTGGAGAAGCCGACTGATGGTCAGTCAACTTGCCGACGTAAGTCAGGCGCGCGATGCGATCAATATCGGCCACCCCCGGCCGAGGTAGCCCCGTCTCAGAAAAGCAAAAAAAAGGCATCCCGCACGAAGGAACCATCCCTACAAGTATAAAAACCCAAAATAAGTCGGAGAGTCGGCACGTCCGGGAAACGACCAACTAGTAGTCCGACTAGTAACTAGTTGGTGGCTGCAGTCGTGCTGATTCACAGCTCTAGCTGTTTGGACAAAAATATGGTGCATTAATTTCCTTTCGTAGCTTTTCGTGTCCTTCGTTCAACAGCCTCAGGGGCTAATACATGGTTTTCGTCCCCTGAGGCAAAAAAAAAAGAAAAACTGGGGCTTACTTAAACAAAGCTTTTTGCCACCTGGGGCAAAAAGAAAAGTACAAAAAAAAAAACTATCCCTATCGCATCTTAGCACGATAATGTTCCTTCGACGCGTGTTGCGACAATATCCTGGGCGTTCCACAGCGGTCAGATTTTGTCCCCTCAAAAACGGGTTTAATAGCTTCCACGCACAGATTGAGTAGCATCTCCTTGTTGACCCTGATACAAGCTACACTGTAGTTCCAAGGGGAATTGCCGACCTAAATCCTTAACGAGAACACACCCAGCAACACGCGCGATCGGGGTATCACACACAGCTTGCGCGCAAACGGAACGTTTGGAGTTATATTTCAAGTTGAAGTCATTCTCGTTAAAACCCCTTGAGAGCCCCAAAATCCCTCCCCATACTAACTTCAAGTAAACGTGTGAAAAAAGGTTTCCCGTTGTAAAAGCGTTAAGGGATCTTTTGGTCTCTACAAGACGGTCGGGGCCTATAGTAGGTCCCTTAAATAAAGTCAAAGTTGATAAGGGGCGTTGGCGTAAAGGCGTACCTGGTATATATTATGACAAAAAAAAAAAAACTCAGCTGTGAGGTCGATGATTTCGTCGAGACTCATTTTCGCAAGCTGTGTGCGTTACTGCGATCGCGCGTATTACTGGGTGTGTGTCCTCATTGAGGATATAGGTCCGCGACTCCCCTCAGAACTAGCTTGTACCAGGGTCAACAGGGTGATGGTATATCAATCTGGGCACGGAAACTATAAGACCCCTTTTGGACGGGACAAAAAGTAGAATGCACCAGCTTACTATGTACATTCTGTATGCATAGTCGTATGACCGGTGAGGGGTATATGTATTTACCTGGTAAATACTCGTTTAATGTCAGCTGTGAGTTCGATCAATCTGGGGGTCGACGTTCATCTTTGCAGGCTGCGTGATATGATACTCCAGTCGCGCGTTTTTGCAAAGGATGTGTATCATGTATTACTATTTCAACACATATTATTATATTCATACGATTTCCCCAGCTGTTGTAAGGGTTATCAGCAAAGCTTTACCAAGGGCGATCTCGGTCCCGAATCATGATCATTATTCGCGCTGATATTATACTGCTTCTACGTTCCAGCTTCAGGACAAGCCGCGGTCACAGGTGTCGTCCCTTTTAGCCCCCGGTTCTTGCCTTCAATTTTTATCGCGCATAGGGTTCAGCAAATCCCACTGGTCGTCGATTTTTCATTGAGTGTTGCTAACTCACGCTCTCGCGCTTTCCGCAAGTCTATATGACTATGTAACTCGTATGGAGAGGGACAAAAGTTTATTTGATGCGAGTGTGGGGCTTACCGCTCGTTCGATGTTATGGTTGAGCATGCAATATGTTGTGGTCGGGGCTACGACGGAAGAGCGGAGAGCGATCGGTTCAATGCCACTGCTGTTCGCGAGTTAGTTGTCAAAACCACGAAACGTTCTCGTCCACATTGTTCATACAACAGCTACTCTGGCTCATATTGCTCCTACAACAGCTGTCCTGGCTCATATTGCTCATACAATAGCTTTGGGCAGCTCGAACGGAAAAAATGTGCTATACAAGGCATACTTTTTCGATCAGCACTACTCCATCTAGAACTGAACTGCACCCAGGTTTCGGAGATGAACTTTGAAGCTTGGAACTCGCGCCGGGATCTGATCTGTTTATCCGGGGGGGTAATCAATAACGCGAGTTAGCAGTACAGTAGGTGGCCCTATATAGTGCGGGTCATATAGTGCAGGTGTCCGATAATGTGCGGGTGAAATCGTTTGGCACAATATACACCCCTCTATAGTGGCCGGTTTTTGTATAATGCGGGTGCCCGGTAGAGTGCGGGTAAATTTTCGTGACACATACCCGCACTATATAGGGCCACCTACTGCATTCGACGGAAATCGAGGACCGTTGAAATGCGGAAGCTTCCGCGCGATAAAAAGTATGGCATGTACCTACCGGTGGGGAGAAGGGGCGACACCTGTGACCACAGCTTGCCCAGAAGCTGGAAAATGGAAATGAGATAAAATGTGTGCAACAGCGCGATTGCGATTGTGCTGTTGGCTAGCAACGAAATTACCGTAGGACCAAGTGCACCCAGACACACGCGAAAACTTGGAATTTCACGCAGGGTTACTACTCTTTGCCGTGGTAACAAAAAAAAAAAATCTACGGCGGTCATCGCTCGCTCCCCAAGGCGTAGCAATCCACACGATGGAACATTCCTGGCCACATACATACGACTGATTCTACGATACCCCCCCCCAAATCCAGGTATTTTCTTTAACGAACATTTTATGGCTGCTCCACACAAGGAAGGATACAGTTGAAAACAAAGGGCATCCATATATTTGCTGGCGTGTGCAAAAAGGCCCATCGATCGATGAGGTCGGGGAGGGTGTCGAGGGACCCCGTATTTCAGGAGATACGACCGGGAGTTGGTTTGTAAACCGGCGATTTCGTTAACGAAAAGTTGGGGGGGGGGGGACGTAGAACGACCCGTACACAGGCATTCAGTTTCTCCGATGAAAAAAAATAGCTGTGAACAGCTCCACTCGAATTATTTGCTACCATTCATTGGTGGCCTGCGTACATAGGGCTGAACTACACCCTTGTCGTTTCATGAGACAGACCCGAAATGCATGGAAGTCGAGCCGGACAACCCGCCGCGGTTCAACTTTATTCGTCTCGGAAACAATTCGTGACCCTGCCGAGCCTGGCAGCTTCCAAGGAAGCCACTGATCGCCGGCCTTCTGGGTGAGAAACCTACGAGAACTACCTATTAATAGAATAGAACACGAGCGGTCGGCGTATCATGCAGCTTGCAAAGCTGAGCCTCGGCCGTTCGATTGGTCGAACTCACACACAGCATGCATGCACATTTCTTTCAACATGATATAAGTTGTCTCCATACTCAGTTCCTAAGGGTGAGGATGTCTAAACGAACAACAACATTTTTCCCCTTCCATAGATAAGACCTGTGAATCTTCCACGGTAAAAGACGCACCGTTATCTTTTTGAAGCTCCGCACGTGCAAGCAAGTTCTTGGGGAGCTCTGCACCGCACCCCCTAGCCTCATTTTCTTTTGGGTCGTAAACTGAAAGGAAGCGCAGAGGGCACCTTACGACAAAATAGTTGACATACTATTGAACTTATATGTATACCCTAAGCCCAACCCTAACCCTAACCCAATCGAAGAAACGCCACCGATGTACGGTGAAACCTCCTTCGTCTCGTACCCAGCAGAGAGTTATTAATAGTACAAGGAGGGGATAGGGGCTCTAAAAGGGTTATCGCCTCTAAAACTGGAAATCAGTTTTCGGGGAAAAATGCTTCGAGTTAGTGTATAGAAGGGACTTGGCCTTTACAACTGGAAACCGGGGACAACTTGCTTCGAGTTGATATGGGGAAGGGATTCGGCCTTTACAACTGAACACCCGTTTATGGGAGACAAATCACTTCGGATTAGTGTACGGAAGGGATTATAGGCAAGAGGTTCGGCCTTTACAGCTGGAAACCCGTTTTGGATGGCAAATTACTTCGAATTAGTATACGGAAGGGATTATAGGGAAGGGATTCGGCCTTTACAACTGGAAACCCGTTCTTGGGTGGCAAATTACTTCGAATTAGTATACGGAAGGGATTATAGGGAAGGGATTCGGCCTTTACAACTGGAAACCCGTTCTAGGGAGACAAATCACTAACAACATGGAAGGGATTATAGGGAAGGGATTCGGCCTTTACAACTGGAAACCCGTTTTTGGGAGACAAATCACTTCGAATTGGTACACGGAAGGGGTTAGGGGTCCCGCCATTATGAAGGTTAGCATATGTTTTGCGGAAATGTGGTATGAATACCTCTACTATCACCGTAGACTGCGGTGGCATCTACGGCTGCCTCGTACGAGCATGTAGATAGTGGCGAACCACCATTTGGTATTCTGAAGGTTAGCATATGTTTTGCGGAAATGTGGTATGAATACCTCTACTATCACCGTAGACTGCGGTGGCATCTACAGCTTTCTCGTACGAGCATGTAGATAGTGGCGAACCACCGTTTGGTATTCTGAAGGTTAGCATATGTTTTGCGGAAATGTGGTATGAATGCCTCTACTATCACCGTAGACTGCGGTGGCATCTACAGCTGCCTCGTACGAGCATGTAGATAGTGGCGAACCACCATTTGGTATTGAGGTGCAGGGGTAACGACGGTGGAGGTGTCGCCGCAGACAACGGGGGGGGACGGCGACGAGGAGGAGGAGAGTAAACGGGTCTAACTATAGCGGGCGGTCAAGTCGTTCTTCATTCATGCGGGCATGTCTGGCATAGTGAAGAGGTTCAGGATCCTTGAATATGCAAGGCAGACTGGGACATACAGCCAGTGGTTGGTCGTGACTAGCTAGGTGTGACAACTACCTAGGAGAGTTTGTTTTCCCCACTTTTTTTTCCCGCCAAAAATGTTGCCAGGTACAAATTTCCGGGAAAACCTAAAGTTTTCCTGGTTTTCTCTTTTATTTTCTGGATTTCTTTTTCAATCTACCAACTCACGTTCAGGAGGCGAAAAAAAAAATCGTGTTCCGCGGGGGTTCCGAATAATCAAATATCCTCGCAAGCAGCTAAGCTCTCCGCCGCGTTCCTTGGACGCCTAGATACACCTTGATAGGGAATGGACGCTAGGTTGATTGAGCCGCTTACAAAAATTTATACCCCGTAGCCAACAAGAGTATTTACGGAGATCCATTATTAACAGGGGTAAATGCCTCCTTATGTTGCAAAAAATTCACCGGAAATTTCTCATAATTTTCGCAATATCTCGGCCGGAACATCATACTTTTTATTTTTTATTTTTGCGCCGTGACCGTAAGGCCTATGCGAACAACCCAAGCTATCGTTTACCGTTATCGACGAAGAATTGGCAGATTTATGACCCCATAGGCATTAAATGACCCGTGTTAACAATCGATCTCCGAAATAGTGCGTCAAAAAGCTACCTTAGGAAGATTGAAGACCCACCATCCTCACGTGTCTCACAAATGGATTCTGGTCCGTTTTCTGGCCCGTTTTGGGTGGGTCCGGGCTAGTGTCTTAGGTCAGGGTTACAGTTCTCAGCTAGGCTGGGTCTACGCCCATCTTCTTTTTTTCGTTCTTGCTGCAAATAGTCTGGTGTGCTGGCTTTGCATATTTTTTTGTTTGCCTGCGTGTTCGCTGCGGTTGTTTGAATGGATGACCAAATCGCCGTGCTGTATCTGCAAAAACGCGTCCCTCGTGTCCCGTAGTTTGTGACCAGAGAGCTCGCCTCTCTAGGAAGCACCGGCCCGGGATACGGGTTGTGCTGGGTGTAGATGGGTGGAAATATCATTTGGTGCGAAGAACACGACACATGACTTGATCCTGCTACCGGAAGATGTGACCTCTCGGCCTTTGTCAAGAGAGGTCACCCAAGGCAGCACCCGCAACTTACACGCGCGACAAGTTGCGTTCAAATCACTTGGAATACTGCGTACATAGCAATCAATTGCAACACGTTATTACGCTGTACGACACCTGGTATCTGTAACATACCGGTGTACAACTATTAATAGAACTGCAATCATTATCCGGCACGCGTTTTCCAAGTACCTCGTAGTTTCAACCCGAAAACATCGGGGCAGCAGTTAACTTGTAGTTGCGGGGGTGATATGCTACTACTGCTGCTGCTGCTACTACTACTACTGCTACGACTACTACCACTACTACTACCACTACTACTACTACTGCTACTACTACCACTACTACCACAACTACTACTACTACTACTACCACAACTACTACTACTACTACTGCCGCTACTACTGCTACTGCTACTACTACCGCTACTGCTACCACCACGACTACTACTACTACTGCTATTAATACTACTACCACTACTACTACTACTGCTACTACTGCTACTACTACCACCACTACCACCACTACTGGTACTGCTGCTGCTGCTACTACTACTACTACTACTGCTGCTACTACTACTGCTACTACTGCTACTACTACCACTACTACCACAACTACTACTACTACTGCTGCTACTACTGCTACTACTACTACTGCTACTGCTACTGCTACTACCACGACTACTACTACTACTACTGCTACTACTACCACTACTACTAATACTACTACTACCGCTACTACTGCTACTACTACCACCACTACCACTACTACTACTAATACTACTACTACTACAGCAAACTACAGACTACTACAGACGACAGACTAGGTCGAGCCTAGACTACCTGTAACACCTGCATGCACGGTAGGGGCGGCGCCTAACTGTTGGTGAGGGTCCAGTGAGCGAGGAGCTCTGTACCTCGCACCCAAACGCAAGGGTTGACAGGAAAAGGAAGTGCAAGCCAATCAATAATCTCATGGCCTACACAGGTATAGTCCAACAAAATTAAATCACACTCCAGCTGTGAGATCGAAGATAGATTTCGTCGAAACTCACCTTTTTTTGCAAGCTGTGTGATACTCTGATCGCGCGTTATTACTGGGTATGTGGCCCCTTTAAAGCCCCCAATTATCTTCCTAACACGCATGCTACGATGGAGGTATACCGTTTTTTGGCGAACATGGTTTCTGAATGACGGAGCTCCTTGACCCAAAATTGTCGGAAAAAAATAAATATTAGGCCATTTTTTTGCATGATTCTTGTGAATGACGTAGCTCTTAAACCAAAATCGTCGGGAAAAAAAAAAAATAATAGGCCACTTTTTTGCATGATCCTTGTTGTGTACGTATCTAGGCCATGCAATTTTTCATCCGGTTCGTAGCAGTCTTATTTTTCCCCGGATCAGCTTTTGGGGGAGAGGGGTCTCAAGCTCCTAAATTGAGGGGTAGTATTAGAAAAAAAAAAGTGGTGCACGCACCTCTATCGAAGCACGCGTCCTACACTTTGTCGGGTTCCTCGTCTGACTAGAGTAGATACGTACGAGTGCCCGGGCGTGTACCCTGGTAGTATCCGGGCAAATACTCTGGGACTACCCGGGTACATACTCTGGGAGTACCCGGGTAAATACTCCGGGAGTACTCGGGTACATACTCTGGGATTACCCGGGTAAATACTCCGGGAGTACCCGGGTACATACTCTGGGAGTATTGCCAAAACCAGGCATTTTACCCGGGGAGGGTACCTCATAGTATACCGGTAACAACCTACGAAGTATACCCTTGGATACCGCAGCTGGAGGCTCGATTCGATTCCATCTTTTGGTTGACGAGTGATAGGCAACACTTGAGGCCACGGGGGATCCCACAGGAATATTTGGAGTACGAGGTCGTATGGGGGCATTTCGCATACATATGACACCGCCTGGAAATCAGAGAATAGCATCTGCTAACAAGATCTATGTTTCGAAAGTTTAGAAAAAACGCAGCAAAGATTCCAACAGTGCAAAGCTTTTCAGGTGTTTTTGGCGCTTTCTTAGACACCATAACTAACAGCCCCCTCACTTGTGTGCCTCTAGCTTTTCTCCAAAGACCTACTAAAGACAACAAGAGTCATGTGATCCGCCTGGCGAGCAGCAAGCTTTCGGTGAAAACCGTTTTTTTATCGGTGATGTACCCGTTGTCTTAAGCTCCCGCGTGAATTGAAAATTTCAGCGATTTCGGTAGCTTTCGGTGTTGCTGGCTCGCAAGTTCGAACTCACAAAAACATCTCGTCAGTCGCTTCTGGCTGCCTACGACTGCTGCCTGGCGCACGCGACGTCGTCATACACCCCACCAGGAGCGTCCATCAATTTCGCGGGCCGTGGTTGCTAGTGAGGAGCTGTAGCTGCCCGCTGGAGAAGTACATACATACGTTCAGTTGGGGATCGTTTTTTGTCTCGTTTTGTGTACCTCAAATTTTGACCGCTGCAGTGCCTCAAAGTCGAGGTGTGGACCTCTGCTGAGAAGCAGAGGGACACCGATCTCAAGAGACTCACAGCCTGCGTGGATGAAGCACTCAAAACCCTGGTGTAGTCTATAACCCTAAGCCACGAACCAGCCGAAGTCCTAAACGCAGCGTGTTAACCTAGCCATGTTTATTACTGTTCCGATGAAACATCCAGACATTACTTGTAGAGTTACCGGAAAACCGGGGACCAGGGGACGCTTGGGTCCCCCCGTGGTTCGTTTTGTTCTTGAGATGCGGTGTTACGCTGTGCGGTTTCACTACTCGAACTACTCGAAACTAAACCGCGCCCCTCTCCGCATTGGACCGCATCATAAGATACTCACACGAAGGAAATCCGCACCGCACGGCACCAAATTTTCCCGCAAAAAGAAAATCCGCGCCGAACCACACCGATCTACGGTACTCCCACAAAAATATCAACCATGAAAAAGGCCTCGTATGCCCTTTCAACGCCATATGGCCTTGAAACGAATGTCTTTTGTCCCGGTGCGGTTCAGTGCGGTGAGGTGACATCTTGACGTATATTTACCGAACCCGCCCCACCGTGCGATTTCAAAAGCGCACCGCATAGACCCGCACCGCATGGAAATAAAAAAATAAACAAAATCCTCAACATTGTCGGTCCAACTTGTTCCTTCGTGTGGCCGATGGCGTAATCATCCTTTATGGTAATCGCTGACAACGGATAAAGTTTCTCAACGTCGCATCTCGTGAACCACTGCAAACCAGACACAACTACATACATCGCGGTAATCGGCCAATCATCGTGCATACGCAGCACCACGTGACCACCTGCTCGGGCGTCATTCGACAAAATGACTAGGGGGTTTGAAAAAATACTTGTATTCAGTGTGCGTTAAACAGGGTTGAAAATCCTTTTATGCGGCGGAATACCGCGCACAAATATGAACGTTTGTTGTTTCGAACATGTTTCCGATAGCTCTAGCGCCACCGCTTTTACGAGTTAGTACTTGAAAAATGGAAGCGCTGTCCCCGACATATAATTGCACGTGCAGAAAAAAAAAAGGGTGTGAAAAGTTCTATGGCTTTACTCGTAGTTTTTTCCGACTCGATCCCGCCGAGATATCCGCGAAAACTCAAAAAGCACCAACTTTCCCAAACAAAACTCGAATAAAAATCGTCGTTGCCGATCAAAGTGAAATTTGGTGGAAACAATGCTGAAGACTTTAGAAGAACATCGACAGAAGTCCCATTGCCCAATTCGCCACCCATAAAGAGATATGACCAAAACTCGATGCCATATACAAGTCAAGTGTTTTCGACAAAAACTGGCGAAAATGGCATTCCTGCGATGCCCCGCTCGATTCGAAGAATTTTGATCTGAAATTTGACGACGTATAGAACCGCATGTGCACACAAACGGAAAGCCGGGCTTTCTTTTCTTTTCTATTCACGCAAGTCATGGGCGCTTTTGTATTTTTGCAGATCGCAATGTCGGCCATATCTCTCGGACAAAAACAAAAAATAAAAAGCCCGGCTTTCCATTTGTCGGTTAGTCCATGATCAACATCGTGTCCAAAGATCACACCTAAACACGTAAAACTGAGCGGGGCATCGCCAATCTACGTCTCTGGCAGTTACCGTGCTGGCCCAGCTAGTATCCCATACGAGGAATTCCATAAACTGGGAACATCAATCCGATTCAGGTCTAAAGGGAGAAAAACTGACGCGGGGGAATTACGATATAGATTGCAGCCACTGGACTACAGGATCGACAACATCAAGCATATGCGGGTGAAACGGCCGGGGAAATGGGTCATTCCAGTACACAACAAGAGCCGTATTTAATTCGTCCATTTGGTTTGCGGACCGCAATCCAAGGAGGTGGTGTCGGATACGGCAATTATACAGCAAGGAAAAATACCAAGGGTTTTCACGGGGGAGGTCAGGTCTCGCGTGACCCAACCCGTGATACTTCAAAAACCTCATCACCCGAAACCGAACCGTTCCGTGAAACGTCCTAAAAACGACCCGACCCGACCCGACCGGACCGAACCGGACCCGCGAGAGTCTAGAAACCTAATGACCCTGCCCGCACTTCGGGTTATGAACCGCGAAAACCCCTGAAAAAAGGGCTTTTCGCAGGTCGGCTCCTTTTCGTAGCTCGGGTCGGGTCAGGTCAGGAGGATGACCCGAGCCGACGCGACCCGACGCGACCCGACCCGACCCGACCCGACCCGACCCGACCCGACCCGACCCGACCCGACCCGACCCGACCCGACCCGACCCGATCCGACCCGACCCGACCCGACCCGTAAGATGTGAAAAATTCCTGGCCCGATCCGACTCGACCCCTGAGAGTTCGAACACGTTCTCACCCTACCCGATTGGACCCGCGACTTTGCGAACACCTCCTGATCCGACCAGCGGGCCGGATCATGCATGACCCGTGGAAAAGCCCGAAAAGAAAAACACACCCGTACACATGGTACCAAGCGATACAATACACCCAAGCCCTCGGACGAGTTTCAAAGCTGATTGTCTCCGTGACGGAGAAGGTAGCCCAAACTCCGCCTCCATCCAGCAGACCCACCGCGTCCTTAAACCCAGATGCAGCAGTACCAAACACATTACCTGGTACGTTGTTCTTAGGTGGTCGGCACATTTTTGTGAGATTATCCGAATAGCGCGGAGGCGAAGCCGTGCGAAGGGCAGGTAGACTTAACCTGGGCTGGGGTTGGGGTCCCGGGTTAGAGTTCGGTTCGGGCTGGGGTTGGGTTGGGTCTACGCTATAGCTAGTCTACGCCCTCATGTGTGAACTGGAAAGAAGAAAAAACATAAAAAAACACAAAAACAACCCTAAAAACCTCTTTAAAGCAAAGCATTACCTAATATGTAACATTTTGGGTATTATCTGGTATGGGGATACGCCTCCGTGTGATCTGAAGAAAAAAAGGTCATCACAGGAAAGGCTCCAAACGCTCTGGAGTGAAATACGAAGTACAAGTACTACCTTGACCCCTTTAGAGCCCAAATCCCTCCCTATACAAACTTGAAGTAAATTTGTCAAAAACAGGGTTTCCAGTTATAAAGGCGTTAAGCAAACACAGTACGAAACTTGGGATACGCCTCCATGTCATCTGAAGAAAAAAAGGTCATCACAGGCAAGGCTACAATCACTCTGGAGTGGAACACGAAGTAAAAGTCCTACCTCAACCCCTTTAGACCCCCCAAATACCGCCCTATACAAACTTTAGGTAAATTTGTCAAAAAGAGGGTTTCCAATTATAAAGGCGTCAATGAAACACAGTACGAAACTTGGGACCCGCTACAGCTACGGATGGGGTGCCTCTGGCCCTGCTCTGGTCCATCATACCAGGTGATTGACAGGTTGCATGGACGTTGTATCTCGTTATGATACAAGTTGCTTGCTCACCCGGAGATCTTCTGAACGAACGGGCTAGAGTAAACCCTCACCCAGGCAGGCCATAACGCCTGCCATGTACGACGAGGGGACACTTGCAACAAACCATAACGCCGCAAAAGCCTCCCCAGTACCAGGTGTAAATATATCATGATGAGGGGAAACTTGCTTCAACAACAGGGGCACGGTTCCGCAGACTGTGCCGTACGTACATCCTTTGATAAAGCGGCACTTCTCGATCGTTTCGGTCGCTGTCACTGGGTGCGCTGAGCCAATTTTTCTCAAGATTATTAGCGGCCTGAAAAAAGCGGGCTTGAGCCTCTCTCGTCCCCGGGGGGCTCAGTTTCTTGCTGAGCAAGGCTACGGCAGGGGGAGGGTTATCTTGATGCTGTCTTTTTTGGGGACTTTTTGCAGTGGCCCAAGGTCACTCGCGCGAGCTAGGGACCCCCCCGTTCCGTTGCCCTCTTCGGCTTTCGTGCTCATTGCATGAAAAATATTTCAAGGACGTCAGCCATGAGTTCGACGAATTTCTCATTTATTAAAAAAAATAAAAACACACCCCAGCTGCGAGATCAAAGATTTTGTCGAAACTCCGATCATCTTTGCAAGCTGCGTGTGTGATACTCCGATCGCGCGTATTACTTGGTGTGTGTCCTCAATAAGGATACATTTTATTATTTTTCATGTATTGTTTCTATACATGCATGAATCCACAACGGAACGATAACCTACGCCAGGCCGAAACGAAAAGAAAAACTCGCCGAAGGCGTTTTTGTCGGTGAGGTAGTGCGAGAGTCAGTCGTGCGAGTGGCGAAAAGACGCTATTAATAGGCACATCGTAACATCAACGTAACATCAACGTAACACCCCCCCCCTTGTTGTTGTTGTTGTTGTTGTTGTTGTTGTTGTTGTTCTCACATTAACTCGCATAATCAAGTCCTATCTTAGCCTAAGCCTTATGTCTACTGAGATTTCTCCGTTTCTTAATTAGATGAGGAGGAGTACACAGTAGTATATAGGCGCAACAGATACGAAACTTTTTTAGCACCGCAGTCCCGATACAGGGAGACACCACTTGAAATTAGAATAGAAACGTTCACCTATACGACAGCAGTTGGAAAAGCGAAAAAATAAAAAACAATGTGAAAAAATTAACAACAAAAAAAATGTACCTGGTATTAAATTGGAAATTTCTAAGACACCTAGATGTACGTCCAAGTACTCGCCTCAGACTGTCAGAGCTGAGATACACATTATTGTGTATTTTTAGCCATTTCACCCCAATGACGCCATTAGGAGGCACTCCGACCGATACCAGGCATTTCGTATGGGGCTATTAATAGGTTAGTTGCATCCGTGGTGAATTACACAATAATGTAGGGCACACTCCCTCAGAGAGGCGGGACGCAGCCCCTTGAATGCCACAAGAGCCACCTCAGCGCGATTGAAAGTTCACAGCACGCGCCACGAAGCTAGGCTGGGGCCAGGCACGCGTCGTAATGTAGCTATCGCCCCCTTGCTTGCCCCGCAGCCGAAAGCGCGAGGAGCAAGACTCAGTCGACGGAGAACGGCATGCCAAAAAACCAAAGAAAAAAAAAAAGTGATTTTTTTACATGTTACAGATATATTCTAACATACATATACACCGGTACAGCAGTACCGCACGATCGGGGTCTCCCAGCAAGTGTAATGGAGTGCCCTCCGTAGAAGGATAGCTTACGACATATTATGATAGATTCGACGTGAAACCATGTCATGGTTGAGGTGAAACCACGCGACAGCAGATGTCACATTCACGTCAAGGCCATCATAGATCGGCCACAATGTAGGTGACGATGGTGGGACAAGCAGGACGCCCCACATCTCACTACCTGCTCTACCTTGCACTACGTGCTCTACCCTGTCCTACTCTGTCTCGTCTTGTTTGGTCTGTCTTTTAGAGTTCAATGTAGAGGAAATAATGCATAAGCTTTTGAGTCTATCCAGCGAGCCATGGGGAGAGACCAAACAAGGGCACCGGAACCCATGAGGGGCACGCTTCCCAACACCGACCAACCACGCATCCATCCCCCACTCGGAGTACCGCTACACAAGGGGGCGGTGTCCTACTAATACCAGGTAGAGCAATATGACCGCCCTGTAGGAGAAGGTCGTCTTATTCACTCCAGGCTAGGAGTATCTAAGTGCAATAACTCAGTCGCACCAAGCCATTTTGACCGTCTTATATAGGGATACCGCCCTATATCGGCAAGCATCCTTAACGGGGGGACCCTACGAAGTGTAATAGTATACTGTATCTACGTACTGTGTGTGTGTTACTTCACACTCAACTGATATCTCCACCCATCTACACCTGGCACAACCGGCGTCCGAGCGGATGCCTCATGGAGAGACGAAGTCTGTGGTCACAGACCGCGAGGCAGAGATACACCTCGAAATACAGCAAGGCGATACGGCCATGCAACAAGCAACGCCGCCGAGATGAGCACGCGCGGGCACAACAACAAGAGTATGCACGCCAGCACACCAGACTCTTTGAAGCAGAAAAAAAGTAGCACCAGGTAGGAGACAAACCATTAATACTAGGAATTAGAGTGCGAGGGTAGTTGACCGCTTGAGAACCGAGATTTAGTTGCAACTTACCGATGATTCACGGGCGAAACAACTTGGAATTAGACTTGGGTTATGGCAAGAAATGCGGCAGTTTGAGTCTGTGTTTGCACATTACACTATTATTTCCACCCATCCACATCCAGCACAACCAGTGTCCGTGTCGATGCCTCCTTCTATTAATACAGAGAGAGACAAGCTCCCGCGCATGGTTGGTCACAACCAAACTTTTGGTTTACCGACAAGAGACAAGGAGGTGGATACACTTTGATCCATGATACCGATGGCCAAATTACCTTGCTGTATTTGAAATGTATGTGTATCTCTGTCTCTTGGTAGTTTGTGACCACAGCGGTAGTAGTAGAGCTCGACCCTCTGGGAGGCATCGGCACGGGCACTGCTTGTGGTGCTGGATGCAGATGGGTGGAAATATCAGTTTTACGTGAAGAACACAATACTATCTTGTAGATAAGCTCTACGTGATACTCAAAAGCGCGCGCGCGATTCGGGGACACAAACGCTTCGCTGTTGTTCCAAGCAATAATCCTTCGATTTAGAGCTGCGGCGACCAATTGAGCTTCGGGTCGGATCGCACCGGCCGTGATTTCTCTATGTGTTTTCTGCATTTTTCCTGTGAATTTTACCAAAAACAGGGGGTGGGGGGGGGGGGGTACTCAGTTTGTGCATGGCCGTACTCGAATGACCATAGGCGGGGGTTGGGGGGGGGGGGGGGGGGTACACTTTGCACACGGTGGGCAGATCACCGATCCCCACTAGATAATGTAGATATTTCAGGAAAGATCTATATGCTCTTAGCTCATGTTGCCGGATGGGAGCCGTACGATCTGCAAATCCTCGAGTACGTTTTTCCTGGGTTTGATCTGTAATCTATACGCAGACACCCCGCGTAACATCTCGCAACTACGACATATACAGGATCTACTGTAGATGGTATAGGTGATCTACATGATCGATATGATCTAGGTCGTCATCTGTCGGAGGCGTTGAACTTTGGGGCTTATATTGAACGGATGAACTGCACCAGGGATGCAGCGGCCACCCAAAAAATGAATATACACCCCTAGGTGTGTATTAAAGCGTGCACCCCCCTAAGATACGTACTTGAAAAAGCTACTACAACTGCAGCATGCAACAGTAGTAGTAGTAGTAGTAGTAGTAGTAGTAGTAGTAGTAGTAGTCGTGGTAGTAGTAGTAGTAGTAGTAGTAGTAGTAGTATGTTAAGATACGGCCTCGAAAGGCCTGTAGGTATCCGAATTTGGGATCATTTGGATGGGTTTCGTATGCCTTTAATTTCACAAGTAGTAGTAGTAGTAGTAGTAGTAGTAGTAGTAGTATAGTACCGGTCGCCCCGGTGGCGTATCAGGTTATCCGTCAGTTTCGTGAGTTCGAATACCCCCGAGTGCATACTCGTATAAATGCGTGGGGACTTTTTCTCGCGCACGAATTGACTTGCGGAAAGCGCGAGAGCACGAGTTAGCAATACTCGATGAAAAATCGGCGAGCAGTGGGATTGCTGAACCCTATGCGCGATAAAAATTGAAGGCAAGAACCGGGGGGGAGAAGGGACGACAACTATGACCACGGCTTGCCCAGAAAGAAGCTGGAAAGTAGATGAGCGTGCGAGAAAAAAAGAAGAAAAGTATACCGATATACCTGGTACCGGGTCCCAACCCTATCAGAAGCCTAAGCTCCAACGTAACCTAGCCCCAAAATCTTTCGGAGTGGGATCAGTTTGTTGTTTAGTATCATCCCATTTATTATCCTCCAACTACTCTCGCGCTAGCTCCCAGTAGTAACTCAGATCCGGGGTCACATAGCGCACTCTCCTCTTCCATATACCCACTACGGCGGCACGTGCCTTCGTTTTTATCGCGAAAACATTTCAGCATTTTCTTCCCTCGTCGACTCGCGTCGAATTGTGCCTACCCATGTTGCTACGAGGGCGATCTCAGGGTGTGCATTTTTATTAATGTTTTTTTTAATGTACGCGCCCCTCGTAGGCGTGTATGTATACATACTTCAGTATATTTTTCTGGTGCCGACCTCACAGACCATACTCGAGTTTTTCCTACGACGAGTACATGTCTCCTGCAATTGAGGCTTGAGAGGATTTCCAATTTTTTAACTTTAGGACTTGAAGAGAACAACAGCAGCAGTGACAGCAGTGGTGCAAACGTGCAAACCAAGCTGCAGATTCTTCTGCATCTTTTCTGCGATTTGTGCTTAAAACGGGCGGTAGGGCGAACTCTGGGGCTGATATTTAAACAGGTGCGCGTAAACCAAACCGCACTTGTTTCTGCCTTTTACCTGTGATTGTTAATTAAAAACGGAGGGGGGTGTGTGTGGGGGGGGGGGGTTGGACTTTTCGGCTGATTTTTACTTTGTTGTGTAACAGTTAAACTTTGGGAATGACTACTCGTATTAAGGGCGGAATTGAAGGAATGGATGGCCAGCAATAGGGGCGAACACATGACAAACGTTTTTTTTTTCACCGGTCGTTTACGTAGACTCGTAGACCAATATACAAGGAAGATGGCAGTTGGCAATTTCGTGCTGTGACGTGCGGCGTCCTATACCCTACAATATATACCAATTTTAGAGCCTTCACTAATGTTGTTCCCCGCTGCTTTGCCCGTTCCCGTTTCTTATTGGGTATCCTTGGGGGCTGTTCAGGTGATGTAGGCACACCGCCGTCTGAGATACAGTGCAAGAAAGTAGAGGACAGACCAGGCAACAATGCCCCTAACCCTCCATCCAGTAGTTGCATTCCGGATACAGTTTGGGTGCTGCCCCGATGCCGGCTGGTTGGTGCCATCTGCGTTGTTGCCGCGTCTTCGCTTTGCTAAATTATTAGGCTTTGTTGTTGTCTTCGGTGTGGGCGCGACAATGATGACGGTATTGAAGCCATCATTGTCTGAAACAGTAGTGAGCAGGTAGTAAATCATGCGGCAATACTCCCACTCCTCCAAACAGCAGTAGGGTAATTCGCAACCCACAATGGTTGCTGCCCCCGATGTTGATTGGATGGCGTCATCTGCTGTGTTGCTAGTTGCTGGCTGGCTGTTGCAGTTGTGCTGTGTTGCTCCTCGTTTTCGTCGTGCCGTCCTGTTTACCTCTTCCTAGTTTGTATTTTTCTTTGCGCTCGTTCTTGTTTTATCTTTCCATTTTTCGTTTTCACCGCAAATAGACTGGTGTGCTGGCTTGCATTTTGCCCGCGCGGTAATTGCGGTCGGCACTTGCACGACCTAACTACCTTGCTGTACTTTGCAACGTGTATCTCTCTGTCTTGTAATTTGTGACCACAGAGCTCGTCTCTCTCTCAGATCACTTTCACACTTTTACTTTCCAGCTCCCTGACAAGCCATGGTCACAGGTGTTGTCCCTTGCCCCCCCCGGTTCTTGCCTTCAATTTTCATCACTGCTCGTCGATATTTTTAACGAACGTTGCTAACTCACGCTCTCGCGTTTTCCGCAAGTCCGTTTATGCGCAAGAAAAAGCCCCTACGAATGTATACGAGTATGCACTCGGGGTGACTCGAACTCACGAAAGTGACCTATACCAGGCTCGAGGATAACCTGATACCATACGTTACCGGGGCGCCGGGCATCTTTCTCTACGAGGTATTGGAACGGACATTGGTTGAGCTGGATGTAGATATACAGATGGAAGATCAGTTTGATGTGAAGAAAAGATAGAGCAGCAGTGCAGGAGCTCCTAACGGTACAGGGTGAGCGGGCTATTCATAGACAGATGAAAAATCGACAAGCAGTGGGATTTGCTGAACCCTATGAGCGATAAAAAATTGAAGGCAAGAACACCGGGGGGTAAAGAGACTAGCACCTGTGATCACGGCTTGTCCAGGAGCTGGAAAGTAGAAGTGTGAAGAAGAAAAAAAGGGGGAAAAAAAAAGGCTGACGGCCAAACTACCCTCTCATAAGACAAATTTGCAAAGCTCTTCGCGGGTCAGGAGTCAGGAGGTATTGAAAAAAACGCGGGTTGAGTCGGGTCGGGTCAGCACGTGTTGGAAATCTCACGGGTCGGGTCGGGTCGGGTCGGGTCGGGTCAGGAGGCTTTCAAATACCACAGGTTGGGCCGGGTTACCCCTGAACACGATGCGACCCGCGAGAAGCGATCTTACCCGGCCGGGAAAAGCCCTGCAAAATTGGTGTTCTCGTACAATTTACTATATACCAGTGTACTCTTACCAATTAATGCGCGAGTCTACATGGCCCTTACAGCGTGGCTACTGCTGCGACTCCGCCTCTTGCTGTACAAACAGTATGCGACATCAGTTAAGAATCTCTTATTTCTGGCCAGGCTGGATTTACAATGTAAGGTAGGGTTCGTGTCCTGCACAATTTTCAGTACAAAAGAGCCCATGTCCTTAAATTTAAGACGTTAAAACTCGAATCTAAATTCTTAACTGCCAAGTTCTTAATATATATCTGTCGCTGCGTCCCTGGGTCCCTTTCGCAAAATAAAACAATTCCAATCATGCACATCTCTATTTTTCATCCTAATACAAGTACGCATGAACGAATTTAAATATAGTAATATAGCACACTATCATCCTCTCGTTCTCGAAACGTAAGCACCGAGCTCAAAGCTCCGACAGAGGAACCAGCGATACCGGTGGAGTTCGTAATGGCGGCGGCGGTAGAGGCAACTACTTTACTATTGACAGCGCGCATTAATGATGTCAGTAGCATAGCATATGGTGCGGCCACTTCGTCTACGTGGCCCATGCGCATCGCCCGTCGGCCTATGGTCTCTATGGCCCATGCTCATCGATGAGACCTCCTTGATCTGGTGACTGCTGATGTAGAACAGGTTCAAGAGACGCATTTGAAGGGGCCCGGGGAGAGATCGAAAAAAAAAAGAAAAAAAATACCCCCAGCAGCAGATAAACCAATTGAGATAAAACATCGGCGGCATGCATCTTTTTGGTAGAATAATAACATAACGTAACATATCATAGGCCGCATATATTTACAAACCGGCACAAAAGCAGTTGCCTCCCGAGGAAATATATACGTGCAAGAACCCAATTCGATCTGGCGTTGTCAAGGGAGGTGTTCTTTTACGTAAGAAATTGGGTTGCATGTGTCTATAGTTAGGTGGGAGTGCGCGCAGTGTTCGCTTATTTATTTATTTCTTTTTCTCACACTTCTTTCCAGCTTCTGGACAAGCCGTGGTCACACAGGTGTCGCCCCTTCTCCCGCCCGGTTCTTGCCTTCAAATTTTGTCGCGCATAGGGTTCAGCAATCCCACTGCTCGTCGATTTTGCATCGAGTGTTGCTAACTCACGCTCTCGCGCTTTCCGCAAGTCAGTTCATGCACAAGAAAAAGTCCCAACGCATTTATACGAGTATGCACGCGGCGGGGCTCGAACTCACGAAACTGACCTATACCAGAGGCTCGAGGATAACCTGATACGCCACCGAGGCGACCGGCTTATATAGGTACTCGAGGCTAATAAATTGGCCCGCGAAATCGCTCGCAAAATCGCAGATCGATTGTTATTGATTCGACCCGAATAAAAACGGTTACCACGCATTTTATTGGGTTTGCGCACTGCTGCCGCTGTTGATCAGAATCAGTGCTCGTTCAGTGCTGGTGCGCGGAGTAGCAGTGCGCGGAGTAGCACGCTGTCAGGTACGCTCTTAAGGGAAGAGGCAGGTCTAATATGGCAGAGTGCAATAACACGCGCCAGCAGCAGCAGCAGGAAATGGATGCCGCAAAGCTGACCTGTGCAATAGTTATGGTTTCGGTCCATGCGAGCCAAGCAGACCAAGCAGAGCAGCAAAGAAAAACAAGTCGCAAGTCTATTTTAATATTGATTTTACTATATAAGCGACAACAAACTGACGTATTTGAAATAGAGTAGCCGGTCCATAAAACAACAAAAAGAGCTACGGCAACAAGTCAGCGTATCATAGCATCGCGTCGCTACACCCTGCAAAGCTCGCCCAACGCAGGCCACGCGCCCCCGACCTCTCGCTAAAAGACTCTTCTCTCACCACAGGGTTGTCCGGAACCACTTGCGTTGCGCCAGCAACGTCCTTCATGATCCAGAGGATTGCTCGGGAATGTTGATGGTCACTGCCCTCCTTGATATGAGATATCAGCTATATTCGACACCTCTCCAGTATATTTGCAAAGTCCCCGACGTATACAGTAAGCTTAGCAGCAGAGCGAGAGCCCTCCGTCCGTGGTAGGGTATCGGCACGCGGAGGTCAAAGGCTCGTCGAGGGAGAGAGAGCGTGCCTCGCCTGTGCGCGTCAGAAGTGGCTAATCAGAAGCTATCACCAAACGTCGAACGTTGCGGTGTTGCAGTAGTGGTCTATGTGCCTGCAGGGAGAGAAGGAGGGTAGTGGTCGGAAAACCGGAAAAGCGGAAAATGACGGAAATGGGAGGAAAAGTTGGGAACACGCAAAAATTGAAAAAAGTGTTGCTGAAGAAAGGCGATGAAATTATTTGCCGAACGATACGATTGGCTGCGACGCGCCGTAAATGCTCCGCTACATATTTTAACGGCTGACGCATCTTTTGCCTGATGTGACGTCTGTGACGGATACCCGTCGACATCTACAAAATACTAAAACCGTTATAATACGTCCAAATTCGAACGTTGACGGCACATGAATATTTGACGGATGGATGTGACGGATAGCTATTACGCTGAAACCAGTATATACGAAAAATACGATAACTACTTTCCGTAAAAATAATTGAAACTGAAATTTGTCGGCTGATTGGCGGCACAACTGATTATGCGACGGGGCCTGACCAAGCACAAATTAACCCTACAAACAGCAGTATCTACCACGTAATGGTGAAACTACTGTAGTACTTCGAAGTATATTTCTGAAAACTATTTCAAATACGTCAGCTGCGAGTTCACACGCTATTATTATTAAATAATGTAAAAATAGTACTCATCTCTGCAACCGGCGTGATGATCGTATTATAGCATGTATGTAAATTACTAATTAATGTGGTGTGTGACCACGGACTTTAGATTTGACGGATTGTTAATCTGAAATAATTAAAAATAATGTGCGAGACAACAACAACAACAACAACAACAACAAACAACAACAACAACAACAGCAACAACAACAACAACAACAACAACCAACAACAACAACAACAACAACAACCAACAACAACAACAACAACAACAACAACCAACAACAACAACAAAACAACAACAACAACAACAACAACAACAACAACAACAACAACAACAACAACAACAACAACCAACAACAACAACAACAACAACTAACAACAACAACAACAACAACAACAACAACAACAACAACAACAACAACAACAACAACAACAACAAGAACAACAACAACAACAACAACAACAACAACAACAACAACAACAACAACAACAACAACAACAACAACAACAACAACAACAACAACAACAACAACAACAACAACAACAACAACAACAACAACAACAACAACAACAACAACAACAACAATACAACAACAACAACAACTACTCCGAAATCCGGTCGCGCGTGAACTTATTATACTCCACCTAGGTCCTGGTATTATGCTATTATATAATAATATGTTTTGTGAAGATACATGAAACCCTCGGCTTTTTTTTTCGGTTCGCAAGAAAATTGTTGGTGGAGATTGGACTGACTGCTGTTTGTTGTTGTGACGGAAACAGCCGTCACTATAAAAAAATATCCACACAAATATCCACACAACAAACTACTACTACTACTACTACTACTACTACTACTACTACTACTGCTAAAACTACTACTACTACTACTACTACTACTACTACTTACTACTACTATGATGATACTACTACTTACTGCTACTACTACTACTACTACTACTACTACTACTACTAATAATTTAGTCTTGGTCCATTGACGGCACAGACAGACGTAAAAATATTGGTCAGCTGTGACGTCACTCTTTCTCCTCGTTGACGGCCGGATGTGACCGATAATCCTTTTCCTACTATAAAACTATAAATTATTATTATCATCATCATTATTAGTAGTACTGCTGTTACACTGCTGTAGTAGAATAGTCTAGATTCTGACGTGTGTGGGACAAAAACTTGACCGCCACACGGTCTACCAGGGACTACGAGTTTATGTTTTGCTCTTCCACGTGTGAAGCGCGCGCTTTAAAAATTTCCGGGCAATTTCGCTGTTAAACAGCAGTATACTGTAGTAGTAGTAGTAATTGTTGTTGGCACGTACAAAATCCGATCTTTGCTTGTTTTAGTCAAACGTATGGAAAATAGAGTGGATCTTAATTTTTTTCCTCACGTGAGTGAACAAACGTACCACAAGCCTAGCACAGCGCAGAAGAGAGTTCTGAATGAAGCAGCAGCGGCAAGCCGCAGAAAGAAAGCAGCACCGGCAAGCCGCAGAAAAAAGCAGCAGCTCGCAGCACGGTATGTACAACAACAACAGTTAACAGCATGCAGCAGCTCTATCTAGTAGTAGCCTGCTACCTGCTGCTGCTGCGCTAAGCAGCGGAAGCAGCAGCACCAACCACCAGCAAGCAGCACAAAACATGGCACAACATCGATCGGTTCTTCTATAAAATATAATAATATATATATGGCGTTTCGCATTTCGAACGAAGCTGGAAAGCAAAGAAAAGCTGGAAAGGTTCCGCAAGTAATATGGAAGTTGGAGCTCTGAGAGGCCAACGATGGGCAATCCCTGAGAAAGACAAAATTAAGTAAGTCTATACTTCCTCCGGTTCAAATCCGGTCTCGGTCGTCGTTCTTCTTCTTGTTCTGGGAGTAGAGAACATGAGAGAGAAGAAGGCAGAGTCGCTTTTCTTTCCGGGCTTTATTGTGTTTTCAACTCGTTTTAAAATTTGTGTTTTCAACAATGTACATGCTGTGTTTTAAACATGTTTTGTCTACGGCATCCGGGACTTACTTGTGGTGGTGCTGCGCTGGATCATATACTTACTTGTACGTATGTATGTATGTGATGATAATAAATCTATCCGTCCGTGGATCCTTTTCTCCACAACGCCCCGCAATTATCCCTTCACACTATAGACTATATACTACGAGGTACTGCTTATTAATACTACTACTATACTACCAATACTACACTATCTATACTGTTAATATACCACTATTAATATTAATAATATACTAACTACTACTCCGGAGTATTATAATACCTGGTATACATTTACTACATACAGCGGGTACCACCCCGATTTAAGAGAGTACGAATATTCGGGAGTTAATTATTTTCAGTTGACGGTCAACTCGGCATATATATACTGGAGTAGTATTATATATTTCATAAAAAAAAATCAAGGACGTCAGCCGTGAGTGAGTTCGACGAATTTCAGGTCAATACTCATCTTTGCAAGCTGCGTTGTTGGTACTTGTGATATACCATATAGTAGATGATTTTTTATTCGGAGGGTCGTATTTTTGGTCCTCTATATATAATGGTAAGTAAGTGTTGGTATTTTTACTTTGGGTGGGGAATTTCGAGCAAGATCTAACATCACATCTATTTTATAAATAAATGTATTATTATTACTGTATGTAGTTTCCACTGTACTACTCTATCATATGTTGTATGGTGAGCGGTTTATTTTGTTTTTGCTCCCCCCCGGGCGTTAATATCGGGAAGAGTACGATTACAGAATATTATTAGTTATCTTATATTACTCTTAATACAGCATTCGATAATTAAAGTCGGTTACTACCCCCCCAAAAAAATAAAAACTCCATGTTACAAAAAAAAAATGCACTCCATCTATCTGTGCTATCGAAGATTTTGTCGAAACTCAATATTTGCAAGGCTTAATTAATTAAGCTGTGTGTGATACTCCGATCGCGCATATTACGGGTTTTGTGTGTCCTCATTAAGGATTCTTTTTTTTTTTTTTTTTCGCACACTTTTACTTTCCAACTTCTGGACAAGCCGTGGTCACAGGTAGGTGTCGTCCCTTCTCCCCCCCGGTTCTTGCCTTCAATTTGTTTCGCGCATAGGGTTCAGCAATCCCACTGCTCGTCGATTTTTCATCGAGTGTTGCTAACTCACGCTCTCGCGCTTTCCGCAAGAAGTCGATTTGTGCACAAGAAAAAGTCCCGACGAGTTTATACGAGTATGCACTCGGCGGGGCTCGAACTCACGAAACTGACCTATACCAGGCTCGAGGATAACCTGATACGCCACCGGCGCGACCGGCTATAGGATATAGGTCGGCGACTCCCCTTGGAACTACAGCTGCAGTGTATAGCTTGTACCAGGGTCAACAGGGTGATGTTAATCAGCCTGTGCGCGGGAACGATAAAACCCGTTTTTGAGGGGGACAAAATCTGTTAGCTGTGGAAGGAAATGCATCAGTTTATTATCAAGTGTACCCTGTAAATCGTATTATAACCGGTGATGGGAGGGCGGAGTTTTAAGGGCGTGAGGGCATGGGTTTGAACAAGAGGTGGCGGGGGGGGGGGGGGGGGGGGATGGGCGGGGCAACTCAATCTGTGCGTGGAAACTATAAATCCTCGGGGGAATAAATCTGACGGTTTTGGAAGGAATGCACCAATTTATTATATACATCCTGTAAGTCGTACAACCAGTGAGGAGAGGGCGGAATGTTCGAGGGCGAGTGGGGGCGGGGCGGGGGGGGGGGGGGGGGGGCAAAATGGTTTTTAACAGCGTTAGGCCTCATAAATGTAGGGGTTTGCTATTCGCGTGGTGCTAGGTCTAGGCGTATATATATAGTATGACAGCCGGTCGCCCCGGTGGCGTATCAGGCTATATCCTCGAGCCTGGTATATTATATAGAGGTCAGTTTCTTGAGTTCGAATCCCCCCGGGTGCACACTCGATCGTATAAATACGTTCATGGGGATTTTTCTTGTGCACAAATTGACTACTAGCGGAAAGCGCGAGAGCGTGAGCTATTAATAGCAACAACACTCGATGAAAAATCGACGAGCAGTGGGATTGCTGAACCCTATTATGCGCGCGCGATAAAAATTGAAGGCAAGAACCGGGAGGGGGAAAGGACACACGACATCTGTAACCACACGGCTTGTCCAGAAGCTGGAAAGTAGACAGTGTGTGTATGTAAAAAAATAAATAATAATGTTAATAATAGTATCAATATGTCCCGCTACAACAATACAAACAGATACAATACGTAGGGTACATATGTATATATGTAAGATGAGCGCTTTGCGCATGCTTCGACTTGTTGTCACGGGGTGCTCTTAAAGTGGGGTATACCCGTTAAGGTATTAGTGGGGTATTAGTCCGTTTGACCACTTACTTGCAAAAATTTAACCAATAATAGCTTACCCGAAATAAGCCTTATAACACTCTTTCCCCCAGAAACGGCGCGATAGCAGGTCGGCCTGACATACGGGCGGACCTGTCAATATCCAAGCGGTTTCATTTCCTGGGGATACCGGGGAGAGTATTGTTCAAGTTCGACACGACGGGAAAAGTCTGAAAAAGCATACCTGGTATCGTGGATGGTGGGATTTGAACCCACAACCCAAAAAACAATGGTCTGTCGACGACGCCATTTGTCAAGGTATTAGTGGGGTATTAGTCCGCTTGACCACTAGCAAAAGGTTGACCAATAGCTACCCAAACTAAGCCTTATAACAATACCCACTCACGGCGGTACTATTTTCATCGAATAATCTCTGTGTGTTGTTGTTGTAGTATACGTGCTAGGTAGCCGTGGCGGCGGCGGCGATCAACGGCGGCAGAACATAGCAGCAGCAGCAGCAGCAGCAAGCAGCAGTATATCACACCCACAAGAACAGAAAAGCTGCAGACCGCCACCGTCACCAGTCCGAGTACCAGTTCCAATGGTTCTCGCATTAACTCGCATAGTCAGTTGAAGTCCGTGGCGACAGGTCCTAGGCAGCTAGGACAGGCTCCGCACAACTGTACCCCAGGGGAAAAACACAACCAAAACAAAAAGTGGTACTACAGTTAATACACGCATACCAGGTATATATATCATACTGGTATATGATACCTGACGTCATTCATGCCTCCGCCGGAAAAAAATAAAGACGTTAAATCGGGGAGTCAGCCTACGATGTGCTAGGTCTATACTGGTACTACACATGTATACGTCGCACTTCTCGCGCCTGAAAAAAACCGACTACTCCTACACCGCTTGCTACCCAGAAAAGAATACCGCGTAGTATGTGTCACACGTGGTACTTATCACTACGCAGCATACGCCTACGTCAGACTCAATTTAAGTCAATTGGAAAGAGGAAAAGAAAATAACAGATTTGAGAAGAAAAAAAAGGCGGAAAATAAAAAAGCGAAAAAGGAAAGGAAAAAAGTGAAGGAAAGAAAACAAAAGACAAGAAAACGAAGAAAGGAAAGGAGATGAAAAAATATCATACTAGCAGACCCTAGGAACCCTGGCTAAAGGCGACATTGATTGGGCTCCTAGAGGGTGTCAAGTGCATCAATGGCACTGGGGGGAGAACGCAACAAGGTGAAGAAGTCAGGGCGGCGTTACGCTATCTTGTGACGGCCATTGGCAGTCCCACAAGCTTCAAGACGATGATGGCTGGACCCCGACCTCACTCTGTTGGACATGACGACCCCCCTCCCCCCTCTTCTCCCCACCCCCTCCCGCCCCCCCCCGCCTCCCCCCTTCCCCCCTCCCCTCTCCCCCCCCGTCCCCGCTTCCCCCCTCCCCCCTCCCCCCTCCCCCCGGCCGCTTAGAGATGCCGACGGTGGATGGCGATGCCGCTGCCTTTGCGTGTCGCTTTGCAGCTCTGCATCTCTCCGCGCCATGCTATTTCCGCATGAATAACTCTGCTCTCTCCTCTACCCGTCTAAACCATCTGCCGGCCTTCCGTGTGCAGCATTTCGCCACCCTTCGAACTTAATTCCAAAGGCCGACATATCCTCCTTCAGGTGCACCATCCAGTCCTTCTGTTGCTCCCCTGAGTAGCTCTTATCCCCAACAAGCTCCCCAAACATCAACCTCTGTGGCAAACGCTCCTCCCCCATACGTGCTACGAATCCCTCAAACAATATCCTCCGTTTGCGCACTATCGTCTCTATGCTCTCGAAAGCTATCTTGGCAAGCGCGTCGACGCACGATAGGGTGTGGTCGTCGCGCTTCCGTTTCCGCCATCCGAGGCATCGGAGGAGCATGGAGTGGTGACCCCGTCGTAGCCTGTCATAGCCAGGCTTGTTCGGGCTCCACGTCATGCAACCATATATTTATGTCTGTCATCCGCCTGTGATGTATCCATCATCGATCGATCGATCGCGGATATGTATTCCATGGTATGATACACATAATAAAGTGGTGAACCGATTTAAGGCCATCCGGTTTAAGACCATGTATAGTAGAGATAAGACCATCCGGTTTAAATCGGCTTGTCACGGTAGGGGTGCAGAAGAAACACTTCATTAGTAGTAGTATTAGTAGTAGTTCCTGAGCTCCTAACACGAGAAGTTCAATAATAACCCGGTTTAAGGCCTCCGGCGGTTTAAGACCATAATCGTAGAGGTAAGACCATAGTAGAGATGAGACAATCCGGTTTAAATCGGCTTGTCACGGTAGGGGTGCAGAAGAAACACTCTATTAGTCGTTGTAGTAGTATTATTATTAGTAGTAGTAGTAGTAGTAGTAGTAGTAGTAGTAGTAGTAGTAGTAGCAGTAGTAGTAGTAGTAGTAGTAGTAGTAGTAGTAGTAGTAGTAGTAGTAGTAGTAGTAGTAGTAGTAGTAGTAGTAGTAGTAGTAGTAGTAGTAGTAGTAGTAGTAGTAGTAGTAGTAGTAGTAGTAGTAGTAGTAGTAGTAGTAGTAGTAGTAGTAGTAGTAGTAGTAGTAGTAGTAGTAGTAGTAGTAGTAGTAGTAGTAGTAGTAGTAGTAGTAGTAGTAGTAGTAGTAGTAGTAGTAGTAGTAGTAGTAGTAGTAGTAGTAGTAGTAGTAGTAGTAGTAGTAGTAGTAGTAGTAGTAGTAGTATAGTAGTAGTAGTAGTAGTAGGTAGTAGTAGTAGTAGTAGCAGCAGCAGTAGTAGTAGTAGTAGTAGTAGTAGTAGTAGTAGTAGTAGTAGTAGTGGTAGTAGTAGCAGTAGTAGCAGTAGTAGTAGTTGTAGTAAAAGATACAAGTAGTAAAAGATACAAGTAGTAATAGTAGCGGTAGTATATTGTATAGTAGTAGTAGCAGTAGCAGTAGTAGTAGTAGTAGTAGTAGTAGTGGTAGTAGTAGCAGTAGTAGCAGTAGTAGTAGTTGTAGTAAAAGATACAAGTAGTAAAAGATACAAGTAGTAAAATATACAAGTAGTAGAAGATAAGACCACCACCTATGTAAGTTGGCTTGTCACGGGTTGCTGGGTACATCATCACTGCCTGTAATAACCTGGCAAGGTTGTTCGATTAACGGCAGGCAGAGAGAGGAGGTGTACTACTGTAATACCACTACCACACCCAACACAACAATCACGCTCAGGTCCCCAACGGTGGTCTATAATATAGCTCAGGTGACACCATCGTGCATTCATGCAGACGACCTTCAATTAATTCATATCAGCAGGGCACAGAGAGAAAGGCCAACTCAACAGCATACCATATAACAAGTAAAAAGTACCACATATTAATAGTAGGTCGTTCTACGGTAGCCCCCCCCAAGTTTTCTTTGACGAAATCGGCGGTTCTGAAAAAACCAGCTCCCGGCCGTACCTCCTGAAATACGGTGCTCCTTGCCAACCCGACGCCATTGTGTGATGGTCCTTTGCAAAACATTTGTAGGCTTTTTTTTCAATGGTATCCTTCCTTATGTCGAGCAGGCATTAAATGTTCGTTGAAGAAAATATCTGGTTTGGGGGGGGGGGGGGGGGGGCTATCGTAGTAAGAATCAGTCATTTATTATGCGTAGTACTCACCTTCCACGAAAAAGAAAACCCATAAGATAATAATCAGACTAGTAATGACATTTTTAACGTAGTAGTAGTGGTTTTGTAGTATGAATAACACTACAACAACGTGAAAACATCCCGGCGCATAATTCGCTCCCATCCACCCTCTCCTCATAGATTTTCTTCGAAATATTCATATTGGCCATCAGATTCTGCATTATTTACCATATGCCGGCAGGTCAAATATGTTTTGCTCACATCCACCTCCGCCCCCCCCCACTCCTCTCCCCTTACCAGCCCCTCCACCCCCCCACACCCCCCCCTCCTCGCCCCACCCAAAATCATAATCCGCCAGGCACATCCGCCTCCGCCCCCACTCCCTCCCCCCTTGACAGTCCCTCCACCCCCCCACACCCCCCCCTCCTCGCCCCACCCAAAATCATAATCCGCCAGGCACATCCACCTCCGCCCCCACTCTCTCCCCCCTTAACAGCCCCTCCACCCCCCCCGCACCCCCCCCTCCTCGCCTCACCAAAAATTATAATCCGCCAGAGTTTTAAACACTACCTCGTACACCCAACAGGTGATATGACGCCTTTAAATTACCTTTCGAGCCACCCACCATATATATTATAAAAAATGAAAATACGCTCCAGCTGTGAGATCGAAGATTTTGTCGAAACTCATCTCTGCAAGCTGTGTGTGATACTCCGATCGCGCGTATTACGGGTTGTGTGTCCTCACTTAAAGATATAGGTCGGCGACTCCCCTTGCAACTACAGTGTAGCTATCAGGGTCAACAGGGTGATGTTAGTCAGTCTGTGCGCGGAAACTATAAAGCCCGTTTTTGAGGGAGACAAAATCTGACAGCTGTGGAATATGCAGTACGAAGCTCCAAATTCATATATATTATATGGTCTTCAAGTTTCAATTAACCGCGCCCCCCGCCTTCCCCGCCACCCCGCACTATCACCCACTAGCACTACGCGTGCAGTAAGCTCCTATTCATTTGTGCGACGTGTGACCCCTATGCCCCCCCCCCCCCTCGCCTCACCGGCCATACGACTATTTAGTACGACATACAGGATATACAAAACCAACTGGGGTGCATCCCACAGCCCCGTCAGATTTTGTCCCCCTCAAAAACGGGTTCTTCTTCTATTGTTTTAGTTTCCGCGGACAGATTGACTAACATGTAGCGGTACTCCGAGTGGGGGATGGATGCGTGGTTAGTCGGTGTTGGGAAGCGTGCTCCTCATGGGTTCCAGTGCCCTTGTTTGGTTTCTCCTCATTGCTCGCTGGATAGACTCAACTACGGAGGGCACTCCATTACAAATATCACTCCCTGTTGACCCTGGTACCAGGTACAAGCTACACTGTGGTTCTAAGGGGAGTTGCCGACCTATATCCTTAATGAGGGCGCGCACCCAGTAGTACTCGCGCAATCGAAGCATCACACACAGTTCATGCAAATATGAGTCTCGAGGAAATATTCGATCTCACAGCTTGATTGTAATCACCAGCGAGCAGTATTTGCCCCTCAAACTACTGCTGCTACTGCTACTATTACTATGTACTACTACTATGGTAACTACCAGTATTATGGAGTCGGTGTTATAAGGCTTAGTTTAGGTGAGCAATTGGTGAACCTTTTGTCAGGTGGTCAAACGGACTAATACCCCACTTATAACTTAGCATTGTCCAATGGGTTTCATTGCTGCTCCTCTCATTGTTGTGCACCAGGTTGTTGTATTTTGTTCAAACTAGTGTATGTATACGAAAAGGGTTTAATTGTTGTTGTGTACCAAGGTTGTTGTATTTTGTTCAAACTGGTCTTATGATGTACATGAAAAGGGTTTCATTGTTGTGTACCAGGTTGTTGTAGGTTGTTGTATTCTTGTTCAAACTGGTATATATTTGAAAAAGGGTTAACATTCATTTGAACATCAATCAACCAACCATCGTCGACGCATCGTCAACAACTGAGAGGAGGGCGCGTCTTTTTTTTAATGCTATTAATAGTATTCATTTTTGTATTGTCAGATCGCCCTCAACAAAAACTCGTTTTAACCTTATGACATGTATTAATGACATCCTGGTGGTACATGTTATACTGAGTATTAAAGGGACACACCCAACCAAGGTAGATGTGGTACAATAGAGGGGATAGGGGTTAGGGATGCATACACCACGTCATTCGTGTAGACACACAAGCAGTACATTCTATACACAAAACTCGATGACAAATCGACGAGCACTGGGATTGCTGAACCCTATTATGCGCGATAAAAATTGAAGGCAAGAACCGGGGGGGGGGGAAGAAGGGACACGACACCTGTGCCCACGCGGCTTGTCCAGAAGCTGGAAATAGTAGATGACGTATACGCGTGAAGAAAAAAAAGAAAAAGTATTGCATATATACGATAGAGGCGCACAAGTTTTTTTTTCTGAGGAGCTCACCTGCTCGATGTCTCTCACTCTCGAGGACCTCTGAAATCTCGCACATAACAAAGTGATTCATTTTTTTTGTGTTTTCCAGATGCATGCTACGATACAGGCGCATCCCTTTTGTGGGAGGTTTCCCTTGATTTGGGAGCTTAAGACCTCCCAAAAGAAAACCGATTTAGAGAGAGAAGAAAAAAAAAGCTGCATCGTACGCGCGCTCCGGATGAAAAATCCCAATCTGGCCTCGAGGCGCACAACGAGAACAATCATGCAACAAAAAAATGACGTTTTTCCGACGATTTTTTCGGTTGAGGAGCCCCAGTGATTCAGAAACCTTTTTCGGAAACCTTTTTCGGAAACCTTTGCAGAAACCTTTTCAGAAACCTTTTCAGAAACCTTTTCAGAAACCTTTGCAGAAACCTTTGCAGAAGCCTTTGCTGCAGAAAACTTCTCAGAAACCTTCTCAGAAACCTTCTCAGAAGCTTTTTCAGAAACCTTTGCAGAAACCTTTTTGCAGAAACCTTTTCAGAAACCTTTTCAGAAACATTGTTAGAAACCTTCTCAAAAACTTTTTCAGAAACCTTTGCAGAAACCTTTGCAGAAACCTTTGCAGAAACCTTTGTAGAAACCTTCGCAGGAACCTTTGCTGAGACCTTCTCAGAAACCTTTTCAGAAACCTTTTGAGGAACCTTTGCAGAAACCTTTGCAGAAACCTTTGCAGAAACCCTCTCAGAAACCTTCTCAGAAACTTCTCAGACGAAAAAAGGGCTACCTCTATCGTATCGTCGTCAACGGAAATTGCAAGCCGATGATGGCCAAACCCATGACCCAGCTAGGTGTGTAATACAATATACAAAGGCAAAGTTCAGATTGGTTGCAAAAAAACAGCTGCTGCTGTGTATTCCGACAGCATTGGGTTATTCTTGCTCATCCCTTCTGTATTGTCTTCGCGCTTTTCGTTTCTCCACCTCCCTCCCTATATCATAACCCAGGTTAACCGCCACTAAGCAGGCTTTTCTCCCCTCTCCCCACTTCTTCGGCACGCGCCTTCATTTTTCTTCGCGAGAAGACTCCAGCCCTCTCTTCCCTCCTCGTCGACTCGCATCGGATTTCGCCTACCCACGCTGCCAGGTGCTCTCAGCAGTTAGAGGATTCCAGGGCTGTGTTCACGGGAGGGTGGTTATCCAACCCCTAGGCAGCCGCGCTATCGTACCAACGACGAAAGCCGCGGTCCGATGCCGGGGGGGGCGGGCACAAAAACGCTGAGGCGCCAGTTGGCGCGCGTTGTGGGCTAACGTCGTCCGCTCGGCCAAGAGTTCCTGTAGAAGGTTGACCACGGCAGTTTCATAACTGTCGCTAGCAACATTGGCGACCGGTCGAGAGAGATGGCCTTTGCATCTCGTGCAGGAGTTCGTCAGGCGGGCGAGGGGGAAGGGGAGGGGTATATAGACGTTCACGCGCATGCTACGGTGAAAGGCCCACCATTCTTTTTGCCCTGTAAGGTTCTTGGCATTTCATGAGCTTGATAAGCTTGGCAAAGACACATGCCGCTACGATAGAGAGGTACTGTACCTTTTTTTGGCGAATATGGTTTCTGAATAACGGAGCATCTTCAACTATTAAACGCGTGCTACGATAGAGGTACTGTACCTTTTTTTGGCGAAAATGGTTTTTGAATGACGGGTTTTTTTTAAACTATTAGACACATGCTACGATAGAGGTACTGTACCTTTTTTTGGCGAAAATATTTTCTGAATGACGGGGCACCTTAACCTATTAGACGCGTGCTATGATAGAGGTACTGCACCTTTTTTTTGGCGAACGTGGTTTCTGAATGACGGAGCTCCTAAACCTATTAGACGCGTGCTACGATAGAGGTACTGTACCTTTTTTTGGCGAAGATGGTTTCTGAATGACGGAGCACCTTAACCCCTTCAGAGCCCCCAAACCCCTCCCTACACTAATTTCAAGTAATTTTGTCCCCAAAACGGGTTACCAGTTGTATAGGCGTTGACCCAAAATCGTCGGGGAAAAAAATAATAATAATAATAATAATAGGTCATTTTCTTGCATGATTTTTCGTTTTGCAGACCTTGACCCATTTGTATTTTTTTTCCCGCCCGGTACTTGTAAAAGAGGTTTTATTTTTCCCCAAAAATCAGTTTTTTTCCTGGGGAGAGGTCTCAACCTCCGAAATTTGACGAAACCTCAGAAGAAAAAAAAAATGGAGCGCCTCCTCAATCGTAGCGCGCGTCAAAAAAAAACTAACCCATACCTCCGCCCAAACAACCTTAATTTTAGTTTACTTACTAGAAAACTTTTAGGGAAGGGCAACGCCGATTGTGACCGAACTCGTGGTCAGAGCGTATTAAAATGATTGAGACTTCTTGCAACAACAAGAAAACAGTGAAATTCCGACGATATTTTTGGGGTTATTAACGCCTTTGCAACTGGAAACCCGTTTTCGGGGACAAAATTACTTGGATTTGGTGTGGGGAGGGGGTCTGGCGGGCTCTTCCCGGTCGTTCAGAAATTGTTTGAGGAGGGCCGAAAAATGCAACGTGTTTCAGAGCACGTGTCTTCGTAAAAACGTACCAGGTACTGCTGTGACACAGTCCCCCCCCCCCCCCCCCCCAACCTCACTTTTACTTTCAGGTCACAGGTGCGTCCTGCCGACAACGCCATGTATAATAAGATTTGTATAATAAGATTAAGGGTCTGTTTCAGACACAGGCCACCCTGGTTTGACGGTTTCTCTACTAGGCAGGTTCCACGTTGGCCACTCACTCACTTGTACTAGATAAGCTCTAGTCTTAGTTCCACGCATGCCACGGACGAACTGAATAGCGTTCCATTCCGCGAGGCAAAAGCATCATCCCCTTTTTCCTTTACGCACATATATGCCTTCAAAGGCATGTGAAACCCTTTTTTTTCCAGCCGTATCCCCAGCATCTTACACCTTGTTAGGCTCTCAGGGGAATACCGTAACATGCGTCGTTCCTTCTTCTAATCCTCCGGTACACGTGCGCTTCCATTTTTATCGCGCAGAGAGGGGGCTCAGCACACTTTCCCATCTTGCTCGTTGGTTTTCATCGGATTCTTCGCGATAGCCCAGGCTCTCGCGATTTTGCCGCGAGTTGTCGTGGCCCAGCAACACCAGCGCGCTGCCTATAAGCGAGGCAAGGAACAACACAGGCCAATACTGCGAGGGAGCAAGCAAGCGGGCTCGTCAGCCCGGCAGGAAAAAAGTCAGCCCCTTTTCAGGGGAAGAGCCCGGACCCGATCCTCGGTTCGGATCAAGGGGTTTCCATTATCTCGCGGGCCATCGAGCAGGGTCGGCTCAGGAGGTTGTAGCAGGATGAGGCAGTATGGGGCTGGGGACCGGCTAGTATTAATAATGGTACTGTTGTGCTAGGCAGGGGTGAAGGCGAAGGATCAGGGAGGGGGAGGTATGTGGTGGCTCTCGGGGTCACCCGCGCGAGCGACCCCCCTGATCCTTTGCAGCCTGTAACTTTGGTGCAAAGGACCAGGGTGGTCGTTTTGCGGTATGAATCCACAATATAAAACGGTAAGCTCTACGATGCGCAGAAATATCGCCCGGAGTAAGGTTGTCCGTAAGATATGGAAGTCACTCATTCGTGCGAGTATGGTAGTATGATAGTATGATAGTATGACATGATACGATACGACATGATATGATATTACATGATATGATATGATATGATCTGATATTTGATATGATATGATATGATATGATATGGTATGATATGATATGATATGATATGATATGATATGATATGATATGATATGATATGATATGATATAATATGATATGATATGATATGATATGATATGATATGATACGATACGATATGAAATGATATGATATGACATTACATGATAGAGTAGGATATTATATGATATGATATGATATGGTATGATATGATATGGTATGATATGATATGGTATGATATGATATGATATGATATGATATGATATGATAGAGTAGGATAGAGTAGCCTTGGTTCTGGCTCTGTACCGATCACTCACACGAGGGTTGCCTCGATGTGTTGGCATATCTTGTGTTGATTGCTTGCTGTCCGGCCAATGATATCTGACCGAAGAGGGTAGAGGGGGGGACGTTCGTTCAGGCAGGCGATAACGCAATGGTTTCTGACCGAAGCGCGGGGGGGGGGCGGAGCCGTTCGTTCAGACCGGCGACAACGCCTGCCCGGTAAAAAGGGGACAAGCGCTACAAATCATAACGCCAAAACGGGAGAAAGGGGATGCCATAACAAGGCGCTTGAACTCTCGCGGGTCGGGTCGGGTCGGGTCGGGTTCGAGCTGGTTAGCCGTGCGACCTTACCAGGCGCGCGAGAAGTGAACCGACCCGTGAAAACTCTGGAAACTGGACGCTCAGGTGGCTGCTCGTTGAAATTCGCAGGGGGGCAGATTCGCCATATGACCAAACGCCTCCGGGGGGGGGAGGGTGGAGCCACCCCACGGTAGTATTAAAATAGGGGTTCCACCCTTTGGGGCCAAAGGTTTCCGGCCCGTTGAGCTCCTCAAGTTAGAGTAACTACCGGTTAGTATGATACTTCGAAGTACTAGTATAATTTTACGAGATAATATTTTGTTGTCAGGGCTATGGCAGATGTAAATTGCGACGCCTACTACGATAGAGGCGCGCCACATTTGTTTCGGAGATATGTTCCTCAATTTCGGAGGGTCTTAAGACCTCTCCCCACGACCCCGGTTTGTTGGAGGAAAATAAAACTGCTACTGGTACGACACCGTATGAAAAATCCAATGTGGCCTACCTGTAGGTACACACAAACAACTAGAATATCATGCGAAATTAAACAAAATGGCCCATTATTTTTTTTTTTCCGACGATTCGGGGCTAAGGATCCCCGTTCATTGAGAAACAATTTTCGTCAAAAAAAGGTATACCTCCTCTGTGTCGAAGCATGCGTCTGTTGGTCGGTCTGTTTGCGCGAATGACAAGGTCGAGTCGCGATCCATGTTTCAACGGGTGATGATGGGTGATGGATCTGGTGAGGTATCAAGATCATCGTGTAGTAAGAGGGAGGTCAGAAACTTCTCAGAATCTGCTGTAAACCCGTAGAGCGCGGGATGACTCGGGGGGTGGGGGTGCCCTTTTTTTGATTTGTTTTTCTTTTTGCTGAGAGTCCGAGCCTCGTCGCATGAGGACCTCGATCATCACTGGAACACTGTGTGACGCCGACAAAACATTCGACATTGATCACAGCAGCGCAGGGCCACGAGCAATCCCATCACTTAGGACCAAGCCTACGGCATGGTATTAGTAATAGACGGTGTTAACGATTATGTTATGATGATGTTAACGATTATGTTATGATGATGTTATGATGATGTTACGCTGAGGTTATGACTGATTCTACGATACCCCCCCCCCCCAAACCAGATTTTTTTTAACGAACGTTTCATGGCTGCTCGACACAAGGAAGGATACTATTGGGAAGCAAGTATAGTATCCATATACGATCTTGTGTGCAAAGAAAGGTCTAAAGATCGACGACGTCGGGGAGGGTGTCGAGGGACACCGCATTTCATAAGATACGGCCGGGAGCTGGTTTTGAAACCGGCGATTTCGGTAAAGAAAAGTTGGGGAAGGCTACCGTGTAGTAAAACTCAGCAGGGGGGTTATGTTGTTTCTTTGGCCTTTATTTTCAGTGGCCCGGTCACTCGCGACTGATTCTACGATAGCGCCCCCCGAAAAACCACAGCGATTTTCTTTCAACGAACGTTTCATGGCTGCTCGACGCGAGGAAGTATGCTATGAAAAACAAAATCATCACATACTTTCTCGTTTGCAAAAAAGACGGTCGAACTATGACGTCGGGGGGGCAATAAGGGGCGCCGTTTTCCAGGAGAAACGGCCGGGAGCTGGTTGATCAAAACCGGCGATTTGTTATAAAGAAAAGTAGTAAGACTCTCGCGCGAGTGACATACCCCCTGTTCCTTTGCGCGGTCTTCTTGAGTTTTTTTTTTGTTTTTTTTTTTCAATCTGTCTAGCGACATGAATCCGCAACAATGCAATAGTTAGTCACGCCGCGCCAACCATATCGTTCGTGTAAAAAAGGCGTTTCGTCAGTGAGGTGCTACAGAGTCACTCGTGCTAAAGTATGATAGCTTAGCAAGGCCCGGTATAATAGTGCAAATTGGGGGGACGTACCCCCATCTTACTCGCGCGAGCGACTCAAATCACAGGTGTTGCACTTTTTCGCTATTCTCTACTCGAAATTCAACTTTTGGGCTGAGAAAGATACAGAGTGGATTTGATAGATTACAGAAAGTCACAGGCGTCTCAGAAACAACGATATGGTTGGTGCATTGTCTCGCAGAAACAACGATGGTTGGGTGCAGGCGTATCAGAAACAACGATGGTTGGTGCAGGCGTCTCAGAAACAACGATGGTTGGTGCAGGCGTCTCGGAAACAACGATGGTTGGGGCACACCTCTATCATATTGCATGCGTTTAGCAATAATGACAGTTCGTCGCTTGAGGAGGGAGCCCCCCCCCCCATCAATAACAAATACGCCGGCTGCGGCCAACAAAAAAAGGTGACTGTGACTTCGTATAGCACGCGTTTCAGGAACGAGGAGCGGAGAGTCTGCTTTTATTTCTCCACACTCAACGGAAGGTGGCTGCAGCGCCTCTGCCGAACGCATGCGATTCACCACCTTTTGGCTCGGCTGAAAGTTTGAGGGCAAGGCAAACAAAGAAGGCCATACTTTTTTTTTTTTTTTTCGCAGTGTGTGGCTCCGGGGTCATTCGTGCGACTGACCCCACACCCCTGTTCCTTTTCGTGGTGTGTGTGCACTTTCGTGCTGGGGGGTAATTTTGCTACTCCTGTACATGAATCTGCAATATGGTACGGCAAGGTTCGATCTGCGCCAAAAGAAAACGCCGTAAAAAAAAATGTTGTTTGCAGTAAGGTACAGAGTCACTCGTCCGAGTATGATATATGATGGTATGATACTATTAATACAATGATACTGCAATATATGATACTGCAATGATCATTTTACTACAACGGTACTACAATGATACTATTATACCAGGTAACGATACTACAATCAATATTTATACGACGCGTGCTACGATGGAGGTACATGGCACCCCTTTTTTTTGCTGAGACCTATTTCCTCGATTTGGGAGAGCTCAAGGCCTGTCTTAACCAACAAAACCGATTTGAATAAAAATAAAGCTGACTACCCCCCGGATGAATAATCCCATATATGGCCTAGGTACACGACGATAATCATGCAAAACAAAAACGGCCTACCTGGTATTATTTATTTTTTTCTCGACGATTGTGGGTTAAGAAACCCTGTCATTCAGGAAACATTTTACGCCAAAAAACGGTACAGTACCTCTATCGACGCGTCATACCGTAGAGCCCTCGTCGCAACCGGTAACCACACGCGCGCGATACAACGAAAAGACGCGGAAGCGGTTCTTGCACTGGGATCGCGAGGAGCGCAAGTCTGTTTGCCCATACCGAGCGGGTGGCTGGTGGGGGCACCTGCCGAAAGCTTGTGTGGTATTCAACACGTCGCGTCGGCTGAAGATATGAGGGGGCAACCGCGGTCTCCAAAAGCGCGATACAACCACAAGTCGCGGAAGGCGGCTCTCCTACCGTAAACGGAGGTTTGGTGGAGAGCAGGAGGCGTCGTCGAGTGAAATCGTGCCCCCAGCTAGGGCGGGGTTGGCGGGTAAAAATAATGCACTTCTCGCTTTTTACTGTTTAGGTCAGTGCGCCAAGACGGCTAAAAACAGTTTTTTGTTTGTGTATTGTAGTTGCAGGTCCAGCTGCCGAACCTTTTCGCTGACAGCGGCCAGCCCCCTAGGGCAACCAACCCATGAACAAAAAACAAGACGCGTCTCAACAACCATAACCTTCCTATGTACTCCAATGCAATTTACCCCCTACACGACCGCACCTCGCACAATGCGCGGAAAACTTACTCAACAGCTAGAGCAGGGTATTCTCTGCAGTTGATTAAGGGCTATACCAGTGCTCCCTCTCTGGTGCTGGTATGTGCCACCGTTCCCTCTATAGTGCCGGTGTGTGCACTATAGAGGGAAGTACCGGCACTATAGCGGCAACCTGCACTACTCCAAATACTGCCACAACTGGTCATTCTCATTTGTGCCAAGCAATTCCACAGGCATTATAGCTGACAACCTGCACTATAGAGGGAAGTACCGGCACTGTAGTGGCCACGGGCAATACTCCGCATACTGCTACTACTACGGAAACCCATCTGTCAAAGCGATTCCGCAGGCACTACAGCGGGCAACGCGCACTACTCAACCGGCACTATATAGAGGAAGACCATTACTTGCATAATGGTATATACTACTCAACCGGTACTAGATAAGGAAGACCATTACTTGCACACTGGTATATACCAGTCTGCACAAAATACGTAAGACACTTTTTGGTGTGCCGCTCAACATCCCAATCTCCCCTCTATTTACGACAACACGGGCACAACGGCGACCGCGTCCCCTCCCCCACCCCTGCCCAAGCCCGGAGGTATATACGCTTCTTTAAAGAGGAAACCGAAACCGCTGCTATTACCATAAAATATTAAATACCGTGTACCATGCCCCTATTCCGGGATATGGGTCCGTACCGTACCACTGTACCACAAACCCACTCGGGGTGGGGTATGGGTTCGTATTATTCAGGGCTTTTCACGGTTCATGACCCGGCCCGTGGATCTGGTCAGGAGGTTAAAAACAACTCGCTGGTTGGGCCGGATCGGACCAGGAGGTTTTCGAAATCTCGTGGGTCTGGTCGAGTCGGGTCGGGTCACCCTGACCCGATCCGACCCGGGAGAATTGACCCGGCCCGTGAAAAGTCCTGGTATTTTGTTAACCCTCCTTACGCTTACAAAATTTGTCCCGTCACGTGACATGTGGCACGTGGTTTTTGGCAGTCGCCCGTAAACGTTGCACCGACATGTGAGACGTATTTTACCGGCAGTCGATGACTCGGACTTTTTGTCTCTTAAAGGTTCCCTCCACGTCAAGAGAGCGAGGGGGGGGGACACCAGAAATCAATCAAGTTTATTCCCCGGCATGTCTGCACGAACCGCGTCCGGAGTCGAGGCACACACAAACAAAAAAAAAACAAAAAAAAACTGCCCCCTCCCCTTCTTTTTCCTCCGCCTTCTGTGTGGGCTGAACCGCAGCAGCTCAAAACCTTAAAACATCAACCGCTCGACGTTTGGGGAGGCCAACTAGAAATAATCAATCTTCTTCTTTGGCATCTCGACCGGTTGCGTCGAGTCGCAACCTAATAATGATACCCCCTCGCCCCCCTCGCCCCCTCCCCCCCCGACCCCATCTGCTTTGACCCGTAACAACTCAACAGCTCAGAGCTCACCAGCTTAATAGCTCTACATGAAGGGAGGAGTGAATTAAAAACAACTAATTACGCTCGTTTAGCTGATTTCCTAGCATACATCGACGGACCGCGTCCGGTAACCAAACAAAAAACGATACCCTCTCCCCCCGACTTCTCCCATCTGGCTTGAACCGCAACAGCTTAGGTCCTCAAACGCTCAACTGCTCAAAATCTCGAACTGGGAAAACAAGTAAATGAACAACCTAGTAGCTTCTTCCATAACATGCATCGACGGACCGCACTTGGGCTGCAACACAAACGACCTCCCCCCCACCCCCCCCGCCCTAAAATCTCGCTTGAAACACAGCAGCTGAACCGCTCACAGTTGGGCCGCTAAACAACGCAACCGCTAAACGGTGGTGCGCTTCGATTCGTCAGAGCGGCTGAACCATTTCAAAACACCAATCGGTTCGGGTTGGTTCGGTTCGGTTCGGTTGCCTACTGCGCGTCAAAACATTTCAAACACGGCATTTCAAGTTGCTGTAGCTGCTGCTGGTCGGCCGGCGGATGCCTCCGCTAGAGCACTTCTAAAGTCCTGGTCCATTGGAGCTCTCATGTACAGAGCAGAATCGAATTTGGTCTTGTAGTTCCCTCCAAACGACTGCAGCGAAGGGCAGATACACGCGGGGAATGGGGAAAAAGAGCGATGTATGGGCGAAAGCGATATGGTAGCGAAGTGCAAACAACAAGTTGAACGTGACGGATAGGCAGGCCGACGGGCGGACAGACAGACACATAAACGCATACACATGCACAGAGAGAGACAGAGACAGAGAGACAGAGAGACAGACAGACAGAAAGACAGTCAGACAGACAGACAGACAGACAGACAGAGACAGACAGACAGACAGACAGACAGACAGACAGACAGAAAGACAGTCAGACAGACAGACAGACAGACAGACAGACAGGCAAAGACAGACAGACAGACAGACAGACAGACAGACAGACAGACAGACAGACAGACAGACAGACAGACAGACAGACAGACAGACAGACAGACAGACAGACAGACAGACGGACAGACAGACAGACAGACAGACAGACAGACAGACAGGCAGGCAGACAGGCAGACAGGCAGACAGGCAGACAGACAGACAGACAGACAGACAGACAGACAGACAGACAGACAGACAGACAGACAGACAGACAGACAGACAGACAGACAGACAGACAGACAGACAGACAGACAGTCAGACAGACAGTCAGACAGACAGTCAGACAGACAGGCAGACAGACAGGCAGACAGACAGACACGCAGACAGACACGCAGACACGCAGACAGACACGCAGACATCTAGAAAGACGCAAGGCTCCGTTATTGAAGAACCAAAATGAAGCAAAACCACACAAAATACCCGAGCGTGTTTGATACCTCCTCGAGCTGGTCCAAGTCGAAGTTCTTGGCAAACTCTGCTTGCGCCGCGTCGCCTTTAGAGCTCCCAGGGACGAAACAAAACTTCCCCTTCGTGTCGTTGTCGATGAACGGGTAGATTACCTACCGGCGCCAAAATCAAGCGAAGGTTGAGGCTGGGATGTAAGGTGGCTGACTATGAGGGCCGGGCTGTAAGTTGGCTGACTATGAAGAGGCTTAGCGGAAGGCAGAAAACGTCCTCGGTCGCTTCACCGCCTCGTCCCTGCCTCCTTATAAGTCGTGCACTAAATATTATTATGGATAGGGTAGTACAATTCACCCTTTGCGTTTCTCGACACGAGCGAATTTCTGTTTGGCGTCGTTACCGATGAAAGGGCGGCCTTCCTGTATCCGCACCAACATGCACGAAAGTCAGACAAGCCGCTCGAAAGTCCGAAAGAAACCTCGTTGGGTAGGGCTGTGGGATCGCTGACAACAACTAATAGTATACAAATAATAGTGAGTCGCCCACTAGTTGCTGGTCAGCTAGGGACCACAGGTCGCCCTTAGAGCTCCCCAGAATCAAACGAAACTTCTTCGTGTCGCTATCGATGCAAGAGTAGAGTATCTGTACCCGCACCAACACGGCACGAAAATCAAAATAACCGTGTGAAAGTCAGTATTAACTTACACGAGTACGGCTGTGAATTAGCTGACGCGACTAGCTACTACAGTTCACCCTTCGCGCTCTCCGGCACGAAACAAACTTCTTAGTGCTGCTGTTGATGGAAGGGTGCAAAAGCCTGCATGAAGGCATCATCACCTACCATCCGTGGCAGCATCGCGTGTGGAAGGCAAGGTTAACGTAACCCGTTTGGGACTCTAGATGGAGGTATCCGGACCAAAATCGCGTAAGAGCCACGTGCGACGGCGTATGTCACACCCCTTGCGATAACATTCGGGGCTCTGAAAAACTTACCACCCGGTGTGGTGAAAAACTTATCACCCGACGTGGCGAAAGCCTTATCACCCGGTGTGCTGAAAAACTTATCACCCGGTGTGGTGAAAAACTTATCACCAGGTGTGGTGAAAAACTTATCACCCGGCGTGGCGAAAAACTTATCACCCGGTGTAGTGAAAAACTTATCACCCGGTGTGGTATACTCAGAGGTCTGCGATATACAACGTCCCGGACGATACACCACACCGCTGTATACCGTACGCGGCAGCACGTGAGAAATTTGGAAGCTAAGGAAGACCTGCATGCCGGAGCACGAAATAAATGCTTTCCTTCTTACTGTCGTCGATGAAAGAGTAGATTACCTGCCAGTACCAAAATCATGGAAAAGTTAGTATCGGCCCTTTGGGGGCTTAGTAACCATTTCGCACACGCCCTCGCACCCACCGCTCACCTTCCAGAAACTTCGGAAAACAAACGGAGGGGACACGAGGTACGCGACCCCTAGCGTCTCGGGGTAGTGGCTCTGAAGAATGCTGAGGGTTTTCATGTTGGTCTTCATCGAGGAGGCGTTCCGAACTGAGAATCCGACGTAGTCTATCATGATGCACACCTTGTCGAATCCTCCCGACGTTCTCTGCAAAATGGCCCTCGCTCTTTCCATCTGATCCAGCACAATCACGGAAGCGCAAGGGGCAGCAGCGGCAATAGCAGCAGCAGCAACGGCCGCATCAGCAGCGGCGGGGTTTGGCAACAGGATAAGTAGCAGCGGCAACAGGAGTGAAACATAGACTCAGGAGTACTGTACAAACACAGGAGGAGTACATAACAGCAGCAGGGTTGAAAAATCAGGACTAGTAATAGTAGCAACAGCAGTGGCACAGAAGAATAACCAGAAGCAGCAGCGGCGGCAGCCGCAGCACATTAGTACCAGCGACACCGGAAATATGTAGCAGCAGCAGCAGCAGTAGCAGCGGCGGCGGCAACGGCAGCAGCAACAGCAGCGGCAGCAACGGCAGCAGCAACAACAAATACAACAGCAGCAGGATGTGGGTTGGTATACAGCAAGACTAGTAGCAGCGGCAGCAGGAGCAGTACAGTACAAGAGAATGAGGTGCCTCGTAACACTTCACTGTAGTCTGTACCTGGTACACGATGTGCTTGATGTTGCCGTCGTGGTCGTGAGTATTCTCTTTTCTCGGGCGCATGACGACGATCGGTCGACCCTGTCGGTCGAAGCCGCTAACGTATACCTTCCCCGTTGAGTTCTCCTTAGCAATGACATCCACCTCATCCTTCAACACCTGTCAGCCACGTAGTTCACAACAGCAAAACACCGATGGGATTGCACATACGGCAATAAATGGGGCGGGGATATCAACACGCTAGCGTACACCTTGCCCGTCGACATCTCCTTGGCAATCACATCCACCTCATCCTTCAACAAACAAAAATACTTTGAAGTATACGATAAACTATACCTGGTATCATGGACTAGACTGAGCACATCACGATTGCATCTGCGCCATACTCATGGGATTGCAAATAGGGATACCGGCGGGATTGCAAAACTAGGTCTATATAATAGGTGAAACAACTAACCCACTGACGTTTACCTTCCTCGGCGCTTTCCCCTCCCCCATCACACACCTCATCCTCCAGCATCCGTCATTGCCGCCACAAGCATACAGGATTTGGATTGGCGCAAACAATCCACGAGACTACTCTTGCAATCCTAGAACTGCAGCACCAACTTGCAAGCATCAGGGTTTCGTGTTTGGGGGTGACAGGCGTTGTCGGACCAACCCCAATACACCACACCTCCATTTTGATTGGCCAACCTTAATCCCACCGCATACCCTGATCCTACCCCCAATAATTTTGGAGCTAGTTTAGGGCTCAGGCTTCTGGTTGCGTCGGAAACTGACTCCATCCGGCAGCCGCGAACGCGTGAGCGCGACCCGTAGTCGTGCGGCTTGGAAATTAGTGCTGCAGTCCTAGGATTGCAAGGAGCTGCGCCCCAAACAAAACCACAAACTTTCAACGCCCTTGTTGGAATGCATGCCTAACCCGTGACATTAGCCGTAGCCGCAGCACGACGATTGGTCGGCCTTGTGTATCGAACACGCTAGCGTACGCTTTGCTCATCGAATTTTCTGTCCCGATCACTTCCATCTTACGCGTCAGCATGCGTCACCGCCGACACAAGGACACAAGATTCGGAGTGTCAGCGGGCGCGCGTGTTGGATCAATGACGACGTTTTTTTTTACGCATCCTGCAGTAGGGGTAGATGGCGTTTTTTCAGAGGTTCCTCACCTCACCCATTTAGAGCCCCTAACCCCTCCCTATACTAACTCCAAGTGAGTTGTGACCCAAACACGGGTTTCCAGTTCTAAAGGCGTCAAGAACCTCTATTTCCTCACCCACATACAGACTTTGAGACAACTACGACCTTTCGTCTGATGATCGAAGCCATGGCCTACTGCAGGCGTACAACGAAAACAAACGCGATAAACCCCAAACGAGAGCACAACCATGTTTCGCATGATACTTCCTCCCGGTTGTTGAGGAGTGTGTTGTGTGTTGTCTTCACATTAACGACATCACGAGCGAGAAACGCATTGGACAAAAAAAATGGCACCTTTATCGTAGAGCGCCTCGGGAGCGACACACTCGCACAAGCACACCAATCTCACTGCTCCGCGCTTCCACTATTAGGGGAGAGCACTCGCGAGCTACGATATGTTACGACAGAGGTATACCTTTTTTGGCGAAAATATTTTCTAAATGACGGGGCTCCTTAACCCCAAATCGTCGGAAAAAAATAAATAATAAGCCATTTTTTTGCATGATTCTCGTTGTGTACCTAAGCCATCATGGGATTTTTCATCCCGTAGCAGTTGTATTTTTCTCCGAAACAGTTTTTAGGAGAGGTCTTAAGCTCCCTAATCGAGGAAACAAATCGAGGAAACAAATCGATGAAATAACACCGCGTGCTACGATAGAGGTATACCTTTTTTGGGGGAACACGTTTTCTGAACGACGGGGCTCCTTAACCGCAAATTCGTCCGAAATACGCCATTTTTTTTTTTGCATGATTCTCGTTCGATACCTACAGAAGGCCACATGGGATTTTTCATCTGGTCAACAGTTTATTTTTCTCCAAATCGGTTTTTGGGTTCAGAGGGACATGTCTTAACCTCCCCCAAATGAGGAACCTCAGAAAATTAGTGGTGCATGCGCCTCTATCACCTCTACCGTAGCACGCGTCAACTTTCACTCAAATCAGAACCAAACAATCGGGTGTTTGCGATGTATCAACTTTGATTGGGTACGAGCTGGGCAAGAAAACGTGTAACAATAGTGCAAAAACGGTCCGAGGTCGTAATCCAAGGCCATACCAACCCATAAAAAATCATCGAAAACTTGGGTTAGAAATGCGTTTTTTCCTATTTACACCGTTGCATTTTATATCTTCGAACATTCGACGCGAGTCGACGAGGTAAGACAGATGCTGAATTCTTCTCGCGATAAAAATGACGGCACGTGCCGTAGTGGGGAGGGGGGAGGAGGGCCGACTATGTGACCCCGGATCTGAGTTACTACTGGGAGTGAGAGCGAGAAAGTAGTGCGAGAGGATAATAAATGGGATAGAAAAAGAAAAGAAGCAATTTTCCCGTGGGTTGGTTGGCTTTGGGCTATCCTGTTCGTCGGTTTCAACACTATTCTTACATATGTTCCAACCCAACAGAGGTTGGAATCGCAAACACCCTCTGGTTAGTCATTTCGGGAAATATACAGGGTTTGCGGTTACCGTACAGTAGGCCTTGATTACTATATACCAGGTATACATTTCTTCGCACTTTGTCCTTCTCATTCTCCCTTCTTACACGTAACTCAGATCCGGGGTCATTAAGAAGCCCCCCCCCCCCCGCGCCCCCCATTATGGTACACCCCCCCCACTACGGTACGCGACTTCGTTTTTTTGGCGAGAATAATTCAGGACTTTCTTCCCTCGTCGACTCGCGTCGATTTGTAATTGCCCACACAATAAAGCGCTCTCGGCAGCTGGTGTATCTGGAAAACAAAAATCTCCATCCCGAGATTTGAACCCCTGACTCCAACCTTAGGTATGTTCGAGGTTAACCACTAGATCACCCCGGGTCGACCAGCTTGGTCCCCGTAAGGGAAGGTTGAAAACTAGCGCCTTCCTCGGATGCGGGAGTTAATTAAGCTATGGTACTGGCTTGCTGCCCATCGGTTTTATTTTCCTGCGCTCCTCTGTTTGGTTTGTTGCTAAATCACTTACTGCAGGCTGTAGCTGGGTGCTATCGCGTGGTGCTATCGCGTGATGCTAACTGGATACAGGGTATGGTCGGGGGCATGTTTTTTTTCATGATGGTTACGATGTGCTCCCATCATCACCACCGAGTTTCACTATTCAAGATTACCATAGTCAAGATTATCATAGACAAGATCATCACCACCGAGTTTTCACTATCATAATCTTGACTATCATGATCTTGTCTATGATAATCTTGACTATGGTAATCTTGACTATGATAATCTTGACTATGATAATCTTGACTATGACAATTTGGACTAAGACAATCTTGACTATGATAATCTTGACTATGATAATCTTGACCATGATAATCTTGACTGTCATAATCTTGGCTGTCATAATCTTGCCTATCATAATCTTGCCTATCATAATCTTGCCTATCATAATCTTGACTATCATAGTCTTGACTATCATAGTCTTGACAATCATAATCTTGACTATCATAATATTGACTATCATAATCTTGACTATCATAATCTTGACTATCATAATCTTGACTATCATAATCTTGACTATCATAATCTTGACTATCATAATCTTCGCTGTCATAATCTTCACTATCATAATCTTCACCATAATAATCTTGACTATCATAATCTTCACCATCATAATCGCACGAGTAACTCTGTACCTTTGTCAGGATACTTGTAGTGCAAGAACTACTCAATTGGATATTTGGGTTTTATACTAGATGGAAAGGCGGTTTATGAGGATACGAAGCCGTCAGTACAGGCAGCTTCGACGCCTGTGCTGTGAGAGATTAATCCACTCTGTTGTTTGCTCTACCCCAACCTCTGCTCAGCGCCAGCTACTGCCACTGCATGATCTACAGCATGATCTACTGCATGATCTACTGCTGCAGCGCTGCGCTAAGTTTCCCGACATTCTTCACAAACGAAAATATTTTGGCGATATATTTTGTGCAACGTAAGCTACGATTCCACTGCGGATTCACACGTCAAGCTTAAAAAAATGGCGAAATCTTTGACACGGCAAAGGAGCGTGGGGGGTCACTCGTGCGAGCGGCCCCAAGGCCACCGCAAGAAAAGTAAGTAATGGGGCAAATGACACAAAACGGTATACCCCCAAACACAATTGACACAAAAGGGGAAAACGATTTTCGCGGACGGCGAGGTTCTCCAGACACGGGTGGGTCCTCAACACTAATCCAACAGCCCAGCACGAGGTGGGCACTTCCTTGGTACACTGGTCTTGACATAATCACACATCACGCTTCCTCCGAACAGCCCAAGCACACATGCGTATCGGTGATACCATAGATACAAATTTCGCCGCAAATCACACTTCCGGCGTTAAACCCGTACCAGTGGTACTCTTTCCTATGGGTCACAGGAGCAGGCATATACACCAAGGCGTTGGAGAAGACCCCCGAAGAGGACCCCAAGACCCACGATCACCAATAACCCGACAAGGTGGACAACCCACGAGATCGTACTCGATTCGGACTAATTCCGATCCAAACGCCTGCTCGGTTCTCGTACTCGAAATTTCCGCAGTGCCACCAGGTCCGCGAATACTGCAGTATTATGGTCGAAGGAGCATGCACGACCAGTCCGCTGCGGGCCAGCATCGCTAAAGCGCCCGGGAAGGTAATCACCCACGGACCAATTCTACGTTAGCGGGGTAACTTTTGGCGATTTGTTTCGTAGTGGCTCTGGGCCAATCGCGCGAATGGTCGCCTGTTCCTTTGCGGTTTCAAGCTTTCGTGCTGTTTTCAAATTGGCGATATTAATCCGCAATTGCAATGGTCGACTACGCCGCGCCGAAAAAAAAAAAAATCAGCATTTCGTCAGTGAAGTCCAGAGTCGCTCCGGCAAAACGGGTATATATTAACAATAATCATAACAATCATCATAACAATCATCATAACATCCTCATAACATCATCATAACATCATCATAACATCATCGTAACAATCATCATAACATCATCATAACAATCATCATAACATCATCGTAACAATCATCATAACATCATCATAAGATCATCATATCAATCATCATAACATCATCATAAGATCATCATATCAATCATCATAACAATCATCATAGCATCGTCATAACAATCATCATAACAATCATCATAACAATCATCATAACATCATCATAACATCATCATAACATCATCATAACATCATCATAAGATCATCATATCAATCATCATAACATCATAACAATCATCATAACATCATCATAACATCATCATAACATCGTCATAACAATCATCATAACAATCATATTGAACAATCATCATAACAATCATCATAACATTCATCATAACATCATCAAAACAATCATCGCAACATCATCATAACATCATCATATCAATCATCATAACATCATCATAACAATCATCGTAACATCATCATAACATCATCATAACATCATCAAAACAATCATCGCAACATCATCATAACATCATCATATCAATCATCATAACATCATCATAACAATCATATTGAACAATCATCATAACAATAACAATCATCATAACATTCATCACAACATCATCAAAACAATCATCGCAACATCATCATAACATCATCATATCAATCATCATAACAACCATGATAACATCAGATGTCATAACATCCCCCCTACTATTTAGTAATATAACAGTAGCATACCGTACCGTACTCTTGACTTGTCACAGGGGCATACCGGTCGCCCCGGTGGCGTATCAGGTTATCCTCGAGCCTGGTACAGGCCAGTTTCGTGAGTTCGAGCCCCGCCGAGTGCATACTCGCATAAATTCGTGGGGACTTTTTCTTGCGCACAAATTGACTTGTGGAAAGCGCGAGAGCGTGAGTTAGCAACACTCGATGAAAAACCGACGAGCAGTGGGATTGCTGCACCCTATGCGCGATAAAAATTGAAGGCAAGAACCGGGGGGTAAAAGGGACGACACCTGTGACCACGGCTTGACCAGAAGCTGGAAAGTATAAGTGTGAGGAAAAATAAAACGTCACAACACGCAATGAAGCACACCCCACCCCTTGGGACCATCTTTTTTAGAAAAACTCTTGTCCAAAACAAGGGGGCACGCACAGCGGAAGTCGCTATAATACAAGGTATGATCGAAAGGTGCTATTATGCTCTATTCGAGTTTTGCCTTCTCATCCCCGAGGATGGCTTTCCGTCGGTGGGGAGGTACCGCAGGTACCTCACAGAAGAACGGTCGAATCTTAAGACGAAAACGGTAGTACTCTCAGTCACCAGACAGGTACCGTACAGCGCGCAAGACAAACACACCCCACCCTCTGAAACGGTACGATATTTTCAAGAGAGATACCTCATTTCCCTGTAGTTGCGGGGGACACGTTTTGGTGGCTATGGAAAAGCTCCCGACGAGATGTTTCCATGGACGCGTCGCTTGTTGTCGGGGAAACCATCTTCGAAATTTGTCCGATAGTTGCGAGGGCGCCTTATCTTCAGTGGTACGATACGATACGATACGATGATTGACTCATACCACGGTAGGGGTGCGGCAGGAGTTTCCAGGAAATTTCTGAGCTCCTAAGTTGAGGAGCTCAATATCATCATCCATCATCATCATCACCTATCATCCATTATCCATCATCATCACCTATCATCCATCACCATCATCATCCATCATCCATCATCCATTATGATCACCTATCATCCATCATCCATCACCCATCACCATCATCATCTATCATCCATCATCCATCATCTATCATCCATCACCATTACCATCACCATCACCATCATCATCATCATCACCATCACCATCACCCGAAACATGACTTCGAACACATTCGTTCGCGCAACCCGGCAAACGTCTCTACGCCCTAGTCTAAAGAATATGTATACCCGTAAAATGATACTGCTAACCGATAGTTAGACGCTTGAGGGGCCCAACCGGTCAGAAGGCCACAAACGTTCCGCCGAAAGACTGAAACCCCTACCGCACTATACAGGAATGAACGCACTATAGAGGGATGACTCAGTTGTTGCGCTAGAGCGCAGTGGGACAGAGTCCCACCGCCAGACGAGTCTCATGAACTTACTGGCCGCCGTGTAAGATGCTCCACGGCGCTAACCCCGATTACAACCTCAACCCAAACCCGAACCCTTACGCTGTGGAATGACCTGTGGTTGGATGCTGTGGCTTGTGAAGTGCGGCGGTCGTGGTTGCTGCATTTTGGCCGTCGTGGGTACTATACTTTGGCCGCGGTGGATGTCGAGCTTTGGAAAGACGCATCACCCATAGAACTTTCTCGTCTGAAACCCACTATAACCCTTTTGGGAAAGTACTTGATTATATCTCGATTATAGCATAGGAAAACATTGGCCAAAAAAAAATCACGATTGCAGCATCCTTCACACCAAGCAACCCAGGGCTGCTAGAGTAGCTGACGACGATTTACTGTCCAACTCCAATGCAAGGACATGTAAAACCGCGCGCAATAGCTCGCACTGCGGTGGGCTGCATGCTCGCACCATGACAAGACCGCGCTAATACTTTGTTTCGTCGCTGTCAATGGGCTCCACGAGGGTTAACGTGCGCTGCAAAACGGGGAATAGCACCAACCAGCACAGGAGAACCAGACCAATCGACCGACAGACATGACCATAATTTGACCTGGCGAGAGACTCGTGCTACGATAGTGGTATACCGTTTTTTGGCGAACATGTTTTCTGATTGACGGGGCTCCTTAACCTACTAATACTCTCGTCGGAAAATAAATAAATAACAGGCCACTTTTCTGCATGATTCTTGTTGTGTACCTATTGATAGGCCGTGGGTTTTTTGCATCCGGTTGTAGCAGTTTTGATTTTTCTCCAAATCAGTTTTGGGGGGAAGGGGTCTTGAGCTCCCGAATTGAGGGGTAGTATTAAGAAAAAAAGTGGCGCACCTCTATTGTAGCACGCGTCGAGAGACTCATCCCACGGGAGGGGTATTGCACAGAAACACAATTTGCACAGCTTTCAGCCGGTACGGCTCAAGTCGCCAACTATTTACCAGCCCGACTAAATAGTCGTTTACGGAAGGTGCCGACCGTCCGACTTATTTGGCTTCCATACTTATAGGAAATATTGTCCAAGGCCACCGCTAATAATAGAGCGTATCCGACTCCGAGAATGATACGTATTTTCGGGTCGCAGAATCAGACGGGCAGAATCGGATGAACAATCCTTACAAAATGAAACCTGAATTTACAGACTGTGTTTTTTAGAAAAGTCCTCGCGAAAATTAACCAACAACGGCGATCGCCCGACTACGTACTCGCACGAGTTCGTCGCACCAGAGCATCTCAGCGCACACGCAGCTGAAGCTTTGTAGGTGGGGCGAGGGAAAACACGACGTGTGCGCTTGACGCGAGGAGGGTTGTCTGTCTTCCCACTTGCTCCCATCGATTTCGTGCATCAACGACGACATGTCGCAGACGGCGGCTGTCGTCGTCCTCGACAAGTACGAGTAGTGTGCGTTTTTGTGTTTGGCGAATGCTGCCATCGCGGCTAGGAGGAGACTGGCAGGGCTCTCGTAATCATCACCGTCACTATCCGATCCCATCGGCTAGTGGTGAGGCCCGAGGTGTATGCCAGTGGATAGCGGGACACAGCATCAGCTCCACGAGCACGCGGATGATATATGTTGCTTGCTCAGCAGATAGAATGTCTGATGCGTGGGCGTCTTGTGTCTCTTACTAATGCTGTTTTCGGCTTGTTGCGCGTTTGTTGTGCTGTTTTCGGCTCGTTGCGCCTTTATTGCCTCCTATGACGTATCATGGGAAACCACCGAATTCCATTTTCGGATACCCTGGTACGATTTTATCCGAAAATGGGCGCCCATTTTCGGATGGCGGCTGACTCGAGAACGATATCCGATAATAGAAGCCTGAAAAATAACCACCTTCAGGTCTGTAAAACTTGAAAACTGGCTTTGCGATCCGAAAATGAACATTTTCGGATCGAGAAACGGTGTTACAAGATATGTCCGAATTTTATTAAGCTATTTCAAGTACGTCAGCTGTGAGTTCGACCAATGTAAGGGTCGGTACTCATCTTTGTTTGGCTTCCCGAATCTGGAACTGTTGGTGTAGAAAAACTTGCCCTTTTGCTCGCACCCTACCACACCACGATACTCTTGACATTCAACACCATTAACATACCTTGTATTCAACCCTCATAATCCTCCCCAATTAGAGGCTGATACTTCAATTTAACCCCGCCTTAACAGCCTATATTTTTTTATTACTTTAACTTCAACCTTTCCACCTCCCTTAGTACTTATGTCTCACTCTTCCTCCTCCCATACATTGTTCATTGTTCCTAGACCTGGTCGAATACCTCCCGCCTTCCCATTCCGTGCCAATGCTCCCGAAACTCTCTCGTAATCTTTTCTATTCGCCCTTGAATACATCACAAATGCGCCACTATCCCATTTTCCTTCTTGTTGAATAGCCAACGCCCGTAACCCCGACGACGCCAATCTATTAATAGTTGCCCCCCAAATCCTACCAAACGTAATGCAAACTCTCCTTCTATCAAACCCTGTTCTCCGACCAAGATCTCTCAACGCCTTTTAGTCGATTGCTCCCCGAGTCCAAAATTCTCAACAATCTGTCTTCCTATACGTTGCTAAAGCTTCTGCCGGCCCAAGATGTTGATGAATCAACATCAACTCTTCTAGAATCACCTCAAAACCTTCTAGAATCACCTCAACCCCCCACAACCATCCAACGGCGATGCCACCCGTCGCATCCCAGCGCATACTCCTTCCCACTCCCAATCGATTTTTGCGGGGCAAGCAATCGATCGCTTACGTGAAAAGACTACTCCGAATCGTTCACGATCTGGTTTTGAGCCATTAAAACGAACCCCCACCCTATCTGCACACTTCCACGACAGTGGGCTACGTCAATTGAGTCGTTTCCAATAAAAAATAACAATTTCTCTTGGTAGTCCAAATCCCTTGCGAATCTTCCGATTTTTGTACGCGAAAAGATATGACGCCCTACACATAAATAGTTAGGCCATTCCAAGTGTCAACCATGACACTCGTCCCCTCTCTCCCCACTCCTGGGCAAGATAGTACCCTTTTCTTCAATATCACCCACGAAATCGGACGAAGGATTATCGGTGCATCCTTTTTTTAAACCACCTTCCCTTGCAATATCTGCCTTAAAGGATTTGAAGAGATGGCTCTTCCTAGGTAATTCAACTCCCACCCTTCCGTGAAGATATTGGATTGCCGTCAACTTCTCACTCACATCGTCGAAATCTTATACCTGGTACCCTATCACCAAATGCTGCGAGATCTCTTCCGCAATCAATTCCCCTAAATTCCCATCGAAATATACACTTACTTCTCTTCACGATATCTTGCGTCCACTTCACCCACATCTTCCAGGCCGCGGAATAAGCTGCGTTAGTAGTCGATGGAACAGCTCCGACCTTCGACAGCAGTACGACTGCAAAATCTCCGAAAACGCCGTCCCACCAATCGCCCCCCAGACTTGCCCATTGCCACTGAACAAAAGGAAACAGTACGTTCAAACTATCACGAAGTACTAATTTGGGTCGTGGCCATCTCGGAAGTAACATCCGCCGTTACGTTTTCAATTGCCTTGAATACCTACTGCTTCAAAAAAACACCATCCTGTCGAAAGTGCGATCACGCCAAACATCCTTATTTAAAAACGCTGCTCGTGGATCGCGTGTTGCCCCACACTTGTTCACCCGTGTTATCGCTGACGTATGGCTACCCCTCATTATCACGTGTTCTATGTACCACTATGTATACGGTCTATCGCGAACCACATATGCCATGACGTAAGCAGTTATGACCAATGTAAACAATTCCGAAATATTTTTATTGAAATAGCGTTCTCCGCAGCACATGATGCCCCTGGTATTAACCTCCACGTCACCTCCAACTCCAAAAAAAAGCCCTACAGGTATACCTGGTAGAGTTTAATGTTGCATCCGAATATCAATGCCTGGCAGGATTCCATCTCACACGTTCAAACACAGGTGAACGCAATGAAATGCCTTCTGCGAAATCGGCTGGCGCACTGCCCATTACACCAATCCAAAGCAGCATGAAACTCTCCACCCGGTATAATCCTTGTACCTTTCGGTACTGCCGCCAATTGATTATCAGTGCCTCCTTTCTTGTCACCAAGACCCATCGTCAATAATAATCTCCACACAAAATATCGCGCAATCCGAACAACCGTCGACATATAGCTAGCTCAGCAGCGTAGCGCAGCGCCGTGCGGTGCCGTGCAGTGCCGCGCCTTGCCCTGCGGAGCGATGCTGTGCCGTGCTGCGCTGTGTTTTCTTTCGAACATACAGCACCAGGTATCACGCGAACTACCAGGTACCAGGCACGCGTATGAACGTGTGTACATGTATTTTTGCTATGATTGTCCTCTCTCGGTCCTCTTCACGTTCTTATATTTTTTTTCGCAAATTAGGCTACAAGGGCCCGAATTAACAAGGAACTTGCCAAATCGAAATTCATTTTTTTTTTAGAATTGAATGTAATATGCATCTCAGAATTGTCTCGAAGAATCAAATTCAACAATGAAGTAAAAAAACGCTTATTTGGTCGAACTTAGTCGAAAATCGAAATTGAATTTGGGGAGTTTGTGCACCCAGGCATGGCATGTTCTATGTAACCGAAGCCGGCCACGCGAATTGGTGCCATGTTGTCGGCTGATTGAGAAACGATAAGCCACAATTGCGAGAGGTAGTACCACCGGCGCAGCCGCAGCGTGGCCTCCGAAGGCCCTTAGCACAGCCTAGACCGCCTGCGACGCCTCGAAAACAATGGAGACTGCTGCAAACCAAGTTTTTCGTCGCCCTGCACCTCGAAAGTTCCACGACCAATTACCACATCACGACTTCGCTCAGAAGTTCGACGGCTATATCCCCGTCGCTTGCTGCCCATGTGGGGCGGCGGGGCGGCGCCAGCCCATCCAAGAGACGCCTAGAGCCATAGCCTCCTAGTGGTTGCCGGCCAAAACAACCTGCCGCTAGCCGCGGCTCCGGGGAGGATGCGAGCCATCGCTCGCCTCGGTCGTTGCCCACGGGTGTTCTTTGACCCTTTTGCGTTTTGTTAATTCTAGAAAGCACTACGCCGTTCCTAGATAAGAAGCAGAGTTGAATTATTCGTGAATTTTTTCATTAATTATATAAAAAAAATCGAAGTACGATTTTCCGTGCTCTTCGTTAATCTAGGCCCTAACTCTTATCACAGTCGTTATGGGAGACGAAACCAGAAAACAGAACAACGTTTGTAAAGAGATCAAGGAAGAATCTCTCGTCAGTTCCGATTTATCGACTCTTGTCGATTCACCAAAAGCAGAAATCTCAAAAAAGTTTCTGTGTTTCGAAAAGAAATGGCCTGGCCAGACGAAACTAGGCACCAGTTATGTACGGTTCCAGAGCCGACCGAAACTGAGGTTTTGAAACCAACACGCCGAGGCACACCACACGCCGGGGCACACTACACGCCGGGGCACACCACCCGTACATCATACCATACTCTCTCCGTATCTACATCTCCAACCTCGGGCACGGTATCGCGGCATATAGCGGTAGCTAGGGACTCAAGACTCCGATGATGGCGTGTCATCGAGTACACCGCATGCTCTTGGCTGCTGTCGTTGTGTGCTTGAGCTCTCTGCAACGCCAACAACTAACTGATTGCTGCTGCTTGCTTCCGTGTGCGAGACACAGCGACACGCAAAGACGCAGGGGAAAGGAAGATGATTACAAACACAAGCGCCCGCACCGCTCACACGCCGCTCACGCGCCGCTCTTACGAGCGCACAGGCTACTACACTGCAGTGCCTGCAGTTGGTCGTTTATGGTCCAGCAGACTGACAAGCTTGAGGATCATACATACGTCGAAGGTACAGGGAAGCCAACTGCTTTCGCAAGAGGTTCCGCATCTCTCACCCCCTTCCCCCAACGTCTTCCCAACTCAAACGAAACCCCGGCATGCACCAAACACCTTCAGGAGAGCAAAAGACAAAACTCGATATACGAATCGGGGCCAACCGACAAACAGAAGTACATGCCAGTTCTGTTTTTCGGTTTCGTCTCCCATAAGAGTCAGCCTTACACCCATGCTGCCGATCAGAACCTGGCATCGCCAACAAGCGCACTACACAGCACAGGGCAATCAGCTCTGCACAAGCAGCTCTTGGCATTCATCAAATCGCTAGCTGCACCAAACCATGGCCTCTTGTTCCTGCCCCCTTCACATTTACTTCAAATTTTCCACCTTGCGCGTTGATAGTGGGCGGCGTCAGCCGCTCGCGGAGCGGAGCCCTTGCACGTGCATGCGTGTGCATTTATTCGCAACAGAAAATCGATGGGAACAAAATACAGGAGCGGGCGGGCTGCAGGGCTCTACGACAGAGCTCGATATTTACAAATAACAACCAGTAGTTCTGGCATGTCCTTGTTGGCGCAGGTTATTATCGTAGTTCTACTGGTATAGTCTGGTCTGCTGGTATTGCATTAGACTACAGTACCAGGTATGACAGAACTGGCACGACAGAAGTAGCAGCAGCAGCAGCAGCAGCAGCAGCAGCAGCAGCAGCAGCACAGCAGCAGCAGCACAGCAGCTGACACGCTGATAATCAATGGAGAAAATAGTATGCTGAGCGCAAGACGCACATATCAACAATTACATCAACGATTTCCGAACACTGTCTGGCGCGACAAGGTCTACCCTGGAGGTTTTAGCGCAGCACGCTGGGAGCCCCCCCACCACCAAGTGGCCATCATCTCTCCGCCCCAAGACTAAACGCGATGTCCTTGCTGTTGCTGCAGCCGTTGGTGACAGCTGTCGATCAACGCCGGTATCTGGCACTGGCACCCGTCGGGACTTAAATATAATAACTGTTTTGTTATAATAAAAATGCCATACGGTCATTATAATACTGTTCATAGGGTATGTACGTCTCTCTAGGTTTAAAATACTCTCGGAGTAAAATAATGCCTGCTATAGCGCCTGTATGCGCCAGCTGGAAATAATATACCTGGTACCAGGCTCCACGTAACAGCAACGGACGCTGCTTTGCCTGCTGCTATACTACTGTAGTATGCAGCCAGTTCGCAGGTGCTTCAGCTGGCAACTACTGGTAGGACTACTCAGTTCAACCAACCAGAGCTAACTCTGTATCTGGTAGGTCAAGATGCCGTTTGAAAAGGCATCTCGAGAAGCTCCGCAGGGCTGCCCTCTCACGCTTTCACTCTCACCTCGGGCAAACCGAACTCTTTTCTCCACGCCAGTGTCGCCGAGAGCATGGTGGCCGCCTTCTCGACATTACCACTCCTAGCACGCAGATACCTGGCCAGGCAAGCGTCGTCGAGAGGCAGGCCAAACGACTCAGTGCCAGTTGGGAAGTGAGACTGCCGCAGCTGCGAGATGCCTTGCGCTTCCTCGCAAGTGATCACCCTGTTCTGCAAATCGGAAGCCATGGATTCCTCTCGTGTTTTCGGCGTGGGAATGGTGTGCTGCCCGCGACAGCAACCCGTCGAGCAGAGAGAGCGATCCAGCACCAGCCCGAGGTCCGGTTGGTTCTTGTGAGACGACGATGGGGATTGATATCAAACCAACGTGGAACAAACTTGCGCAGAATCGGACCAGAAATCTCCCGCAGCGGGATTTTCTCCCCTACATATTAACACAATTTAGCCTTCCTAATAACACTAAACCCAATTCATAATCATCCCCGCTCTCAAGTAGCCTGTGCAACATAGTGAAACCCCATGAAGAAAATCGTGCAACCAAAGGCGGCATTCAGGCAAGGGTCGAGTGTTTTTAACCATGGCAGAGGTAGCAGCGTCGACCGCGGGCAGCAAGCAATGTGTGGTGTGTGTGGAGGAGATCGATGGCGTCGAGCGTTTGCACGTGGTGGGGCCGTGCAACCATGTGGGCGTGTGCAGGTACGGGCAACAGCAGACACTTCCCTCTCCTTTTGTGAGCAGCATAACATCAAGCCGACGCAACCACCTGTACGTACTATTAATATGTTCGAGTACCGCGACACTCGTTGTTAGGCTCTTGCTCACAGGTCAGACAGGGCAACAGAGCAAACTAGTGATGTGCCTACGTGCAGGCATCCATCCACCCACTCCACGCTTACACCCGGACCATTGGATTCCGTTGCCAATGGGTATGGTTCTCGCCTAGCCATGGGAATTCGAGAAGGCTCGTACGTATCGTCTTCGGTTCTTGGCTTTCCTCTCTCTCGTCAGCACCCCATACAGACTATACAAAGACTTGCTTGCGATCTTGTCATCGTGGGAGAGTGTGACGGTGTAGCCCACGATAGTGCATGCTTCTTGCGTGTCGTCAGCTCTTTGCATTTTGGTCACATGTGCAATGCCCACGCCCACGAGGGCCTTTCACCGGATGGTGCATTCAAGGAGATAAACGACCCGAAATTAGTTGTATTTCAAGCCTGAACCCTAAGTAGGGAGGAGTTCGACCACCGTGTTGGGCAAGGGGTTTTAGAGCCTCGAGTAGCTATGGCAGTGTTAACTCATCCTCGTCAAATTCCTCAAGAAAAGCATCAGTCGAAATTGCAGGCGAAGCAGATTGGGGGGGGTTCCCAGCTACGTTATACAGGCGGTCAGTACCGGCGGGGGTGGGCCCCGGGACGACGATAACCATATACAGTGGGCACCCCGATTTAAGAGCACCCCGTGACAAACCGAAACAAGCGCTCTTAACTACACATTGATCTTATCTGTAAGTGGCAATATATATAGCGTTTAGCATAGGCGGGACATACCGATTTGACCGCTTTTAATTACGCCTCGAACGCTCTTATCATGGGCGCTCTCTAATCGGGCCACCCGCCTTACCTGGTATACGTTTCCCGTTCGCTGTACATCATGAGTGCCCTTGAGTCAACCTAGCTCGCCGCGGCTATATAGGTACCAGTGGATGTGCTTAAGCCTTTTAGCACTGCACTCCCGATATGGGGACAACACGCTTGGAATTTGAATAGGATTGTTCTTGAGTTGTGATAGGGGTGACTTATTTGGGACTTGAGAAGGGAAAATTGCCTACGCCGGACAGATCACCGACTTCCACTTGATAGTCTAGATCTTTCGGAGAAGATTTGTATGGTCTAACTCGTGTTACCGGGTGGGAGCCGTACGATCCGCACGATCTCGCAAATGTTTCAGGTTGGATCTGTACTGCTGTCTACTTTTAGAACCTGCGCATCTTGTAACAGCAGATACAGGATCTACTCATAGGTGCTCTAGATCGTATTCTGCCCGAGATGTGGAAAATTGTGTCAAAATTCTGATGATTTCGGCATCGATCACAATAATCAGCTCGGGCTGCCGGGGTAGCAAATGCTTCCGAACTGCGGCGGAAGGAGACGTACAACGCGCGCGCACCATGATGGTACCTGCAGTGTGGCGTATATACGGCTTCTCTTTCTGGACGGCTGCTAAGGCAAGTTTGTCTTGTTTAAGATCCCGATTCCTGGGCTCCAGAAGGTTAGCAGAGCATTCCCTACCCTAGTAGTCCACGTTGCTATGTCTCGTGTGACTGATGCTGTGTATTGTCATTTGTGTTCGTCAATCTTTACACACCTCGGACAGATGACGATCTGAATCATACAGATCATATAAGTCATACATATCATACATACCATATACTATATAGATCATCTGTATCATATAGTATAGATCGTATAGATCATTTGTATCTGCAGTAGGTCCTCTGTAGACCTTTACGAGATGTTGCGCATGATCTGCATCTAGTATAGAGATCTAGAGTAGTACGGGTCCCACCTTAGAAACACTAGCTAGATCATGCAGATCGTACGCCTCCCACCCGGTGGCATGAGGTAGACCATACCGATGATACAGAACTTCCCCGAAATATTTAGATCATCAAGTGGGGATAGATGATCTGTACGCCGTGTGAATATCTCACTCCTAACAGGGTTGCTGACTGCTGCACACGGCGGCTGTCGTACGTACTCGTACAACGTACCGGTACACTCGCACAGGAACAGCAGGAAGGATCAGAGCTGCCAAAATCATAAGTAGTTCATCTACAGTAGACGTTGCCTGTGTTTCCCCGCAACTATCTTACTATTTGTGATGGCTTCTAGACTACTGTAAAAAAGTGCAGTAATTTGGGCTCCGGGGTCTGTTGCGCGAAGCGGGAATCAAGCAAAAACAATGCGATACGCCAGGTATGCGTGATATGATACGCCCGAAAACCACTTGACACGCTGCGCCCGCGCAACACTATTCCCGCGCAACACCGCAACAGCTATTTAATCCCCGGCTATAACCACATCAAGTACAACTGCTACCGTTCTACTGTATAAGCGGCTTTTTCATGTTGGTATCTTCAATTTAACCTCTTTTGTTCGTATCGCCGAGCGAGTGCTCGAGGTGTACATACGTGTATCATGCCAGGGGGCTTCGCCGGCGGCGTACTATTAGTTACCGGCCGTCGGTTGCGGGCTTGCGTGATGCCCAAAATGTTAGCAGCGTTGTGGCGAACGATGGGGAGGTGCTAAGAGCGCTCATCAAATTGCCCACAGAGAACGAGTGCACGTATCCCCGGTCGTACAATCCGACATAGATATGACTGCTGCACAACATATGCTGTTGCAGCGCCGCTTTCTCCCGCGAGAGGTTCGGCCATACCTCCGACACACACCAACACCAAGAAAATAGCAAAACAGATGTGAAGCTTTCGAAAACCGGCCGTAACACACCCGCTTGAAAAGCGCATATTGTGTCAACACGCCGAAGCATTTCTCAATCAATCTACAAGAGGTCCTCGGTCCTCGATCGACCATCTGAAACGTTTCAAGCAGTAGTTGCTGTGAAGAGCATATTAACGTTGCAACCGGCCGGACACCCATTCAGCTACAAAGCAGGATCCGGGGTGATGTGTTCTCCTCAACGTGCCCCTGAACCCGTGGGCGGGTGGTCTGCTAAGGCAGAAACTAATCTTCCTAAGGTCGCTATTTACGTGGGAGGTTGGCTAAGGAAATCTTGTAAGCGGCTCGACCAACCTCAACCGACCTGGAGTTTTTCCAAGCCACAGCATCCCGATCCTGCCGAATCAACCTGCAGTATTTCCAAGCACGGCATCCAAGTCGGCCGAGTCAACCCAGAGCCTTCACAAGCCGCGGCATCCATGCACAGGTCACCCCATCGCGTAAGGGTCCGGGTGCGGGTTCTGATCGGATGGTCGTCGTTTTAGGCGGCACGACCGAAACACCCGTAGAGATTCATCGTCAAGCTTGAAATAGGGCTCCGTGGGGCTACCTGCCCGGAGCTCTCGTCGCTTGGTTGCAGCCTCTCTTTCTCACCGAGAAAAGATAAAAAATGAAACTTACTTACTGCTGTGTCATATACCTTATAGGACGGTGTTGGTGTTAGTGTATAACACCCCCCCTGGGTTAAAATACACCCCCCTGGGTTAACACCCCCCCTGGGTTGAAATACACCCCCCTGGGTCAACACCCCCCCTGGGTTGAAATACACCCCCCTGGGTTGAAATGCTTCCCCCCTGGGTTGAAATACACCCCCCTGGGTTGAAATACACCCCCCTGGGTTGAAATACACCCCCCTGGGTTAACACCCCCCCTGGGTTGAAATGCACCCCCCTGGGTTGAAATACACCCCCCTGGGTTGAAATGCTGAGCCGCTTTCCTCCGAAACCAACGCGGCACGAATAACGACGGTGTCGGCTTTGGGAGGATGTCGTCCAGATCTTTCCGCAGACGTGTCGCTCGGCGTTTAGACTACCGGTCGTCGAGAAATCGGCATACGAAACTCGTCCGGGGGAGTGTGCTATACACCGTCACATACGGTAGTTATTTGCCGATTCGTAATCACAACGAAACCTGGGTGGCATGCATGTTGGAATTCGAAGCCTGTCATAGGTCTCGAGCTCATGCCCGCCCCTCCCAGATCCCCATGACGACAGCGCCGGCTGAGCGGCTTCCGGAGGCCGAAGGGAACGCACCCGAAGGAACCACGCGAAAGCAGGCCTCTTGTCGCGAGGCGAGGGGCCATATAGCTGAGGGGGCAGGAAAGATTCCGTATGGTGCGGAGAGCTCGTCGTAGACGCTGGCCTCGCGCGAGTGCGTGCGACGGCGCGCGCGCGTGAGGGCCTTGATGTCATACTTCGAGGTATAGGTAATTTTTTTCATGTTACCGTACCCGGCTATAGATATCTTTGTGCTTCGCCATACCACACCATACCACACAACGCTACGGTACCACACCACCACCATGTAATTCCGCACCATACATTGCCATACCAAATCGTACCAAACCATACCGTACCATAACATTACAAACAACATGACCGTATCAAAACCACAGCATATCATGCTTCTAGGGCTAATATAGGGATTTTTATGTTACCACACCCGTCTATAGATACTTTAGAAAGTGCCATGCCTTACCACACCATACCACACGATGATACCATACCATAAGCGTACCAATACCATACCACGCCACACCACACCACACCAATCCGTACCATATCGCACCATAACATAACGTACGTACCATTTCACGTCATGTGTACAGTCTGTGCTATCTTCGGCTGCGGCAGCTGATGAAGGAGGACACGTGTGTGCTGTGCAAAACGGTGATGGATAGAGTCATGGTCTGCAAGGAAGAAGATATCAGGTACGATCTACAGATTTAGCAGAAACACGAAAAGACACCTCGTCTGTGGGATCGAAAACTTCGTCTGAAGGTCATATTTGCATCTGCGTGTATTGCTAATAGTTGGAGGTTCGATCGCGCCTTCTACGGAACGTACATGAAGTCAGTCATGAAGGGATACATCGCCAACCTTCCTATATTACATGCAGTATTGTACCACACAGCAGGGTACTGAGTGCAGAAAGTTGGTTGTTTGCCAGGGCGTCATTTATCATTCGCCGTTTACCAGGGTGCTATCGTTCATCATGTTACCTGTACCTGTGTATCGTTGATCATGTGATGTGCGCCGACACAAGCATTTTCGATCCCATGCTGCACGCGTTCCGTGCAGCTCGTGGCATTGCAGTTGGGCACCCCCCCCCTTATCCCGGCCGGCGGGCATGAGCCTATAAAAACATTGCCGTTGTAGATCTCCACCCCCTTTCCGTGGACCAACCACTTGAAAAATAGACTGGGATATTCTCTGCAGTAGTAAGAAAATTAAATGGGATAATAGGCGCGTTGAACTGTTAATAAAGCATTGTGCGCCTTATCTGCCTGTCCGATTTTGCTGCTGTGTCAGGCCTTTTGAAGACTTTCAAGTGTGGGGAGATAACGCTGGGCCCGACTACGATTGGGATGACAAGGCCCGCATGTTCCTTCCCAAGACCTATAACCGGGAATACGTTCGACCCCTGCAGGTGCGCCCCTCTAAGCCCTAAGCCCTCCCACCTCTCCCCCTTCCCCTCTTCCTGGTGGGTACGATCGTACTGATATTTTCGCCAGTTTCGTCTCGATACGATTTACATTTTGTGTTGATGTTTTCATGCGACAAACTTCCATGTTGTGGTTGGATTCTGAGCAAGAAGCTTCTTCAGTTGATATTTTTGAATCGATATGATTCATGTTGGCGTTTTCGTGTGAAAAAACTTCCATGTGTTGGTTTTCGATTCCGAGCAAGTGCGGGTTTTTATTTTTTGATGGCGCCCCTAAGAGAGAGACTCGTTTCGAGTTTCCTGAAGCGTCGGCCGTATGCCAACGCACACAGATTGACAGCGCTACACATATTCTGAGCTAAGTTGCTAGCAACAACTTTGTGCGCAATTCGATTCGAGTCCACGAGGGAAGAAATAGCTGAAGTGTTCTCGCGACAAAAATGAAGGCGCGTACCGTAGTGGAGTGTGAGGAGAAGATCTTGCTTAGCGACCCCGGATCTGGGTTAGGTCTAGGGAGGTGGAAAAAGAAAAGAAAAAGAGCGAAGATAACAGAGAGTAATTTCAGCGGTCTTGTACACAACGTTCTCGTGACACGGTGGCAAAAGAACGGGACACAAGGAGAACGACGGTATCGACCATAAAGTTGATAGAACTCCCAGCTGACGTATTTTGAAGTATATATATTTTTGTTAGATGTTGGACTCTGACGGCGTGACACTGCTACCTGCTCGTACCCGTTCGCAGGAGTACCGGTGTGGGATGGAGCGCTGCTCGCGGCCCAGGAGCAACAACATGTTCGGCCTGGAGAAGCACCTCAGGGAGCAGCACCACCGTTCCTTCTGCAAGGTGACCCATGCGAGAGTATACCCGTTAAATGCCCAACCATATGAGAAGGGTAGTAAGGTATACCTATTTTTGGCGATCCTATGTGAATGACGGGGCGCTCCTTAACCCTCCTTAACCATATTCGTCGGACTTTCGCCATTCTTGTTTTCCTATCTGAATAGTTTTTTCTTTTTCTACTACTCTGACGACGTCAGCTGTGAGTTGGACACATTTAAAGTCGATACTCATCTTGCAAGCTGCTTGATACACCGGTCGCTTCGCTCGATTTTCAGAACGTTTTTCATTAGTGAACATCTTACATCAGTGTAGTGATGATATTTAGTGAAGCCTTTACACGCAGGCCCATGAGTTTGATCGTAGGGGTTGCCCTTTTTTGTTTTGTCAAAATAAGTACTAAGTACACATTTTGGCGGAGGAATTGAGCTCCTCACCATCTCTACCATCTCACCATGTCATGTCACCGTCTCTACCATGCCATCATGTGTAGAGCCTCGGGAAAACGGTGGTGCGCACCTTTGCCGTTCGAGCATGCGACCAAATAGCACAATGTACTACTATTAATGTTATTACAAAGGTAAAACTATGCCCTTTGTGGCGACCAAACAAATGCACGCGATTGCATCGGTTGCATACCCACCAGAAATACGCGATGGTGTCCGTTGGTTTTTCTTTATTTTCTATGTATTTTCAAAAAAAGTATCCTAAGGACGTCAGCCGTGAGTTCGACGAATTTCGGGCCAATACTCATCTTTGCAAGCTGCGTTGTTGGTACCTGTAATATACTTGTTTTATTTTGAACCATCGCTTTTACTCTCCAGCTCAACCCGTAAGAGGTGTTACCCTCGTTGACCTTCTGGACAGGCTGTGGGAGCGGGGGTCTTCCCTTCTCCCTCCCCCCCCGGTACATGCCTTCATATTCAGCGCGCATAGGGTTTGCATTCCCAATTTTCGGCTTTTTTCATATGCTCGTCCGTTTTCATCGTTTTTTCCCTTTGATATAGTATGTCTGGTATGTCTGTTGAATGCCCCATCGCTGACACGATACTGTATCCGTTGACGCCCCACCAAAAATGCGTGCGGTTGTGACCTTACATAAGACGTCAAGCCGAGATATAGTCCAGTGTTGGGGTATAGAGCGGGACGGATCTAGGGACCGACTACTGACATGCAGGGAGTTCCTCTGACTTTGCGCTGGCCACGCACACGAGGGTTGCTTTGGGAGATTGTGTATATCTTGTGTGGGTTTCTTGCTGCCCGCCTGATGCCTTTTGAGGGAATGGGACGGTGAATTTCGTTCAGTCGAAAAATTTACGCCTGCCAGGACTATGAGGAGACACTTGCTATATATCATGACACCGAAACGGGGGAGAGAGGATACCATAACACTAGCTCACCAGAAATGCCTCGTTTTGTCTGTTGAATCCCACTCTGAAGACACGCGATTATGTCCGTCGAACACCCACCAGAAGGACGCTATTAATACCACGTCCGTTAAATGCATCCAAGACCCGCGATCGTGATCTTTTTTGTTGCTTACCCGCCAAAAAGACACGCGAGTATGTGCCAGTTGCCGGACGACCCACCATGGGCACGCGATTCTTCTTGTGTGTTTTTTGTTTTGATATTTCACTTGCAGATCTTGCGCTTCGTCGTTTTCCGCTGTCGTTGTGTTTTTTGCTCTTTTGGACTTGATGCTTCTGGACCTAGGTGTGTCTTAAGCACCGGAAAGTGTTTCTGATGGAGCAATCGCGCTACACCAACATTGAGCTGCAGCAGCACATCGTCTCGGTAAGTCGCCCCAACATGGCGGGAAGCCTAATGCTAATGCTCCGTGTAATTTGACCAGCAGAAAATCTGGGTGTGTCATACAGTATGTCTTCCAAGAGTAGTGCAAAGGCTGAAGACCCGGGACCGCATTATCACACAGCTTGCAAATATGATAATCGAGCGTGAAATTGATGGAGTTCACAGCTGGTGTATCTGACTTTATTTATAGATTAATGTAGCAGTGGCAGTATTCATATATTGACAGTAGTAGTCGATAGTAGCACTGTGTTGACAGTAGTAGCAGGGGTATTTTTGTTCGTGTTTATAGTATTATTAACAATACTTGCAGTGTAGTGTGGTGACTATGTGGAATATTAATAGTGATAGTTGTAGTCTTGCTCGTAATAGTTGTAGTAGTAGTAGTTGTTACGAGTAGCCCCTTTCCTCCGTTTTGTTCGTTGTTAGAATCGTTACCACGTCGCGCGTGCCCCCCCCCCCCCCCCCCCCCCCCCCCCCCCCCCCTCCCCTCATTTCTTTGTGACGACGCCTCCACGTCGCACACGGCTCCTTTCCTCTCCTTTCTTTGCTTTTGTTAACGCCTCCAACTCGCACGCGTCCCTTATCCTCCCCTTTTTATTTTCAAAATTCGACCTGTTTCGGTGGAAAATATATCTCTATGATAGGGTGATTCCAAGCTGGGACAGTCAGGTCATCCTCGATGCGAGTTTTGCAAGACGCGGTACTATGACGACGCACAGCTCCACGAACACTTGGTCAAGGACCATTATTCCTGTCACATCTGCAAGAATCAGGGCATCCTTCATAAGGTACTCACTAGGGCAGCAAAAGTTACTTGACGAAACTAATGATAAGTCGCCGACAAGGTTTGAGTTGGCTAGGCATTACTACCTTAGTGCATTTATTGACCCATGACTTGGGTGACTATAAGATGATGACCTTGAGGCAGTTTGCTCTTGGCTAGGTATTAATTCGTTGTTGTAGTTAGATTATGTGGTGAAGGGCCACTATTCCTGCCCCATCTACCTTAAAGTAGGGCATCCTCCACAAGGTATTGACGCGTTTGCAGATTTACCGTGTATCACACGCCACCTGGGATGCGCTTCCCACCCAATTTTGTCCATAGCAAAAGGGAGGGAATGGAAGAGGGTTGTACTTATTTTGTGCACAGCCGTCGTCATACGCCCATGGAACCTCGCACCCGTGCAATGCCGGGGCGGAGCGCGTCGGGCGTTGACTGACCCGACAGACATCGCGCACACCAAGCGACAAGCGCCGTGAGGTGTTGGGGCGAGTCGCATGAAGGGTGAGCTGCATCCTGCTAAGAAGCCCTTGCCAGGCGGACTTCAGCCCCTTGTGCGCAGTTTTCTTGCACATCGGATGGCGGCTTCGATTTCATCCATTTGGTTTCTGGTTCGGCCACTCCAGAGAGAGCCATGGGTAACCTATGTTGCGGTAGTAGCTGCCTCGGGGGTTGCCTTACCATGTAAATACCACGTGATTTCGTCCCCCTTGCGTGGAGTCAAGGTTCTCTGCTCCGCACGGTATGATCTATAACTCGACCACCATCTCGGGTACCGCCAAACTTTATACGGTCAATCCTAGGGTGTTGGCGATTTCCAAGTTATGTTGGGCTGGAAAGCATATAATATTAACATTGGTTCTGACTAGCGTCCTGATAAAAAGCCATGGCCAACCCCCCCCTGGAACAACGTGGGTGTTGAAACTATAAAAATGGCCGGAAAACATGTTTCTAACCTAATTTTCCACCGATTTTTCGTTTTCGTGGGTTGGGTTGGCCTTTGATATCGACTTTCGACGGTTTCAATGCCATTCTCTATATGTTTTCCTACCCAAGCTCCATCTCCTAGATCATACCGGCTAGCTATCACTATAGTCCTTCGTAGTCATCCTGGCTCCTCGCCCCCTTCCTGGGGCGGAAACCTCTACATCTACGCGGGGCACCCTGGGGTGTTCCCTCGTTGCTGGCCCTCGAGCGTGCGGCTACGCATATTGCCCACCTCGGTGTGTCTCGCGTCACCCATCCTAACGAAGAGATTAACCTGCTACGGGACTACCATCCGACATGTGTTGGTTTTCCTACCCAGCGCCTCCCCAGCCAATTGTGGCACAGCAGTAGTTCGCAAGCAATCTATTTCAGAGTATTTTTTTTTGTACTAATGCTGCTGCGCCGCTCTGCTGTGTGTGTTTGTTGGGTTGTGTCTTGCAGTACTATAGGGACTACACGGACTTGGAGCGGCACTTTCGGGCAGACCATCACTTGTGCGAAGAGGTAAGAATCTCCCCGAATCTGTAACCGTATGGAATAATCTCGCCGCATATGTCAACACATCGAATACTCTCGCCGCATCCGTAACCGTAACGAAGATAGCGTGATCCTTCAGTCCCGCGGAAAGGGGAGCAGCTCGCATTGCATCCTTTGGCGAAAGGTTCTGCAATTTATTTACTTTGCGTGTCCGTTGCTCCACAGCGTAGGGCTGTTTATTGTTTTGTTTTCGTTGCTATGATAAATGAAACGTAACACTGCTGCTGTTGTTGTTGTTGTTGCTCGCATTGGTGTTGTTGCTGTGGTTTAGTTACGCAGGCACCACGATTGAACGAAACCCTAATGCCTGCCTTGCGTCTCTTGGTCTTGTTCTTGTTCCTTTTTAGCGTAGTGTTTCCTTTTTATGTTGTTTTGTTTCGTTGTCGCCTGTCTGCTGTTGTTTAGTGCGGAAAAGGCGACTTAACATTTGTCCCGTTGTTGCCCTTATTTTGGTTGTTGTTCTTTTTTTTTTTTTTTTTTTCATCCGGCGGATGGGGCGAAATAAAAAATAAAGCTTAAGCTCACCACACTCCCACGTAATTCCATGCATGTCGTGCATCGAGTTAACTCAGTTGTACTCGCAATCCAGCTTCTCGTTCTTGTTTTGTTTTGCAGGAAACATGCCTCAACGAAAAGTTCGTGGTTTTCGCGAATGAGATCGATTTCCAGCACCACTTGATGGAGAGGCATGGGAGCAAGCTGGCCAACCGCAAAATTCAGGTCAGCTCCGAAAACTAAATCCGAAGACCCTCGCTAGAATACGAGAATACGATAGGGCTGGCACTTTTTGGGCCAAGTGTTTTCAGAATGACTGGGATTCATGACCCAAAATGGTCTGATTTTTTTTTTCGTACTGTTTCATGAATGGCGGGGCTCCTTAACCCCTTTAGAGCCGCAAAATCCTCCCCTATACTAACTTTGAGTAATTTTGTGAAAAAAAAAAGTTTCCAGTTGAAAAGGCGTTAACCCCTCTCAAAACTTGAGAGAGAAAAATTGACGACGATTACGGCATCAACATCAACGACTGCTGTTGATATCAATAGTTGGCGATGATGATCAAATTGGTGTCTAAAAGAAAACAATGCCATAATTCAAACACTCTCACGTACGAGGGACGGGCGCAGGCCGGCATGGTCCTATTGTGATCGTACTGCTGCGCGCTCGCGCTACTCAATACTGGTAGGAGCTTGAGAATTCGCAATCGCCGGGGGGGGGTGGTCCCTTTACTATAATCAAGATGTTATCAAGATATTATCCAGATATTATCAAGATGTTACGAGCTGGATTGGCCGAAACGGAATGTACATGGTGGAACGGGTTTTCCGACCCGGTTTTTACGAGTTTTATCCTGAAATTTCAACAGGTCATTGCTTACAGTATTTCTAATAGAATAACGACTGCGGTTCTTCTTTTTCTTTTTTTTTCCTTGAGCTAGACATATATTACTGAATTAGGGAATAATTATTTTGCGACGAAATTATGTAAAAAAATATAAAAATGAAAAAAAATGCAGTCGTGATTCTATTTTAAATACCGATAGCAATCACGTGTCAAAAAATCAAGTTGAAATTAGTAAAAACCGCGCGGGAAATTGCAAATGTTGTTTCGACCCCAGGAACACGTGGGTGATGTAGGATATCACGCCCCCCTTAGGCTATAATAAAACCTAGATATCTGTCCATCAAGAACAGTGCCAAACGTCACAAGGGTGGAAGGAGAGCAGCTGGGCGCCATGCTGTCGCTCTAGTGTGTGCGAGCTGCGTCGTGTGTGCGTCTGCTGCTGCCGTGCTGTTGCTCTGCTTCTGTGCATTGAAAAAAAATAGCTTATTCCGCCGCAAAAATAACGGTTTCAGTTTTTTTCTTGCAAGTTTAAAATCTATATGAAATACGGCGGATTCCTTTGGTTTGATCAAAGTTCACCAAAGGCGACGTCAGAGAGCACATGCAAACGCACCGTGATTGGCTGAAAACACCGATATGCTGAACACAGCCTAATTATTTTTTATTACCAAGTTATGAGTGGACGAACGATTGTGACTTTTCTGGCCAATCCAGCTCGTATCAAGATATTTTCAAGATATTTTCAAGATATTATCAAGATATTATCGATATGCACGAGCTCCAAAAGGATCAACTCAAAATTGTCGGAATTTCGGTCTTCTTTTTCAAAATCCCTCCCCATACTAACTTGAAGCAATTTCGTCCCCAAGCAAGGGTTTCCAGTTTCAAAGGCGTTATAACATTACTGTATAGCTCGTCGGATTGTTCATCGGGTACGAATGTCGCTTTTTTTTTTTTTCCCCTGTTAATAATGGGTGTTTCGTGAGAGAAATCAAGCTCCCTACGCGAGGGACTTGAGAAAAAAATCGTGCACCTCAGGGGAAGCCCCCCCCCCAAAAAAAAGTGCACGCACACTTTGTTCCTAAGGAGCCAGACACGGTTGCTAAGAACAAGTGGAATACTGTAAGGTTTTAATTAAGACGTCATTTTCTCAGTTCGCGCAGAAATCACAACGCTCGTTTTTTGTTTTGACGTTCGATCGTTTGTGGGAGTGTGGCTTATTTTGCTGTTGTTTTTGTGCTCCTACTGTAAGACCAGGGGACGCGTTGTTCATCGGCGAGGAGCAAATGCATCATCGCCTTTTTCCTACACGCACATGCCTTCAAAGGCATGCGAAACCCTTTTATATTGTTTCCGTATTTTACATCTTACGCCTTGTTAGGCTCCCAGGGCAGCATCCTGACACTCCCCTGTGCGCCTTTTGTTTTAGTGTGCCTCCCCAAGTAAGTTGTGTAAAAAATCAGGGCTTTTCACGGGCCAGGTCGAGTCAGGGCAACCCGTCCCGACCCGCGAGACTTGGAAACCTTCCGACCACACCCGCCCCATCCCGTGAGATTTCACAAACACCTCCTGACCCCACCCCGCTCGACCCGCGAGATTTTGATAATCTCCTGACGTGATCCGCGGGTCGGGTCATGACCCGTGAAAAGCCCTGAACAAAAATGCGTGCGTGCTGCTACTAGTACGATGCAAGTAACACTTTTTTTTTCGTTTTATTTTTTTTCTTAATTACGAGGCTCCTTTCCTTAACCGATCTTAACCCATGTTACCCCAAAAGGACCATTCTTGTTTTTGCTAAATATGGTACATTTTTGGATGGGTTTTGTTGATAATAGGATTGCATTTTTGAAGTTTACTCGAAATCAGTGTTTGGGTGAAGCATACTTAGAGCTCCTCATCATGTGACGAGTCTCACAAAAATCAAACAGTGCGCGTCTGCCGTGTATAGATAAATCGTGTGGTGTCGGATGCAGGTCAGCTCCAGCACTAAATCCGACGAAATATTTTTCCGTGTACGAATCGCTCAGCGTTTGTGCCCTCTCCGGTTGTTGTAGAAGTTCCGCTTGGAGCATTGTCCGGGGGGGGGGTGTTACCTTGGCGTCGTGTGCTCCAGGTACCATCTTGAAACGAGGGTGGAATTGCAACAGGGGTGGTAGTAGTGTTTGTGGTGGAGCCTCTCTCTCTTGTCTTGCCAGGCCTGAAAGCCGCGACTGCTGCTGCTGCTGCATAGCAGTCTGGATCTAAATATAACCAGTCTGGCATAGTTCACACGTCGGAAGGGAAGGCAGATCATCGATGATGTATCCCCACTTGATGACCTAGATCATTCAGGGAAGATCTGTATCGTCTAGCTCATGTTGCCGGGCGGGAGCCGTGCGATCTACATGGTCTAGCACATATTTCCTGGGCTAGATCTGCACTTTGCGGTATGCAGGCCCTGCACAATATCTCGCAACGTCACATACAGGATCTACTCTAGATGATCTATATGATCTGTGATTAATATGATCTGTATGATCTACATGATCTAGATCGGGATATATATATATTAGCTATGTTATCTGTATGATCTGTATGATCTGTGTGATTTACAATATCTATACTATCTATATGATCTAGATCGTGATGTGTATGATCTAGATTATCTAGACGATCTATTAATAGATTGTCCACTGTAGGTCGTGTCGTGTGATCTGTCACATGTCCTCTCGTCGCGTCGATTGCTTCGATGTTTTGTACAAATATTCCAACGACGTCAGCTGTGAGTTCGACAAAATTTGGGGTCGATTGCTTATATTTGCAAGCTGCGTGATACACCTGCCGCTGTTTTTTTTAGTTGGTAAGTTGTCACGAATCATCATTGGTAAAGGTAAGGCACTACTATGTACTTAGAACTACTTAGAACTACTTAGAAGTACATACCAGGTACAACAGCAGTAGTTTTCTCCAATGGGTTGAAACAACACCGTTCGTTGTGTAGTAAATACACCGTGGTTTTGTGTGTTGTCTTGCCTTGCTAACTCCGAGCGTTGAATACCGGTAAGTTCGTATCAAGTTGGTCCAAACATGAAGCACTCCTTGTAGTATTAATAGTAGCAGTAGCAGTAGTTGGGCATTGAACGCATACCGAAGTATACCGAGTAATACCTGGCATAGCGTAGCAGCTGCTTGGGAAGCCGCAAATCATTCGGCGGTCTTCCCCCCCCCCCCCCCCCTTTTTTGACAGGTGAACTTCAAAGTGAAGCGATCTAATTGGGATGGCACCGGCGACGATCAGAAGGAAGAGGAAGAGAAGAAGGACGAAGAGGTGTGTTATCGTGGTAGTGACGAAGGCACACGCCGTAGTGGAGAGGGGGAGGGGGAGGAGTGCTTGCCACATGACGCCGGGTCTGAGATACGCAAAAGAAGGGAGCCGGAGGAAGAAAATTTGTAACTATAATGGATGGGATGGAAAAATTACAATAGCCAAAACAGTCTGCCTCGTATTATATTTTGACCAAAAGACAAGAAGCACTGCAGCTGCCGGATCGGGATTTTCGTCGAAACTCATTTTTGCACGCTGTGTGTGATTCTCCGATCGCGCGTATCACTGGGTGTGTGTCCTCATTGTGGATATAGGTCGGCGACTCCCCTCAAAATTGGTGTAGCTTGTACCGGGGTCAGCAGGGTGATACAAAGACGGTCAGTCTTTAATCGCGCTGCGCACGGAAACCCGTTTTGAGGGGCGACATTTATTCGTACATGCGTAGTATCATTGGTAGATGGAACTGGAAAAACGCAAACCCACACCAAACAAGCACTATTTGACAGCAACACCAACACCGTATGTTTCATGGAGCGATCACGTGCACGAGTGGACCCACGAGCGCGAAATCAGAGGTGTAGTGCAAAGATAATAAGTGAGATGGAAACAAACTACCATCATTGCTAAACATCCATTTAGTTTACAGTAGTACAGTAGATGCCCCTCTAAAGTGCTGATAGCCGGCTGCCCGCTATAGTGTCTGTGAAACCACTTGGCACGATGGGAGCAACCAGTAGTGCCAGTATGTGGAGTAGTGCCGCTTGCAGCCATAGTGCCGGTATTTCCCTCTATGGTGCACATACCTGCACTATAGAGGACCAGGTCCATCAAAGTGCAAGTTGTCCGCTATAATGCCTGTGGAATTTCTTGGCACAGATGAGAATGACCAGTAGTGGCAGTATGCGGAGTAGTGCCGGTTGCTGCCATAGTGCGGTACTTACCTCGATAGTGCACACACCGGCACTATAGAGGGATCGCTACCTGTAGTGTGTCCTTGGCTGCTAAGGTGAAGTGAGTGCGCGTACGAGCGCGTGATGGGAACAGTACTGCAAACATACCAGATGGGATAGAAACGACACAAAAACAAAAACTATACGTAGTCTAGACCGCATCTGTTTTATTATTGTGGTAACACTAATATATACGAAGTAGATGGATTGGGACCCCCCGCCGCCGCACCCGCCGTCTTTTATGGATTAAAACAATATTAACGACGCCCTATGTCGATGGCTGCTCAGTTGCACGAGTGGACCTACGAGCGAGAGATGGGAGCGGAAGCCGAGGCACCCGAGGTCCTAGCCGCGAGGCGCGAAGCAGTCCGCCAGGCCGCAAGAAACGCGGGGATGATAGGCCTACCAACCCCGGCCCCAGCACCGCCTCCTACAGACGACTTCCCTTCCCTCTTGGGGGGTCCCAAAAAGCAAGCCACGGGGTGGGCTAACCTCGCTAACAACGCAAGGCCTCGGTCTGAGGATTTCCCCGCTCTGCACCCGGCTCGCTCTACGGGAGGGTTGGGTAGGGGAGGCGCGGGGGGGGGGGGGGGGTTCCAATTTTCGGACGGCGGTGGAAGCTTATCCTACCAGGGCGCAGGAGATTGCTATGTCCGGAGCGGGAGATGGAGGGTGGTGCTTTGACTACCCTATGCCGCCAGAGCAGGGTGGCGGAGGCGGTGGTGGCGGGGGGGGTAAGAAGGGGAAGGGCGGGGGGCAGAACCGAGTCCCGAGCATCGGGAATATGAAGCTCAAGGTGGACAAGAAGGCTGCTAAGAGAAAACAGAAGGCTGCTGCTGCCGGTGGGGGGGTTGGGGGGAGGGGGTCTGGTCTTGAAGCCCGTTCGATGTCGCCACCGCCAACAACATCGATATCGGCAGCAGCACGAGAAGAAGCGGCGGCGGCCGCAGCAATAGCAGCAGTAGCGGCAGCAGAGGCGGCGGAACTCGAACAGTTCCCCCTCGCTCCCGGCATGAAAGCACCGCCACCAACCGCGTCGTCCCAGACGCAGACTTTGGCGCAGTCCTTAGCAAGGCAGAACCTTGGGGCTTCTCGCGGTGGAGGGGGAGGCGGAGGTGGGGGGGGGGGAGGGGGGGGTTCCCCCTCGGTGGTGTTGGAGCTGAGGGAGTTGCTAGGGGAGGAAGGATTTTCGGACGTGAGGGAAATTTCTGCGAGTTACCGCGGGGGTCTTCTGATGCCCGGAGAGTACTTGAAGGCCATGGAGGAGCTGCTGCCTAAGAACCGCTTCGGGTGGGTTGGGTTGGTGTGGATGGTCGGTTGGTTGTGTTGATGGGATGGGTCTGCATTGGGTTTTATCGGTTGTGTTGGGTGGTTGGGTGACTGGGTTGGGTTGAAATTGGTGGGTTTGGTTGGTTTTTGGTTCGTTGGTTCCTCGGAGCCCATGGAGGAGTTGCTACCTTCGGACCGTTTGGTTTTAGGTTTTGGCTGGGTGGGGTGGGTTTGGTTAGGTCTGTTTGATTAGCGGTTGGGCTGGTTATAGGTTGTTTGTTTTGTTGGTGGGTTGTTGGTTGGTTGGTTGTGTTGGTTTGGCTGAGTCGATTTGTCGGATTGGTTGGATGACTAGTTTGACGGGCGGGTCAGGTTTGCTGTTCGCGGGTTTACTTTGATTGGCTGGTTGGTTGAGATGGGTTGATTGCTTTTGGTCGGGAATATGTGTGTGGTGTTCTGATCGGTTTCGCGAGTTGGATCACTTGGTTCGTTGGTTCGTTATTTATCGACCACCTGGTTCATTTGGTTTTGTGGTTTATCTTGTTGCTTGCGTTGAATCCACCCTGGCTGCCCCGTACCCTTATCCATGTCTAAACTCATCCCTCATCCCCCCCCCCCATCCCCTCTTCTCCGAAACCCAGGGAGCTATTCGAAGGCCTCATCGCCACCCTCCCCGACGAAGACAAGCGACGGGAAATGCTCGTACTTCTCGCCGCGAGCCGATCCGTCAAAGCCAAGGCAGCCGCGGCTAAAACCCCCAAGAAGAAACTCCCTCCCTCCTCCTCTTCCTCCTCCCTTTCCTCCGCCACTTCTAACGGTACCATGCCCCTGGCAAGCGCAAGAGCTTCCTCGAACTCAGCTTCGCCAACACCATCGCCGCCCCCGCCCGCGCCGGCCCCACCTGAGGAGAGTTGGCCGGGGATAGGTGTCGGTGGAACGGGGGCTAGCAGCAACGGTGGCGCTAATGGTAGCGGCGGCGGCGGTGGCAAACAGCAGAAGAATGCTAACGCTAATGGCAGCAGTGGGTCAGGGTCAGGGGTAGGGGGGTCAGGCTCGGGAAAAGCTTCTTCCGGGGGGGGCGTTAAGAAGGGTGGCGGGAAAACCGCGGGATCGGCTCCAGGAAGCGCTTCCACTTGGCTAAAGGCCATGAACAGCAAAACGGGAGGGGGCAAAACAGGAGGCACGGGTATTTCCATCGTGCGCCCCTCCACCCGCAGCGGTAGCGGGGGTAGCGGCTCCGGTGGTGGTGGCGCTGGTGGTGGCGCGTATGGGCAAAGTTCGAGCCGCCTGCAGTGTGCAAACCCCGGAGTTAGATCGGAATCGCCCCCTCCTGGGGTCCCCCTTCAGCGAAAGGGGGGTGCAGGTGACGATGATTGGAGCGGGGGAATCGAATCAGCCGGAGCATCTTGGGCTAGCCATGGAGGTTCGGGCTTCAAAGGCCAGGCTAACGGGGCGGGCGCGGCGGCCTCGGGTGGGAAGAAAGGGGTCTCTAAGATTAGCCGTGAAGATTTCCCGGGCTTGCCGGGGGAGGGAGGCGGGGGTAGTTCATCGTCTGCGGTGGGTTTAGGCTTGGGTGGTGGTGGTGGCGGTCGTGCGGATATGTTTGCGGCCGGGCAGAGGCCGTTGATTGTGTCGGCGCGTCCGCCAGGGCAGCAGCAGCAACGGAAGCAACGCGCGCCGACGGCGAATGACTTTCCCGGACTGCCAGTGCCGGCCGCAGCGATGCCGGGCATGGGGAAGGTGGATTGGGGTGGGGGGGCGGGCTCGGGCGGAGGTGGCGCAAGAGGGGGGGTAGGATTGACTGGTTCTGCGGAGAGCGTGGGTGGTAGCGGCGGCGGAGGGGGCGGGGGGGGGGGCGGCAAGGGCGCCAAGAAAAAGAACAGACAAAAGGCGGAGAAAGATGCGTTGAAAGGGATGGCCTTTGGCTTTCGGTAGGGATTTGGAGGGTAGAGGATTAGGGGTTACGGGTGGGTGCTCGGAAATAGCAGGAGCAGAAAGATGGAGAGGGGTGAGTTGAAAGGGATGGCGTTTGGCTTCCTGTCAAGCCCCGTCCTTGTGCTGTGTTTTTTGTCTTTCTCCAAAATTGTAATATTCCAAATCAAATTCCAATTTTTTTCCCAATTGTATTAAATTCCAATTTTGTTACCACCTCGGGCTGCTGGTGAAAAACCGAAAAAGCTCGAGATAGTAAGTTAGAAAATTGGGTTTTTGGGAGCAGCGGTTGATGCAGGAGAGGCGATTTCAGACCTCGGACAGGACAGATGATGATCTAGATCATGTGGATCATATAGGTCATCTACAGGACATCCTGTATCTGCTGCTATGTCTGTTATGTGCAGGATCTGTAAATAGAGGGTACAGATCAAACCCAAGAAGCACGTTCCAGATCATGCAGGTCTTACGAATCCCACCCAGTAGAAGGAGATAAGACCTCACAGATCTCCCCTCTGAAAGATTTTGATCATGAAGTGGGTATGGGTGATCTGTCAGACGCGTGGAGGATTTGTTGAATGTCGCGGAAAACACGTGCAGGGTGGGATGTGGGTTGTTCCCGCAATAGCATCAAGCACATTTGAGGACAATGATGCGGATCCTTGGTGGTAAGCGGCGGGTTGATCTTGGTACGATTTTTTTGCTAGGTCAGGGCTGGAGTGGACTGGAGTTGTTTTGGTTTGGACACGTGCTACCTGGTACGAAAAATGTGCTTCAGTTTTTCCCCTGCAATATTCTTGGCCTTAGGAGCTCTAAATCTCACCCGAGTTCTGGCTATTTTTGTTTAGTAAACTGGAAGTGCAACCCGATGATGACCAAACTGTCCCATGGCCTACTGTAGGTATACGAACAAATAAGAAGATTGAAAAACACGAAAAATGTCGTATTTCGACGATTTTGCGTTGTGGAGCCCCGTCCTTCGGAAAGCAAAAAAGCAAAAAAGTGTTACGTATATCGTAGTTTGCGTTGTTGGGTTGATTTGGTTTGGTTTGATTTGGTGTGGTTTGATTGGATGTGGTTTGGTTTGAGTCGTTCCTTTAGAGAAGAAGTTGCGTGCACGCTGCTGTTTTGTGTGGGTGTGTAGAGCAAGGACAGGGAGATAGGGAGGAACGGTGAACGCAGTATTCTGATTCTGGCCTCGTCAACTTTTTTAGTTGAAAGTTGTCGGTTGGCTGCTTTCGTGTGGGTTGACTTTTTTTCTTCTTGGAAAATGCACTTTTGACCGATCAGACCCATCCCTATCCCCCTGAAGTTTTGTGTTGTTCTCAAATCAGTGTTGTTTTCCAATCAGAAACGGAAAATACCTGTGAACGCAATGTTGTCCGATTTCCTGTTGTGTTTTTCTGCGACCGATCAATCTGATATATTTTTGCCTCAAGCTATTAAATAATTGTTTTGCCCAACAATGGAGAAAACAAAAAAACCAAGCAGCGCCACTCTTCCTTCTCCCCTGCACAAAGCGTTTTTTTTTTTATTGTGGTTGATGGTGTGTTCAATGCCTTGCAGCGTCAAGTGTGATGATCGCTCCGCATCGTCAGGGATGGTGCGCGGAAATGTTTACGGTACAGTACTCGTCCCTCTATAGTGAGGGTCTGCGCACTTTAGAGGGAAATACCAGCGCTATTACGGCAACCGGCACTGTTCTGCACACTGACACTACTCTACAGCAGTTGTTTATTTCTGCGCCGAGCGACTTCGCAAGCATTATACAGGGCAACCGGCACTATACAGGGACCACTACTCTGTATACTTCGAAGTACAACTTGGACCAGCTTCGACACAATGGTAGATACCCATATGAGCGTGCGGGTTGCGTGCATCGTGCGAAAAGTGGAGGTCATTCTCGCGCCAACGACATAATCATCATGATCATCATCATCCCATGATATTTCTAAGGACACTCCCTTGTCCACGTATTTTTAATATTGTCGTTTCCAACGTACAGGGTGCGAAGCGAAACACCCATTACCCTGTGGCACCTCAGGGTAATACCTGTCTCCGATCTCACCACGCCCACGCTTACAGTCAAACGCCTGCTACGATACAGGTGCACCTGCAAAGCATTGCTTGTCTTAGACACTATGTAAGACATGATATAAGACGCATGTCCCTACTTAATCAAACACTGATGTGGGAGAAAAATAAAGCTGCTACCGGATAAAAATCCCATGGCCCATTTAGGTATACAACGAGAATCATGCGAAAAAAATGGCCTATTATTTATTCTTTCTTCGACGATAGTATTAGTAGGTTAAGGAGCCCCGTCATTCAGAAACCATTTTTGCCAAAAAACGGTATACCTATATCGCAGCACGTGCCAAAGTTCGTGCCGACTCTCAGGACACACCCCACGGTAGCAGTGTGCTGCGCCATTGTTGTTTCCCTCCAAGTTTCTTGGCTTGAAGAGCTCTATAGTCTATACCTCGCCACAATCTGTTTCTTTGAGTAAACTGAGAGTGAGTGCAACTCGATTACCACCAAACGAACCCATGGCCCGCTGTAGTAGGTGTAATGATTCATCCCACGGTCCACGGGGAGTTGCACTTTTTGAGCCAAACGCGTCCGGCCGGGGGGGTGAGCTCCTCAAATAAATGCGGAACACTTTCGGTTAGTCTAGTATTATAATGTGATAATGTTACGAGTGTGCGTGTTTTTTAAGGACTACCAACTAGCGCATATAACTGATGGTCGCGGGTCGCATGAAGGGATGTCTTGGACAGGCATGTTTCGGGTGGGTTCGAGATATTGAGCTCTTTATGTTAGGAGCTCAGAAATTTCTTAGAATCTGCTGCACCCCTACCCCGTGGGATGACTCAACCATCGTATCGACCCTGATGAAGCTAAAACAAGCGCTAGGAGGGCAAGAGACCAACCGTGCCACCACAGCGGCGGGGTGGCACGCTTCCATCCTGCATAGAAGCAGGGAGGCCTGCCTCACCTGGGGTTAGGTTAGTTGTCTCCCCATAACTCACAAATGCCACGCCTTCACCGGAAACCCGACATGTGGGCCCAACCACACCGTCGCAACATCCCCCCTAGCTGTGGGCGCCCAAAAGATCAAGGCCAGCCACGCGATATTCCAGACGATGCTGGCTAAACTCTCCTCCCGGCTCGTCGTTTTCTTTGCGCTCCTTGCTTTCTTCGCCTATTTCGTGTTTCGTTGGTAGTCCACACCGGTTCCTACTTGTATCCTCACGCTGAGGAATTCCCCAGCAGTAGGGGGGTTGGGGTTAGCGAGTATACGTCAACCGCTCTGTAGAAACTGGGGCCAAAGTCTGCAGTACGCGAAAACCAGGCTGGAATCATTGTGTGGCCAAAGTCTGCAGGAGTACGCGAAAACCAGGCGGAAATCGTTGTGTGAGACAGGGGGTTGTGTGCGTTCTACGTTACCCTATACCTGGTATATAAAACAGCTTTTCCCATGTTTGGTGTGAAGGTTGGGTCGCAATTCCTTGACCAGGGTTAGGAATTTTATTGCTTAAGCCAGAGAGACCTGTGCACCATAGAATGGTCCTCACTTTGGGAAGAGGTTAAGACATCTCACTTTAGGAGGAGTTACGACATCTCCTCACTTTAGGAGGAGGTTAACACAACTCCTCACTTTGGGAGGAGGTTAAGACATCTCCTCACTTTGGGAGGAGGTTGAGACATCTACTCACTTTGGGAGGAGGTTAACACAACTCCTCGCTTTGGGAGGAGGTTAAAAGACATATGTCCGCACTTTGGAAGGAGGTTAAGACATCTCATTTTGGGAGGAAGTTAAGACATCTCCTCACTTTAGGAGGAAGTCAAGACATCTCCTCACTTTGGGAGGAGGTTAAGACATCTCCTCACTTTGGGAGGAGGTTGAGACATCTACTCACTTTGGGAGGAGGTTAACACAACTCCTCGCTTTGGGAGGAGGTTAAAAGACATATGTCCGCACTTTGGAAGGAGGTTAAGACATCTCATTTTGGGAGGAAGTTAAGACATCTCCTCACTTTAGGAGGAAGTCAAGACATCTCCTCACTTTGGGAGGAGGTTCAGACATCTTCTCACTTCATCAGGAGGTGGTTAAGACATCTCTTAATCATGTCTTAGACAAGACACACATGTCCTTCTTGACGCGAAAACTGATTTCGACAAAAACTAAAACTGCTACCGGATGAAAAATCCAATGGCCTATAGTCTAGGTAGACAACGAGAATCATCATGAAAAAATTAATGGGGCGTGTTTTCGACGATTTTGGGTTAAGGAGCCCCGTCATTCAGAAACCATAAGAGGCGAAAACTGCTGCCTCTAACGTAGCGCGTGCCCATGTGCACATCTCGAACACATCACACAGATCATACACAGATTATGTATAGATCATATAGATCATATCTACGGTAGACGCTATAGCTGCCGTCATGAGATGCTGTTGTGCAGGGTCTACGTGTATGGAGTAGTCTATAGATCCAACCCCGCCAGCATGTGTTAGATCATGCAGATCGTGCGGTCCTCGCCCAGCAACATGAGCTAGATCCTACAGATCTTCCTGCAAAATCTAGATCATCAAGCGGGGATAGATAGATCATCTGTCCGACGTGTGAAATATTGGACGGTATTATAGCATCCCCATCACAGACGATTCAGCCAGCGCGGGCTGACCAGGGAAGACGGGGATGGTCCGAAGTGACGCAGGGAGAGATCTATTATGCGACAAGAACGCAGCACGATCATGCTTGTTCTGATGCTACCCCGCTATTTGTTGCTTTTTAGGTGGATGTTGGTACCATCAGGAAATCACATCCCAAAGGGCCATTTCGTTTCATCATCTTCGACACCTGCTTCTTGTTCAAACCGCTTCACACGTCGTCAGATAGATCAGATCCATCCCCCATTAATGGTATTTCCCTTGCAGGGCATGCATGCAGATAGATCCTGCTTTATAGATTATGTCTGCATGATCTAATAAGACAGGTTATGCTGCCCGGTGAGAGCCGGATCATCTGCATGATGCCGGGAAGGTTTCCTGGATTATATATGTTCCACACACATGCTGCACAACAGATGGCATGGTGTGGTATGGTATGGTATGGTATGGTATGGTATGGCATGGTATGGTATAGTATGGTATGTTATGGTATGGTATGGTATGGTATGGTATGGTATGGTATGGTATGGCATGGTACGGTATGGTATGGTGTGGTATGGTATGGTATGGTATGGTATGGTATGGTATGGTATGGTATGGTATGGTATGGTATGGTATGGTATGGTATGGTATGATGGGAAAACCCATGCTCAAGGTCAGCTTGCTCGCGTGGGCCACCTCATGCGGGGGCCTTGGTTGCGCGGTGGCAGCTGATAAAAGAGATGTCCCAGATGTTGATCAATATGTAGAAAAATCCGTTATATTATTGTCGCGTATCCGAGTATATTATCACAATGGAGACATGGGATGAGTCAAGATCGGCCAGAAGCCGCCCACAAATCAGGGGCAAAAACTGGACCAAATCAAGACTGATATAAAGGGCGTACCCCATCGGAATCAACCTAGAACTAAACATACCGTAGAAGGCATGTTTCCAGCGGGGTGGCTGACATTCTGACAACACACCACCATCCAATAGAAAACACTCATTTCCCAACAACATATATCCTGTATCGCTCGTACATACGTGAAAATCATGAATCTTGTGTCCGTAGATTACAAAACTATACGGCTCATCGGGCAGGCTGCAAGTACTAGATATTTTATGGTATGGGATGGTAAGGTATGGTATGGTACGGTATGCGCCATCCCACGGTAGGAGTTGCACTTTATTGCGCCAAACGTTTCTGACCGGCTATGTATGGTATTGTAGCATCATACTCTCGTGTTGCTACCGAGTTTGAGCTATCATATTATCACATCATACTATCATATCATACTATCATATCATACTATCATATCAATCTATCTTACCATACTATCATATCATATTATCACATCATACCATCATATCATACTACTATCATATCATACTATCATATCATGCTATCATATCATTGTTAAGATACAATGGCCCGCGGGAGGTTTTTCGCATGACTTCTCCCTTGTGTTAGCGCCTGTGTTCCCCTCCATATCGACGGGGGCTCGCCTCGCCATAGTACCTTTTTCTGTGGTTGGTTTGCCGTAGAGCCTTTCCTCTCCCCCCTCGCCACACCGGCGACATGCGGCAGGTTCTAGAGCCTTTTCTGCCCCCCCCCGCCACACCGGCGGCATGCGGCAGGTATTTGATGGGTGACTTTTGCGTTGTTGTAGGGTCTGCGTTTCTTTCAACTGCTTTTCGTCGCGTGTTCCTGGCTCGATAGCCAGTCCGTTGGAGGTGTGGGAGTGGGTTTTGAGGAGCCGCATCTTCGACTCATGGTCTAGTTCGTAGAACCGGAGTTTCCCCGAATCTCCCATATTTCTGTATATGCGACTTATCAGGGTGGGCTAGTGTTAAGATACGGCCTCGAAAGGCCTGTAAATATCCGAATATGAAATCATTTGGATGGGTTTCGTATGATAAGGTTGGCGTTTGATATTCGGGAAAGTTAGGAAATAGATCGGAGGCACGTGCCTCCGATCTCAGAAGCTATCCGGGGCTTTGGTGGAAACGAATAAAGCTACGTCTCTACGAAGGAAAAGAACGTGAGTACTCTCCGAGGACCTGCTCAATTGGCAGACCTGCAGGGGGCACTCTGTGTCCCCACCTATAACTTCACATCATGCTATCAGATCACACCATCATATCATACTAGTCATATCATACTATCATATCATACTATCATATCGTATCATATCATATCATATCATATCATATCATATCATATCATATCATACTCGCACCAGTGACTATACCTCACGGGCAGAATTGCACGATCAGGCGCTTTTTCTTGCGCGATTCTAAACCGCAATCAGCGTGGAACGCGTAGAGTAAGACAGGATACACTACTCTTGTTTCCTGCATGCCCCGTAGATCACGTGGTTCATTACATATGTCATATACTACCGTGCGATATATACGTACGTGCCGAATCCTGGATCCCGCGTCAGCCTTCCTGCACACTAATGATTCCGAATCGCACAACAATTATTTGAAATAACGGAAATCAGACTTTTGATACATCAATAAACTAGAGATATATAGTCTAACTTTTCCGCAGAGATAAATAGACGGTTTGCCTATGGCTCATGCAGATAGCGGATACCTAGTGGAACACTGCAACACTACCTAGGCTAACTAAGGCACACAGAGATTAAGACCGCGAAGGAATAACAGGAGGAGGCTCATGTCCGGTTGAGCAGGTCCTCGGAGAGTACTTGTACTCACTTTATTTTCCTTCGTAGAGACGTTGCTTTATTCGATTCCACCAGAGCCCCGGATAGCTTCTGAGATCGGAGGCATGTACCTCCGATCTATTTCCTAACTTTCCCGAATATGAAACGCCAACCTTATCATACGAAACCCATCAAAAAGATCTCAAATTCGGATAATTACAGGCCTTTCGAGGCCGGAGCTTAACACTCACTCGCGCGAGTGACCCCCGAGCCGCCGCAACAAAGAAAGGCCGAAAGAAAACAACGTAATCCTAACCCTAACCCTATCGATTAACTAAATGTTAAACAATTACTGGAACTATCACTATCGGCTCACTATATGTTTAAGAATTAGTGGGGTGTTAGTCCGTTTGACCACTTTTGTGAAAGGTTAACCAATAATAGCTTACCCAAACCAAGCCTTATAACTACTTACAACACTTTCCCACCCTGAAACGGCGGGATGATAGCAGGTCGGCCGGATGTACGGGCGGACTGTCAACATATCCGAGCGGTTTCATTTCCTGGGTATATATACCGGGGAGAGTATTTTTCAAGGTTCGACATGGAGGAAGAAGTCTGAAAAAGTTTGTTATGGTGGATGATGGGATTCGAACCCACGACCCAACAAAAAACATAGACCTGCCGACGACGTCATTTGTTAAGGAGTTGGTGGGGTATTGGTCCGTTTGACCACTTGCAAAAGGTTAACCCATAGACTAATAGCTTACCCAAACTAAGCCTTTATAAAACATACAGTAGTGTAGTATTCTTACGAAGATTTTTATTATAGGTCGGGTTGCGCAAATGAAATGTCTTCGATTTCATGCTTCGGGTGAGATATAGATGTTTGTGACCACATGTTGGGAGCTCAGAAACTTCTGCTGCACCCTTTAGTGTGGGATAACTCGTGCTATTGTTTTTACTATTACTAGTATTATTATGTCAAAACGATAGCTATATTGTGTTGTCAGGATCTAGTAGTGTAGATGAGACGCGTGCTGCGCTACACGTAGCACGTTTTCATGGAAAAAAAAATCTGGGTGTGGCAGGGCTCGTTAACCCATCTTGAGCCGAAATCGCGCATAAAGTTTCATTCTTGTTTCGCAAAATTATTGGTTTGTTACATCTAGAGGCCACAAGTATTTCCCATCGGCTTGGACGTTGAGTTCGCTCAAAATCTTGATTTTGATAGGTGAAGGGGAGGTTGAGTATGTCTACGTGCGGGTACTTCCCCGAGGTCCTAGAGTCATCGGGAGCCTGTTCTGTGTCCATGGAATACATGATGGCGGTGAGTTAACACGATACCAACAACAGTATCAACAACAAATGCATCAACAGCACTGACGCATCCTTGCCGCACGTTCCTGTGCCGTCACCATCCCGCTGCAATTTTCTCCCCCGCCCCCCATTCGGCGTATTTCTACGCCGTTAGCTTCCTTTACGCTGGAGGCCTACACCGTTTCAAACCTTCATTTATTTCCTTGACTTTTTTGGGAGTGAGAGGAGATTTTTTTAGAGCTCCTTTATCACTTTTCGCCCATGAACTACTTTCTGAGAACGACGAGGCCTTCCTGGCCCATATTAACCCAAAATCGTCTTAGGAATCAAATTTAATGTAATTATCGTTCTTATTCTGCAAAAAACGGTTATTTTGTATACCTGGGCCACGGGCTTGGTCATCGGATTGCACTTTCAGTTTACTCAAAATCAGTTTTTGGGCTCGAGGCGTAAGAGATCCTCAAGTCTACAGCTCCAGGACCACGGCTGGCTACGCTAAGAGGGGTAAGAGGGGTAAGAGGGTTCCCGTCAGGGTCTGGTTTTCCAGCGGCGCAGAGACAAGACCCTCGCACGAGCGCCTACCCCATTTTCATTCTTGTTATTTCATAGTTCGTTTGACGGGGTATTCACGGCGATGGACCGTTTTGTTGCACCTGCACCGCGCAACAAAAACAACGGTTTTAGTCCATTGTTCAACAAGACAGAGGGAGCCACTCTTGCGCGAGTAGCCTAAACCGCGTAGTAAAAATCGGAGCACCCGCCCTGCCGTACACTTGGAACCGGGGGGGGGGGGGGGGGATACGGCACCCTCTACACCGTAGATTGTATCATGATCTAGAAGATCGTAGAATCTATTGATTGTTGACAGATCAAACCTAGATCGTGCCCTACCCGACGTGCGAAACCATTCAAAAGGGACACACATATTCGTTTCACCATCCTGAAAACAGAGTACACCTTATTCTTCAGCACACTTCTTGCTTTCCCCTCTCCACCGCTCCACCACCCTTGCTTGTTGCACCCGCTTCATGTACATTCGTACACCCTCCCCGTCTAGCCCCTCCCCAGTAATGCCTCGGCTAAACAAGGGAAACTCTCAGAAAGTTATCTCCATACTCCTGATTTCGCTGTTCCACCTTCATGTACATTGGTACACCCTACCCCTCCCCTCCCTCCTAATGCCGCCGCAGAAAAAACAAACCCAAAAACATTGTTAACCCAACAGCTACTACATAAGAAACATAAGGAATAAGAAACGCAAGTTATAAAAAAACATAAGAATGTCCGCCCGTGTCCCTTCTACCTCTCCCGGCCTCTCTCTCCCTCGATTATAGATACACACGACCGTCCCTCCCATATCGGTGTCCAGCATACCATTCTACAAATTCATCACAAGGACATTTTTTTTATTTTTGGGGCGGATTTATTTCCTTTTGGCGGACTAGTAATAGGTGGCGCGACGGAGTGTTTTCTTCGTAGACCAGGTGGTACTGGTGGTGACGGGGTGTGGTAGGGGAGGGTGGAGGGGGGTGATAATCGGTTGTCATACCCCACCGCAAGAGACTAACACAAGCCAATAGAGGAGCAAAACATCAGGCACTCGGCGCACACTACAGCAACGCGACAAGACCCCCCCCCTCCCAACCCCCCCCATCTCGGCTCGCTACTGCTGTGGGCCATCTGCTCAAAAAGAGCAAACACAACAGAGAGAGGGCGGTGCACTAATTTGTAGCTTGCCGTATGATAGCCACTTGACCATTGCCCGCGCAATTCCTTTCGAGACGAAGCAAAGCACCCCGCGTCAACACAGCCACCTAACGGGGGGTGGGGGGGGGTGGGGTTCAGGCCAATCCCCGTGTCATCATAGCCACCTAACAAACGGGGGGGGTTAATACGGCCAAGACCCCGCGTGACCAGAGCCACCTAAAAAATCGGGGGGGGGGGGGGTTGACACGGCCAAGACCCCGCGTGAACAGAGCCACCTGAAAAAGAAGGAGGACACTACGGCCAAGACCCCGTGTGAACACAGCCACCAAGGGGATGTTAAAACCAAGGCCCCACATGAACACGCCTACTTGATAGAACAAAAACGTGTGTGTGTGCTGAGGCCACTCGCTACACCGCATGGACACGCCCATGGAATGAAACCAAGAACGAGGTTCCAAGACGATGTTCGGGGAACGACCTTGCGGGACACAGCGCGAATAAAAACAACGAAAAAAATAAACAAAGAGCCAAAAAAAAAATCTTCACTCCCCCGCTATAGGAAAAAGGTGTTAAAAAAAACAACCAATCCCGCTAGAATCTTGAAAAAAGAAAACACCAAAACACCCACCCGGCATAAAAAAGTATACACCACGTACTACTGTATTATGTAAACTAGAGCGGCAGACAATACCCACGATTATCGCACCTATAATACGGTGATGTTAAAAAAAGGGGGGGGGAAAGGAAGCAAACAACGAGTGAGTGCTGCTACTTCATTTCGTTCGCGATATCAATCAACCATAGATACGCCAACCATGAGGATGGGGAAATGGGGGGGCGGCATCATCCGGCGACGCCACATAGTAGGAAGATGAGGCCTACCACACAATCCCCCACGCCACATAGTAGGAAGATGAGGCCTACTACACTATCCCCCTAACGTCTGCCTGCCAAGCAAAACGAAGCCAACCTGCTAACCCTGCTTCAGCTAGAGGATCTTACGTTCTCATTGTTTGCCGCCAAGGGCTAGAGATAAAGCCAACGTGACCAAGTCATCGTCACCCCCTCGAGAAAAAAACCCACGCAAACACCGATTTTCCCCCTGTAGCAGCCCCCTCCCCCCCCCCCGTTCAAGCACAACTACGTTAGGGAATCGCGGCTTGACGCCCTTGACCGACGGCCCCCACACCAAAACTAGTATGTTGGAGTCGAAACAGACCTCGACGCCCTTGATGGCCCGCCTCCGTCACCACACTAGTATGCTAAGGCCAAACCACGCTTTGACGCCCTTGACCGAGCGCCCCGACACAAAGCATAGTATGTTAACGCCAAAAGAGCCCCTGACGCCCTTGACGGACCGCTAGATCACCACACTAGTATGCTAAGGCCAAACCACGCTTTGACGCCCTTGACCGAGCGCCCCGACACAAAGCGTAGTATGTTGACGCCAAAAGAGCCCCTGACGCCCTTGACGGACCGCTAGAACACAAAAGCTAGTACGAAAAGGACAAAAAAGAGGCTGTGATGCTGCTGGGGGGACGCGGTCCGACTCTTGACCGACCGCGCCGACGCTAAAGCTAGTACGTTGAGGCCGAAATCTCTAGATGAGGATCTATCTGATCTGGCCCAAGATCTAATCTGACCCAAGGTCTAATCTGTCCCAAGATATGATATGTTCCAAGATCTGGATCATGATACAAGGGTCTATCTGATGTGTCCCATTATCTGATCTGTCCCATGCCTCGCTAGGACAACCATGCCGAACAGTACGCAAGATAGCGCATATATCAATTGCCGCTGCATATACCATGTAACCTCCATCCCAGAGACGCTTGGTCAAGAGACATATCAATTGCCGCTGCATATACCATATAACCTCCATCCCAGAGACGCTTGGTCAAGAGACACAGTCTCGGAGACAAAATCAGAAAACAAAGACAGCAAACAAAAAAAGCTGGAAGCGAAAATGAAACAGAGACTGAGCCCATAAGAAACAAAAGAAGCCGAACAAAAGACAGATATTCTGCCCATAATAACCAAAAAAAGAGGGGATCCGCCCACCCACCCGCCCGCCCGCCCGCTCCGCTCAAACAAACAAACGCCCCCAGACACATGAAAGCAGATTTTTTAGCCGATACAAACACACTCTATACCGGCGAATGCGAAAACGATACATACACACACGACGCGCACACAAACTGTGCGCATTGAAATCGGTTCTGTTCGTAAAACGGGGTCGATTTAAACAAAAAAAAACGAAATATTAAGCCACCGAAAAAGCTCAATGAACCCTGTGGATAGGAAGGCCACACGAACCGATACCCTGACAGACGTGAAGCAAACAGGGCCATTTACGGGTCGGGTCAAACCTCGCGGTTCGGTTCCGGTCGGGCCGGGTCGGGTCACGGTGCCCCCGACCCGACCCGTGAGATTTTGATATCAAGCCGATCCGACACACGCGGGTTGGATCATGAACCATGAACAACGAACAAAAAAAAAATACCATGAGAGGAAATGCACGCATCATCAGCAAAGGAGACCTTGAAAAAAGCCAACCAAGACAGCGGAAACCCATTAGATAATCCGAGCCCTAAAACTCCCCGGGAAACCTCCAAACCATGGCCGCTATTCTGGTGGAAACCCATGTCATATTTCAAGTGAAAACCGATAGACAAAACCTACCGAAGAAACTCAAACCAAGGCATACCAGCCATATTTAAATGAAAACGCAACAGAAATCAAGGCATAACACTTGAAGAAAATGTCAAAAAGCAGGGTACGTATATGCATGGAAACGCATCAGAAAGCAACAACTTAAACACCCCCAGACACATTCGAACCACGGCATGAACAGACGGATAAGCACAACATTAACCAATCAAAAGGCATATACCAGATATACAGCTGGGGAATTGCATCAGAAATCGGGACAAAAAACAGAAAATAAGGTAAACCGAGGCTGCAGGAGGCATGGGCGGTCAAACGCACACTTCGTACTAAATCGGGTACTACCAATGCATTCAAAGGTTGCGTACGAGACGCATCCACCCCGCTCCACTCTTACTTAACTCGAAGCGCGTCAACCGATATGCAAGAAAGTACGCACAAGGTTCGGAAGTCCGCTTCGCACTCGGATATTCGTAGGATCCAGCTCACCCTTCATGCGACTCGCCGAGCACCGCACAGGCGTTTCGCGCTTGGTGCGCGCAATGCCTGCCTGGTCGGTGGAAACCCGACATGCTCTACACCGGCAATGGAGGGATACGAGGGGCTATGGTTTAGACTACGGTTCTCCTTGAATATCGAGTACACCCGCCCCCCGCGCGCCCCCCCGTGTTAACCACTCTAGAACTGCTCTAGAACTGCAGCCACGTTGATTTAGGACAAACCGCTTGGAACCAGAGTGTCATGATGCCTGCAGCCCAAAAAAGGATGAAGTAAGAGAAATTTTACAGGGGCAACCACCCGGGTATAGTATCCGAGTATGCCTACCCAGGCATTACAAAATCTCCGAGTATGGCCATTACAGGATCACTCAATCATTTGGTACATATCATACTCGAGTACAACATACTCGAGCCCGTCCAAAAGCGAACACAACACCAAACCGGCGGTATGTTAAAAAAGCTAAATACTCCAGTATCCCACCCGAGCATGACCATCGAAGGGTAAATACTCTTGAGGATACTCGCCCGAGGTCCCTACCTGAGTATGACCATCGAAAGGTAAATGCTCTTGAGGATACTCGCCCGAGATCCCTACCTCCCCGAGAATGACCAAAACAACCATGCATAGGTCTTATACCCAAGTACCCAAGACATACACCTGTATACCGTATTAAACACTTCTCTGAATAGAGCAGAAAAGAGACCGACCCCGATCAAACACGACGTGGCGTCCCAATTTACTCCCCGCCCGTCTCCCCCTCACTCGACCGCTACAAGTGTAAATTTGAAAATCGCGAGAACCACGTTCGAAAACTGAAATTTGGTACTCGAAAATCGAAAGTTCGTACTCGAAATTGGAAAAGAACTGGCAATTGATACGTGAAAATTTGAGGTTGACACTTGAAAATTGACTCTTCCCTCAGTTTTTCCTGTGGTGCACCCACTGCTGCTACTGCCGCTCTTCCTCTCTCCCGCTCTGCCGCTGCTTCTCTTAACCGAAGCGCCATGTACTCTCTCGCTGCTTTGAATCAGACTCTCTTATCTCATTGGCTGAATGAAGCAAGACTCTCTCATCTCATTGGCTTAATAAAGTAAGGCTCCCTCATCTCATTGGCGAAAGGAAATGCTCTATTATGTCATTGGCAGAATGCAACAAGACTCTGACCAAAAAAAGCAACTCTCTTTGGTTGAAGTAAAGGTTCACTCATCCCATAGGCTGAAAGAAGTAAAGCTCTTTCATACTGTTGACTGAATGAAGCGAATCTCTCTTATCTCAATAGCTGAAGTCAACGCTCTCTCATCCCATTGGTTGAACAAAGCATGGCTCTCCCATCCCATTGGCTAAACGCAGTAAAGATTTTCTCATCCAACTGGCAGGCGAGGTAAGGCCCAACTGCCAAAAAAAGTAATGAGTTATCGCCTCATTGGCTGAACAAATCCAACCAAGGCCAAGGCTCAGGTATGCCTCTTTCATCTCATTGGCTGCAAAAAGCTTGCATTATCCCATTGGCTCAAACAGTAAGTAAAGCTCCTGTTATCCCATTGGCTGATAAAAGGCTCTATTTTGTCTCATCGGGATCGGCTGAAAAAAACTTCTATAATCTCATTGGCTCAATGATTCCAACGGTAAGGCTTTTTCATCTCATTGGCGGAGAAAACGAACCGGCAAATCTCGTAGGCTGAGTACGGGACCTGCAATTTCATTGGCTGACGCACGCAGCCAACGATCTCATCGGCCAAAAAAAAGGAGACAACAATCCCATTAACTGAAAAAAAAAAAAACCCACTAATTGGCTATTGGCAGAGGTAAGGACCCAGAGCCCTAGTCAAGACCTCCGAATGTTCGGCCCACAAAAACGCGATTATGCCATTCGCTGAAACAAAGGTTCCACAACATCATTGGTCGAAATCAAGAAACCAGCAGTCTCATTGGCTAAGGTAAGGAACCAGCTCCCTCGTCAAGACCTCCGGGTCATCCGCCCACTTGGTCGCAGAAATCCAGGCTTGCTGCCCTTCGTCCTCTCTTTCCAGCAAAATCTCAGCTCCAACCGTTACCGCTGATGCACGCCCTCGGGACAGCGAGTTCCTACAAAAAGAGGCGTTACCAAACACGGGTAGGGTAGGGAAGGGGGGGGGGATGTTGGAAATTTATTGTTCAGGAGCAAACCACGGCTAAGTAGACTACCACCGCAATCCTTTCCGAAATCCATTGATACATACCGAAAAGGCGACGAGCGCGATCTAAACAAGCGTCTAGAAAAAACTTGAGGCAACAATCCGAGCATCGTCATGCTTGGCGCTTGCCTCACAGCTTCCTGCGCTGCAGTTGGAACACATCCACACCACCATCTAGGATTGATTCATGTGGCCGATTTTGTAAATGTCCGTTTTCGGGGTATTTTTTCGCGTCTTAAGTCCCAAAAGGGCTAGTTTGACGAATTTAGAAAATCGACAACCGGTTTATACGAAAAGCACCCCTTAACTTCTCAAGAGCCCCAAGACCCCTCCCCATACTAATTCCAAGTAATTTGTCGAAAAAAAACGGGCTTCCATTTGCAAGGCGTTAAGAACTGCACCAACGCTCTTGGGTAAAAAGTGCTTGGAGCTGGTGTGGGACCATTCTTAACGTGGAAAACAGCTGAACTAAAAACACACACCACTCCACACCACACAGTAAACTTGAAAAAAGTAAAATAAAATAACAACAACCACACACACGAAAAAGTGCCAGCAAGAAAACGAAAAAAAACCAGCATCGGTGCGCACACCTGTCTCAGGCCGTTAACACCGAGCACCTCAACATGAAACTGGTCACCGAGCCACTTAGGCAGCACACATAACAAAAAAAAAACAACCCCAAAAAAAGCAACAACAATAAAAACACCCCCCCCCCCAAAAAACGAAAACAAAAAAACAAAACCAAACGACAAATCTCCAAAAGAGCCTCGGGTACCCACCACACACACGTGTGTCAGGCCATAAACAACCGGGCACGCTAACATTCACCCAGTCACCGAGCCACTCGGGCAGCACACAAAAAACACCACCACCACCACCACCACCAACAACAACAACAACACCAAAATCAAACCACGAAAAACGCACACACAACACCACAAAACACGGGAAAAAAAAAAAAACTCAAGGGAACACTTGGCACACCTGTGCTGCAGGCCGTCAGCACTGGGCACCCTGACTTTCACCCTGTCGCCGAGCCACTTCGGCAGCAGCTTCTTCAGGTCCTTCTCCAATCTCATCCCGAGGCCCTCGAACCCAGCAGACCCCCCCACGACCACTACGTCTCCTAGCATCAGCGTCTTCGAGTCGTGGTCCTGGGTGGACAGTGCATCAACCACTACGGCAGCGAGGCCTTTCGAGACGCCACCTTCCTTCCACAGTCCAGGCTAGAGCAAATTACATGGGACGGAACGGGGGGGGGGGCGGGGGGATGGCACAATGAAGGTGTGTGAGAATTTTCGTCGTCGGCATAAATATATACGGGGGATGAATCAAGAGAGCCCCCTGAATGCAGCGCGGCGCTTCACCCGCATACCTGTTAGGCGCACGGTGCAGGGGGTACTCATTTAATGCATGACGGTAGTCGGACGCCATTTTTTCTTGTTGATTTTTAGTTCATCTAATCTAGTACATCTAGAACTTTTTTTTCGCGCGATCTTTTTCTCCTCCCTCCCCCGACGTAACTCCGATCCGGGGTCACTACGAAGCAGGCTCTTCTCCCCCCTCCCCACCACTACGATCGTGCGTGCCTCCATTTTTGTCGCAAGGCTCCAGCCCTTTCTTCCCTCGTCGACTCGGATCGAAATGCCATAGCGTACTCATTTTATGAATAACCGCAGTCGTCCGACTATAGACCCTCGCACCCTTACATGGCCGGGACGGGACGGGGTGATGGGGGGAGACATTATCGGGACCTCTACCTTCAACGGGGTCTCAGCCACTCGCGAGAGGGGCTATTTGGCTACACTACCCACCTTGTTTGCCTCGTTTCCGGCCTTAACGCCATAAGAATCGAAACCCGGGTTTTTCGCGGACAAACTGCCGTATAACATGGAACACAACACAGCCCCTACGATAAATTTGAGAGTGAATTTTTGCCCAAACCCACGGGAGAACACACAGCGAAAACGACATTTTCGGGAAGATGTCATCGACGTTTTTCCATAGGCGCATCGCTCGTGCTCACCCTCTCGCCAATGTCGACCAACGCAGCCTCGAAAAATGTCCGAGGGGACGTGTGATCTCACGTATTACACGGCACGTATTACACGGTAGTCGGAGCTCGGCCGCAAAATGAGCGATCGAGAGAGCATTTTTTCAAGGGATCATCATCACGGGTGTGGGGTGTCTTCACGGTATAGAAGTCGGATCGGGTCAGGATGACCCATCCGACCCATTGAGGTATTCAACATCTCCTGGCCCTACCCTACCCGACCCGCGAGTTTGAGAAAATTTCCTGATCCGACCCGCGGGCCGAAATATGACCGGTCAAAAACCCTACCTGGTAGATTTTTCGGCTAAGGATCGGTCGGTGATAACCGATGCCAGTCTTATTCCGAGACAAAACACCAAACATTCAGATCCCCTTATATCTATAATATATTAATACGTTTGTATCGCTAGTATACAGTATACAGCATCATGGAGCATTAATTAGAGTATTAATTAGAGTACTAATTAGAGTATTAATTAGAGTATCAGTAGGAGTGCCCGATTCAGGCGGCGGTGTGGTATAGCGAGCAATACGACCGCCTTAAATCGGGATACCGCCTTATATAGGGATACCGCCTTATATACGGATACCGCATTATATAGGGATACCGCATTATATAGGTATACCGCATTATATAGGGATACCGCCTTATATAGGGATACCGCCTTAAGTAGGGATACCGCCTTATTGGTGGACCCCTACGTACTGTGTGTATCATACTATGTACCAGGTACCAGGTATGATACTATTACAGCAATTATACAATACTTTGGACAACACTGTCAATATAAATATATATATATATACGAGTATATATTTTCTTTTTCTCACACTTCTACTTTCCAGCTTCTGGACAGGCCGTGGTCACAGGTGTCGCCCCTTCTCCCCCCCGGTTCTTGCCTTCCATTTTTATCGCGCATAGGGTTCAGCCATCCCACTGCTCGTCGATTTTTCATCGAGTGCTGATATATACGAGTATGATTCCTTAATACCGCAACATTGGTGGAAAAAAAAAGCTACAGACCCAGGGATACACGAAACAAAAACACCACTGCACTTTTTTTTCAGGCCCAGACAGGGAGGAGGAGGAGAGGTGGGGTTTACTAACCCCAGCAAAGCAAATCAAGAAGATAATGCCATTTCTATCGAATCGAAAAGAAAAAAAAACGCAACAATCTGGTTTGTTTTTCATTTCGACATTTCTACCGTAAAACTGTGGCGTCTTTTGGTCGTGTTCCCGTGGGCTAACCTGGAAGATGATCTCGGGAGCGTGGAACCTCTCGCGGCCGATGTCGATCTGCAGCTCGTTTCCCGACTTGAGCGTAAAAGTCTTGGCCTTTAAGACCGGTCTGTCACTCTCCTCCCTGTCAAAGGTGCTGCTTGTTGCCCAAGCACCGCAGACATGCAAAGAGGCCCCCCAAAAAAAACGGAACCGAGAAAGTCAAGAGTTGTCATCATAACGAAACAAAAGACCAGTAGAAAATGCAGCCACATAGCATGGGGGAAGACGGGGGGGGCGGGGCGGGGTTAAGTTGCCCGACTTGAGCGTTAAAGTCTTGGCCATTGTGACTGTCTTGCCACCGTCACTCCGGCAAACGCTGCTATCGCTAAGCACCGCAGACACGCAAAAAAGATAAAAAAAAAAGAGGACCCGAGAGACTTAAGATAGTAATAGAACAACGGCGTCACCAAACAAAGGAAAAAAATAAAAAAAATAACAATATAATTTTCGTGGGTTTCCGATCAGATACGGCAGGGGGGGGGGAGGGGGGAGGGGGTGGCAGGGTTGTTCGACTCGAGCGTGAAAATCTAAGCCCGTATAACCCGCCTTGCCACTGACTGTCTTCCTGTCGAGATCGCTGTTGCCATGCGCCAGGCATAAAACAGACAAAAAAAACGGTGTCGGGCACCGTCAAAATTATCACCATCACGAAGCGAAGGCGAACGCAAAAAAACGCAGGGCTTTTCACGGGTCAGGTAACTCCTCGCGGTTCGGGTTGGGATGAGGATGATCCGTCCCGACCCGTGAGATTTGAAAACCTCCCGAACCGACCCGACCCGCGTGATACATCGCAAAATTCCTGACCCGAGCCCTGGAAAACCAACCACAAGAACAGCACCACTACAAGACCGTCCGTATACTGTATACATCAACTGATGCATTTCCTTCCACAGCCGTCAGATTTTGTCCCCCTCAACAACGGGTTTTATAGTTCCCGTGGACAATTTGATCAACATCACCCTGTTGATTCTGGTGCAAGCTAGCTCTAAGAGAAATCGCCCGCCTATATCCTTAACGAGGAATCCTTAATGAGGACACACACCCAGTGAGTAACACGCGCGACCGGAGTATCAACCACAGCTGGCAAAAGGTGAGGTTTCGACGAAATCTTCGATCTCACATCTGAAATTTATTTTAATTTTTATAATATTATAAAAATTAAAATACACTCCAGCTGTGAGATCGAATATTTTGTCGAAACTCATATTTGCAAGCTGTGTGTGATACTCCGATCGCGCGTATTACGAGTTGTGTGTCCTCATTAAGGATATAGGTCGGCGACTCCCCTTGCAACTACAGTGTAGCTATCAGGGTCAACAGGGTGATGTTGGGCAGCCTGTGCGCGGAAACCATAAAACCCGTTTCTGAGGGAGACAAAATCTGACAGCTGTGGAAGGAAATGCATCAGTTTATCAAGTGAATCCTGTAAGTCGAATATCCGGTGAGGGGAGGGCGGAGTTTTTAAGGACGTGGGGGCCTGATTTTGATCAAAAGGGGGGGCGGGAGGGGGGGAGGGGGGGGGAGGGGACGGATGGGGCAGGTCAATTTGTGCGTGGAAACTATAAATATTTCTTGTGGGGGAGGGGGGGGAATGTGGCGGGGGGGGGCGGGGGCGGGGGGGGCGGGCTTGAGGTCGCATAGATGAAGGGGTTTGCTATACGCGTGGTGCTAGGTCTAGGCGATGGTGTGAGTGGTGGGGAAGGAGGGGGCGTTGGGGACGGGGTTGGGTGGGAATTGCACCAGCGGCATGGACGGCTCTGAAACGATAACGAGGCGACATCCAGGGCGTGGAAGTGTTTATTACTCTGGCGGATTTCGATAGTAGGCGGGGCGTTTAAGCAAGAGGAAACGGGAAAAAAAAAAAAAAAAAAAGCGGGGGGGGGGGAAAGGGTTTTCAAGAGGTTTAGGTCACATATATTAAAGTCAAGGATTTGGTCGACACTGATGTTCGCAACATTGTGTGTGACCCTCCGATCGCGCGTATTAATCACATATGTAGGGGTCTACTATACGAGAGGTGCTGGGTCTAGGCGATCGTGCGGGGTGTGGGGAACGAGGGGGCGTTGGAGGGGGGGGGGGGGAATGAATGAAAGCTACGTCATAGATGGCTAGAAAGATGATGACGTGATATCAATGGCTTATTAGTGTTTATTACTCTGGCCGATTTCGATTGTAAGTGGGGCGTTTGAACGAACTGGGCGGAGAACAAAGGGGGGGGGGGGGGGGAGATGAGTTGGAGCTACGGCATGGATGGCTAGATGGATAATGAGATGATATCAGCTGGCTGGTAGTGTTTACTACTCTGGCAGATTTTGATTTCAGGTGGTGCGTTTAAACAAGAGGGATCGGAGGGGGGGGGGGCGCGGGGGGGCGAGCATTATTATACCAGGTATATTCTACAGTAAATACCACGTACATGTAGGTATGTGTATATGCTGCCGTTATTAAAAGATATTATAAACAATAACTTTCATCAAGCTGTGTGCATTGGTGGAGATGCGATGTTGCTCCCTCTGCCCATCGAGCTAAAACTTTAAATCAAGGAAAAAAAAAATAACGCCATCGCGAAAGGGTTTTTTTATTCCATGTTTTGGCGCCGTGCAAATCAGAATATGGCATTCTTCAAAAAAGAAATAAACACCCAAAACAAAAAAAAAATCAAATAAAAAAATCGAAAATCGAAATCAAAATCAAAATTAAGCCTGTCATATCTTTCACTCTCTTGAACCGCACGCCGGGAACCTGAAGAGCATAGGCAAAGCCTGGGCGCCCTTGCAGACTCTCAATAACTTTTTCGCCGAAAGCGGCCAATAGGAAAAACAATCATTTTACAAAAAAACAAAAACATACTGAGAAAAGAAGGGAAAAAAACAAAAAACAAACCCAAGTCAAAATAAACACGAAAAAATAATAAAATTCAAAATCCAAGGCAACCTTCCACTCACTCTCTTGAATCGCACGCCTGGTACCCGGAGAGCATAGGGGACGCTTGGGCACCCTTGCAGACTCGCATCGCCTTTTGCCGGAAAGGACCATATGTCTTCACCTCCTTGGCAAAGTCCTTTGGCACATAGCACTGTTCCTCCTTCACCTCCCTCGTGTACTCCAACCGTCTCCGGTCAGTCTTGCGATAGGGTCAGGGTTAGGGTTAGGGTTGGGGTCGGGGTTTGGGGCTAGTGTTAGGGTTGGGATTGAAGGTGGGTTTGGAGTTGAGTAAGGATTGGAATTTGGGGGGGGGGGGGGGGGGGGGTGGCGTTGTTTATTGGCAACATCTAAACAACTCCTCGCATAATCTGGTTAAACTGCTGGTGGTGGGGCTAGAAGCATGCTGTTTCGATAGGGTTGGGACTAAAGGAGGGGTTGTGTGGTTGGAGTAGGGATTGAAATTTGGGGTGGGTGGGTGGGGGGGTTGGCGTTCTTTGTTGGCAACACATATACAACTCCTCACCCCATCTGGTTAAACCGCTGGTGGCGGGGCTGAGAAGCACGCTGTTCAGGTACTATTTGTACGACACGCTGTGCGAAAGCCGTGCGATTCACGAAAGCCTTGCGTTGCTTCCTCACGGTTATCTTTTTGTTCGTTAGGAACGATCCAGCAAACACGAAATACGAAAGCCAAACACGGATGTACAACTCCTCTCGCCATCTGGTTGAACAGCTCGTTGGTGCGGCTGAGCAGCACGTAGTCCAGGTATGTACTTCATCACATCCATTGACAACTATTAATACCGCGATGCGAAAAAATAACACTTTACCCCCCTAAAATGATACAAGGATAATCTTTCGATCCTTAGAAACCACCCCCTGGGGCAATAGCAACAACGCCTACGACCACTGAAAAGCTCCTCTCACCATGTGGTCAAACTGCTCGTTCGTGTGGCTGAGCAGTATGTATTAATAGTCCCGGCGCATGCATACTTCGTCACGTCCCGAATCGTGACGAAAAAGGAAATGTCATGCGTTTTTTCACGACAATATCTCGTTCGTTAGGAACAACCTTGAAAAAAAACAAAAAAGCCTCTTACGACGTAAATAAACCTCTTCTTGCCATCTGGTTGAACTGCTGGTTGGCTTCGGCTGCGCAGCATGTAGTCCAGGTATCACACTTTGTCACGCTCCGAATCGTGACATCAATCGTGATGACCATTTTCAAAAGCTGTACAATGTCAAGATTCGTACCATATTTTTTTGTTCGTTAGTTCGTTAGTTCGTTAGGAGTGAATGACCCTAGGACAACAACCATTATACACACCAATCTGCACGGAATTATAAGCAAAATTTGTACATTGATATCAAAATAACATGTTTTTTATATTTACGGACATATCGGTATGCAACTCCAACTCCCTCTCACCATCTGGTTGAACTGCTCGTTGGTGCGGCTGAGAAGCATGTAGTCCAGGTACTTCGTCACGTCCCCTCCCCCACACGCCTCCGATCTCACTCCCGAAGCAACCGGACACCCGTAAAATATCGGGGTAACAGAGATACCCGCCTCCCCAATGTCAACCAAAACCCCCGTCGTGACGTCGGTAGCGAGGGCCGACAGCTGTGCCTCGTTTACCATCCGAATCGCGGGTACCTGTTGGGTTGGGTTGGGTTGGGTTGGGTTGGGTTGGGTTGGGTTGGGTTGGGTTGGGTTGGGTTGGGTTGGGTTGGGTTGGGTTGGGTTGGGTTGGCTTTGTTTTGTTTTGCCTTTGTTTTTGTTTTGTTTTGTTTTGTTTTGTTTTGTTCTGTTTCGTTTTGTTTTGGTCTTGTTTTGTTTTGTTTTGTTTTGTTTTGTATTGTTTTGTTTTGTTTTGTTTTGTTTTGTTTTGCTTTGTTTTGTTTTGTTTTGTTTTGTTTTGTTTTGGTCTTGTTTTGATTTGTTTTGGTTGGGTCGCGGGTGGGTTTGGCTCGGCCTGGCTTGGCTTGGTTTGGTTGGGTCGGGGGTGGGATTGGTTCGGTTTGGCTTGGCTTGGCTTGGCTTGGCTTGGCTTGTTTTGTTTCGATTCGATTCGATTCGCAGAGGTTTGGTTTGGTTTGGTTAGGGCTTAGGGCCTGATTTAACGATAAAATAATCTAATTGCAAACAACATGAAATTTGACTTGGCTTTTATAGGACGAATGAATACCCTATTAAAATATTGCGCATCCAAGAATACGATTTTAGCATTCAAGAAATTGAAATTAGACGAAAAAAACAAAAAATCTCAAAAGACTTATTTTGCTTGAAAATCAAATCCAATCGGGGAGTTGTCCCAACTTGATGAGGCATGTTCGGGGCACACACCCGGGGCAGCCTGGTGCGATTTCTGGCCGCGTCGACAGCCACGAACGAGGCGACAAAACGCGAACCTCAACGAGAGGTGATCGGGGCAATAGCCGCGGCCACGCCTACAGACTATAGCACATCGTACCCCGGCGGTGGCGCCTCGAAAACGATCATGGCGGCCGCGATCCCAACTTTTCAACCAGCTCGATCGACTATGCCGCACGAGAACCGACCTAACGAGCAAAAAACGCGAGTGTTCGCTCAAGAGATAGCTTCGTCGCCGTCGCTGCTCCGCGCGCGGCGTTCTGGTGCTCCCTCCCGCTCACCCTATCGTATATAGACCCTGGGGGTGATAGCTTACTAGCCTGGGCCGCCAAAAAAACGAGAGGCTAGCGGCGGCGCGCACGCGACGACGCAAGCCATCGCTCTCGTCTACTCTCGCCGGTGTTCGTCAGCAGGGCGTTTCGTGACTTGCTGCGGTATTCCAATTTCCCATCTACTTGAAGAACAGTGCGCACTTTTCTCGCTCGATACGATCCACATCCGTTTGTTTCTTTCGCGAAATCAAATCCAACTTGGAAAATGTTTCGCCAAATTGGAATATATATTTATCTTTGTTCAATTCAGGTCCTAAAATTGCTGTCGTGGTCGTGGCTGTTGTTGTAGTGGTGGTGGTGGAGGTGAAAATTAGAGACTCGTGTTTGCTCGTATGTCTGGAATAATCTGGAATGACTCGTTACCACAACATATCACGTTGCCAGGTAAAGATGAAAATAAGCTCACCCGGTGCGACTCCAGGAGCACAGAGGCTACTCCCAAAACCTCATCAACCGTGGCAGTCGGCTTGTACGTCAACAAAGTCGGCGCCTGCGCCGCGTCTTGCTTGAGCAGTCCGTAGGCGTGGTCCACCAGCCAATCCGTTTCCTCCCTGGTCGGCTTCTGTCCTCTCTGGAGGGGGCAAGACAGCTTCAGCTTGGAGCGAAGGGCGATGGAGGGGTGGTCGAGGCAGCAGTACCATGCATCGCCCCCAACGAAGACTCCGCTCCTGTAAACACACAGCAGCAGCAACATGAAAAAAAAAATCACACATGCTACGGTAAAGACGCACAAACCATTGTTTTTTCTGAGGCTTTTCATTGCTTGAGAAGCTCTATACCAAATACATCACAAAAAATACTTTATATACTTGGGTACATTGAAAATGCCCGTCGCCCACGTGGTCTAGTGGTTGCCCTCGAATACTACTAGCGTTGGTCCTTGAGTTTGAGTTTCACCGTGGTGAGATTTTTTTGATTTTATATATGCAAAAATGCAAAAAAAAAGTGGATCAACTGCAGAGAGCGCCAGGCAGCGTGGTAGGTACAATTCGACGCGAGTCGACGAGGGAAGAAAATTTTTGATGCTGAATTATTGTCGCGAAAAACATGAACAAGGCACATACCGTAGTGGGGAGGGGGGAGGAGGGCCCGCTATGCGACCCCGGATCTGAGTTACTACTGGGAGGGAGGGCGAGAGTAGTGCCAGGATAACAAATGGGGCGAAGAAAAAAAAAAATGAAAACGCCACCCGATGCGACCAATGTATAGATATATTGCAAAGCTAAAATGGTTTTTATTTCCGACGATTTGGGTGAAGGAGCGCCCGGGCATTCACAAAAACTTTTGACGAAAACTGACGAAAACTGCTATGATCCCTTTATCGTAGCACGCGTCAGAAGAAAAAAATATGTATATATACACGATAGAAGAGGCGAGTGAAACAGAATACCATAGATATATTTATTTGTTTTGGAGACGACAATTTTGCCGCAAAAAAGAAGTACATGCCGCAAAAAAAAAAAAAAAAAAACGGTATGCACGTACGCGAAACATCTATTAAAAAAAAAGAAACGAAACGAAACACTAATCAACACGCGAACTTTGAAAATTGTCAACTACTTACGAAAACATGAAAAATCGACAAACTACCCATTTAGAACTGCATCCACGCTTCCAGGAAGGAAACTATAGTGGTATGGGATGCTTTCAGCAGCAATGAAAGGGTTAAGAGTTCAGGGACACATCTTAGAGTCGTGCGCACCACGCGCGATCGAAGTGTCACGCACCTGGCAAATACGCGCTTCGACGAAACTGTAGATCTCACGGCTACGGCATCTGTTTATCGTTTCACGTCAACATTGTAGAAAACAAAAAAGTGTGAGCCTACATATGCCAAACGTTGTGTGTTTGCTATCTTCAGACATTAAAACAGACCACGAAACAACCCGCGCAACAAATACTGTACAACAACGAAAAAATACAACAACAACAACAAAACTTGGGGGGACAAAAAAACAATCCTGTACTCACTCTCTAAACTTGGAGTACATCGGCGCGGCCAGCGAAGAAGCTCCATTCACGAGCTCATCCAAGTCCGCACCCTCTCTCAGCGGGCTCGCCAAGCAACACGGAAAATCATCAAAGTACGACGCCCGCACCCCGCCGTCTTCCCCCCGCTCCCCAACAACTCCCGCCCTTACCCTCCACGCTCCAAGCTCAAGCACCACCGTATTCCCCTCCTTGCCCATACCGTGGTCTACGGGAGCCAGCCTCACCATAGGCGACAAGCAGTTCGACAAAGGCGGCACCATAATCCCCCCGCCCCCCCCAGCCCCCGGAGACCAACTCGCTCTAGCAGAACCCGAGCGCGGCACGGGGGACAAGCTCTTGCTCCCAGGCGCGACGCTAGCGCGAACTCTACCCGCGCCTCGTACACCTCGCGGGCCTGGAGACAAGCTGTACGAAGATATGCTGAGGCGGGCGGCACCTGCTGAAGTTCTTCCTGCTCTCCGGTTACCGGCAGCATGCTCTTCGTCGGCTGCCGCGAATGTGAGCGTGGCGAAGGACTCTTCCCCTTCTTCGTCATCGTCGTCATCGTCGTCATCGTCGCTGCCGGTGTCGGTGTTGGTGTCGAGGGAGAGGGTTAGCCGGCGGCGGGGGGTGGGGGTGATCGTCGCGGGGTCCGTCGCAACAGCCGCGCCTTTCCTAACACCACCATCACCGTCATCACCACCGTCACCACTGCCGCTACTACCGCGACTACCCTCGCTCATCTCACTCCCGTTCTCCTCCTCCTCGCTCTCCTCCTCGCTCCCGCTCTCCGATTCCGAAGACACCTCCTCCACCTCCTCCTCCTCTTCCTCCTCGACCTCTTCTTCCACCGCTTCCGCGATAGCCCCCAGCCCAACAGCCTCCGCAAACGAGTCCCCCGAGGACATGGACAAAGTTCGAACCATATCCCCACCGCCGCCAACCCCAGATCCTACTGCCCGCGAGCCCGGGCTGGCAAGAGCAGGCGTCGGCATCGGCGGGGGCATCTGTGCGCCCATGGAGAGGCGTTGCTGGTGCAGCTGGTGCTGCAGCCTAGCAGCGCTTTCAGCCTCCGCTGCGACCGAGGCGATCCGCAGGTTGCCCAGCTCTTGTCTGAGCTCGTTCAGGGCGCTGTCCTGTACGTGGGTGAGAGTTCAGAGACGAACCTAAATTAGAAATAAAGTTTTTAGAACGCCACCCACTTCCTGTGGGGGAAATTAGCGTGTTTGCGATTTCCATCCTCTATCGGGTTGAAAAAAAATTCCATCCTCTACCGGGTTGAAAAAAACGAAAGCAATACTACTGAAACCGACGAATTTGGTAGTCCAAGGCCAATCAACCCACAGCAAAAAATAGGTTATAAAATCGAAGAATGGTAGCAAAACATACTTCTCAACCTTTTTTTGTTCTATTAATATATATATATATATATATATTCGTGGGTCCTCGAAAGGATTTATAGCTTACGTGCACAAATTGCCCCCCCTCCCCCCCCCCCCCCCCCCCCCTCCAAACCCGCTCGCTTTTGATCAAAACCAGGCCGCCACGTCCTTCAAAACTCCGCCCCACCCCCCTCACCGGTTATTCGACTTACAAGATTCACTTGATAAAAGGATACATTTCCCTTCACAGCTGTCAGATTTTGTCCCCCTCAGAAACGGGTTTTATAGTTTCCGCGCACAGACTGACTAAAATCATCCTGTTGACCCTGATAGCTACACTGTAGTTGTAAGGGGAGTCGCCGACCTATATCCTTAATGAGGACACACAACTCGTAATGCGCGCGATCGGAGTATCACACACAGCTTGCAAAGATGAGTTTCGACGAAATCTTCGATCTCACAGCTGGAGTGTATTTTCATTTTTTATAATATATATTCGTGGGTTGGGTTGGCCTTGGATTTCTGACATTCGACGGTTTCAACACTATTTTTTATATGTTCTTATGTCTTTCTCCCCAACTCTTGCCCAACCAAAGTCGGCACATAATACATCAAAACACCCAAATATACTGGGAATTAGGGTGCGAATAGTAGTTACAGCAGTAGAAGGGAGGAATTTAAGGGAAAGACCGGAAAAACGAGAGAAGAAACGAGAACTTTAAAAGAGAAGAAAAAACTCGAGCGCTTCTCGTGGCGACCCTCAACCCTCATACCCCCCGCCAGAACAATATATCCCAGCAGCTTTACGCAGTTTCAAACAGTCTCAAGCCTCAACCCTTAGTAATACCGGAAAAAAAAAGACCAATGCCCACTAGTTTGCCTCCGAAGACGAGGTGCAATATAAACAGGGCCAATAAAAATATCCCGGTACCGTAACTCTCCCGGTAGGCTACAAAAAACGCAGCGATTATTTCGTTGTCTCTTCTACGAGCTGTAATCTGTCCCGAAAACGACAAAGCCTCAATATTCAATGGAAACCCTGCATTTTTCCAGCAGTAGAGTACGCACAGCTGACCTCAAAAACATGTGCGGATGTAACCTATAGGCACCGGGAGTAGCTGCTGATTTAGAGATATTAATACAAGTAGCACCTCTAGGTCTGCACCAAGTTACACATACCGTAGATACAGCAGATACATTGGTAGGCCTCCCCCAATAGGTCGGCATGCCGGTATATGGCGGCATGCCAGTATAAGGCGGCATCCCTATATAAGGCGGTCAAAATCGTTCGGTGCGACTGGGGAATAGCACTCAAAACGTGGAGTGAATAAGGCGGCCTTCCCCCATAAGGCGGTCATATTGCTCTATTAATACCACACCAAAGCCTTACTGGGGGATCCCTGTATACCGCTCTACTGCAGATCACATATCTGCTGTGATGACCTGTTGTTCAGGATCTGCATCTGTAGAGTACAGGTCCAACCCCGGAAACATGCGCTAGACCCTGCAGATCGCGCGGCTCCCACCCGACAACTTGAGCTATACCAGGTACCATACAGATTTCTCCTGAAATATCTAGGTCAACACGTGGGGATGATGCTTTCGAAGTAGTGCCTTTTTCGGATACTACACTTGGAGTCTCACACTTTTTTACCAAATACACTCAAGTTTTCATCCTCACAATCGATTCCCATTTCAACCTAATAGGCTTTACCCTTAGCGGCCTTCCGGGCAAACTACGGTCACAGCAGGGACCTTCGTTTTTCTCGCGCAGGAGGTTATAGCGCTCCCGTTGCTCGTCGATTCGCATCGCACCTTCAAGCCCTTTAGACATTGCACCCGCGTTTTTCGCCACAACTTGCATGGAACTAGAGGGTGGGGACGTTTTTCCCAGTAGCGCATGGCCAAATTACCTTGCTGTGTTCGCGATGCGCATCTCTGTCTCGTAGTTTTGTGACCACAGAACTTGCATCTCTAGGATTTAGGCCTCGACACGAACGCTGGAGGTATTGGATGTCGATAGGTGGAGAGAACAGCTTAATGTGAAAGGTCACACGCACGACAGTGTAAAGGGTCTAGGGACACCAACCCACCTTGCATGACAAGCTCTCGCGGAGACCCCTGACCACGTTCCCGTCGGAAGCGAGCGCCCTCGTCTCTGCCTCCTTCTGCTTCAACCGTAACGCCTTGCTCGCCAACTGGTCCTCCAAATCCCCCGCCCTCGTGGCCTCCCTCCGTAGCAACTCCATCTTCGCCTCGCACGTCCTTTTCCACGAGGCGAACTTTTTCCTCTCGGCGGCAAGAGCTTCCTCAGAACGTTGAAGCGCCCTTCGCGCGTTTGTAGCCCCCTCCCTAAGACCATCCGCCTCTTTTTTACCCTTAGCAGCAGCTGCCTCCGAAACAGCGCAAGCCTCTCTGGCGTCCACCTCGCTCTTCTCCTTGAACTCCCTCGCCTCCTTCTTAAATTCGGAAAACGCCTTCCTCTCCGCCGTCAGAGCTTTCTCCGATTCAACCAGAGCTTGCCTCTGTTCCGCCGCGTTTTCGCGCAATGCCACCACCTCCCCTCGCTCTTTCGAAAACGCCTGCTCCGCCGAACTCCGCGCGGCCAATGCAACCGCCTCCTCCTCTTTACGCAAAATTTCTGCTTCCAGTCTGAACTCTTCAAACCTGGCGCGTTCGGCGCCCAGCACTTGCTCCGACACCTTCAATGCCTCGCGCTCTCCCGCCGTCTCCTCCCTAGAAACGCGTAGCTCCTCCTCCCTCTTCCCCAGGTCACGCTCCAGTCGACTCCGCAAATCAGCACCCTCTCGCTCTAACGACGCACACCGCGCTCTCTCGGCGGCGAGAGCTTCTTCCGACCTCAGCAACGCCTCCTCCCCTCCCGAGGCCGCCTCTCGCAACGCTCTCAACTCTTCCCGTTCCTTGGCGAGGTCCGCGGCCATCTCCTCGCGCCGCGCTTCCCGCTCCCTCTCAAGCTGCACAAACTTTTCACGCTCAGCGACGAGCTTCGCCTCCGCAACCCGGAGCGCGTCCGCATCGATCTCAGCCTTAGCCCTAACAACACGAAGCTGTTCCCGCCCTTCTTCCAGTGCACGGTTTTGGCGTTGTCGCACCTCCTCGCTCTCGCGCTCGACTGCCGCGCACCGTTCCCTCTCCTGGCTGAGGCTCTCTTCCGCCGCCCTTCTAAGGGTCGCAGCGTCAGTGGAAGTTTTCTCTCGGAAAGCGCGGAAGCTCTCCCGCTCTTGAGCAAGCGCGGCATCCACCCCGCCCCTAGCCGCCACCGCCTCCGCGTTTTGCCTCTCTAGAGACTCCTCATGCGCAGCCTTAACCGCGGTAACCTGTCCCAGCTCAACCTTAAGAGCTTCCAGCGCGCTCCGATGCTTTGCACCGTCATCGGCCGCCTTCTCCCTGAAGAGGCGGAACTCTTCGCCGAGCTGAGCCAGGGAGGCTTCCGAGGAAGCCCTAGCTAACGCGATCTCTGCGTCAGCCCTTGCCGCTTGGAAGGCCACGTCTCGAGCGGCCGTCTCGCGTGCTGCGCGGAGGTCATCGTTGACTTTGTCGAGAGAGGCCACTGCACTCGCACGGGCTGACTCGGCGAGGTCTCGAGCGGTTTCAGCCTTTGCCAGCTGGTGGAGGGCGGGGGGTAAGCAGGGAGGGACAAGGCGGGGGTAAACATAAGTGATACTAACCAAACATTTACCCCTTCACATGCAACAGCGGGGGGGCGGGGGGGCGGGGGGGGGAGGGGGGAAGCAAGCGCTAAACAAGTACACCTACACCTGTAAAAAATGCGCGGCCGGAATATCACGCAGCTTGCAAAGACGAGCATCGACCCTTCAATTGGTCGAACTCACAGCTGGCGTATTTGAAACATTTTACAAAATACTGCCGCGCCCACGTTTCAGCGTCGAACGTACTGGTGTGCGTTTGGTGATGGGACATTTCACGTTAGACTTACTGTACCTGGTATTCCCCTTTACCCAGTAACATCCAACCTCCAAAACCGCTAGGGTCCAGGGTCCAGGGTCCGCACTCGAAATTCTCACCGGTTTACAAGTATCTGAAGAGAAAATATCGCAATTTTCCAACAAAAAAAGTACGAACACGATCCACGATCCCAGTCAAGCTGAAAGTAAAAATATCCCCTCCTAGAAAACACGGGAGCCGTTCGTGTCAAAGTATCATGAGGCTTTTACGGGCTGCCACCCAAAACATACGTACACTGCAACAACAACAAAAACAAAAAGGCAAAAAGATTTACACAGCTGGTGATCATAGCAGTAAAATAAGCAAACACATTGGCGTAGTACAGGGCGAGGTACATTGTTGCTGCAATGCCAGGTATAACAGTAAATAGAACGATTACAACAGCATTAGTTGCACGATATGATATCAGCATGAAACGGAAATGCTGGCTCAGGGTAGATTTTCTATCTGGGAAAGGTGAATACACTAACTTCAGTACCACGGCTTCCAATTTTTTCTTATTTTTGATTCGATTCGTAAATCTCAAGCAGGCCAACTTAGACCCTGCACGGCGCCACAGGGAAGACCACACGCCCTGCACAAGACCGCAACAACACACAGCAGTAGCGAAACAACACTGTCAAACAATACTACCTGGTACACATAATACGAAAATGACCGGGTACAGCAGTAACTTTACTGTTCACAAGCAAACAGGGTAGAAACGTGATTTTGGGCGCGGCTAGCAACAGGATGGATGTGTTTGGCCATAATACTGATTAGACAGATACCTGGCAGAATACATACCAAGTACCAGGTATCATTTGTAGTGGTAATGGCGGTGGGGGGAAGAGGGGGGAACGGTCATCGTGGGGGCAAAACCGGTCTAATATTTGGCCACCTACAGAAAACGTTGTCACGAGCTCACGACAAACCACGGAATGACATGACAAGTACGATACCATACGATACCATACGATACTATACTCGCATCATATGTTTGACCAATCAATAAATCAATCAATCAATGATCAATCAAGTACTTGTATTATACAGCTGGTATTATACAAAAATCAATCGTCCGTGGACATGCGCGAAAACATTTAACACTGTCATGTGGATCGGCGGATCGGCGGGTATGATATACCAAACGGCCAAACGGGTATCCGCGCCCACGCGTGGCTGGGCTGGGCACCGCCGCTGGGCTAACTAAGCACGAGCCGCGTGCAAAATGACATGGAACTACATGGCACTGACGGAATCGTGCGAAATTCGAAGCACGCGGGACCAGGAAACGCAGGTAACAACAAAAAACAAGCACAAGGTACCAGGTATCAGGTAAATGCTGCTGCTGTAATTGTTGTCGATGGTCACATATTACAAAGGGCCCATTACGAAACCTGCGTTCATGCAGTCTGGGTCTGCAGGCACGGGACAGCAGTTTATTGGTAAACCTACAGCAGCTGCTAGCAGTGGAAATCTGGAAATCTATTAATAGGAGTACGAAACTCAGTGGGGTCGGGTCCCAGGATAATAGCCTAATCCTCGAGAGATTGCCTCATCAGCAGTAGCCAGGAGCTTCGTACCGAGGTGCGTTGTTGCCATGCATATGCATATTCACGTTGCTGTCTTTGGGACGCTTGATGTGTATCAGGTATGAGACGTACTGGGTGTACCTGGGGTATGGTGTATATACTGGTACCAGGTAAGATGTTTTTTATAGAAGCATCTTCCCTTGGTACACGAGCTCCATATGATGATATCACACTGCTTTATTAGCATTCATTATCGGCTGCCACACTCTTCCTCCCGTCTTCTCGAGATGAAATCAGCAGCGGAGCACTTCATGTTGCGAGTATATTCTACACCTGGTAATAGACTACCTGGTACCTGGCCTTCCTCTGGTATTTATTCGTTTTCTCCAGCGACATGCACCAAATGCCGACATACTGAAAATCAATGTGCTCGTGCTATTACCAGCTACGAGGTGCTTACCGCACCGCTGTTTCGGGAGTCGAGGCAAACAGAGGAAAGGAAAGGAATAACATAGACGGCGCGAACTACACATAACCACCACAACTACCAAAACCACCACAACCACTGCCTACCTTCTCAGGCGGGCATCCCTGAGCTTTCCGAAGTGAACGCTCCAAGTCAGCCACCCTGTCCCGTAGCACCCCGTTCTCCCCCTCCAGCTGGGTAACGATCCCCCTCAGCCCCGACTCGCCCCCCTTGCCCACAGCAGCAGGGGGGGCTGCATCCACAGCCCACTTCCGCTGCTGATTCTGCCGAGACGGGGCATACCTCTTGATATCGTGCTGCGGGATGCTCTGCTCTACGAGTTCTCTGATGGCGCCGAAGAAATCTAACGGGTCTGTCGAGAGATTGGGCGGCAAGTTTTCGAGGTTCATCCCCCTGGCCATGTCCCTTTCCGAATGCACCCCTCCAGGGACGGTCGCCCTGGTGCGGGACAGCGGAGACTTGTACAGCGCCATCTAAGCCTTTCCCCTGCCGGCCGACGTTTGCAGCACGTCCACCCGGGGCTCCCCGCGGGGGGATTTCCCCGACTTCCTGTCCTTCTACGCTTCAGGCTTCACGCTGCTGGTGCTGGTGCTGGTACTGCTGTTGTTGGGTGCGATGCGCGTAGGTGAACGTGTTCAACGCACGAAAGTACGCGCGTCTCACGATCGACTTTTTTTTTCGTCTGCCGTCTGTTCGCCAAATTGTTGTGGAACCTCTGGGGGTTGGTTAGTCGGTAAACCCACCAGGGAGAGATCTAAGCTGTGACCACACTGCAGTACTCTCTGTGCAGGGCTAGCATCCACTCCGCGAAGCCCTCGCTGGAAGTGCCTGCAGTCACAGGTCATGATGCGGTCAAAAACCGTTGGCAATCGATGAGGAAACGAGAGTGACAATCGCCTCGAGAACCTAGTGGAAACCCCACTTGCACCATTTTCTCCGCTTTCTGCTGGTTCTTGATACGAGTGCTGCACTGCTACTCTCAGTGTGTGTTGTGTGCTGTGGGCTGTGGGAGCAATCCCGAGACGGATCCGAGCTATGCCCGGCACCCTGAGCAACGACGATCTAACCCGGTTGTACACGTGGGTCGATGAGATCAACCTTTCGAGACCCAAGCGAAACATAGCAAGAGACTTCAGCGACGGAGTTCTGGTAGCGGAGGTACGGTTCTTGGAATGCTTAAGCTACCTGGCAAGGTGTGTGCGTATGTGCCCTTGTTTCTACACACATCGACATCCAGCACATCCCGTTCCCGCGCCGATTCTTCATCCTAGAGAGATACAAGATCTGCGGTCGTAAACTACGAGACAGAGATAACACGTTGCGAGTTCAAACCAGTTGGGAAATAGGTGCCTGCTGTTCGATGTATCGAACTGTCAAATATCTTCAAAATAGCGAATGGATCCACGCCTGCCTGTCTGCCGGTCACTTTTGATATCCACGTAAGGATACAAGGATAGGATACATTCTGCAGCTAGGGTTTCATACGATTCCGAAGACTGGCTTCTGTAAGCCGTTGGTAGACTGTAGATGGGCCACCTGCAGTAGCCTGTAGCTGCCGGCCTTTTACGCTACGCCCTCATGATTGCCGTCATGTGACTCGATGACGTCAACGATATTTCGATATTTTGAACTTTCAATTTTCCCTGAACCGCGATCGTCTCATCCCAGGTACGGTATTGGTATGACGTACAAGGGCTCTTCTCCGCGGGCGGCTGACGCCACCCGCTACGCTCGCGCAGAGATTTCAACTATTAATAATAAATGTGAAGGGGGCAGAAATAGGCGGCCCATGATTTAGTGCAACTAGCGATTTGATAATGCCAAGAGCTACTTGTGCGGAGCTGATTGCCCTTTCTGTGCTGTGCTGTATGTTGGCGAGGTCACGTTCTGATCGGCAGTAGTACGGGTGTAATTTGCGAAGAAAAAATCGCGAAGAGGACCGAGATGGAGGAAAAACAACGACGAAAAAGCAAAAAGACGAGTACACACACGTACCAACGGTATCTGGTGGTACTCTGTGTGGTTCTAAAGAAAGCACAGGGCTCCGCTCCGCGGGCTGCTGACGCCGCATGCTACGCTTGCGCAAGAATAAATGCAACTAACTGAAACATGTAAATAAATGGGGCAGGAAGAAGAGGCCCGTGATTATTTGGTGCGAATAGCGGCCTGATAATGAGGCCAAGAGGTGCTTGTGCAGAGCTAATTGCCCTGCGCTGTGCGCTTTGCTTGTTGATGTCAATTCTGAACGGCAGTACGTGCGATATCTGCGGGGGGGGGGGGGGGCATGGGGAGCGAGAGAGGACAATCAACTGAAGAAAGCAAAAAGACGAGTACACAAAACGCGTACATAGACCTGGTATCTGTATCATACCTGGTACTACAACTACTACATGTAACTGCTACTGTATGTTCAAAAGAACGCACAGCGCCGCACGACACAGCACCGCAAAACGAAGGGCAAGGCACGGCACGGCACTGCGCTGCTGAGCTATATATAGCCGTGCTGAACTAAGCTGGGGGTGCATTGTTTGTGATCCAATAACAACGTCATATGTACAAACCTGGTGTAGTATTAATAGTACCGGTACGTGGTATGATACTTCGAATATTATTGGCATGTACGAACTAGTAAAAAAGTACAGCAAAGCACGCAGGACGGCAAAGCACAGCGCTTCGCTCTGCTGAGCTAGCGCTGCGCTGCGGTGCGCTGCTGAGCTGAGTTGCAGGGCATCGCAGGGCACTGCACGGCGCTGTATTGCTGTGAGCTATAGCGCTGCGGATCCCCTTTCCCCCCCCACGGCGTTATGATTTCTAGAAGTTGTCCCATTTTTTTCCCCTGACAGGCGTTATGTTATCGCCTGCCTGAACTAACGGTTTCGCCCCCCCTTCTGCCGAAAGGCATTTTGCGGGCAATAATCGATTAGGACGAGAGAAAATCTTACTACTGCAGTACATCATGCGGTATTTCGAACGCGCATGTTACGGGGGTGTATATGGCATTATTAAGACGGAACACTCGTGAAGGATACTCTATGTGTGTTGCTGTTCTCTTTTGTTCAGTACTTTCTCGTACTCTCACACGCATCATGTGCGTAATGTGACTACATATTACAGTACAGCAGGCTAACAAGAAAGGCAGGCTGATACGAAGTACGCCATAGTAAAATAGACAATCCGGGGGCAGTTATGCTGAAGTTAATGTAAAGCGCAACATATGCCAAAAAAGAAAAACCCCGCGTCTGACAGTGTTCAAGTTTTTTATGTACACTAGGCATTGCAACGGAGCAGCAGGATGCTGATTTTCGGGTCGAATCACTTGAGATCCAAGCCATGCCGATATTAAAGCACCGGTACGGCGCGAGTACGGCAGGACGTTCTGTAGGCTGGGTAACAAGAGGCGCACGTTACGTTCACCTCGTAGGGGATGCCCTTCGCAGGAGATGTCCGTCGCGCAGCTACAGTCTTCTGGACCCAGTTAGCTCCATGTGGTAGAAAGTGTGCGTTTCCGAGATTTTTCCTCGTAGTAACGACCTGAAGTGATGTACAAGCACAGCTACCTAGCGTTTTTCCTCAGAGCGCACCAACCAAGCGCGGGCCCCTGGTTGGCGTTCGGGTTCGAATTAGGGTTTGTGTTGCGGCTTGAGATGGTGTCGGTGGCCGCCGCCGTGTGCCTCGACAACAGCCAGCCAGCCATCCACCAATACTGGGCGCAGGAAAAAAACGGCTCGAAAACAAAGCGAAAAGAAAACAGATATCGTCGCACTGATATTTGAACCCGGCCGTATCGCTGCCAAACAGTGCCATGGTGTATCAATTTTGCAATTATTGAACCTGACCGTGCCGTTGTCAGAAGGTGGCACTAGTCGTATCCATTTCCTCGTGGGGGCCGTTTTCTCTTCCACCTCCCCACCACCTCCATCGAGGAAAGACAAGTGCTACGATAGTAGAGGTATACTTTTTTTTGGCAAATATGGTTTCTGATTGACGGGGCTCCTTAACCCCAAATCGTCGGAAAACAAGAAAATAATAAACAAGAAAATAATAAGCTATTTTTTCGCATGATTCTAGTTGTTTGTGTACCTAGGCCGTGGGGTTGATTGTTCATCCGGTATCATGGCGGTTTTGGTTTTCTCCAAATCAGTCTTTGGGAGAGGTCTCAAGACTCTCCCAAATTGAGGAGTAGTATTAAGAAAAAAAGTGGCGCACCTCTATCGCAATATGGATGGTGCGCCTCTATCGCAATATGGATGGTGCACCTCTATCGCAGTATGGATGGTGCGCCTCTATCGCAATATGGATGGTGCACCTCTATCGCAATATGGATGGCGCACCTTTATCGCAATATGGATGGTGCGCCTCTATCGCAATATGGATGGTGCGCCTCTATCGCAATATGGATGGTGCGCCTCTATCGCAATATGGATGGTGCGCCTCTATCGCAATATGGATGGTGCACCTCTATCGCAATATGGATGGTGCACCTCTATCGCAATATGAATGGTGCACCTCTATCGTTTGGGTTATTTACAGCAGTACAGTTCCGTTTGTAATCCGGGAACATTGTAAGAAGGGTAAGATCCGCGATGACCATGTAGAGCTCGAACACTGCTGCTGCTGCTGCTTGCTGCTGCTGCTGCTGCTTGCAAAGCCGAAGCATTTTGTTTTTTTTTTTGCTCCTGGGTGGTCCGTGAACGTGACAGAGTTTTGGCTGAAGCCCGGAAGATGCCGAGGCTTTAACATTTTTCTGTTCTCACATCAACTCGTTCTCGTAAAATACGCCAACAGTCCATGGCCGAAGACACTGACTCCATTATTTGGTCTATTGGGTCTATTGGACCGTCTGGACCGCGACGCATCCTGCGGTAGAGGTCTTCCATTGTGCCTCCTCAGGCTCCTCGCTGAAGGAAATCTATACCATACATACCATGCATACCTGGTACAGATCTTGCATCGGATGGTCTAGATCCCTTATACCATACCCGGTACGGATCTTCCTCAAACATCTAGATCACTTGGCAGGAACCGGTGATCTGTTCGGTTGTTGGATGAATGTTTTCCCGCATTCGGTTGTTGGGTGAGATGCAGAGCTCCTCTGGCGACGGTCCTCAGAAAAATCAGGTTGTTACTCCTATCGTCGCGTCGTCGTGTCGTCGTGTCGTCGTGTTTTAACACGCGTCTATCGTGGGTTCCATCAGATGATCTAGCGCATGCTTCTGGGGCTGGCTCTGTACTCGACGTATGCAGACCCTGCACAACATCCCACAACGGCAGCTGTAGGAACTGCTGTAGATGATCTAGCTGGTCCATATTATCTCTATTATGATCTGTATGATCTCTCCGAGGTGTGAAACACTGCTAATCTCAGGACGGTACGCATTCCTGTGCTTGTCACGAATAATATATATAGGAAAGTCAACATCGGATTCCAGAGATATTGCGACCCTCTATTGAAAAAATAATTAATCCCCCCCCCCCCCCTCAAAAAAGCAAAACTGAATTAGTTATTAATCATTACATTACACCTCGATCCTTGTAATATACTCCGGAGTATATCATATTGGGGGGGGGTTAAATTTTATTGATTCAGACTGTTTCAAGACATTCATTTTTCTTGTTATTATAGAGGGAGACGCTATATATGTTGCTGTACCAGTAGAATATTCAGTAGTAGTGTAGTGACTATTACCTGGTAATAGTTTACCAGACCGTCCGTGACAAATGTTTGGGCTCAAAGCGGCAACTTCTACTTCAGCATGGCTTCGTACTTGGTCGGCTCCGCCGGCGTCTAATTGTACACGCAGGATCAGTTTAGAGAACTCAGATCCGGGTAGGATAAGGTTTCGACGGGATAAGGGTTCTTGGTGGTAATGTATTGGGTCCAACATGTCTATGAGACCGGTGTCGATGTGTTTTGTTCTTGTGTTAAGGTATTAGTGGGGTATTAGTCCGTTTGACCACTTGCAAAAGGTTAACCAATAGCTTACCCAAACTAAGCCTTATAACACTTGTTGCCGCCCGTCGTTTGCATGGTTGGTATTGCAGGTGGTTGCGCACTACTTTCCGAAGCTAGTTGAGCTCCACAACTACGCGGCCGCCAACGCCGTGGGGCAGAAGACCTACAACTGGAACACGCTGAACGACAAGGTGTGATGCTATCACATTGTACGATCAACAACAGTGAAAAAGGTTCATACAGCAGTATACTGCTGTAGTTTTTTTTTTTTGCATGTTTTTGGTTTATTGCCTTGGTATTTTTTTTGTGCGTGTATACAGTAGTAGTAGGTTTGTTTTTTATTTTATTTTTTTGGTTTGCCTTGGTGTTCTTTCTTCTTTATGTCTGGGGGTGTCAGCCAATGGTTGATCAATGTAGTGAAGCTCAAAGCTGACATTGTCGGACATCAAACACACTACCAACAGGTTGCTGCCCCCTTAGTCCCCACATGATACACAGAAAATAACCTATTATTGACACGGTCAACCCGTTCGGGATTCTGGAAGGAAAAAGCTGTCGAACGTATATATCGGTTTCCCCATCGACCACATGAGGCAGTGCTGGTAGGGTTGGGCACTGGCTCAGTATGTACTGGCAGTAGTAATACACTGGCAGTAGTAATCTATTGATTGACTCGGCCAGGATATTCACCGGTAGTGTTCATATGACGTACGTCCGATAAACACGCCAAATAATATAGTACGGAAACCCATAAATGCTGGCGAATATGTTACAGCACGTCTGCGACCCCCCCTCCCCTCTCTCCTTCGCTCTCTGGGTGTTGTTCTCCTCTTTTTTTGTACACGTACGTGTATTTTTGAGGTTGTTGCAGATACCTGGTATATGATACGGAGTTGCGGTGTATCCTCTAGCTGCTCGTCTATGTTACTATGTGTCATTTTGTCCACTCTGTTTTCTTTCCTTTTTTAAAAAGTTGTTCACTCGTAACTTTTTGATGTTTTTTTGGGTGGGGGGGTTCGCGGAAAGATCTTCACCACCCTCCCGGCTGTTGCTCCTTTTGACGTGCTCCTTCCTTTCGCCTGTTTCCTGTTTGCACGCTGAAAGATCTCCGCCATCCCCTGGCTGTCGTGATTTTTGACGCGTTTCTTCCTTCCTTCCGCTTGCTTCATGTTTGGTCTCTTTTCTCTGCGTTGAGCACTTGCTACCTGATACCGGCTGCATGTAGCGTCCCTTCGTTTCTTCGTTTTGTTTTTCGTTTTGATTTCCCATTTTTGTCTGTCGGTGCTTTCCTGTGTTTTGTTTGCTGGTGAGAGCCTAATCTACTACCCGGTGCCCCAAGGGTAGGAGCCATGGAGTAACACTAAATACTAAGTATTAAATATGATGCGCCAGAAAGACTTAATATGCGCCTGCGCAAACACGGACATGATGAAAGAACCCCACATCATCGCCACACGTTGCATTTATTTTCCATGACTTTTTCTTGAGTTCTTCTGTGTAGATGACCGCAACCACCCCCCGCCAATACAGTGCTGAGCCCCGACTGTGATGGGAAATTAAGCGAAAATGCTTACTTTTGGGGCCTCCGGCGGCGCCTCCAGCGCGCCCTCCTCATGAGCCGGGGGGGAGGCTACTGGCCAAGCTACGCTCGGCGTTACTCGCTTCGCTCGGCCAGTATACTGCTGCAGTCCAGTATACTGATTGATTTTTCACCGCAGTTTAATCGATACTGACTGAGTAAGCCAGTGCCCAGCCCTAAATGCTGGGGGAAGGAACGTGCCCCGTTGAAGCTCAAGCCTGCCATGGCTAGGTATCAAACACACTACCAACAACAATTGCGGCATCCGTAATCCCCAGAGTAGTGAAACCTCAAGATAGCGCTGTAAACCCTTTTTGGGACTCGGGGGTTCAAAACCTGTAGAAATTATACGGAGTACGTCGGTTATAGCATCGATCACATGCAGTACTGGTGGAAGGAACGTGCCCGAAATAGCGGAGCTTGAGTCGTGCCCTGAGAAAAATGCGTCGACGCCGCCGTTTTTGTTATTCCCGGTCTCAAACGTGCACAGAAGTACCGGGTATCGAAATCTCGTATGTGAAATATCGGAATGTCAAGTATGAAATATCGGAACATCGAAATATCGAAATATCGCAAAACATCGAAATATCGAAATATCGAAGCGTCGAAACGTCGATAATATCGAAATGTCGAAACATCGATATATCGCACCATCGCTAACATCGATGTGTCCAAACGTCGATATGTTGAAATATCGAAAATATCGAAATATCGAAATATCGAAATATCGAACAGTTGAAATTCTCCCGTCGTATCGCAAAAGCAGGTTCTGAAAAAGATGCAGTACCATATCCCGAAGGCGGAGGTGGATGCCGTGGTGCAGTGCAAGGCAGGGGCAATCGAGAAGGTGTGTCCATGTGCCGCTGACCTTGTAAACGTTCAAGGTCTGTCGATAAAAAGCAGAAGAGACCTTGCCGCATATTCGACAGTATCGTTGACGCACACTGCTGTGTACGAGGCGAGGAGGACCAACCCCTAACTTGTGATCATTGTGTTAACATTACGATTGGGGCCGAACAAGTCATGTACTAGAAAGGTGGGAATGAGGAGCGTGACAGACGCCTTCAACTGGTCAAATTCCTAACTGCATTATTAAGCTACTGCGCTTGTCGGCGGTTAGCATCACGAGCAAGCTCGACGAATTCAAGACGGTTTTGGACGCGGTCAGAGGTGGATGGATGTCATAAATAGGGGCGTCTGTAGCCGCCGGGTTGGTCGAAATCGGCTCCGAATTGGTTGTGTTTGAGGGGCCAACGTCGATGATGCACAGATAGACATACAGACACCCACGGGAAGAAAGTCGACGCCATTTAGTAAAGTCACCCTGCTTGCAAAGTTTTTCGGATTTTTTCTCGTAGAAGAACCTGAACGCAGCTGGCCGTTAGATACGGAGAGACTTCGTCGCAGCGCTGTCGCTTCGCTCCATCGTCTGCTCCTCATTATCAGGTGCCCTCGACAAAATCGTCAACACATATCTGGTGCCAGGTACACTGACTTTAGTACCGGCAGCCAAAATGTTCCGGGTTCCCGTGTTTGTGCCTTAATCACCAACGCACGTAAGTGTAAGATTGGCGCGGACATACGGACCGGACCAACACATGCACCAACATGTGTATGCATCAACACCTAACACTAAATCATGTCCCTGTCGTCGACGCCAACCCGGACCTGATGTTTAGCGTCCGCGTAAACGCCTACATATCTATAACTATTATAACATTATTTCAAATGCGCCTTGCGGAATAGAGGTGCTTCTGAGAGTTGTAGTCAGCAGGAGACATGCGAGGCTAGTACAGGATGTATGTCTAGACGCTAGACTGCTCGCACGGGACAGCTATGGCCAACTAGCACACCCGAGGCACCCGGGAAAAAAAACGTGACAGCACACACGTCGGCGGCGAATGCACCCAACGACGCAGCTGAACACGGCCAACTCGCATACGCGTGGCACCTCTGAGAGTAGGCGGTGCTCGTGACCGGCTCCAGCGGGAGTGCTCTAGAAGTTATGGTCATGGTTGTTGGTCGGCAGCCGTGGTTGGATTCAAAGCCTACCCGTGCCAAAATTTGTTCGCGCATGTTGGTAAAAAAACTCAAAATGATTGATGGACGGATGGGTGTGAAGTATAGATTTCGTCGCACCCCCTCCCCCTCTGAGGCCGAAACTCGGCCGACGCAGCTGAACACGCCCAACTCGCACACCCGAGGCACCCCTGACTGAGAGGAGGCGGTGCCCGTGACTGGCTCCCCCGGGAGTGCTCCATAAATTGTGGTCACGGTTGCTTGTCGGGAGCCGTGGTTGGATTAAAAACCTATTAAACTTTTGGTTAGAGCATGTTGATAGTGTGTGGGGCTGTGCGAACGAATTAGACGGATGGATGTGAGGTACAGATTTCGTGTCACACCCTCCACCTCTGGTACCGAAACTCGGCTGAGGCCGACGACATGTGCTAGGCTGTCGAGGCATGCAAAAACTGTCGCAATGCTGCTGCTGTCGCCGGAGAACGGGTTTTGAGAGCCAATCGAACAAGGCGTGCCCCAGGCTGTGATTTGCAGGCTCCACTCAAACGTGCTACACATACTAGTTTTAGTGCGGTACCTAATGTGCTGGTTGTAGACTGGACGGATGGGGGTCAAAAAATGAATTTCCGTTCGTGAGACTCCAGGCTGAAGCCTGGAGAATCTTTGCAAGCTGCGTGATACTCCGGCCGCGGGTTTTGACATAGATGTACTCCTCTTTGATGATATAGGTCATTGGCTCTCCTGGACGCTACCAGGGTGAACGGGGAAAATTTTTACAAGGGCGCTTCTTGGTCCGTAATAGCTCTGCGCACTGATACTATGTCACCCGTATGAAGGATTTGTATACTGCGCATATCCCGAGGACGCCATTGTGCGGATAACCCAGACTAAAACGCCGCACAATGCTACCAAGTATGTTGGAACACCATAGACTACATATACGTCTGTGTGCAACTATGGCTACGGTAGTTTTTCACTGCTGTAGTGGGCCTTCAGTAGGAGGTTTGCTTGGCACGGCGTAGCTTAGCCACACCGTGACGGTTTCATGGGGCAAACGAAAAATAAGCACCGAAGCTCGAGACGGCAAAGGAAAAGGGGGGCCGCTCGAGCGAGTGGCCCGGGCCACTGCAAGAAAGAGGCCACAGAAAAGGACCCTCCCCCCTCACCGTAGCCACGGTCTGGTCGGAAAAGGAGACGCGCTGCGGTAGAGGTATCACGTTTTGTCTAAAATATTTTGTGAATGACAGAGGTCCTTAATCCCGAATCGTCCGAATTTCTGAAATGACTCGTTTTGCATTATGAAATGACGGAGATCCTTAACCCCTGACCTCCCGAATTTCGGACTTGTTTTGTCATTCTTAGTTTTTTTTTACACCCTTGGCGATGGGATTTGTGCGTCGGCTTTCGCGTTCACATTTTATCGAAATCGTTCTTAGGGTGAGGTGTCGAGTAGGTCTGTCAAGCCACCACCCTCAGAAGGCCAAAAACAACAATGGTTGTCGCACTTCTCTGCCGTACCGATGCCGTACCGATACCGTAACATGCGTGAGGACCACTTCTCCCTTCAACACTCCAGCTACATGGGCGCTGCCGTTCCAAAAACCATCTCTACTCTTGTTATGTTCCCATGAAAAGGGCAAGCGTAATTCGAATCCGGTGTGTGCCACCTCTTCAAATATCTTCTCGAGACCGTCTGCATGATCACATTGTATCATGCTACGCCCGACTTTAGCCTCCAAATCCCGATTCCCCCGCACACACTGTATATAACGGTATGTATAGGTGTTGTATAACTTGCAGCTAAAAATGGCGCAGTATCGAGCGCGTTCGAAGGCTGGCTGGGAGGCATCCGCGGCGTCGAGGGCGGGGGGGGAAGACGCAAACCACTCCAACGGTGGGACAGCAGCGGGTGGCTTGTCCCCCGAGGGCGCCCAGGCGCTGGCGGACAAAGAAGGGGAGAACCAGGTACTAGGGCTGATATAGTAAGGTACTACACTACTATACTGTATTATAGTGTACTATAGTGTACTATAGTGTACTAGTGCAGGCCAAGGCTACGCCAGGGGGATCGCGCTTAAAGCCATTTTGTTTCGGCGACTGGTTACCCTCGTGTCGGCGGCTAGCCTGCTTCCATGCAGAATTAGGCTATTTTTCCTTCCGAATGTGGCTACAGTATGCGACGCCAGTTAAGGGTATCTTGTTTCTGGCCAGGTTGGAATTGTTTTGTATAAGGCAGGGTGTGTCGTATACTGCTTTCAGTGCAGAGGAGGCCATGTTCTTATGTTCGTCTTAACCTCGAGCCTGGAGTTGCTGGCTGCCAAATCCTTTAAGTGATGTCGCATGCTGTCTACGCATCGCACCGCAAAAGAAATAATGTATTTCGCTGTGCCAAAAAGTGTGTTTTGATTTCCGTCTCAAGAGTCTGACCCAGAGCCACGAGTAGCCTAAGCTCGGTGATGAAAATGGGGATACTCCCCCCGGCAGTAGCCTTTTGTCTGGAGGTCGGTATGATATGGTATGCACATCTGAAGGAGGCGTTTCGCGGTTTGCCAGATATCGATTGTATGACCTTCGTATACCCCCCCCGCCCCATCCCCATCTTGTTACGGCGTTTTGATTTATGGTGGTGGGAATGGTGATGATGGTGATGATGGCGATGATGGCGATGACTGTGGTGATGGTGGTGATGGCGGTGGTGATGATGACGGTGGTGGATGGTGATGATGCTGATGACGACGATGACCACGACGATGCTGCTGCTCATGATGATGGTAATGGTGACGATGGCGATAACGATGATGATGATAATGATGACGCTGCCGATGGTGATCACGATGATGGTGACGGTGATGGTGGCGGCTTTGATTATTGCTGCGACAACGACGGCGATAAAGGAACTCCGGGAAACGAACGAGCTCCTTCGACTGAAGATCGCCAAGCTAGAGCAGCTGCTGCGCCTGAAAGATGCCAAGATTCAGAGACTCGCCGAAGCCGGGGAGCTCGGCGTAGCCCCGCCATAGGGCAGTGCTAGGAGCATTGTTGCTCATACTCGTATCATACGGCAACATTTGCTTGTGTAAAGAATGAGACACCCCAAACCGCATGAGGTCGAGGATGCTACCGATACTCATGTCGCAAGATGCGCGTGGTACTAGCAGCCTTTTTTTGGATAAACATTAAGTCGACATCTCAGGTGTGAGATCGAGGATATCGTCGAAAACAATCTTGTTTCAGGCTGCGGGTGATATTTCGAAGCAGCATTCGTTTTGCATGTCTGTGTTCTTACCGCGCAGTATCGCGTGGCTTGACCTCGGCTGGCTTTTACGCATGCGACCAGGCACCTCCATAGGTGTTACCCTGCCAATCTGGCCAGCCAGACTTGTTTGCCAACCTTGTTTGCCGGACTCGTCTGTCAACCTCGCGCCAAAATTCGCTTGTCAAGTTTGACGGGCAATCTTTTCAGCAAGGCTTGTCGGCCAAGTTCGTCACCCAATCTGGCCAGACAATCTTGGCGGCAATTATCTCCAGCCAAAATTGTCAGCCTATCTGGTCAGACAATCTCGGCGAAAAATCTTGTGAGCCAGTCCGGTCAGCCAACCACAGATGGAGTCGCGTAGATGCGCCAGTGTATACGTACCTGTGAGAGCTGCCGGGGTACTTTCGCGAAGCATTCACCAACTTGTTCTTAGGTCATATAATAAGGATAGAGCTGCCAGAAGATGCTTTTTCTCTAGTAATTTCGGCTGTGATGCGAAACCGCGAGTATGGGCTGTGTTTCGTTTGGGGGAGAGCGCAATATCTTACCCAAAAAATGACTTTTGGAGAAAAAAAAAGAGTGCGATATCCGACGAACAATCTTATGGCCTACTGCTGAAACACGAAGAACACAAATGGTAATCCAATGGAAATGGGTAAATGGGTAGTGTGTTAGTGTGTGTTGGTGTGTTAGTGTGTGTTGGTGTGTTAGTGTGTTGATGTGTTAGTGTGTTAGTGTGTTAGTGTGTTAGTGTGTTAGTGCGTTAGTTGATTATGAGTGGAGGAGCCTCATCAGCTGTATATTTCGTTTAATTTTGCCACAAAAGTGTTTCGAACCCGTAGAAGGCGTGGATGGACGCTAACGCCCGTCCTGTTAGAACGGGGGAAATGAGGTGCCAATACAAAGGTACTGGGTGCACACGGGCGAAGGATTTTCGAATGGCAAAGGGTTTGGCGACAAAGAAGGCTCGTGACGCCCGGTTTAGGGGGGCTCAGGAGGGGGTTAGGTGTGATGGCAGGTGTATCGGAGACCCAGAGTACAACAACTTCAACGAACTTCCGCTCAGCAAACATTAGAGCAGGAAGGGCATAGGCTACGTGTTATACGATAAATGCTTCTTTTTTTTCCTCACACTTCTACTTTCCAGCTTCTGGAGAAGCCGTGGTCACAGGTGGTGTCCCTTCTCCCCCCCGGTTCTTGCCTTCGATTTTTATCGGGCATAGGGTTCAGCAATCCCACTGCTCGTCGATTTTTCATCGAGTGTTGTTGCTAACTCACGCTCTCGCGCGTTCCGCAAAGTCAATTTGTGCACAAGAAAAAGTCCCAACGAATTTATTCGATTATGCACTCGGCGGGGCTCGAACTCACAAAACTGACCTATACCAGGCTCGAGGATAACCTGATACGCCACCGGGGCGACCTTTACTTAAAATGATGGACGTATTTGTGTCCGACGCCGGATGCGCTCGACGATAAGGTTGTCCCTTATTGTTGTCCCTTATTGTTCGCGTTACCAAAAGCTGAAGTAAGGGGATCAGGTTTTGGGACTTTTTTTCGGCGGCTCGGGGTCACTCTCACGCGAGTGACCCCCTTGTTCCTTGGTTGCTGCCTAAAGTTTTCGTGCTGTCTTGAGTTTTCGATACGAAATCCGCAGCCACGGAATGGTTACCTACGCTGCACCAGCAAATGGCCTATGGACTAGAGTGTTTTGTCAGAATCACTCGTTCGGGTATGATTGTATGTATGATATGATATGATATGGTATGATATGGTGTGATATGATATGATATGATATGATGTGATATGATATGGTATGATATGATATGATATGATATGATATGATATGATAGGAATATGATATGATATTATATGGTATGATATGATATGATATGATATGATGATATGATATGATATGATATTATATGATATGATATGATATATTGTTAAGGAATTAGTGGGGTATTAGTCCATTTGACCACTTGCACAGGTTAACCAACAGCTTACCCAAACTAAGCCTTATAACACTCTCCCCCCCTGAAACGGCGGGATAGCAGGTCGGCCGGATATACGGCGGACCTCTGTCAATATCCAAGCCGTTTCATTTCCTGGGGATACCAGGGAGAGTATTTTTCAAGTTCGACATGGGAAAATCTGAAAAGTTTATTGTTGTGGATGGTGGGGATCGAACCCACGACCCAAAAACCCATGGTCCTGCCGACGACGCCATTTGTTAAGGAATTAGTGGGGTATTAGTCCGTGTGACCACTTGCACAGGTTAACCAACAGCTTACCCAAACTAAGCCTTATAACAATATGATATGATATGATATGATATGATATGATATGATATGATATTATATGATACCTCAAACCCGGTAGTGAACAAGGAGGGTATGAACTATCAACATGCACTAACATCCCCCCTACCGACCGTAGCCTTGGTCGCGCCCGAACACTTACTATCGAAACACGGAACACGGGATTCCTCAATTTAGGACGAACCAACCCAATATCATTGCGTTGGATCACCTGCTACCGCAAACGCGCACCATTTTGTTTTCTGAGGCTCTTAATATGATGAGGAGTTCTATACAATACATACCTCTCCCAAAACCTGGTAAATTAACTATATCCCTCTCACGGCCTAGGTATACAAAGAAAACTATCGGACAATAAAGGCTAGTCACACATGCTACTATTAGTACTAATGGCACGGTGGAGGCGTGTACCGACGATTGTTTTTTTCCACCCTGCAAGGTCGTTGGCTTGAGGAGCTCCATTTACCCCATCCATTAGGGTGACATCGAGGGAAAAAACAAGATCATAATATCGCACAATCCCATGCCCTTGGTATAAAACACGAAAAAAAAACAGCAAAAAATAAAAGGGCAAACGACAGAAAGCGATATACCGCAACCATTCCGCGCCACCGTGCGGTACAGCAGAATAATCTAGAGTTTTGACCCCTATCCGCGCCGCTGACTGGTCAACTCAGCCTCGTACTGGTTTTTGACAACCAACTCCTCCTTGCGGTACATCGTACCGCGGCTTCTCAGCTCGGCCGTCACCGCGTTCTGACGTAACCCATACCGCTTTCTGTCGGAAAATATACCATGCGGACCGACTTTGCCCGAGGCTCTTCGCGCTTCGCACCCTTTCAAACTCCGACCGAATCTCAACCACGGACGCCACGTCATGTAGACGGCATGACTAAAAGACTACCGGATACATGTAGAAGGCCATGTACAAGACTACATGTGATATGCTCCCGATTATTTCAAGGTCCACAGTTCAACAGCAACAGTCGAAAAAAGCGTTTCGTACATAACCAGCAGTGCACGACTACAGATGGCGCCATCGCTTAAGGACATATTTTTTTGCCCGAGGCTCGGTTCTTGTTCTTATTTTTCAATGGGGCATCCTTTACAGGTTTTAGTGTATGGGTAGTGTATTATAGGTCATTTTCTGGGCATTTCAAGTGAGAGCCTCAAGTTCTTAACTACCAAGTTTAAGTGGTGGCGTCCTCTCCCTGCGTGGATCTCAACATAATAATGCGGTTTAAAATACGCACGGCGGAATAGAGAGTGATGTGTGTGCATCGTTAGGGTCGATGGTGGCGCCATCAGCAGCGAGGATTTAAACAGAATGCGGTGTACGAACGCGCAAGGCGGGCGCGAGGTGGTATGCGTGAGCCAAGAGGGTCGTGCGCGTGTAGCGGGACTGTCCCTCCCCCTTTGTCCCTTTTCCCCACCCCTTTCTCCGCCATGCATACGTACATACATACGTGTACGTGGAGTGTGTTGAGGATAGGGGTTTTAGACCACCACCTATCGAGGCAATGTTTAGTAGCATTGATTGGATTGGTCCATTGCTGTACTCGTAATCATCGCAGAACTAGAAAGTATAACATATGAGCGTTCCATCTGAACTGGAACTTTCTTGGAACTGTTCTAGAAAAGCGGCGGGGTTACCACCTGTTCGACTGCTGCTGTAATAATTCGAAAATATATTATCGTACGAGGTAGTCGAGTGCTCGAGATCAGAGGCTTCTGGAAGGAGTAGTACTCTGGACGCTGAGACGGATGATGCGGGTGGTCCCACCCCATTCACTCCTCTCTCTTCCCTCATCCTTCTATGTTTCCACGTCAGCTTTCGGTGTCCCCTGAACTCTGGACAAAGCAGTCCATTGTTCTCAAATGTTTCTCTCCTTGGCCGAAAGTGTCCGTTAAAACATCGATACTTTTCTGCCTCGTGCGTCTTGCGCGCTCCTTCCGTTAGTCTAATTGCTGCCAGCCTCTGCGACCGCGCTAGGTCGTATCGTCACATACGGGAATAGGTTATAGAGCCATCGTCAACAGCGCGGCATCGCACAGCAGGAGTCTTCGAGGAGACGTCTTTGAGAGAATCTGCAACCTGGAGCAGCAGCAACTGGACTGTCAACAAACACGTGACTGTTAACCTTGGAAATTGGAAAGAGTGAGTTGAGTCAAGATATTCGACAGCGGCTTGGATTATCAATAGATTGAGCATCTGGATTCAAGATAATTTGCATTGGTGACCGAGTCCGTCTCGGTCGTGTACGTACTGCTGTTAGGAAGGACAGCATCGTGTCTCCGCGGCGATGTCGCTATCGGGGCAATGTACTTCGCGTTTGCTTTTTTTGCAGCAAGGTATTTACGAACCCTTCACGTTCGCTGCTGGGCGGGAGGACCCACTATCGTGGACGGAACAACGAACAACCTTCACGTTGTCTTGACAGAAAAATCAAAATTCGACGGCAAAAAGGCGGCCCACTTCCTCGGATGGAGTTCCAAGTTTCGTGCCAGTCTCAGCATCTACAACAGAGCCATACTTAACATCCTGCAGGGGCAAGAGCGACCGTCGGAGAACGACGACAGTCAGGCCACTGCCCGTGGGGCGTGGAATACCGCCAACCACGATCTATTCAGCATACGGTTATTTTCGACGGGCGGCTCAGCCTTCTTCGTCGTACGGAGATTCGAGAGCACCACACTCGAAGATAGAGCAGCACATGGACAACAGGCGTGGGCAGCGCTGCGTGAGAAGTTCAAAGGAAGTTCGCGCGAAGCGATTCGCGCGGAGCACTCAAAAATGAACAACAACACTCGAATTCCTTCAGACCAGGACCCGGACGAGTATCTTGACATCATGAATAGCTGTCGAGATCGCCTTAGCGCATGCGTCCCTCCAAAGGGTCCCACAGATCGTCAATATGAGGATATTTTACTGCAAGCTCTACCGCCCAGATATAAGGCCATACGCCAAGTCCACCTACAGAGAGGGGACTTCGGACTTGCCGATATCCGGCGTATGATGGCCATTTACGCAGATAACATGGCCCGTTCACGTTCTGATTCATCCAGGGGAACGCCGGACGTGGTGCCGCCATGCAGGCAATGACCCGCGATCGCAATTACATTAAGTGCCACATTTGTGGTCGTGTCGGTCACTTCAAAATCAAATGCGCCTTCGTGTCAAGCAGCAGCAACAGCAGGAGAATGATGGACAGCAGCCGCAGCAGCATGAAGGACAACGAAATCACCCACGCAGACAGCACCAACGAAACCGTGGAGGCGGGCGAGGTCCCGTGTGGTGCTCATACCACAAAACAACCTCCCATAGCGACGCCGACTGCTGCACCAGGAGGCGCAAACAGGCTGACGGCAACGCTCACATTGCTGCAACCGGGTCTTTGCGGATAAAGGGAATCTGCAGCGCTTTCAATCTTCCAGAAGGGGACGATCAGCCGGAATGCTCCTTGATCTCCTACAAGAGTGACGGAGGTACATCCCACCGCGGCAATACGGCGGAGCAAAGCCACAATGAGGAAACGTGGTCATTCAGCTCACTGTCAGCATCGCGTCCTTGGCCATTTTTAGGAACGCGCCAAGCTTGCTATCTCTTTTGGAGTTCAGGAAAAGTCGAACTTTCCTACATGAACGGGGGAACGGACGGTGAGGGTGGATCGTTCTACGATATAACCCCGGTGGAGCCAGAACCGGCCGAGATCAAGTGCAAAGCCGCACGAGAGCGGTAATGTTGTTGCTGTTCTAGTCGACAGCGGAGCCTCAGGCCACTACTTCGACGATACCACCATCCCCGATCTCAAACATCGTTTACAGGACTACACCTCCCTCAGTATGCCTCGCACGATTCTATGGGCTGGTGGAGCTCGCTAGACGGCACAGCGGAGGGTGTCTTACAAGGCCTCATCACGGACGAATACGGAGAACAGCACCTCGCGTGGATCGCAATCCTAATTGTGCCCGTTATTGGGTGCAATATTTTCTCTGTGAAAACATCAGCGAGAAAGGGCAACGTTTCGATTTTCGATGTCAACAAACCCAGGCTCTAGGCGGGGGACATTACTCTGCCAATTCACGGAGAGAACGACGATCTCTACTCCTTCAAGCTAGACCTCAGTGCCGATGGATACCGCAGGAAAGGAGCTGACGATGAATATGGTGACCAATGCCCGAGTGTTGCACCGGCGGCTGGGACCCATTAATAACCGCAGCCTGGAGCTCATGATCAGGAAGAGCGGCAGTGGGGTCGCATTTCACGGTTATGTTGCGGACTGTGACGGCTGTGCGGTGGAGAAAAGCCATCAGCTGGCTCACCCCAAGAAAGCCAACCACGCCGCCATCAATGCGTCCTTTCAGCTCGTGTACGGAGATCTCATGGGCCCCTTCAAACCGACGGCTCATGGTGAATACAACGTTTTGTCAGCAAGATTACCGACCAGTTCACCAAGTGGACCGTAGTCTACCTTCTCTGCAGCAAAGATCAAGGTCTTGCCTCGCTTCTTGTTCGTCACTTCAACCGTGATACCTCTCGGCAAACGTATCATCAGATGGCGTGCCGACAAGGGAGGCGAACTGAAGGGCGACGAGTTCAAGGATTACTGGCTAGGAACAGGCATAACTCAGGAATTCGCTGCCATCAACACGCCATAACAGTTCGGTGTATCCGAACGCGTCGGGCGGACGTTGTGCGGAATGGTCCGCTGCATGCGCGTTGACAGTAGACTCCCTCCTTCTTTGTGAGGAGAGCTCATGATGACTAGATTTTGCTGTGTGAGGCGATCAAATCACCAAAAGCAATGGCATCCAAGAATGGAGGAGGGGGGTTACGTAGTTACCGTATTATGGTCCGTAGGAATTTCCGTTGGGGTTAGCGGATAACGAGTGCACTCGGGGTAATCACCGAAGTTCAGGGTGTGTTGACTGTTTGAGTCGTGCGAGCAACAACAGTAGGTTTGCTGAGTCGCAACATGTTCAGTGTCCTCAGCCCTGGGCTCCTGACACTTTTTGGAACCAATTGCACCAACGTTTTCGTGATTAGATTCACAGCTCCTATAGCTGTCATTGTATGAGAGCTACTAATAGCTTTTGATTCGGGTGGAATAAACGGGATACGGAAATTCGAGTTTTATTAATTGCGAGAGCAAGTCTGCATTGCACCTCAGGTGGGAAATGACATGCGTCGTGTCTCTGATTAGTGTGTATCTTGGTTTTAAGTGGAACATGCCATTGAATGCAAAATTGATATGCCACTTCCATTGTGGGGGAGTGTTGAGGATAGGTGTTTTAGACCACCACCTATCGAGGCAATGTTCAGCAGCATTGTTTGGTTCATTGCTGTACTCGTAATCATCGCAGAACTAGAAAGTATAACATATGAGCATTACAGCTGAACTGGAACTTTCTTGGATGAATTGTTCAAGAAAAGCGGCGGGATTACCACCTATTCGACTGCTGCTGTAATAGTTCGAGAAGATCGTATCGTATGAGGTAGTCGAGTGCTCGAGACCAGAGGCTGCTGGAAGGAGTAGTACTCTGGACTCTGAGACGGATGATGCGGGTGGCCGCACCCCATTCTCTCCTCTCTCTTCCCTCATCCTTTAATTTTTCCTCGTCAGTTTTCGGTGTCCCCTGAACTCTGGACAAAGCAGTCCATTGTTCTCAAGTATTTCTTATCTTGGCCGTACGCGTCCCTTAAAGCATCGATACTTTTCTGCCTCGTGCGTCTTGCGCGCTCCTTCCGTTAGCTTAATTGCTGCCAGCGCCAGCCTCTGCGACCACGCCAGGTCGTATCGTCGCGTCATATACGCCAATAGGGTGTGCGAGCTGTCTATGGATATGACCCGGGCTGCAGTAGGCGGGGTCACGTTTGCGGGTCTTTGCTTGCGCGGTGTCACTCGCGCGACTGACCCCCTTGTTCCTTTGTGGTCTTAAGCTTTCGTGCGGCAAAAAAAAGTGATGTGACTCCACAATGGAATGGTAAGCGACGCTGCGCCTAAACAATAACCTAAACTTCAAAAACTCTTTTTTTTTAATATATTATCCTAACGACGTCAGCTGTGAGTTCGAGGAATATAGGGCCGATACTCATCTTTGCACTGCGTACTACATCGATCGCCCGTTTCTAGTAAGTTTCATGAGTCAGGACCTAATATACCTAACTAGTACCGGTATAACGTGTGAACGCTCTCGTGCAAGCGGGACAATTCACCCCACTCTAAAAACAGTGCACTTCACAACTCCCTTCAGCTCCGCGTGGCCTTTGGACATTTTGCACTTTGGAAAGCTTGACGACGCAGTGCAATGCTTGTCCATCTGCGCACACCTTTCCCCGGCACGAGATTCAGCGTGCGAGCAGAGTAGCGGGTGCCCAGAATCATAGGGTATACGGTGTTTGCGTTGCTCCAATTCGGGTTGTTTTCGGCTTATTTCTATCCCCCTGATCCCAAAAAGTAATCAACTTCCAAAACATCAGGACGCAAAATGGGAGCCCTGTTTAAAGCTTGGTAGTAAATCTTTAGGGGGCTTCGGTCGTACCGCCTAACGTCGACCACCCGACCAGAACCCAAACCCGAACCCGAACCCGAACCCGAACGTTGTGGGGTGGCCTGTGCTTGGATGCTGTGGCTTGTGAAGGCTCCAGGTTGGCTCGGCCGGCTGGGTGCTGCGCTTGGAACGACATTCAGCTTACGCTATACCTACGATGGGACCCGAAGGGTGCGCCAGCTAGCGTTGGGCTGCGAAAGCAACAGAGTTAAATGGACACACGACGCGTATGAAAATACGTGGAAGTATGGTGAGCTACAGCTTTATTTTTCCCCATCCGCCGGAGGATGAAAAAAAAAAAAAGACATTCCGCCGGATCGGGATGCTGTGGCTTGGAACGACTCTAGTTTGATCGAGCCGCGTAAGATCCCCCTCAGCCAAGCAGAGTGCGTAAATAGCTACCTCAGGAAGACTTACTATCTTCCTTTAAATACTACCCCAAAATGGCCCAAACAATCAAACGGAACTCGTCTCCCACCCTGCAGCGTTCTCGGCGCATGTCATGCCGTCGGAGCCTTTCTCCGGATTCAGGTAAGGTCTGCCTACTACCTTTGCCGATTGACCTTCCCTTTCATATATTATTATTACGTTTCATCCATGTTTTTTTTTTTTTTCAACCGCGGTTTTCTTTCCATTTTCTTCACGTCTATTTCTCGCCTATCCACGACACCACAGTTCTCCCCACGATACGCAACCTCCTTTTTTGCGTTTTTTTCGTCTTCCCAATTCCTCTATCAAGTACTCCAACACCTACCTTCACATATGACTATGCGCAAAACCACTCCCGACAAAACTCACAATTTTCAATGGCATAAGGGCTGCGCATGGGCGCCGGCATTCCCCGGTGCCCATGCTTCGGGTCGGACAGAGCAGCACGTCGACGCAAAACAAAGTTGTACGATAGCTGTCCGATTCGACAATGAACTTTAAAAAGTAATGTCAAGAGTTTGATACGAGCATGAGGTTTTGAAGGCCATAATTTGACAGAACATAAACGTCATGATAATATACAACAACAGTGTGTATTTGACTCGCATAATGATCGAATAATCATGGAATACTTGCCCGCATGATCACCTCTTGGTCGCTTATGTGACCCCGGAAAAAGTCCCTGACTATCCCGATTCCATTCGCCTATTGGGTCAAACCCTAACAAAAAAGCTCGCAAGTATTTACTACGTGGTCGCAATTTGGCTAGTTATTTGTATAATAGGTCGCACAAAAAAAACGTTTTTGAGCCTACGTCAGGTTGACGCGCAGAACAAGCGCGCTCAAAATGATGAACACTTGAACAGCACCAAGCGCAATATAAAAGGACGAATTAGAGCGATTTACGCAGTTCGCTCACGGCCGTAGAGAACCTTTCGTGGATGTCATAGTGCACATGTACGTACGAAAAACACGTTATCGCTCACGCGTTGCTTGTGTTTTTATTTTTGTAGAGCGTCCGTCGTTGTTGACCAGTTATTTGCATAATAATAGGCCGCACAAAAAAGCAATTTCGAGCCTAAATGTTAAGCTGACGTGCAGAGCAAGCACGCTCAAAATGAGAATGCGAAACCCTTGAACAACACCAAACGCAATACAAAAGGACGAATTAGAGCGATTTACGTATCCAGGTTTCAGGGCTTCCTGGTTCGAAGCACATTTTCGAACGAAAATATGATGTTCAGAGAAGACGACATAACGCATGGAAGTAAGACTGGCATAACGCATGGAAGTAAGACTGGCATAACGCATGGAAGTAAGACTGGCATAACGCATGGAAGTAAGACTGGCATAACGCATTGAAGTAAGACTGGCATAACGCGTGGAAGTAAGACTGGCATAACGCATGGAAGTAAGACTGGCATAACGCATGAAAGTACGACAGGCATAACGCACGGAAGTAAGACTGGCATAACGCGTGGAAGTAAGACTGGCATAACGCATGGAAGTAAGACTGGCATAACGCATGAAAGTACGACAGGCATAACGCACGGAAGTAAGACTGGCATAACGCGTGGAAGTAAGACTGGCATAACGCGTGGAAGTAAGACTGGCATAACGCATGGAAGTAAGACTGGCATAACGCATGAAAGTAAGACAGGCATAACGCACGGAAGTAAGACTGGCATAACGCGTGGAAGTAAGACTGGCATAACGCATGAAAGTACGACAGGCATAACGCACGGAAGTAAGACTGGCATAACGCGTGGAAGTAAGACTGGCATAACGCATGGAAGTAAGACTGGCATAACGCATGAAAGTACGACAGGCATAACGCACGGAAGTAAGACTGGCATAACGCGTGGAAGTAAGACTGGCATAACGCACGGAAGTAAGACTGGCATAACGCATGGAAGTAAGACTGGCATAACGCATGAAAGTAAGACAGGCATAACGCACGGAAGTAAGACTGGCATAACGCATGGAAGTAAGACTGGCATAACGCATGGAAGTAAGACTGGCATAACGCATGGAAGTAAGACTGGCATAACGCATGGAAGTAAGACTGGCATAACGCGTGGAAGTAAGACTGGCATAACGCGTGGAAGTAAGACTGGCATAACGCATGGAAGTAAGACTGGCATAACGCATGAAAGTACGACAGGCATAACGCACGGAAGTAAGACTGGCATAACACGTGGAAGTAAGACTGGCATAACGCGTGGAAGTAAGACTGGCATAACGCATGAAAGTAAGACGGGCATAACGCATGAAAGTAAGACAGGCATAACGCACGGAAGTAAGACTGGCATAACGCGTGGAAGTAAGACTGGCATAACGCATGGAAGTAAGACTGGCATAACGCGTGGAAGTAAGACTGGCATAACGCGAGCATTAAACCGTGGGTAAATGCCTGAAATAAGACCAAAACAGTGTGCATTTGACTAGCATAATGATCGAATAATCATGGAATACTTGCCCGCATAATCACCTCTTTGTCGCTTATGCGACCCCGAAAAAAGTCGCTGACAATGCCGGTTCCATTCGCCTATTGGGTCAAAACCTAACTAAAAGCTCGCAATTATTTTCGCCGTTTTTGTCAAGCTACTCGCTCGCATAGGGCAACAATTTGCGATACGACGGCAATTCGTACAAAACGCTCGCGCTCGGAACGCATCTATGCAGTTTGTTCCACCTTCGCTAAATTTTGTGATCGGTTTTGGAGGAAAGTAACTAGTTGCAGTTTTGCTTGTTGTTCGTGCCTGGGAGAGAAGTTTTTCAAATGATGTCAAGTTGGAAATGATGCCGTTTAAAAAAATATATTTTCACGTGTTTTATTCGTTCAAGCTCTGCAGACGTCAAGCAAAACAATCGCTCGAGGGTACCACCCAAAAATTCGAAACTTTAGCAACTACCCACCGTTTCGAAATAATGTCATTTTTGGACATTATCACGCTCTGCAGACGTCAAGATACAACCGAAGGCTCGAGAGTACCTCCCTCAAAATACAACATTTTAGAAACTTCTCGCTCGTCTCGCTCAGCCCCCATCCGCGTTCACGTCGAGGTGCGGCACGGACAAGACAGGGCGAGGAGTGTTCGAGCCGCCCCTCGAAGACGGCGCTCGAACGAAGCGATTTGGCCGAGAAATTCCATTTTTTTTCGAGAACCCCATACTGAGGCCGAGAAATCCCAAAACTCCTGACCAAATCCCTGTCCTCTCAAAAACACGAATCATTATATATAGCTATTGTAAAGTTTCCACGTAATTTTTGACAGGAAAATATGTTGAAAAAAAACTGGTGTCTTTCTTATATGTTTATTTTTCTTCACCCGGCTCTTCTTGCGGGCTGTTCGAAAAATAACAAAAACTGTTCGTGCCAGGTAAGGTAACCAGATAGCAAGCAAGCCGCGCGCGAGAGGCGAGAGCGCGAGGACTCACTCGTCATACCAGACTGCTGTGGATTTCAAAGCACCGAGCTGCCTAGAGCACTACACAAAGAGCAAGACTATCACTACCCGCTTGGTGCGGCAGCAGCATTATTAGTACTGCAAGACCGATGCGGCTAGTTTTTGGCCGTGTGGGGGGCAATAGCTTCTGTAATCTCGATCGGCGCGAGCTGGCCTCCATCCAGAGCGACTTGTCGTACTCGTATTCCACCCAACGCCAGCAAAGTTTGTTTATTTGATTTTATTTTTATTTTTTTATCCTCTGGCGGATGGGGAAAAATAAAGCTTTAGCTCACCACACTTCCACGTATTTTCATACGCGTCGTGTGTCGATTTAACTCAGTTGCTTTCGCAGCCCAACGCTAGCTGGCGCACCCTTCGGGTCCTTATGTTTTGAGAATATCCAAGACTCCACACACGCGGCAGCACACCGGGGGTGGAGCGGCAACATGAGCAATATACATACGAGGCTGCTTGTTGTTGTTGTTGTTGTTGTTCTCACATTAACTCGCAAAATCAAGTCCGTGGTCACAGGACAGGCTCCAGTCACTCTGGAGATGAGGAATACCACGTATATATTACACGTAGTATCTATCACTACGCATACGCACGACAGACATAAGTCAATTGGAGAAAAAAGAAACAAAGAAAAGAAAAGAAGATAACGGAAAGGAAGAAAAGAGAAGAAAAACGAAACAAAACAAAAAAGGCAAGCAAAGAGAAGAAAAAGACAAGAAAAGCATGAAAAGACAAGACAAGAAAGCAAGGAAAGAAGAAGAGAAAAAAAAGAAAAAAGAAAAAGAAAAAGAAAGGAAAGAAAAATGTCATACTAGCAGACCCTAGGAACTGGCTAAGGATGGCATTGGGCTAACAGAGGGTATCACGTCCATCATCAATGGCACCTGGGAGAGAACGCAACGTGGTGAAGAAGTCAGGGCGGTCTTATGCTATCTTGTGACGGCCGTTAGAAGGCCGACAACTTTCAATACGATTATGGCCAAACCCAGACTTCAAGCTCTTGGGCATGAGGCTCCCCCTTCCGCCCCTCCCCCCTTCCTCCCTTTCCCCCTCCCCCCTCCCCCCCTCCCCCAGTCCCCTCCCCGCCCCCCCCCCTTCCCCCTCCCCCCGACCGCTTAGAGATGCCAACGGTGGATGGCGCTGCCGCAGCCTTTGCGCGTCGCTCTGCAGCTTTGCGTCTCTCCGTTTCATGCCAATTCCGCATGAACAACTCGGCTCCCTCCTCTACTCTTCGAAACCATCTGCCAGCCTTCTGAGCAGCCTTTCGCCATCCTTCGAATTTCATTCCTAAGACCGACATATCCTCCTTCTGAAATTCCAGATGATCCATCCAGTCTTTCTCTTGCCCCCCTGAGTAGCCCTTACCCCCAACAAACTCCCCAAACATCACCCTCTGTGGCAGACGCTCCTCCCCCATACGTGCCACGAATCCCGCAAACAAAATCCTCCGTTTGCGCACTATCGCCTCAACGCTCTCGGAATCTGTCTGGGCAAGCGCGTCGGCGTACGATAGGGTGTGGTCGTCGCGCTTCCGTTTCCGCCATCCAAGGCATCGGAGGAGCATGGAGCGGTGAACCCGTCGTAGCCTATCATAGTCAGGCTTCTTCGGGCTCCACGTCATGCAACCGTACAGCAGTGTCTCGACCACCTCAGCTTTCAGCAACCGCACCTTCAACCGTAAACGCACACCCGGGCGATCATAGATTTCCATCGTGTACCGCTGGAAGCACGCCCAGGCCCTCTGAAGACGCCGCGTTATTTCAATGATGTTGTGGTCCGACTCGGCGTTCTCCCTGGGTGGAGTCCGCACAGTGACATTACGTACCAATCGTCTATCCACTTGCCGTGTCAGTATGTAATCAAGTCTGTACTGGGCCTTTCCTCGGTTTGGGCTCTGAAATGTATACGATATACTACGAGCAGGTGTAGCATAGTACGTGTTGAGGAGGGCGAGTTTGTTATCAGTTGCGTGAGTCAATAGTCGCTCTCCGTTGTCGTTCAGCTCGTCACGTCCGTAAGCACCCAATACGTTGCTGTCGGTCCACTCGATCCCTCTCATGCCTGTACGAGCATTTGCGTCCATCAGGGCAAGGAGGTGGTCCCTACTGGGAACCTCCTTGACCACCTCGTCAAGTGAATTCCAAAAGTAATCCTTTTCGCTGGTGCTCTTGTCGAGAGTGGGAGCATAGCCTACAATGAAAGACATACCGTTAGATTTCCCTTTGAGTTGGATGCGAACCTCCATCAGTCTAGCACTGATGCACTCAACCGCGACGTCGCCCTTATCCATCCCTGCCACGATAGACTCTCTAACAGCTAAGCCTACCCCATGGTTCCCCTTCTTTTCGTACTTTCCTCCGTCTGCTCCTGAGCAAAACACAACATACCCCGCCGCCGTGAAAGCACTTTGTCCATTGCGCCTCACCTCCTGCAATCCTATAACATCACAACCTGCGTCTTGGCAAGTCTTCATTATCACCTCAGCGTGGCCTATGCCATTCGTGCCCTTGAAAGCAAGTGTTCGAACGTTGTACGTACCCACGACGAGTTCCCCTGCTCTCGACCTAGCCCTTGCATCCGTGCGAATTTTGTGAGCAGCCCTTCGAATCCTCCTGCGTCTCCTCCTCTCCTTCCGAGCCTCCGATTTCCTCCATTCCACCCTCCGTTTTTCCCAGACAGAGTATTTTCCCCTCTCCGTCTCCCTTCGCCCAGCCCGGTTCTTGCCTAAGTGCCAACGTGAAGGGGGCAGCAGTCCCGACACGCCACGTCCATCTCCTTCCCGACTTTGGTGCTTACTCACGTGGGTTCGATCCTCTCTTCTCTGTTCGATACGCACCCCATGCTTTCCGCAGCGGTGATGCGACACTGCGTCCGCAGGCAAGGCTGCTGCGTTAAAAAATTCCGCGAGGAATTTTTTTGCCTTGTCGCTGGATGACACCGCCGGCCCGGCCATACCTGAGCACTAGTTCAGCGCACGAGTAAGGTCGACGCCACACAACCCCTCAGGGGCTCTGGCACGTTTTGGGGAAGCCTCAGGCCCGAGCACCACCCCGGCCGGGGAGCAGCCGAGGGCAGAGGTAGAAATTGGAAGCAAGTTGTATTCAACCGTGGCGGGCCCGGTAGCTACCGCAGTCGTCAATCGCGTTGAGGGATACCTCAGTCAGGAAGAAACTAGATTCTACCGAGCCGCCTTTACCGCAATTCTGGATTAATATATGGGATAGAGTACCCTAACCCTAGCCCTAATAACCTAGACGTCTCGTAAAGGCTACTGTTCGCTGGTTCTACCCCGCCAAGCGCAGCAGATCCCAGGAGCTTGATTCAGCATTTTCAGAACAACGGAGTTCGCTCAAAAAACACACACAGAACATGGCGAGCCCTACCCGCTCGCTGCAGCGGCGAATATACGAGCACCAGGGGCCATGCGCTGCTGAGTTCCACTTGAGGGTGAGGTGACTGCCGTAGTCGTGTGTGCTGTCTGCTGCTGTTGTCTGCTGCTGTGCTCTCTTGCTGGCCAAAAAGCAAATTGTCTCGGATGTGCTCCGAATATCACAGCGACCGGGCTACTCGCACTGCTGTACCTACACTCAACTTAAAAAGTTGTTTCGTAAGGTATAATTTGTCGAACCAATCCGAACCCCTTGAATTTGTTCAGCATTTTTGGAATCACTCTGGAATTTTTCGCGGCAAAAAAACGCGGCGCAACCTACTCCGGTTAAAATTTCCACGCTAACGCACAATTTACATGCGATTATTTCTACGTGGACAGCCTACATTATGTTTCAAATACATGTGGCACCTCAACCTCTTCTTGGTACGGCCCATTACCTTCCCCTTCTATTAGTCACGTCCTCTTTCAAGCAACGCGGTCCGCCCGATCCTTGCACACATTACAAATACAGCAAGGAAGGTGGTTTGGCCATGCAATGAACCAAAATACACACGCGGGCAAAACAAATGCACGCCTACACACCAGGCTGTTCGCAACGAAAAGGGAAAGGAAAAAATAATAAACAAAACGATAGACTAATGGTATAGTCTAATAATAAAAAAAATGAGGAAAACAATTGGGAACACAGAGAGAGGGAAACAGGACGGCACGAGCAAACATTAAAAACACAACCGCCAGCCAGGAACTACATCAGCAACAAAGAAGACGAAGCCATCAAACCAACCACGCACAACAGCAAGCCAGCGATGTACGAGGTACATCATGTCAGACAGTGACATGTATGGGGTACTTCATGTCAGCTCGTAACCTCTGCTCGTACTGCATGCTGGCACGGACTAGGTTACCGCTACGTACTGCACATAATGATAAACGCTTTGGATGCGCTTGTTGTGCCACTTACGTTTCTTTTAATAACGATCACACATGTCTGCTATGAGGTACACTTCACAAACGCAGTAAATACGGAAGCTCCTGTGCCCAAGAGTCATCGGTCAGCAGCGTGGACCTGTCCTTTCTTGATTTTGCGAAAGAGCAGCATCTACCAACGGGCATCTAGAGGCAGTCAGCACAAGGGTCCTCTACGAGGGTGAAGAATCGTCGGGCCTTTTGGTGATGCCTTACGATGTAAGGAAACTATATTTCATCCAAAATGTTGCCACTCTGTCCCGTAATACAGCGGGCTTTCCAAACGTCCGGGTAATAAATACCTGGCACACTTCCCCTTTGCCATAAGTAAAGTCCGTTGCGGGGGGCAGATCATATCTCGCCGATGGAGTTGAAAAGCCATAGTCTAGAGGTGTGACTCTAAAAAAAAAAGAAAATCCGAGTCGTTTTTCCTGAGAATCTGTGGGTCGAAAAATACCAACTTTCGACCAATTTCGACCAGTTTGTACCATTTTCGGCGTACATTCGACGAAAATTGCCTGTTTTGGAGTAAACGAAGGCTGCTGCGTGCCCAAGTTGTTTTGGACAAGAAGGAGGTGTTGTACACCAGCAATGAATAGGAGAAAAACAGCCAGTTTTGCGTTTTTTCGCGATTTGTGCCAGTTTTCCGCGCTTCCGGGGTTACTTCTCAGTTTTCCGGAAAAGGAGCGAAATTTGTCCCTTGTTGGGGCGGCGATCTGTTTTTCGGCCGTTCATGCACGCAGGGTGGTGCATATGCGAAAAAAAAAAACGGGCTTCAGCTAAAAAGTACCAAACATTTAAAAAATATATTATCGCCTGCGGCATCGGACAAGGATAAAAGGGTATGTGTGATCATAATAACGGCCTTTAATTATTGCACACAGAGAGGAAGTATAGCTTTCAGGATATCAGTTTTTATCTGTCGAGACAGAATCCTACACTCGTAGTTACTTAAACTTTTGTTTCGAAGATTACAAACTACAACACCCTAAAAATAGCGATCCCACACCGTTCTACCCACCGGTAACGGAATCGGGGTCCGGCCGTTCTGTCCTTTTTTAATTACTTGGGAATCGAACTATACTAAACGGGTTTTGCGCATTGCGTGCACATTATACTTGTTGTAGCGAGCCCCGTTCGTCTTTCTGTCTTTCTTACCCAACACGCGTTTATTTTGTCTCCTCGGCAGAGTGATGCCCGTGCCGTTTTCGTCTTCTTACTTCTTCTTTGCACTCTCTTGTAGGTCGATGATGTTTGCTTATGTTCATACTTGCTCATATTCTTGTTTACCGGTCTCTACCTTCCCTCTCCACCCTTCTGCCTCCTTTTATTTTCTTGCGGTTTCTCCCTAGGTTCACATCCGAACACGTGCAATGGCTCTTGCACGACCCACCTTCTTCCGACTCCCAATTGGACGCTGGCGTCCTACGCACATCATCCTTGACGCTAGCATTATTAGCACAGTTCTTCCTTACGCCACCCGTCTATTGTTTGCATACAACGGCACATGTCAGTCACTGGGTGGTCGAGATATGGTACACGGTGTTACTATCACTGCTGATGTGATGACCCTGGTGGTGTCCAGTGTTTCGATCTACTTCGAAGTAAATGTTGAACACACACCCAGTTTCTTCGTTCCTCTCGGACCAATCCTACGGGGGAGGGGGTCACTTTTGGGGGCTCTTTTTCCAATGTCTTAGGAGACACTTTTGCGCGAGCGACAGCCGCCCTGTTCCTTGGCAGTCTTAAGATACCTTTGTTGTGCCGTTTTTTAGCGAACGAAGTGAATCTGTTCGATGGAATGGTAAGCTACGCCGCCGCACCAAAAAATATCGCCTCAAGTGTTGTGTGCGCGTGAGGTACAGTTAGTCGTTCGTGCGAGTGATGAAAGCCCCCCGTTAGGTAACGGAGACGAGGCGATGATAGAGTATGATACTACACTACCGTTTCCTTGTGCGGTTCTCGATCATGTATGTTTTGGTCCTATCCCGCGTTATCTTGCTCATCTTGCTTCTCTCTCCTACGACACAGGGGAATATTTCCTTCGTCTTGGCTCGTGTACGCACGTATAGTCTATGTTCTCCCTTTTTCCGACGAGTGATATGCTCTTCCTCCCTCGTTCTACGTAACTATTGACGACTACGTACCTTCATCTTGACCTCGCCATTATGCCGCTTTGCATCGTTTCTCCTCCCCACCCACATACCTCGCGATTTTTCCAGCATTTCCAGGGAAGATTATGGTGCTCGAGCGCGGGAGACGGGCGTCCGATCTCTCCCGTTGTTCTGGGTGGAGGTTAATCAGTGGCTTGCTCCGCCCCCAGAATGCCCCGCTTCTATTACCGTGACGACGGACAAGTGCTCTATCTCACCGAGACAACGAGAAACAAGGAAGGTCCCTCTTCTTCTGCCACGGTTTTAGCGATGGCGTTGCTTTCTCGGGTTCGGACGGCCTCGTCGACATCCCTGGTGTCCGTGGAGAGATTTGAACTCCCAGTCTCCCTTGACTTCGCCTTCCCCCCAACTATTTCGGGCAATCCCGTTTTTTGTTCTCTAGACGTTGGGTCGTTACACCTTACATACTTTTCGAAGTATAATGACAACGCTGACGACGTCATAAACCACCTCGTGCTCGACAGGGTCTTTGGCGAGCTACGCACTCGAAGGCCGTACTATTCAAACCCACGAACTCCTAGAGTGAGTGCGGACGATGATTTCGCTATGACCGACTACCTAGATCTACTCTTCACCAAGGCGGCGCGCCCTCTCACATCATAACTTTAAAAGTGAGAGTTTGCGTCGTGCTAACTAGAAATGCGGACTTGTCGTCGCCTGTGGTCTAACAATTGGGGCCAAAGTTGTGGTTGCAACCATCCTGCCGCACAAACTGCAAGTTTCTTCTTCTTGAAGAACGGAAATGTTCATTGGATTCCCCGTACGTATAGAGCTTTCAATCAAGTGCGGACGTCAAGTGTGTACTTGTACAGTTTCCCATTTCGTCTGTGTTTCGATGTTACTGCTCATCGTATCAGTCAAGGCCAGGCGTTGGACCGAGTCGTCTTTGACTTGCGCAGGGACGTCTTCATGCGCGGCTGCCTTTATGTCGGGTTATCTAGAGTTCGCGGCTGCCTCTATGTCGGGTTATCTAGAGTTCGCAATTCCGCGAGCACGATAGTCTTGACTAAAACGAGGATAGGATATGTGCACCTGAAAAAAAATCTGTGCTAAGCCCCCGTCATCGCCGTGTACTCTTCTTGAATTCCGGAGACATGGTAGATTTACAACAAGCCCTCCGCGACGTTACCTCGCGCGTTTAATGCGCATATAACATATACGGCGTCTCATGAGACTGGTGGGGAAAAACAAAGAAAGGCCCAGGAAGAGTTTCTTACAGCTTAGACACGGGTGCGTGCCGTGGTGGGTGTTGAACGGTCTGCCATACTCCCAGCTAGGTTTCATTTTTTACAACGTGCTCTCTTCTTTCTGGGTTACCATAATATGAGTTGTCGACGCAAACGATGGCCCGTACCATGGCGGGCGGGGGAGACGACAAAACTACTGGATGCCCTCGGTTTCCAGCTACGACTTCACAACGGAGAGACGGATGAAGGGATGACATAATAAACGGGATGCAAAAAGACATACTTCGAAGTATTTGATCAAAATAAAAAGGTCGCTCATTCTGGACGTTCTCGGGTATTTTCGCTATACCAGTACCTGGTATACGTTACCTGTGGTATGCTTGTGTATACCTCTCTGTCTGTCTGTCTGTATAGTTAATTGCATACGTTCACCTTGACCCACTGGTGGCAATTTCGAAATAATGCCGCCTATCGCTGAAAGTGCGGAGTCTAAGGCAAAATCCCGTCCTGCGACAAAATACCTACAGGTTTCCGCTCAACGCCCCAGATGTTTTATACCTACACGGGTTACATGGGCTACTTATGGGTACAGAGATCCTCAAGCGAGGTGCTGATGAAAAAGCGGATGCACCGCTTCCGTAGGATGCGTCGCTGCATGATCGCTGCATCATCACACCACACCATCACATCATCGCTGCATCATCACATCATCACGTCATCACATAATCAGATACCACGGCAAACTCGAGGCATAGACCTTGGCCCAGAGCCGACATAACCGTCACACACCCGACAGACAAAATGCCTATTCACGATCGACGCCTTTCAAGGCAGACAGATCCCTGGTCTACATGGTCTGCATGGCCTATAGATGAATGTTGCCGGGTGATAGCCGGGTGATTTGAATGACCTACTGTAGCACACGTTGCCTGGGTTGCATCTGTACTTCACAGATCGTGCACATCATATGTTGTCATAACGACAGATATAGGGTCTGTATGATCTGTATGATCTAGATCGTGATCTGTAGGATCTAGACCGCGATCTGTTCGTTGTGTGGATACGCTGGACGCTTTAGCCCCCGCCGCTACATCATCACGACATACCACCGCGAACTCGAGGGCTGTGTAGGCCTTTTCTCTGCCTAGCTCCGACAAGACGGTTGAAATGTACTTGAGTTTCAAACACTACCCTTGATCCTGACCCCGACCGCCTAAGAAAATTCTGGGAATGAATTTCTGGAAATGACGACGCCACGAGGAGCCAGGGTGGACTACACAGGTGTTACCCTACTGCCAATTAGCCCGGTATTCGCCAGTATTGCCCGGGTTGCTACTAACCGTCACGGGTGTGAGTTAACACTTTATACTCGCCGAGTATTTGGGCCTCGTATGCCCGTTGGCTTACCTTCGAAACTCCGTGGATGACAACTTATCATCCCCTAAATCACGTCTCCTTGGCCGTATCCTCGTACATATGGAAACTCTTTTCAAAATGAATACGTATGCCGTCGCAAGTACTCCGGGTACCCAGTATAAGCGGGTACTACCCGAGTACACGTTGGTCTACCTTGGCAACCCTGGAGATGGCACCTATCCCCTATAGATCATGTCCCCTGGGGCGTACTTCGCACCGGTCGCGTTAGCAACCATTCATTCGTTCCAAACACGCTTGATGAAAATGTCACGGATACACGGGTACCCGGCTGTTAGACGGGTACTTGGCGGGTACCGGGCTGTTCAATGGGTACGCGGATACCCACCCCCAAATCGCCGAAAATACAAGCGAGCCCCCCGACATTTGCCTCCTCGAAGTTAGCGGGTGCCCGTATACCATGGATACTCCGCGGGTAACAGCTCAGGGGTACTATCAAACATTTTGTCGAAGCTGGGTTCAGTGGCAAAAACTACTGGCAAAAAATAAAAGTAACACAGCCTCGCTCGCGCGCCTATCGCAACGTCTGTCGAACCAGGCTGCCGAACCAGAAACAAGTAAAAAAAAAAAAAAAATCACGAAAACGAAAAAAAAAAAACGAATCGACACAAAATCAACGAAAAATGTTAAAACGACGGTCACACCCTCTCCCTCCACCCCTCCTCTTCCTCCCTTCACTGAAAAAAAAGGTTAAGGTTAGCAAACCGAGACAAATCAAAATCAACGAAGATCGTTCAAACAAAAGGGGACGGTAACCCCCCCCCTCCCCCCCCCGAAGAAAAAACGCTCAAAGTCAACGCTTTACATCCCTCCCCCGCCCTGCTGAGACTTCATCAGCCTCCCCAGGACAAATTCACTGGTGTCGAAGTATTTTAAGACGGTGGTGTTAATGCAGCTCTGCTCTGAGCTGGAAAGGGAGGACGACGGCTTCTGCACGCACTTCGTGAAGGCCAGGTCCGTTAGCCGGGACACGATAGCCTGCACCGCCGCTTTCTGTTGCTCCGCTGCCATCGCCGCCTGTTCATACCAGGTAAAGGAGAACCGAGCAAAGGGGGAGGGGGAAGGGGGGGAGGGGGGCAGGGAGGCGGCAGGAGGGGGGTCCGGGGCCGGGGGGGAGAGCGGGAGAAGGGGGGAGTCAGCTGTGAATGACACATATTGTAAAACTAAAAATACAGTCCAGCTATGAGATCGAAGATTTCGTCGAAACTCTTATTTGCAAGCTGTGTGTGATACCCCTTCCGATCGCGCGTATCACTGGGTGTGTGTCCTCATTAAGGATACACGTCGGCGACTCCCCTTGGAACTACGGTGTAGCTTGTACCAGGGTCAACAGGGTGATATTAACCAATCTGTGCGCGGAAACTATAAGACCCGTTTTTGAGGGGGACAAAATCTGACGGCTGTGGAAGGAAATGCATCAGGTGATCAAGTATATCCTGTAAGTCGCCGTACGCCACACTTCGGTGTTAGGTCCATTGTTGCGGTTGCAGCGACGGTGGTGGCGTGATGTGGTTGGGGGTGTTCTTGTGGTTGTGCTGGTGGTACAGATTATACGAGGCAGATACATGTGTGCAACTAAATTACTTCTGCTGGTGGTGTGCGACTGTCAAGCTTGTACCTGAGCAGTACCACGAATACTCCGAAGTTCTGTGTATTGAATATAAGTACACGTGTCATTTACCAGGCAGAAGTAAGCGGCACGTACGATGCAAGACGATACCGATGCCTTCACAGTAGTAGTGTCACGCAGCTACGGCCCTCTTGCTTAGCTACTCTTGCTGTGATCCTGTGATGCACGCTGTTAATAATGAGGCGCGCGAAGCGCGCAGATCTAGCCTTTTCTTGTTTTTTTTTCAGGGTAAAAAAGCCTCTTCATCTCAGATCGCATACGAGGGTAGGGTGCCTGGAACGACTTTCTCTGTTCGTGTATGTGGATGCTTGTGTAAGTCAACATTTTTTTCGGCCACGTTTGTCCACCGCACTCAATACACGGCACCAAGGCCAGTTTTGACGGGTCTTGTGCACGCACAAACAACAGAAAACTCTTCTCGTGCTGGTTTTGGTGAAAGTCGTTGAGAGTTCGAGACAGGTGCGGCAACGTGTGATTTCACACGGCATTGCTGGGCTACGTAATATACGAGTGCACTATAGGTTTCTCCGATGTTGGTTGTGTGTTTTGGTTATCGGAGATGCAGATCGTCCCTTCAAGAGTTCAACCGAAAAAAAAGGGAGAACTATCTATGTGCTGCTTTACGAGTACCTATAATTTTCAGGAAGTTGATCGACGAGACACATGCACAGCGACAACGACCCGGCTCTGGTCTCGTGTGCCGCGCTGCTGTTACTACCGCTGCTACACCTTCTGCTTCTGCTTCTGCTTCTGCTGCTTCTGTTGCTGCTGCTGCTGCTGATTCTAGTGCTGACCCTGCTACGAGTACACCACCATTCGTACGAGTACCGACTTTTTGTTCTCTGAAAACAGATTTAAATATCAAACATCGTGGGTGTTCGTTCGCGTTGGTTTGTTCAGTTCGCATCTTCTACTGTCAACGAAATGACCAGGTATGCCGGGTTGTGTTCTTTCGATTGCTGGTCTGCCCTGTGTTTTCCGTATGCACCCGGAATCATCGCAGACTGGACTATTGCAGATATAGAGGCAGCGCGCCTCATTATTACCAATTGCTACGAGTAGTACCTGGTAAATTACCAGTTACCACACTATCACACCATACCATCGTCGTAACGTCGTAACAGTAAGACTACGCTGCTTCGACCCTCTTCATACCGATCACAAAGCTATGTATCAGGTATGATACATACTTTCGTGTGATCGTGTGGCGCACGCTACAAGCTGGTTAACGTAAAAAAATATATATATATATTCCCGGCGAATGCCCACCCCGTTTTTTCGATTCAGACCGTGAAATTTTGCACACGTCTTCTATGCGCCCTTGCGAAGACCTCACACGATGGGTTTTTTATTTATTCATTTATTTTCGCCTCATTTTTCGTTAGTTTGTAACATCTTTCGGAAAACGTGGACCACCTTAGCCCATTTTTTTTCGGCGAAAAAAAAAAAGAAGAAAACCCCCCGCGGGTCAGGCCTCGGGATGGGCATGTAGAACACGCGTGCAAATTTTCAGGGTCTTATCTCTCAAAAACGGCGTGGACATTCTGACTTTTGTGCGTAAAAACGAGTAAGATACGTTATTTCCTTCAAATGACTTGGTTTTAGTGTAGAAATCCAGTTTTTCTGCTAGATTTTGCTTAAATGTTATCACAGGGAGGTCAGATCTTCGATTTTTTGCGCGAAAAATTCTACAGACATGGTACATGCCTTGGAGTACGTCCCACCGGATCGTGCAAAATGCGGCGCATTTTCTTTGGCGCCCCTGCTGGGAAAAAGCCTGAATATTATTGAAAAAAATGAAGGCCTGTTATTGGTCGATACGAGTTTTGCTCCTACTAATAGAGGCAGCCTGAGACCGGGGGCAAAAAAATGGCCATGACAGCCTCTTCCACTATTAATAGTCATGGGGGCCACGTCACTACGATGGTACCAAATACCAGGGGGGCTTCGCCGCGGCGGGCTGACGCCCGCTTGCGGCTCCGCGCATGCCCGTAAGACATGTAGCAAACGAAGCGGAGAGGGATCGTAAAAGCGACAAATTATTGTCAAGGGCTACGATTTGGTATTGAATCACTTTAAAGTATTGCAAGTACTTCGTATATCATTGATGAGGTGGAGCGAGTGTGGAGGGGGTTTGAATGTATTGAAGGTAGAAAGCAATGGAACGGTCGGGAGGACGAGAAATCCATGATGAGTGTCGTGTCCTACGCCAGCTACGTTCGAGTACCGGTGGGTAGTATGGCGGGACTGCCACAACATCAGCAGCAGTAACCGCCAAACCACCTCGTATACCTCGAACGTACTGCTGCTGTATCATCATTTTCAGCAGTTCAACCACATGCACCTGGACCTATCTCCTCTATTCTCCCCTGTATGTGAGTACTCCTATGTATGTGTGTATTGGCCACGAGACTGATGAATCACGCAGCTTGCAACATTGAATCTAGACCGCTTAACTGTTGGAACTTAGTATAGACCGCTCAACTGGTCGAACTCACAGCTGACGTGTTTGAAATATCTTTTGCGAAAAACGAGTACAGCAGAGAGACAGCCCGGGCACGGTGCAAGCACGCCCGAGGCCTCTTCTGACACAGTCGGGGTTGGGGAACAAGATGAGGGAGTTTCGGGCCAAGGGGTGATCCTCATCGCAAGCTAGCACGGCAAAAGCTCAAAAGTACGCCTAAGAAAAGCTGAGGAGCCTTCTCCGAGCAGCAGCTGCGATTTTCTACATGTATTCTATAAAAAAAATTCAAGGACGTCAGCCGTGAGTTCGACGAATTTCGGGTCAATACATCTTTGCAAACTGCGTTGTTAATACTTGGAATATACTACATGGGTGAGTTTTTATTGGGAGGGGTCCTATTTTTTGTCCACTATATCGGCTAGAGTTGGTATTTTTACTTTAGGCGGGGAATTTTGAGCTAGATCTAACATCATGTCTTATTCATAAAATTATTACCGTAGTTTCCACTATACTGTTATATCATATTATGGTAGGTGGTATATTTTGTTTGTTCTCCCCCCCGCTTTAATATCGGGAGGAGTACGAATACAGAGTACTATGAGTTATCTAATATGTTAATATCAGCACCGCATTCGAGAATAATAGTCAGCTACTCCCCAAAAAAACTCTGTGAGACACGAACCCACGGTTCCAAATTGATACGCTGTCACTCTAACATTGTATAAAAATATTCTCAGGACGTCAGGTGTGAGTTCGACGAATTTCATTTTTCACGCTGATTGTTGGTACTTGTACTATACTATGTGGGTAATTTTTTCTTAGTGGGAGGGGTCCTATTCTTTTATAAAAAAGAAATGTTTTTCTCCACTACAATGATTGGTGTTGGTATTTTTACTTTAGGCCATTTCTTATACAGTCGGATTTTCCAGTCGAAAACGGCCTTTTTCGACTGAAGCCCAAATCGAGCTTTCTTACACAGTCGAAAAAGGGCTGGCTTTTTCGACTCAACTTTTTTCCACTGAGAATTCCGACTGGCGGATCCAGTCGAAAAACTCGACTTTTTCGACTGCATCCTCCAGTCGAAAAACTCAGTCGAAAAAGTGTTGCACGTGTTTTTTTAACTGATCGCATCGTTCATCCCAGCACCAAACACACCTCCACACGGCCACACGGCCACACACCCATACCAGGTACCACACTGCCGTATCATACCAGGCGCTGACGCTTGCGTGCCTATCACTGCTGTTGCTTCTCGCAGCAAGTCAGCGTGGCGAATTCCTAGTTCTGCTCGCCAGCAGCGTGTATCACGCGACGGCAGCAGCGCGCGGTATCGATCCAATGCTGCCAACAACGGCTGCGCGTGCTGTAGCTTTGGCGGCTCTCGGCTGAGTGCAACTCCACGAACGTAGTTTTGGCGGATCTCGGCTAAGCCCAAAGCCACCAACTCGCTGGGACGAGGGTTCGTCGAGCCGTTGCTCGCGGAGAAAGCGCGCAGCACAGAGCTGCCAACCGATTTCGACTGCTGTACAGCAGTACTCCCTCACACCAACCGCCTCTATTAGGGCCCAGATTAACGAGGAACTTGCCAAATCGAATTTCGATTTTTTTTTATAGAATTGAATTTAATTTGCATCTGATTGGTCAAAAAATGAATCACCAAGCAGGCATTCTCAGAATTATTACGAAAAATCAAATTCAACAAAGAAGTAAAAAAATACTTTCTCGGTCGAATTTAGTCGAAAATCGAAATTGAATTTAGGGAGTTTGTCCACCTAGACATGGCTTGTTCTGTGTAACCGAAGCCGGCCACGCGAATTGGTGCCATGTCGTCGGCTGATTGAGAGGCGAGAAGACACCATTGCGAGAGGTAGGACCACCGGAGCAGCCGCAGCGCGGCCTCCGAAGGTCCTTAGCTCAGCGTAGACCGCTTGCGACGCTTCGAAAACAACCGAAACCGCCGCAAACCCAGTTTTTCGTCGCCCTGCAACTCGAAAGTTACACGACCAACTACCACATGATGACTTCGCTCAAAAGTTCGACCGCTATATCCCCGTCGCTGCTGCCCGTGTCGGGCGGCGGGGTGGCGCCAGCCCATCCAAGAGACGCCTAGAGCCATAGCCTCCAAGCCGCTGCCGGCCAAAAGAATCTGCCGCTAGCCGCGGCGCTCCGGGGAGGACGCGAGCCATCGCTCGCCTCGGTCGTTGCCCACGGGTGTTCGTTGACCCTTTTGCGTTTTTTATTTTTTTTTATTTTCTAGAACGCACTGCGCCGTTCCTCGATAAGAACCAAAGCTGAATTTTTCCGTGTATTTTTCATGTAATAAAAATAAAAAAATCGAAATTCGATTTGGCAAGTTCCTCGTTAATTCGGGCCCTTAATAGGAAGGGCACAAAAACTATAAAATCGACTCGACTGACGATAAGAAGAAGGACCACAAGATTCCGGTCGAAAAAAAGTCCGGTCGAAAAAGACCGTTTTCGACTGGCGGAATCCGACTGAAGGAGAAATGGCCTTAGGTGGGGAATTTTGAAGTAGATCTAACATCATATCTATTTTATAAATATATTTCTGTAGTTTCTACTATAGACTATTGGTCTAGTCTACCATATATGTATGGTGGATGGTTTGCGGATGGATGGCTTGGTCAGGGTTGTTGGTACTTGTGGTTAACGTCGGTAAGTTTCTCTACCAGGGGGTGGTCTGATTATTTTGTTTTTTGCACTAGTACAGCAGTGGCGGGTTTTGGTATTCATCGGGAGTATGAAGACGGTACTCGTAGTAGTGATCTAATACGTACAGCGTAGATATCGTGTACGTAAAAGTCCCACCAAAACAGAAAACAAAAACAAAAACACAAAACAAAATGACAGGAGTCTGTCATTATTCACTCTTTGACTCGATACAAGTATCGCGAGCAGCATTCGTGGGGAAGAGAAATCGTTTTTTTTTACTTGAACCAGCCTGTATTAATACAAACTGTATTATACCACGCTGCGACCACGTTGTTGTTGCTGTTGTTGTTCTCACATTAACTCACATAATCAAGTCCGTGGTCACAAGACAGGCTCCAATCACTCTGGAGCTGAGGAATACCCTAGAGAAAAACACAAACAACCCAAGGTGTACAGCAGCGCTGTGTAGTTCGTCACACCACACAGCACAAGTTACGCGGAGTACTCGTCGTACACCTGGCGTATGTATATAACACATAAACACACAACCTGTCCCTATATGCCACCCCACCATGTGTAGCTATTGGGAATAACGTTGAGAACGGGCTCCAGGCAAAGCGTACCACTGGTACTCGTATCACACGAGTAGCACAACATAGTACAGAACAGCACAGCACCAGCACGGCATAGTACCACTTGCCTGGAGGTCCCCCATGCCCCCACCCCCCCCTCCCCTTGACCCTCCCGGAGGCCCGCTTGCAAAGTTAGTGGACCCCTCAAAACCAGACGCGTCCGCCGCGAAAGATGGCTCGGATACCGGCGGCTCCGGCTCCTTGCTCTTACTCCTGAACCAGCTCATGCTTCCTTTTTTTTCCAACGACTGTGCCGGTGCCTCAGGCAACGTAGAGTGTGTGTGAGGATAGGGCCCTATTGACTTGGCTCACGTTGCCGGGAAGGAAAGGTCGGATCCCTAATTCCCTAACCAAAACGCCTGCAATATCTATATAACACGATTCTTCGTGCCCAAAACTCCGATGCAACGACCGAGCTCACGCACATCCCATGTGAACACAACGAAGAACTTCCCGCGCGAGGAGCTTCTTTGGACGGAGGTGGCCGCAGGACCTGCACAAGATTTGGAGACAGTCGACCGGTGTGGATTAGGGGTCTTTAACTGCGTTTCGTTCGCGGAAAGCCGTTGCGTCGCCACCTCTTTTTCCTCTCGGGAAGACGAAAAACGATTTCTGTACGAGTACAAGCAGTCAGTTTTCCTCTCACGGTTCGGGTGAGATCATTTGTCTGTTGCCTCGGTATACGGATCAACAGCACTGCCGGTGCAGGTCTCCCAGACATAAGAGGTGCCTCGCGGGGGAGAGGGGGGAGGGATGTAGGGGCATAATAAAAAGTAAAGACACAACGAGAGCGAGCAAGCATACCGCAGACGGGGACACGACTTATCTATGGTTGGGTTTTTGCTATTGAAGCTTCGAAGCCAGAAAAAAGAAAAAAATCTCGGTCGATTCGAGACTGCTGTGACTTGCTACTATTAATACTGTACTCTGATCATATTGACTCTACCCTGACGCATTTCCCATCCCGCCCATCGCTGCCACCACTACCACCACCGCAGCCACTGCCAGCCCCCGTGAGAACCATGGGAGACAGCATGGACGAGGAGCTCGAGCGCGGAGGGTTAGCTTTGGCTCACGGAGGTGTACCCCTCCCCTTCGCCGGCGCCCATGGCTCCACAGGGTACAACCCAAGAACCGCCGCAGCGGCGGTGCCCCTAGCAGCAGCTGGGAATGACAACCCCGGGAATGGGGAGTGGGCGAGAAAGAGGGGGAGGGGGAAGCGTCAGGGAGGCGGTGGCGAGGGGGGGGGAGGGGGGGGGGGATGCGAGCTGGGTGAGGGCGGTGAGCGGCGGGACAGCGCCCCCTACGATGGGCAGGGAGTCGCCGGACTCGGACATGTCTTCTGGCAGCGGGTCGGATGTTTCTATTAACCGAGGTATCAAGCGGATGCGGCTCGACCAGCAGCAGCAGCAGCAGCAGCAGCAGCAGCAGCAGCAGCAGCAGCAGCAGCAGCAGCAGCAGCAGCAGCAGCAACAGCAACAGCAACAGCAGCAGCAACACCATCCGTTGTCTGCTTTCGACCGCTTCCAGTCAGGAAGGCGAAACGGTCCAGGGCACCCTTGGCCAGGGGCAGGGGCATCCATCTCTTCCGCCGCCGCCGCTGCCTCCGCGGCGTCCACCGGAGGGTTATCGTTGGGGAGCGATAGACCAGGGGGGGCAGGAAGGAGAGGCCCCGCTACCATCGCCCCCACCCCCTTGCACCCCCACCCCCAACGCCTCCCGCTCATGTCTGGCCGAGCAGCAGGCTCCACCAATGCCAACCCCAACAACAATAACGCCGACTCCAGCAATAAGAATCTTAGCGGATACTTCGCCCCCTCGATGCTCTCGAGGAGCGTTTCCGGAAGCGCTCTCCGAACCGGCACTGGTTCCGCCGCTTCTGCCGCTGCGACTAGTGCTAGGCCGGGGGTGGAAGGGACGGGTATCTCGGGAGTTGCAGGGGGAGGAGAAGGCTTTCGTTCTTCCGGACGCTCTTCATCGTTCGACTGCTGCGTGACTTTCCCCCCTTTTGCGCCGCCCCCCCCATCTCAAGCCAGGTACGTCAGGGGCATCCGAGTAGACGCGGACGCTCCGTCGGATGTGGACTACTCTAACGTCAACCACGCGCTGAGGCAGCTCCACATGGAGAGGAAGATGATGGCGGCCGCGCGGGATACCGGTATTGTTAATATTGGGGGTGGGGTTGGAGTGGGGGTGTCGGTTGGGGTAGGGGGTGGGGGGACAGGGGGGGGGTGGGGGAAGTGGGGCGGGGGCGGGGTTTGGTGGTGGCATGGAGTGGACCGGGAGTGGACCATGAGGAGAACGATGCCCCTGTTTTTTTTGTGAGTATTTTGGAAATTTTGTGCCATCGGTAGTGGTGGCGACGGCAATGGCGTGGTATCGTACTATGCGCATTTGTGGTCAGTGTGAGTGATGGAGTGTGTGAAGCTATGCTTGTGTGCTTCTGTCATGATAGATGCGATTTGTTTTGTTCTGTTGCCACCGTTTTGGTTAGTATGCGTGAGGCGGGAGTTGCCCTTTTACTTTGTGGCGAGAGGATCCTGTGCACTATGCGATCGTACTAGGCTGCTCGTAAATATAAGGTATGAGTGACTTGAGGCGTTTTGCGGCAGATCGATAAATCCCATATACATTGACGAGCAGGCTAGTATGCGGCAGTGCGTATACCCCATACAAGTGCCACCAGGGACGGAAATATAAGAACTGTTTGAGTTTCATATTAGTCAACAAACGGTCCTTATAATTGCGTTTAGAATGGTGCACAATACATCTCACCAGTGCATAATATACACCTGGTACCTTGTGATCGTTGCTGTGCCCGCCGAATGCGCACCCCGCGTGTAACGATTGGCTGGTTGCTATCATGCAGCGCCGCCAGCCTGTGTGCCCAAAGCCCTGTTATTTATTTGAGCCTGTTTTTGTTGGGGGGGGTTTCGCCTGTTTTTTGCCTGTTTTTTTTCTCTAGGCTGTTAATTGGAAGCATATTTATAGCGTGGCATGGCATGTGCCATGACATCGCATCGCATGGTAGTCTGATGTAGTGAGAATCCTTCTTTTTTTATCTGTCTTTTTCCCGTTCGACTATTGGTCGGAAGCATATTTGTTGTGTGACATGGCATGACCTGGCTTGACATGGCTTGGCATGGCTTGACATGGCTTGACATGGCTCGACACGGCTTGGCATGGCTCGACACGGCTTGACATGACATGAGATGGCATGGCAATACTCGACATGGCTCTACATGGATTGACGTGGCTTGACATGGCATGACACGGCATGACATGCCATAGCATGGAGTAGACGCGAGGGTTCTCACGAAGGGTATCTCCGGTTAATCGTCTGTAGTGACAGCTTCTGGCGCTTGATTGAGCAAGTCGGGCGCTTGATTGACAGGTTTGATTGAGCAAATAAGGTGCTTGATCGAGCAAGTCTGATTGAAGATGGAGGGTAATACAGGTTCTTGGTTGCACGCCGTGGTTTGCGCTAGGGTTGTTATTCGAAGTGCATCGGTGTCGCTTACACTGTTTGGCCTCGCTTTACAGAGGCTTTCAGGCGCTTGATTGAGCAGGTCGGGACGATGATAGATTGTGGAGCAAGTTCTTGGTTATTCGCCGAGGTTTCGAGGTTTGGTCGCTTGCTCCGTTTGGCACCGCGTTTCACCGCTCATACCGCTTCCGCTGCGATCATTGTGCCAGGCGCTTGATTGGACAAGTTGGTGTGAGCATCACAGTATGCAGGATTTTGGTTATTTGCTGAAGGTTGGGGGGGAGGGCTGTGATATGTACCGGTCTCCTGCACAGTTTGGCGCGCTTCAAGTCCATGATCAAGTAAGTTGGGGGTGTAGATGCATGGAGGTGCATATTTTAGTCATGTCCCGAGGTGGGGGTGAGGTTATGATGTATGCCGGTCGCTTGCACCGTGTGGCACAGCCTTGCTTCGCTCGTGCCGCTTTTTCTGTGATTGTGCCAGGCGCTTGATTGAGCGAGTCAGAGTGGAGATATGTGAGGATGCAGATGTTGGTTTGATGCGCCGAGGTGAGGGGGTTGAGGGCTATGATTTGTCCTTGCCGCTTGCTCTGTGCATTGCAAAGGCTCCAGGCGCTGGATTGTGGATGCATGCTGTGGGGTATGTGCCGAGATGTGAGGTGGGGCTGTATACCGATCACCTTCATCGCTTGGCGCCGCTTTGCGTCTCTCATACCACGGTTGTTGTGATGGTGTCAGGCGCTTGATTGAGCAAGTCAGCGTGAGCATAGATTTTGCAGGATTTTGGTAGTGTGGTCGAGGTTTGGGCTGGGGCTATGACCTATACCAATCGCTGGCGCGGTATGGCACGCTTCTGGCGCGTGATTGAGCAAGCTGGGGTGGAGGTATACGGTGATGCAGATTTTGGTTATGTGCCGAGGTTTGTGGTGGGGATATGATGTGTGCACGCCGCTTGCTCCGTGCTTTGCAAAGGCTTACGACGCTCGATGGGGGGTGCAGATTGTGGATTGTGTGGCGAGATGTCGGGTGGGGCTGTATACCGGGGGTGCTCGCATCGCTTGGCACTGTTTGGCATCGGTCGAACCGCTTGCTGTGATGGTGTGAACTGTGAGGGAGGGTCCAGTCGTGCAGCTGTTGCAGGGACGGCATCGGCTTCAAATGATATGCGCTATGGTATATATGTCATAAAATAGTTGACGATGCGTCGACGGCTGATGGTATACAAGTGCGTGTGTCATACCGATGAAATACGAGGGGTGAGGGTTTGGTGCCCAATATACAGTTTTAAAGGATTTTTCAATAGTTGCATGAATAGATTGGGTTTGAATCATTTGACGGAGGCCAACTTGAATAAAAAAAGAAAACTCGAAATTCTGGCAAATATTTTTGGTCGTTTTTTAGTGGAAAACCGGTATCGTATGATGATGTCACGTAATAGCTTCAGCTGCGGCATCGGCTATTGAAATTGGATGCTATCTATGATTTTGCGCTTATTTCACACGAGGTACCTGGTAGTAATTAACATCCCCACCATTTCGTGCGGCGACCAAGCTATGTTATGCCCATACCGCTCAGAACATCAATGTAAGGATCGTTGGGCGTGCGGTATTCATCACCGCCAGCATCACCACCAATACCGAAACCGGCATGGGCGTGAAGATCCCGATCACTTTAGCTTAGTACTATGGTACTTCACAAGGACCAACACCCAAATGGACCCTAGCGCCTATACCTCCGCCCAAAGTGGTAGCTGTTTCTGTGTTTCCAAGTGATTACTCGACTGTGCTGTTTTTTGTGCGCTAGAAGTTCATGCTGCCGTAGAGTTACATCCTTTTCTTTTTTCTGAGGAAGCTGCTAATTTCAGGATGTTTATTCCTCGCCCAAAACCTGCCTTTTTGAGAGAAACGAAAAGTTTAACCCGATGGTCAATGCCATAGCCTAGGCACCCAAAAAAAAAAATCTGCGAAAAAAGGATAAGCCTCATTCCGACCATTTTTGGGTAAGATGGGTTGAGGAGCGCACTGCCATTCAGAAAACGTTTTAGTCTGGCAAAAAGGGATGTTGCAATTGATGCCATTCAGATAACGTTTTTGTCTGGCAAAGAAAGGGATGTTGCGATTATTAATACCTTATCGTAGAACTTGTGTTGTATTTTGCTTTTGTTTCTCGTCCAACCGAGATGCTTAGCGCTCCTTTTTCGCGGGCGCGGGAAAGGCGGTTCTCTGGAAAACGAGCTGATGACGACGTGATTTCATATCGATCTCCACCGTGCGTCATCATTATCAGCATCATCAACAACATCATCACCAACATCATATTAGTCACCCTCATCATGATTACCACACTCCGTGTGTAGCCGTTTGTATAATTTTCGTTTCCATCTTCGACGCGTGCCACAACAGAGGTATCATAATACGAGCACTTTTCGCTAAGATAAATAAGTATTTCTGCATGACCGAGTTTCTTAAGAAAAACCCGTAGTAAAATGTCGTTTTTTTTTGTCGGTTTGTGTATACCAAGGCCATGGGACTGATTGTCGTCGACCACTCTTGGTTTTTAGTCTAGATTAGTTTTGGCCTTCGAAGGCATAGACCATGCCTTCGAAGACCCAAACCTCCCCAATCAAGTGAGGAGTTCTATGCTCCGAACAAACAACGGTCGGTGCACCTCTACCCTACATTGGGCCCTTCGTGGAAACGTCCGCGTTCGCTTTCAGTCGTGTATCCATGGGCCTCGCCTCTCCCCTCCTTCCGCCCCACCGTCAACGAGCGAACAAAAAAAGTGGTACATTTTTGAGCGACTGCACTGCCCGCAGGAAAGAGGCGATTGTCCGGCCACCATCGCACCCTCAACAATAATGTCATCACCACCGTCGAAGAAAAAGACATTGAATATTCGTGCCGCCCGTAGTTTTCTGATTGGTCTTTTTTTAGGCTGATTTTTTTTTTTTAAGGTGGAAAATCCTTGGTCGACACGTGTCGTCATCCGAGATCGTGACAATCCTTGCACGAAAAAAACAGAAACGATTCGAGCACGAGTACCTCACGGTATTGAAAAGGCGGTCACTATCCGAGGGGGAATGAAGTATATTCCGTACTCCTGGTACGCGGCAATAACGTCTACAGTCCGCTCGTTTGCTCCCGTCGATGCAAGCTATTATGACCTGGTCTGGCCAAGTAACTGTTTGTTCACTTAAACTTCGTTTTCACATTTTTTTTCGGACATTCATGACCGTCTTGTGACACCAAAATTAGCAGCAGTATTTCCTGAGCTTGGATGGCGTTTGTGTACGCCATATAACATAGCAGCTGATAAAAAAAAGGAATCCGAGAAGGTTTCGTTGAAAAATCCCACGCCGAGTTCATCTCGCCAAGTGTTCGGAGAGATGCCCAGTAATGTCTGCTCCTCTGCTCCCGCCGATGCAGCATATTAATGTTAGCGGTCCCCCTCCGCCCCTCCTACTCCTCACTTCTCCCATTCCCCCCCCTCCCTGCATGCCCCCCCCCCCCTCCGTCTCTCCCTCTCTCTCTTTCTCTCCCCCCCCCCCCCCCCCCCCCCTCTCCCTCCGTCCCTTCTTCCTCCCCCTTTCTGGAGCCACAGAAGCTATCACGCCACCGTATACGGACAAACCCCCAATCCTCTACATACACCATGTTGCTCATAGACTAATGTAGGGGCAACGTTACACCATCGGCACCAACAGGAGGGGAGTGCTAGTGCCCGTGGCAATGCTATAATATCCAACCCCACCCCAACGCCACCGCAGCATCATGTACAAATGAAATCGGGCCATGAGTTGCATCATCAGCAGTAGAAACAGTTGTCCTTGACCACGCCAAGCATCCCCGACCCACTAAAGCCACCACAGTATCGCGTACAAACCCATGGGGCCACGGTACGTCAGCAACAGTCAGTAGCAAAGAGCGTCCTTGACAACGCCACATCTGCCCCGACCCACCAAAGCCACCGCATTGCCATGCACAAACCCATCATCACACCGCTGCTCGCTAAGGCAATCGAATCATCTAACCTCCAACAGAAGTGCATCTGCCGCAAGACACAGGCAAAGGTATAGGCGCACCAACCACTGTTTCACCAACCATTGTTTTCTGAGGCTATTAACATGATGAGGAGCTATGCTCGTAAGGCCAAAACTGATTTATGATAAAATCGAAACTGCAACCGGATGAACGATGCCATGCCCTACTGTAGGTACAGATAAGAACCAATCAAATCAATCATTTTTGGCAATAAGAACACGACGTTTCGAAGATTTTGGGTCAAGATCGGATAAGGAGCCCTATCATCCAGATTTTTTTTCAGCCAAGAAAGTGCTACAGTTCCTCTATCGTAGCGCGCCTCACAAACTACTTGTACTTGGAACAAAGTATAGAGTGGGATACGTTGGGGCTTGCGAGGGGGGGGAAAACGATGAAAAAAGTGACGACAAAAGGTGATTTGATCGCAGAAATCGGCAACGCGAAGCCGCGCGAAGCCGCGCGAAGCCGTCCGAGCCGCTGGGGTGGGGGGTGCATGCGTCCGAAACGCAAACGGGAGGAGGCGCAAAACACCCGCGCGTGGCAAAAAGATACTTGCACTGCTGCTGCACGAACGCGACATTTATTTCCCCCCCGAAAACTAATGGTCCCGGTGAAACGCCGCGGCTGCTACGGTAGCAAGGTGCGCATAAACTTTACAGGAATTTGCACGGGTCGGATGACTTGTCGGTATGGTATACCACTCGGATCATGTCAGGGTGACCCGGCCCGACCCGTGATATTTGAAACATCCTGATCCGACCCCACCCAACCCGTGAGGTTTCGAACACCTCCTGACCCAGCCCAACTCGACCCGCGAATGTTTTGAAAGCCTCTCGACCTGATCTGTGGGCCAAGCCACGACCCGTCAAAAGCCCTGAAGCCATTGCTGCTGTAGAACCCAGCCCTAACCACAAACTGATTTGAGTAAACTGAAGGTGAAAACCGATCAACAACTCCACCGCCTAGGTGTGAAACAAAAACAAACGTCTAAAAATACAAACCAAAAATCCAAATGCATCTCGGGCAAATCCTCTGTTAACCCCTTTAGAGCCCCCGAACCCCTCCCTATACTAAACCCAAGTAATTTTGTCCCCCAAAACGGGTTTCCAGTTGTACAGGGGTTAAGGAGGCCGTCACGTCAGGTAGTTTTTTTTCGGCCGAAAAAAAGAGCCGCGACCGCCATAGTAGTACGCGCCGAATGTTGCCACAAAAAAAAAAAGTATCATGCCTCACCGCACTTCACAGGCAAGAACAACACCAAAACTAGTTACGGTTAGCGCGGGAGAGAATGGAGTAAACACCCCCAGCGAGGGTCGTATGGCCTCATCATATCCCAACTGCACTGCCCGGACAAAATAACATCAACGTCAGCTACGGTTACCGCTGTAGACAGATGAACTAAAACCCAGCGAGGGTCGGATGACGTTATACTACGCCTCACTTGCACTGCAGCGACAGAACACACAAAACTAAAACCCAGCGAGGGTCGCCAGGGCGTCTTCTCCGTTTCCCTCACTAAGGCTGCCGAACAGGCAGACACAAAAATAACGCGACACCACCGCGCAATGCCACCACAAAAAGGCCACCGCCCAACCATCGCGCGTCGAGAGCGGGTGAGCAGAGTCAACCATAACGCCATCCGTCACAGCACAAGCACGGCACCCGATACCGATACCACAGCAGTCCAACCATTGGCAGAACCGGCAAACCGCCCGGGAGGAAACGCACACAGAGTCGACAGCAGGGGAACGGACACAGGGGGACGGAAGAGGAGGGAGTCCATTTGAGGTATACATACATGTGTTTCGGCATATATTCAGTACTCGTACAATTGGTAGGGTCTGCACATGTCAGGCAGATGATCTTTCCCCACGTGATGATCAAGATATTTCAAGGGAGATCTGTATGGTCCAGCTCATGTCACCGGATGGGAGCCGTACGATCTGCATGATCTATGATAGCTCATGCTTCCAGGGGTGGATCTGTACTCTCTATTTTCAGATCCTGCGCAATATCTCAGAACGGCAAATGCACGATTTACTGTAGATGATCTAGATCACGGGCGCCGTACGATCTGCATGATCTAAGCAAATATTTCCAGAACTTGGACGTGTACTTTATTACGGACATCCTGCACAACAAATCATAACGGCCAATAGGGGATCTACTGTAGATGATCTATATGATCTATACAGTAGAAAATCTATATGATCTAGATCGTCATCTGTCCGAGGTGTCACGGGGTGTGAGTTGGTTAGATACAAGTCGCCGACTAGCTATAGTTAGCTATACACGTATTACACTTATACTTATACCGTCTCCTGCTTCACCCCTTTACCCTCCTTCTACGACTTATATGGGGAATTTACAGCGTCAAGTGGTATTGAGAGTGCCATGGATATCAATTTGGACTGAAATGTAAGGACCGTTTGGTATTGGAAATAATTACCCAAAAGGTCCCTATATTTACGCCCAGAATATGATAGACTATGATATAAGCCTGAAATTCAACCGCAGCCACCTATGCAGCAAAGCACTCACGCTTCAATCTTAGACCTGAGGATATTGTTAGCTGAACCGCCAATACTCACCTGCGCACTGCTGCCACGACTACCACCTGAGGATACCGTTTGCTGTACGACCACCACCAACACTACCACCCACAGTCGCCACCACCATCATCGCCATCAACACGATCCACCACAGCGACCTGTAAAGGTTTTCTTTTTACAAAAAAATCAACATTCACGCACACCTTTCAATCTTAGGTCTGAGGTACCCCTCCATGAAAGAGTCTAGGTCTAGCGCCACCTGGTAATACCAGCCCCCCCCCCAACCAAGGCAGCCTACGCAGACACCACCACCACCACTACCACCACCACAATCACAACCACCATCACAACCAAACCACCCCCCAAACCACCCCCAACACCACCCCCCAAACCACTTCAACACCAACACCAACACCAACACAACTACTACCATCACCAACACCAACACCGCCAACCACCACCGCGGCAAAAATATTTTACACCTATTTTTACTAATAATATATACAATTAAACACCTACGCTTCGCTCTTGGTTAGGACTCGGGTAGTCTTACACATAAAAGTCTAGGTCAAGCCAACCCCGGTGTTAACAATCACCACCACCACTACTACTACTACTACTACTACTACTACTACTACTACTACTACTACTACTGCTACTGCTACTGCTACTGCTGCTGCTGCTACTGCTACTGCTACTGCTGCTGCTACTGCTACTGCTACTGCTACTGCTACTGCTACTGCTCTGCTACTGCTACTGCTACTGCTACTGCTACTGCTACTGCTACTGCTACTGCTACTGCTACTGCTACTGCTATTGCTACTGCTACTGCTACTACTACTACTACTGCTTCGACTATTACTACCACTACTACTACCACTACTACTACTGCTACTACTACTACTACTACTACTACTACTACTACTACTACTTCTACTACTACTACTACTACTACTACTACTACTACTACTGCTACTAAACCACCACCACCCACCATCACCACTGACACCGCCAACTACCACTACCCACAAAAGACAAAACACAAACACTCACGCTTCAATCTTAGGCCTGAGATAGTCCTCCATGGAAGAGTCCAAGTCAAGTGCGACCTGGTAGTACCCGGCGGCCTCTCTGGGCTTCCTTAGCGCCGTGAGAGCATCTCCAGCCTTCAGCCAGCACTGGGAGTACGTGGGCAGGGTTTCAGTCGCCCGTAAGGCATCTTCGCACGCCCTACAAAACGATACAAGAGGCAGAGGCGTGTTTTTGTGGGGGGAGGGGGGGTGGGGTATAATGGGAGGGTAGGGTGTTCAAGCACTTTGAGTTGGTTTGTCACGATAAACAGGTTAACATGGAATTATACCTGGTATCTAATCAGCATCGGGGGTAGGTGGTCAGGGTTTCAGTCGCCCGCAAGGCGTCTTCGCGCGCTTTGAAACACTAACAACTCGGCATGGTTCGGGTGGAAACGGAAGATGCGTGTTTGGGGGGGGGGGGGGGTCATGGTGGGAGGCAGGGGGTAAAATAAGGGACATTAGGGGAGGGGGGAGGGGGTCAATCGCTTCTATCGCACCGCACGGGTGGAAGAGGCAGACGCGTGTTTGGGGGGGGGGGGGGGGCTGTGGGGGTCAAAATGAGAAGGGGGGGTGGGGGAGGTTCAAGATGGGGGAGCGGGGGAGGGTGTACTCAGTTTGTGCATGACCGTAGTCGGTAAACCCTCGCATCCCTACTATGCCGGGATGGAGCATGTCGGGTTTTCACCAACCAGGCAGACAATGCTTGCACCAAGCGCGAAGCGCCGTGAGGTGTTCGGCGAGTCGCATTAAGGGTGAGCTGCATCCTTCCAAGAACCGCTCGTAAGACGGACTCCGGCACCTTGTGCCTACTTTCTTGCTTATGGATGACAGCGCCGATGAATCACTTTGTTTTCAGGTGTGGCCACTCCAAGAGACAACAATGGGTATTACTATGTAACTGCCTTGTGGGTGCCTTACCCTATTCACACTACGTGATGCGATCATTCCCCTTGTGCGGAGTTAGGGTTCTCCACCCCGCACAATTCAATCTAACTCGATAACCACCATGGTGATCGCCAAAAAAAAAGAAAAAAAAGAAAAAAAATGGTACCCTGGTTGTGTAGCTCATGCACTGGGGGAGGGGGGAGGTAAATTGCCCGGAAGGCGTCCTCACACGCTCCGCAGCACGGCATGGTACGGTTAGAAGAGGCAGAGGCGTGTTTGGGGAGGGGACTAAAAATCCCGGTGAAACTAACATAATTTTTTGTAGTTGTTGGTGTTTGTGACGTAGTAGTTGGCCGAGCAATACATCAACCCCTCAACACAAGGATAAGGACATGAAGTCGACACGACAACGAAACAATGAAGACAGCACGCCATCAAACCACCCACACATCACCTGAGCAGGGCGAACTCGTACAACCCGTATCTGAACTTGGTTTTCTGGTACAAGCTGCCCCTCCCCTCGCAGTCCCGTGCGAACATCCCCAGCAGGACCACCTTGGCGCTCGGACTGCTGTGCTCCCAAAGCTGTCACACGGGCCCGACCAAAACACAAAACGGTTTAGTAAAACTACTGCAACTATGTCAGCTGTGAGTTCTCCCCATCGAATGCTCGATACCCCGCTCTTGAAGGAAACGATGTCAATTTCATTTTTCAAATGTTTTTCACACACCAGACAGATCGTGGTCTATTAAAAACAGTAGATCGCCAATATCGTACATGTGCCGGGGTGAGATTGTATGCGAGAGTCGTGCCCTATAGATCTCACCCGGAAAAAAAAAAGCTCTGCTGGGGTCGTGGCAAACAGATGCTGGGCTGAATTTCCTGTTTTCTACTGCCAAGTTGGTCTTTTGGATTCCCCAAAGGGAAAAGGTGACGGAGAAAAGGACGACCACGCTTTGAACGAACGAACTACAATGCAAGGGGACGAAATGGCATGGATGCTTTTTTTGTTTTTGTTTTTGTTTTATCTTGCGGCGGATGGGGAAAAATAGACATTAACCTCTTTACAACTGGAAACCCGTTTTTGGGGACAAAGTTACTTGAATTCAGTATAGGGAGGGGTTCGGGGGCTCTAAAGGGGTTAAGCTCACCACACTTCCACGTATTTTCATGCATGTCATGTGTCAATTTATCTCAATTGTATTCGCAATCCAGCGCTAGCTGGCGCTTTTGGGTAGGGCATGACCCTAGTATAGTGTAGCTACGTACCTGCTGCGGTGAAGTCGCACCGTTTTTTTCCTTCTGCAAGGTTCTTGACTTTAGGAGCTCTATGTCCAAGAGCCCGTTTCGGGTATACCGGGAGCGCAACTCGATGACGACCAAACCTACGGCCCAAGCATAAAATATATTAACATTGCAAAAAAGGAATGACCTTCCTACGATTGCTTTAATAGTATTAATAAATTTTAAAATTGAATTAGTAGAGTGTTTGCGAAAATACGTTTCTAAAAATTTACTTGCCTTCCGCTAAAAAAAGTGAATTGCCTTCCCACCGAGTTTTTGGTGTGTTTGCGCTAGCGGTAAACAAAATCCTGCAGGCGACGCCTCCGAAATTTAGTAGGGAAACGGGGATGTGCGCGATTGTAATATACGTACGAGTACAGCAGCAGCAGTACGAGTACTCGTAGTATTTTACGATATACGAGTACTCGTTGTACGTACTCCAGTCTCGAGCCTCTCGTTTCAGGTGCAGCAGTACCTGGAACACGGTACATGCAAGCACCCAACAGACTACAAATCAGAGGTATGGCGGTCTGTCTCGCGCGTAAAAAACTCCTTGTGAGCAGGGACTACCTCATTACACGTGCTACAAGCAGAGCAACGCCTTCCTCATGCGACGGAAGGGAAGGCGAAGCGCAGTTTCCCCATGGAACGTGGACCTGTTATTGCGAAGCACCACCCTGCGAAGAATCCGCAGTGAACGCAGCGGTTTAGGGCAGAGGAGTTTCCGCTCCTCTGCCCTAAACCGAAAGTCATGCCACGCTTCAGTCGCGGTGATGTTGGAGAAGCGCGGTGGCTGCTGTCGCACAGATGGACCGTAACGAGTCCTATCTTGCCAGATGCGGCACACGATAGCCGCAATCAAGGCGCGTGGTGTCGCTCTCTGCGTTGAGGCTCCTCTCCGCGTGCGTGCGTTCGACTCCGCCAGCTGCGAGAAGTTCACCACAGCTTGCAGCAAGCGCTGAACCCTTGGTCACGGACGCAGAGGGCAGCAACAGACGGTTCATCACCGGCCTGCTGCATATCTCTGATGTTACGCCTGCGCGTCGTGCTCAGGGTACTACCCTCTCAATCCTCCGTGCGTTCGTATTAGTAGCTTGTGTTGTGTCGTGACAACAGCCGTGGTGCTTCAAACTGGTCCTGCTTAGGGCGCTATAGACCCTTGCAGAGGCGTTCTGCCTCGGACAAATGCTCGGTGTGTTGTAGGCCAATGAAACAGAGAGACAAAATTTACCGTAACTTTTGATCAAAACCTACCTTCGACAAAGTACATTTTTGCCTTTTTTTCAAAAATTTACCGCAAATATTGCCTTCGGGACAATTTTTGAAGAGGTAAATTTCTAAAAACGTACTTTCGCAAACACTCTAGTACTAGTATAAATAGTACTAACAGTATTAATAGTATTAATAGTACTAATAGCAAGATCAGCCCCGTCATTGAGGAAGTATTTATGCCAAAAAAAGGTACAGTACCTCTGTCGTAGCACGCTTCCTTAACGGCAGCCTGGAGAGGCAACACCATTATAGCAAGCTGGGGGTATAATCGTGTAAGTGACAACACGACCCAATGGAGAAAAGCTGAGTTGGAGAGGTGAGACACAGCCCGAGCGTGGCCCTAGTCAGTCGAACGGGTCCGTCTAGCGGGTGCGCCTGTTCCTAACGGCAGGTGGAGGCCCACCGTCGAAGGAATAAAAAATGTACAGGCGCAGGAAAACCCCGCACTACCCAGGTCGAAATACAGAGCAAAAGGAGCTGTCGATTCCTGGGTGGCTATCTCGCCTTAGCCCAACCCTCATAGGGTTCGGCCTAAGAAGGTCGGCATGTCGATAATATAGTGTTGACTTAACCGAAGGGGCGAGGTTAACACACGCACCCGTATACAACGGCAGCTTGCGCTGCCGGGGTTGTAACGAAGACCACTGATAGGGACAGCTTACGCTATACCTACAATGGGACACGAAGGGTGCGCCAGCTAGCGTTGGGCTGCGAAAGCAACTGAGTTAAATCGACACACGACGCGTATGAAAATACGTGGAAGTAGTGTTGTGAGCTAAAGCTTTATTTTTCCCCATCCGCCGGAGGATAAAAAAAAAAAAAAAAAAAAAAAGTTAACACCAAGTCTGCGTTTTGCAGATGGACAAAAACTGGTAGACAAAACGAAAGTGTATGGAGCTTGAGTTGCTTTTACCCGGATCTCCAGGAGGATCTAAACAAACGAAAGTGCATGGAGCTTGAGTTTTTTTAACCCGGATCTCCAGGAGGATCTAGCAAAAAAAAACAAGAAAAAGAAAAAAAAGTACAGCTGCAGCATGTGTGTGGCGATACGTAGCCGTACAGTGATTGTGTAGACTATGCTCGCAGCAATTACACATGCGCGCAGTACCTTTGTATGCGCGCAGTTATTATGTGTGCATGAAGTAATCGTGCATGATTGGATTGTTTTTCCCGGCTGACACCTCGGGTTAGGAAAGATAAAATTATCGAGGTAAGTGGTAGAGCTGCAAGTGGTAGAGCTGTGAGTCTGGCCGACTTAAAGCACCAACTAGTTACTAGTCGGTGTAATATTGAGCGCTTTCCCGTAGGTGCCGACTATCCGACTTATTGGGTTTCCATACTTATGGGAAGGATTGCTCATTGAGGGATATTTTTATGTATTTTACATGTGGGGGTAGTGGGGACCTTGGGGCTTGGGGGAGCTAATTCGGCTCGCTTCGCCCACCTGACTTTGGTTGGCAATACGGCTGGCCATCCCCCGGCTTCGCCCGCCGACTTCCCGGCCAAAGTCAGTAATCGGCTAACGGCATCTACCGATTAGTCTTAGTCGTGAAATCCCGCTGACTCACAGCTCTCGTAAGCGGGGGTCAGTCGGTCTCGAGACGTGCCCCAGCGCACCCTACTACGCGAAAATCGTTGATAAGACCATACATACTCAGTCTGATTTTCTTCGGCCCAAAGACACAAATGCGGAAACATGGCGGGCTTAAGCTCAAGTTTTTCCTTCCCGCCGGAGGACTAACGTATACAAAAAAAAAAAACATCATGCACCTTTCAACGACACTATCAACGAAACTGTCGGACCAAAAGCGCCGGGCCTCGCTCACCTCATGCAAGGTGTCAAGCGTGGCCTGTGTGGGCATATCGAGCACCACCTTCTGCAGGAGATCGGTCAGCGCTCTTCCGTGGCTGTAGGCCCTCTGCATGAACGCCGTCGCTCGCATCACCTGGGTACACATGGGAGACAGGGATGGCGGGTACCTCGCGTCAAACCAGTTTCCTGCAAGCAAGTCGGTTGACGGTCTACAGCAGCTTTGTCCCGTCCCAGCCTCTTTAACCTTAATATACTGGTTGTAGTGTGGGGAGGTTCGTGACGGCCGTCCGTCTGGGGGCAAGGGCGGCGTTGGCCGACATATTTGGTTCCCTCTTCGTTTTCTTTTTTTCTTTCCTTGTCGTTTCTCTTTTTGTGTCATCTTTTTCCTTTTGTTGCAAATAGTCCAGTGTGCTGGCTTGCATCTGTTTTTGCCCGCGTGTTCTTTACGGTTGACATTGCATGGCCAAATCACCTTGCTGTATTTGCAATGTGCATCTCTGTTTCGTAGTTTGTAACCACAGAGCTCGTCTCTCTAGGAGACATCAGCACGGGCACTGGTTGTGCTGGATGCAGATGGGTGGACATATCAGTGTAACGTGAACAACACACACATGTACCGCTAAACCCTGCAAGAACTTGAACCATACCTAGGGGGATAAATAAATTAAAAATCAGGGGGGTTTCCAATCTATTTTGAAAATTGTAAAAAAAGAACTGCGCCCGTTGTGAGTTTGTAGGCCCTCCGCATAAACGCCGTAGCTCGCATCACCTGGATACAATGGAGGCCGTTATCGTAGACATCTGCCGCAAAACTACCCGTAACTACCCGTAACGTCCCGTAACATCCCGTAACATCCCGTAACTACCCGTAACTACCCGTACATACATTAGCTCTTTGAGTTAGCCACCGGTAATTACCGCGAAAAAACTGGGATGCGTATGAACCCTCCTCGGAGGGATGGACTATTTGAAGTTTCGGGGAGGTTCCGATATGTATGGAGGCCCTCTACATAAACCCTGCCGCTCGCATGATCGTTTTGTATGTGCGTGTGATCGAAACCGTGCTGAGTGCTGAAGGTGTGTGGGGTCCTGTGATATCCGACTACCTTCTAGCTGAAAATCTCTGATCTGTGATCTTGTCTGATACGTCGGATATGAGTATCTCTGATATCTAATGGCATTCTTCATTATGGGCAAACCGAAAAATATGAAAATAAACCCTGCGACAGTTGGCGTCGACGGCTGATCCCACACCATTTTCACAATAATCTCGTATAATATTTGAAAAGATCTCATGTCTGATAATCTCTTCTAGTCTCTGCTACTAACAACAACAAAATAACCTCACCAGAAGGACCCCCTGCTGGTCGACGTATCCTGTCGCGATGGCTTTATCGTAGTAGTCGATCGCCATGGTCACCTCGTTGCGGTCCAGAGCGCTGTTGGCGGAGAAGTTGTACTTGAGGCACAGCGCCGCTTCCTTCGACACCTGTTACAGCATTACGCATTACCAACGGCATTAACAATCACCGACAGCAGGAACCCTTGTACAACCTCTGTGCTCGACATCCACCAGGTAGTTCAAATTCCAAGCAGTATGTCCCGGAAACGGCTGCGCAGTCCTAAGCGTATTAATATTACCGACAACACTATGTAAGCACTACCGACGACATTAAATCATGACCGACAGCATTCATCATGCCGCAGAAGTCGTAGGTTAGGCAAAGTGCCGCTTTCCGCTCTAACCGTTTACCGCATAAACAAAATACCGACAACACTAAGCATTACCGACGGCATTAACTCCTTTAGAACATGCAATTTCTAACGGTTAAGGGCTGAGCGACATGGACAGCACCGGTCAACTGACAGCATTAAGAATTGACGCCAGCGTTTCCCATTACCAACAACAGTACTCATCATCGACAGCATTGAGCATTACCGATCCAACATTGAGCAATTCTGACAACACTACGCATTACGCTGCTGGCTTAGAAGCTACCAGGTACACTTTAATTCAGGCACAGCGCCGCTTCTTTCGATATATGTCACATTACCGACAGCAGCAGCATAACCGACAGCACAACACATTAACAGACCTTGTTTGGCACTAACCGACACTAAGAATAAGCCGACGGCCTTATGCATCACCACACAGTGTCAATGGCACTCTTGGCGGACGAGATACTTAGAACCTGGTATACTTGGAAGTACAGCGTTGCTTCCTTCGATACCTTGTATATCACAGTACCACTGAACAAAACAGTGCCACTTATTCCCGACATCATCAAACACTACTGACAGTACTAAGCATCAACGACACGCACTGCGTAAGCACCAGTGACCGCATCAAACAATACCGACAGAACAACACCAACCGACAGCACCAGCCCCTAACGGTCTCGCTCACATCGGCACCGAGGTAGTCCCTGAGTATCTTGTACACCTTTTCCACGCTGTCGATGCGGTTCAACTCCAGCCACCCGCCATCCCCCTGCCGCACCCTCAGGTTGGGTCCCTTGTTGCACCTTCGACGAGGAGACAGGACAGCTCCAAAACATAAGTATTACAAGGTACATACTGGTGATACTGGAAACATTGGCCTTGCTGTATTACTGGTGATGTCGGGAAAAAAAATGGCAACCGGTATACAGCTGGTGCACCCTCAGGCTGGGTCCCTTGTTTCCTTAGAAAATAAGGCACCCAGGAGACAGAGCAGCCTAAATGGAAGCACCGGCTGAAACACTGGCAATAGGCACATTTGACGGTAGGCTTACACCAACCATTGTTTTTTCCCGGCAAGGTTCTTGGCTTGACAAAACAATGGTTGGTATACCTCGCCCGAAAAGCTCATTTGGGATCAACGCTACCGTAGGTCGGGGGGGTACTCCGTTTCCCGCTACCGGGTTTGAGCTATCATATCATATCATATTATATCATATCATATCATATCATATCATATCATATCATATCATATCATATCATAATCATATCATATCCTATCATATCATGCCATATCATATCATAGCATATCATATCATACCATATAATACATACAATCATACCATCATACTATCAATATCACACTATAACACCATCATACCATCATACTATCACACTATCATACTATCATACTATCACACTATCACACTATCACACTATCACACTATTTGCCATACTATCATACCATCACACTATCACACTACAACACTATCACACTACAACACTATCACACTATCACACTATCACACTATCACACTATCACACTATCACACTATCACACTATCACACCATCACACTATCACACTATCATACTATCATACTCGCACAAGTGACTCTGTGGCTCACAGACGAAAACACGTTAGGCGCTTTGTTTGGCGCACCGCACCGCACTGTACTGTAGCCAACCATCCCATTGGGGATTCATAACGCGCAAAAAATAAAGCAGCACCATTGAAACCCTACCAACGCATGGAGCAGGGCGGTCACTGTCGCGAGTCACCTCGAATCACTGCCAAAAAAATGTCCCTACTAAAGGGACCCACAACCCTACCCTAATTAAGGGACCCACACCCCTACCGTAGCTTTGGTCTTTTTTGGTCAAACTGCTTGACCGAACTGAAAGCTTTTCCCGAAAAAAAATCCGCGGTCTTGGTATCCCAAATGGCCAATTTGCAAAACGAGAACGAAATTCCAACGATATTACGTTAAGAACCGCCCTGCCGTACAGGAAAAAAACTTTTGGCCCAGAAGTGCTACCTCTATCGTACCACGCGTCGATGCCGAAAATACTGGCAATACTGGTGAAGCCGGTGATACTGGCAATACTGGCCATACTGCCAACACTGGCAATGCTGACGATAATGGTAAATACTGGCAATACTGGCAATACTGACAGTACTGGCGATACTGGCAACACTGGTGATAACGGTCAGTACTGATATCATTGTACATATCATACGTCTCATCGTAATTTGGTCACCTGCCGAGGCAGTTGACCCCTTGCACTAGCACCTCCCCCTCCGGCGCGAGGCCCACGAACGCCCCCAAAGTAGCTGCCGACCCCTTCTCCATGCACCACCTGCCGCCACAACAGAGGGGCGAGTGTCACAGCAGCTACATATCTAGGGTGCCCTTTGCAACTAAGCGTACAGCACAGATATAATATGCTGCACCAAAGATTGGAGGGTGCTGTGCTTCGAGTTCATGCTACAGCGAGGCCTTACAACAGTGAAATCGACCAAACCCTCAACATACACTGCACCACGCTTCGGCGATAAGCTACTTGGATAGATAATTGGAGCTCATCCGGCAGAAGAGGTGTGACACATCAGTTGCCACAGTATTTCCAGCTATAATGATGCACATACGTTCCGGGAGCAACTATACTTGGAGTTAGAGTTGGAGATCATGTTGCAGAGGGGCGTTGCTGCAAGTTTCATCAATCAAGCCGTTTGACGGCCGAATCAAGTTTATGAGACCGGTCGTGCCAAAGCCAAGCGGCTCCAATTCCATGGGCCTGTCTACCGTAATGCGCGATGAACAAAACAACAAGTGCTGTGATGCACAACGGCAACTGCCTCCTTCTCGCCTACTGGTGCACGCGGAGAGTAATGTCACAGGTAGTATCGCGTCCACTGCGGAAGCAAATGCGTCCACTGTGCGAGCAAATTATTGAGGCAAAATCGGGCGATTTTACGCGAGTGTTTCCAAGAGCACAAAAGTAGCATACTTGGGGCGTTCTTTGGAGCATAAAATCATAAAAAAACGCATAATCGGGGAATTTTGTAATATGTATATACACTTCGAATATATAAACTATAACATGACAAAGAAAAACACATCATTGTTCGAAAACTATTGGAAAACAGGATGGGTTAAATTAAGCCTAGCCACGGGCCTACCGACCCTCTTCTCTCACCTATTGGTACACACAAAGACCCTCTTTTTACACTCCGTGCCCACTTCGGACCACTCAAGGCTATCCGTTGCCCCCCCCACCGCGTTTACAGCAGACGCTGCCGCTTCTACGGCTTCCGCTGAGGCTGCAGCTGCTGCCGCTGCTGCCCCAGCCCCCGCCACCCCTCCCCCGATCAACGCTTCCCCTGCCATACTTTGGGTATCAGCATCGTCCGAGCCCAAAGCGCCCGCTTGTGGTTGCGACGGTACCGCTGACGAATCAGCGCGCCGATCTCCGCTGCTGGCTGAGGTGACGTTTGCATTTTCCGCCGCCACACGACATCGACAACGACGACCATCGAGCGTTATGATGAGAGACCATTCGCACTCTAAGTAGTGACGGATATTGGGTCGGGGTCGACTTCGGCAATATGTATTATAGAAAAATTGCAGCATACCTGCAATAGTAATGATGGATATCGGAATCGAGTTCGATACTATTAGTCTATAGAGTAATGGACGATTTTACTTAAAGCAGCTGCTGTGGTGGCATTCGATACGATGGTTACAGACCACCTGCACCGCTGTAATTGGTGTAGACAGCTATTAATAGCTCTTTGCGGGGAAATCGGGCAAAAAGCGGCTATCGGAACCATAACCAGCGTAGTGAATTTGGTCCATGTGTACCAGGTACGGCTACGTAATGGGTTTGGTCCACGTGGACGGCTGTCACGGCATTTCGGAGTTCCTAAATATAAGGCCGAGGCCGGGTCAGGGGCAGGGGGCGGGGCCGGGGGAAAAGGGGGCTCTCTGGGGGAAAATCGTCCCCAGCATGACGATCGCGACAATTGCCAGCTCACCGTTTAAAATCATGAATTCAGTCTATTTTCACGGGTTGGGGCGTTTCGGGGTTTTCAACATAAAAGGCCAAGGGCGGAGCCTGGGGCGGGGGTAAAATGAGCTCTCTGCAGTTAAATCGCCCCTAGAACAACTATCGCAACAATAACTAGCTTAAGACTAACGGGTTCGATATATCTTATATAAAAAAAATTACGGATGAGGGCGCGTTGGGGTTTCCAGGGGTAAGGCCAGGGCCGCGGCCGGGGGACAAGGGAGCAGGGGGGTGGATGGGGGAGTCTAGGCCCCGTCCAACTGTACCTCCGGATCGGGAACAACCTAGTCAGGAAATAGGGTCGACTGGCCGGACGTTGACTTCAGCGAAATGCCACTTCGGACGGAAATGAATAACCCGTTCGGTGTTCATACTCAGTGGCGTATTGAATTAGTACCTGAAGCAGAGGGGGAACCCTGGTCTCGTCGCCGGCTTCCATCGCCCACGGACATCCAAGCTCTACCAGCAGCTCCATACCCTCGCCTCTCTGCCTTTTTTTCGCCCAGGCTGCAACGGTTGTTGCTACTGGCCACGGCAGTTCCACCAGCACCAGCACCAACACCAACACCAACGCCAACACCGCCGATGATAGCCCTGTTCAGAGCGTGCTTCTCAAGCGTTCCTGGCCTCCATGCGCTCTGTGGGTCGGACGCAGATGCAGTACACGGCAGCAGTAATAGTAGACAGATGCACCAGCAGCAACAGCAGGAGTAGTAGTAGACAAACACGTTGTCAGTGTTGCTGCTGCTGTATGATACATAGACTGCTATGGATGTGTGCGTTCATATATCTTCAAAGAGTAAAAGCGCGCGACCGGAGTATCACGCAGCTTGCAAATATTAGTTTCGACCCTTAAATTTGATCGAACTCACAGCTGACGTATTTGGTTTTTGTTTTTTTATTTGAACCTGAACCGCCGGGTCTTCGGTCTTCGTACGAGTACTTGTACTCGTACGGGTATCAAGAAGAGGAGAGAGGAGGGGTTCAGGTACTAATTGTAGATACACGACGATTAAGTCTACCTGCGTATTGTACTGGCTGGCTGCACGCTGCTGCTGCATCCCAGAACAGCACGAGAACAGAGAGGAAGTCTTCGGGCCTTCGGGCACACTTTGACCCTTCGACGCTCGGGGGGCAAAAGGCAAAATTTCACCCCTGTCTAATGTCAAGTAAAATGTTTCGAGTCCAGTGCAACACTTGAATTAACTCCAAACGAGGTCGAAAAAGCCCAAGGTACAAGTTCGACCAGGTACCTTTTTCTTTTACGTGTACCACACCGCTCGGCCGATGGTGCGATGCTTCAGGACGGGGGGAGGGATTATTGCCGGATAATTTAGAGGCCGGTCACTGCCTACTATGATGCATTTAGACATGACGGCCATCCCACTCCAAAGACTAGACCTCCATTCCAAAGACTAAGACTAGACCTCCAAAGCTCAAGCCTTGAATCAGGAATCAGCCTTGGTTGTTTTGACGGCACATCAGTAGAGTAAATTTGAGACATGACACGAGACTGTCAGATAATTTCACAGGTCGACAAGTTTACCGACCCTGCTTTTGCTCCCACTCGGCACCGAGACCCTACACCTACTTGGTCCCACCCAGGACTGAACTCTCCAAACTGGCCCTGGGTAGGCAATTAGGTGCCGACAGGGAACACCAAGCCCCCCGATCCCACGGCTCCGTGTCTAGGAATAGTTGGAGTTCTGGTTGATGTTGCTGGCTTCAATGATGCAGCAGCAGTACATGGTATCCCAAGGGTATCATTCGCTCACCGTGGAAGTGGATGGGAAAGGGGCAACAAATCCCGAGACCTGGTGGCACAACACCGCAAGACAAGCTGCCACACCTCCCCTGAATCTCTCCCATGTCAGCATCTTCACTCCCCACAACGCAAGCGTAACAGCAACAGCGCTGATAGCTGTCCTGGAATGCTGCGTGCTCAAGTGCTGGAACAGCACCAGCATGGAGTTCATAGTAAAATTGAAGGCGTGTACCGTACGGAGATTCTCGCTTTTTATACCCGCCAAACAAACCGAACCCATCAGCGCATCGTGCTTGTTCGCAGCTACTAGGCACTACACTACGAGCCGAAGAACCAACGAACCATGGTGAAGTTGATGATGTGGACAGTGCCCTTGCTCGGGTGCGCGCTTCTTGTGCTCGTACGGGGAGAGGGAACACTCCCGGAGGAATCTTGCGCGACGCCTAACTCGGACGTTCCTGAGGATGAGGTAGGTACAAAGTAGTTTGTCCGCGAGATAGTCCGTATTTCCAAGTTGTTTCCACTCGCTACCGATACTACCGATAGATCATGATCTACTCTACCGAGGCTGTACGCCTGTTTTCTCGTGAGCTAGACTATGTCAGCTTGTTGAAGCAGCATTTGTGGGCCGCGAGGGTCAAGAACAGATGAAGATGGTTATGTGGCCTCTTGTCATGGTACCAGGTACTGAAATATTGGCTTGTGGTTACTGCTGCAGCTGCGGCCAGCTTTTGAATCCTATTTCCTCGCAAATAATCAGATCATTACTTATCTAGACCAGGTACATTATCGATCGCAGCTTACTGCTAAGACTCGTACTGCTGCTGCTGTTGTGCAGCTTTCCAAGTAAGTACCACAGGACCACGGGACCAAACAAGGTACCGTACAATACAGCCACATAGTACATTACAAGTACCAACAACGCAGCTTGCAAAGATGATTACCGACCCCAAATTCGTCGTACTCACACAGCTGACGTTCTTGAAATATTTTTATAGAATACAGCAGAACGTATCGTATCGTATCATACACTGGTACGATATCATACCAGGGTATTATACCTGGTACACAACAACTTACATCTCTGCCGCCATACAATTTTAAAAGACACCCCCCCCGGCTACGAGCATGAGATCGAAGACTTTGTCGAAACTCATCTTTGCAAGCTGTGTGTGATACTCCGATCGCGCGTATAACTGGGTGTGTGTTCTCATGATTAGACTAGGAGGGATTGTTGTTGGGATATAGGTCGGCGACTCTCCTCAAAATTGCAGTGCAGCTTGTACCCAGGGTCAACAGGGTGGCAATGTTGATCAATCTGTGCGCGGAAACTATAAAACCGCCGTGTTTACCCGTTTTTCAGGGGGACAAGAATCTGACGAGTGTGGATTGCACCAGTTTAATACTTCGAAGTATGAATATCCTCTATTTAATAGTCATATCTGAAAAGTCAAAAGCTAAAAATTAGAGAAACTCCTTTTATTGGATAAAAAGCGATTATCACTACCTGGTACTCGTAGTGGGTTTTAAACCGGTTAATAATAGTATAGACTTACTTAATTTTGTCTTTCTCAGGGATTGCCCATCCCTGGCCTCTCAGAGCTCCAACTTCCATATTACTTGCGGAACCTTTCCAGCTTTTCTTTGCTTTCCAGCTTCGTTCGAAATACGAAACGCCATTAGTACATACCGGTACTACATCAGGTTTGTACATACCATCAGATACTACGCTGTTGGATCACATGCACGCCCAGCTCAGATCAGTCCGGCTATATATAGCCCAGCAGCGCAGCGTAGCGCCGTGCGGAGCCGTGCGGTGCGGTGCCGTGCCCTTCGCTGCGGTGCTGTGTCGCCGCGCTGTGTGCTTTCTTCCGAACATCCAGAGCAGTACCGGGTATAATGCGTGTTGTTGTGTACGGAGTACTACTTTTCCTCTTTTTTCTTTTTCTGCATGTATTTGATCTTTCACGGCCCCCTGTTTTTTCCCCCACGCAATTTACCCCCATACTGCCGATCATAACGTAACACCGGTATCAATAGGACACAGCACAGCTGAGCACAACAGGGCAATTTGCTCTGCACAAGCAGCTCTTGGCATTATCAAATCGCTGTTCGCACCAAATCATGGGCCTCTTCTTTCTGCCCCGTTTACATATGTTTTTACTTGCATTCTTCCTTGCCTTGCGCGAGCGTAGCGGGCGGCGTCAGCCGCCCGCGGAGCGGAGGCCTTGTAGATACTATAAATTATTTACTATCAATATGAGAAAAGGGCTGCTAATTTATACTTCGTATATAATTATTAATAAATAATTTTATCGGAGGATTCTCACGCTTAGTTTATATTTTTTAAAGTATTTATTTAGACTAGTCGTATGACCGGTGAGGGGATGGGGGCGGGTAAAGGGGAGGTAGGTCCCAGTAATGAACACTGGTATATTAATAGGAGATTACTGCACGCACAATGCCTGGAGGCGAGAGTGGGGGCGGCGGGGAAAGGGGAGGGTAGGGGGGGGGGTACTCGATATTCATGCATGGCCGTAGTCGTATGACCATATGGTATAGTAGCTATTAGCAGCTGTTAGACCCTCGCATTGCTACAATGCCGGGTCGGAGCATGTCGGGTTTCCACCGGCCAGGCAGACGTTGCTTGCACCGGGCGCAAAGCGCCGTGAGGTGCTTGTCGAGTCGCATGAAGAGTGAAGTACATCCTACTAAGAACCGCTTGTTTGTGTGAGGCGGACTTGCATATGGATGGCAGCTTCAAAGAGTTAATTTATTTTCCGGCATGGCCACTTCCAGAGACAGCGATTGGAGGACTATGTAATGCCTCGTGGGTGCCTTATCATGGACATTACCAGGCACGTGATACGATCGTTCCCCTTGTGCGGAGTAAAAGTTCTCCACTCCGCACAAATAATCTACTGTAGCTCGAACGCCAGCTGTGATCGACCGCCGAAAAAAAAAAAAAAAAAACGGTACCCCGGTGGTCTAGCTCATGCAGTGAGCGGAATGTTTTACAGTGTTGCTGCCAACCGACGCCAACCCAACCCATATATAGTATAGGCCAGGGGGGTGAGAGGGGGTCTAAAACTTGAAGATCAAATGAATGAATTGGAGCTGCTGCATGACATGTGCATGGGTGGCTCGAAAGGTAAGGAGGGGATACCACCTGTCGGGTAGTGGTTGTTACTCTGGCGGATTTTGATTTTTGGTGGGGCGGAGGGGAAGGGAGGGGGGGGGCGGGGGGCAGGGGGTTCTATGAAGTCTCTTCTCAACTGTTAACCCCTTTAGAGCCTCAAATCCCTTCCTATACTAAATCCAAGTAAATTTGTAAAAAAAAAGGGTTTCCTGTGGTGACGGCGTTAACCCCTCTGGAGGGGCAAACCGTTAAAAACAACTGTCGATAGTGACGATTGCAGCTGCCATTCGGCCACACGAAAGTAGGCACGGACTGCTGGGGCGGGTGGGAGATGTGTCTCAGCTGCAACGTAGGGAGATGTTCGACAACCGCGCAGCACGGTGATATAGTTTCCGTGCACAGATTGATTAACATTGCCCTGTTGACCCTGGCACAAGCTAGTTATACGGGGAGTCGCCAACCTATACCCTTAATGGAGACACACACCAGAGTAGCATGCGCGATCGGAGTATCACACACAGCTTGTAAATATGAGTTTCGACGAAATCTACGATCTCACAGCTGAAGTGTATTTTACAAGAGAATGAAAATCGTCGGTGTATTTTTATGTTTTATAACACTGCTGTGTCTGTCGTGCATACTGCTGTGTTGCTGCACACTCGTTCCTATGGTTGTCTTTTTGGTGGTTCAGTTTTGCTCATCCCTTTTATTATCCTTGCACTTTTCTGTCTCCTCCCTCTATAGACGTAACTCAGCAGGCTCTTCTATGGGACTGTTGTAACAGTGTTGTAACAGGCGGTTGACGAGACGGCATAGTAGCAGTATATAGCCCCGGTGGTCTATTAATAGTGGTTAACCTCGAACACTACTAAGGTTGGCGTCAGGGGTCAAATCCCGGTACAGGTCAGAATCTTTTCTAGAGGCACCAACTTCCGAGAGCGCTTTAACGCGTCGATGAGCACAATTCAACGCGAGTCGACGAGGGAAGACAAATGCTGAGTTTTTCGCGCGATGAAAATGAAGGCACGTACCGCCGTAGTGGCCAGGGGGGAGAAGACCCTGCCCAGCGCCCCCGGGTCTGAGTAACGTCTGGGGAGGTGAAAGAGAAAAAGACAAATTTCGAAGAAAATATCTGGGCTTGATCTGAGCAAAACATGTATATCGTAGTTTAGGTGGGTATACCTGAACCCCAATAGGAGCACCGCAGGCACAGAGCGGTATGATAGGCTTGTTCTTCGTATGCTAGACACCCAAGCACGAGTGCACGCTAAGCTCTTAAGCATGAAAATATCGATCAAGAGATGGAGAGACTCTCGAGAGGCCCAGGCATAATTTTGTGTTTTTTTTGTTTTCCAAGTTCTAAATACGTCAGCTGTGCGTTCAATCAATTTTAGGGTCGATTGTCATCTTTGGAAGCTGCGTGATAGCCCGGTCCCGCGTTTATATTCTTCTTTCAAGATACATTAATTCTTTGAACCTGGTCAAGGGCGATTTCGGTCCATCTTTGCTTTGTGCACTGATACTATATACCTGGTGACTCGTATGGAGAGGTACAGTGTCTGAAACAAATATACCCACCTGGCATCTCGTTCAGTGGGTCTACCACGCAACCCGCAACCCTATGTTGTGTGCAGAGAAGCCGAGAGCTGCAGAGCAGGAGAGAGCAATGCGCCTGTAGCAGGTACCGCAACTACTGTTAACTATTGGCCCCCCTCTGGAGCCCACATACTTCCAAAAGTACAGATGTGTCTATGGAAAGGTCTTGACGAGATATTTAAAAAAATGGATAAAAGTAGAGATGAGCGTCGGGTTTATCGAAAAACCGAAAACCGTTGAGGAGGCGTTATTCTTAAAAACGAAAGACCGGTTGAACCGGTTCTTGGCTTGAGGAAGCCGATACCTCACCCAACAAGCTTGTTTTGAGTACGCCCCCCCCCCCCCCTCCCTTGCGACTCCTACCCCCGTTTTTTAGCATCCCCCCCCTTTCCGTCGCCATGGATGGTGGATGTCGCAGTTCGCCTTCTGCAACGTGGGGTCCCACGCGATCGCGTTGTACTTTGAATAGCACCCTACTGAACCACTAATTTACTATTAGTAAACTTGAGCTACTAAATTAACACACCTGCAGGTGAAGGCGCACCAATATTTTTTTTTCCTGCACGGTTGTTGACGTGAGGAGCTCCGCTCTTCACCCCCAAACTGGCTCTATTTAAGTAAACTGCAACTGCAACATGACGGCCTGGGCAACCAAAGAAAAAAAAAAAGTTCGTAATGGCGAAACTAGAATGACATTAATGGCGTTAATGACAATTTTCCGACGATTTGTGGGTCAAAAGAGGGTTAAGGAGCCCTGCCATTCAGGAATATATATTTTGATGTTGCCTCCCCGCTCCCCGCCTGTGCGTGTGGAGGCCGTGTACGTCTTTTTTTCGATTCGTTCACCGCAAACACAACCAAAAGCATGCCGGAGTGAATCTGGTATTTTTCTAGCATGACGGAAGAATTTTTCGTGAACCATTTTAACGCAAACACTCGATTTTTGCGCAAATTTTGTTACTTCTATCATGGCACGCGTGAAAGTCACAAACTCACTGCTGAACGAGCACGCTACGAGTATCAAGGAGTTCCGACGTTTTCGTCTTACACAAAACAACTCACTGCATTACACCACTGAAATAGTAGTGATCACAACGAGTACGAGCTGGGCCGGCCAAGAAACCCCGTAATCCGTCAGTCGGGCATATCTTTTGAACGACAGTGACCCACTGCAAACTGAGCACATCCTCGTAATCAGCTAGATACGGTGGTCATTTTAAGCCCTCCAGCTCGAGAATCTGCCAAGTTGGTGCGGAAAAAAGTGGTTGCTACTCACGTCTCCTAGTTCGAGCATTTTTTTTTCATGATTTTTTTGTGTTGCTTTTTCTAAAATTGCTCGAAATACAACGTGGATGGAATTGGCTCAATTTTTCTGGGCATGTACGTCTTGGGACGAGGAGTAGGGACATATGCGTTTCATTTCATGGGTCACTTTCGTTCGAAAGTTATGGATGAATCCCTGAAATATATGTAAATTTGTATGCAGAGGCCCTTCGGTGGAAACTCGGCCATGCACCTCTCAATTTTTGAAGTTAGGACCTGAAATTTTGACACGTGATTTGGACCAAGCACACCAAAACAGTACCCGACGAACTCAAAAAAAAGAAAAGAAATGGCCGACATATTTGTCGGCCAAAAGTTTTCCAAAATCATGAAATTGATGAAAAGTCTACGTTTTTTTTTTTTTTAGTTCGTCGGGTACTGTTTTGGCGAGCTTGGTCCAAATCACGTGTCAAAAATTCAGGTCCGAACTCGAAAAAATGAGCGCAGCACAGCGATATTGGCTTGTTTTGAGCGTCTTGGCCGGGCCAGCTTGTATATAATGTTCATGCCGTACTTACGCTCTTAGTAACACTTGCTGGTGCTGCTGTTTTTCGTTGTCCTGTGTCCTGTGATGGATGGTTACTCCGCGGTTCGCCTTATGCAAGCATTGAGCCCAACTCGATCGCCTTGTACTATCACACTCACCGCTGAAAGAACGAAACGCCATAACAAGACGTGCTGCTGCTGTTTCTGTACCTTGCCTATTTTCTTTGTTTCTCTTGTCTTGGTCAACGTGATGGACGGTGTACGTCGGCGCAGTTTGCGTTGTGCAACGTGGGGTCTGCCTGCCGCGAAGACTTGCATCTGGCCGGGGGAAACACGGGAGACATGTGGGCCGACGAGACGATGACCGTTCGAACGGGCCGCTACCGATCGGAGAAGAATCGCCTCAAACTCAATCAATACCAACCCGCCCTGGTGCCAAGATATACCGAGGTGAGGTTATCCCCATACTGATACACCCAGCGAAGGCGGTGGTGTACCGTTAAATACCGTCCCCCGTCAATAGTCATCCTCAAAGTGTTTCTATCGATAGGCCTCCACGATTATGCGACGTGCGCAGTACAGTATCCACAATCAACGGACCCCTGCATAACACCCGATCTCTCTCCTAATGTTGTCTTGCTGCGGTTGTTTGGTTGCACATAATTGTTGTTTGTGAGAAAAACTTTTTTTTGTTATTTTTGTTTCATTGTTTTTTTTTTTCTTTTTTTCCAGCCAGGTTGGGTACAAGACGGAACAACTCAACCCGGATACGTACGCGTATCTAATGGAGTGGTACATTAAAGCCGCTAGGATGGGAGTTGAACACTAGACATTTGATGGTTGGTCTCCTATCCGTTTCCGTTTTCGTTTCCGTTTCCGTTTGTTTTTGCTTTTCTTATACTCCAGTAATAACTAGCTGCTTATAAGACCGTTTTTTTTTTCGCTGTGTTTCGGGCTTCTTTTTTTTCGACAGGTTGGGTATAAGAAGGAAAAGCTTAACCCAGAAACGTACGCGTATCTAATGGAGTGGTACAACAAGGCCGCCAGGAGCCGCACGTCGGAGAAGTGGGCGGAGGATAACGTCTACGTCAACCATTGGAAAGTCGACACCATCATGGTGCACGCGCCGCCAAGAGTCGTGAAGGTGCGCACGTGTGTTGTTTCTGGTTACGACTGCATTTTTCTGCGTTTGGTCCCGTCATAACTCCGTAATGTGGGGCCATTTTTTTCTTATTTTTTTTTCTGCTTCCCGTACTGCTGTGTTCCCCTTTTTTGTTTTTATAAATGTCATGTTTTAGAGGACGGCGATGAATGGGATCATTGGCTCGTTTTGTTGTCTGGTACTAGTTTCGTTGGACGACTGCCTGTGCCCTGATTTTCCACCAACACCGACTTCGGCACCGACGCCAATACCACCAGCACCAACACCAATACTAATACCACCAGCACCAGCGCCAACACCAACACCCACACCAAACCCAACTCCAACACCAACACCAATGCTAACACCACCAACACCAACACCAACTCCAATACCAACCCCAAATCCACACCAACACTAACACCAACACCAATACCAACACCAGCACCGACACCTATATTATCACCACGAACACTACCATCACCACCACTACTAACACCAACACCAACACCAACACCAACACCAACACCAACACCAACACAAACACAAACACCACCAACACAACCAGCAGCACCAACACCATCACTGCGACCATCATTACCCTCTCCGCCAACACCTGGTGCCACGGCAACCACCAGCGTCACCAACCCCAAACGGCAGCATCACCAACACGATCACGATCACCGCCACCACTACCACCACCACTGCTACCGCCACTGCCACCGCCACAACCACCGCCACCGCCACTACTACCGCCACCACTACTACAGCTTCCACCACGCTTCTTTTTCCCTTAGTTTTGTTGAAAGTTCGATATTTCGTATTTCGATGTATAGAAAGTTTCGATACGAACCGATAGTTTTGGTACGATATCCAACACCACTTGGATACTTGGTACAAGATGAACCCAAAGCTACATTGATATTTTAGACTCGATATATCGAAACTTCGATACATCGATGTATCGAAAGTATCGAAAGTTTCGATGCGGTTATGCAATACTATCACTAAACGAAACAGCGAACCATCGCCTATTTCCCACGCCTCTAGATCCTTTGTCCCACCCCTGCTACACCAGGCATAACACACCGAAAACTGACATTTAGACAAAACGAAAGCTTCCATACGATATGTTGAGATATCGAAATTTTTTTTATCCGATATCGAATACTTGTCTCCTCTTTTTCCCTTTGTCTCAGCGCCTGTACGACGACCTCGCCCACGTGATGGAGGACTGGGCGGGAATGAAACTCAAGCGTACGTCTTGCTACGGCGTGAGACTGTATTTCAGGGGCAGCGTGTTGGCCAATCATGTGGATCGGGTCGATACGCACGTCATCTCCGCTATCATCAACGTTGCGCAGGTAACTTTTATTTATGTTGCAGGGCAGGATAGGGTAGGGTACGGTAGGGTAGGGTACGGTAGGGTACGGTAGGGTACGGTAGGGTACGGTAGGGTACGGTAGGGTGCGGTAGGGTACAGTAGGGTACGGTAGGGTACGGTAGGGTAGGCACAGTAGGGTACGGTACGGTACAGTAATTGGTACGGTGCGGTGCAGTAATTTGTGGTGTTGTGTGGCGTGGGTTGGTGTTGCATGTTATGGCGTGGTGTGGTGTGGTGGGATGGGGTGTAGTATGGCACGGTATGGTACGGTATCGTATGGTTAGCCTTGGTTTGGCTTGGTTTAGTATGGTGTGGTGTGGTGTGGTATGGTATGGTATGGTATGGTATGGTATGCTATGTTATGGAATAGTATGGCATGGCATGGCATGGCATGGCATGGCATGGCATGGCATGGTATGGCTTGGCTCGGTACGGTATATATAGCGTGTGGCGTGTGATGTGGTGTGGTATGGCATGGTATGGTATGGTATGGTATGGGATGGTATGGTATGGGTATGGTATGGTATAGTATGGTATGTCATGGCGTGTTTGATACTGTCGGCTTTAAATTTATTGTTGGTTGATGCTGTTATTGTTGCTGCTGCCACTCGTGCCGCGTTTTCGCCCGTCCACAGGAGGGTGTTGATACGGACTGGCCCCTTTACGTGCGTGGTCACGACGGGGTTGCAAAAAACATCACTATGGAGGTTAGTGCGCTTAAAAAGATATGTTCATCTCGTGTGCTGTACCAGGTATCACGTTTACACCATTTTCAGTTGTATCAATTCAATTCGCACTTTTGCGTTTGTTGTATTCATTTGTATCGCAGCCCGAAGGCATGCTTTCTATGATGTGTGTTGTCTTCACATTAAATGAACCGTTGTTTGTATCATACTATATACCCAACGACGTCAGTACACCCAGAGTTAGTGCTGATTCTTCATCCAAGAGAGATACAAATTATTATTATGTGGTCACAGACTGCGAGACAGAGTAAACCAAGCACTCGCAATTGTTCAAGGTAAAGCAAGTGAAATGCTATCGTACCGGATACGAGAACGCAACAAAACAAGCCAGACCGTAAGAACAAGAAAAGAGGAAAAGGAAAAAGGAAAAAGAAACGACGGGCGGTTCTGAAGCATGTGATTCAAGAAGATCGGAAGGGCTGCAAGAAGAACAACATACGTGCTGAAGAGGAACAAATAACTGCGGGAAAATGCAAATACTGCAACAGGAGACTATATCGAACTTCGTACTTGCATACAGCTGTGGACTAGATTACTACCTGGTCTGGGGTATTAATAAAAGCGTTGCTTGTTTTCTACGATGGCCATATTAACGGTATTGATGAGCATAAATAATGCCCTGGTAAAAAATTGCCTTGTTTTTTTTTTCTTTTTCTTTTTTACAGCCGGGAGAGATTATTTTGTACGAGAGCGCGAGCGTGATCCACGGACGGCCAACTGCCTTCCAAGGGGAGTCGTACGCCAACATCTTCGTTCACTACTCGCCCGTGGAGGGATACACCGTCACGAACAGACAAGTCCAACAAGCGGCCGCCGATGCCGCAAGAAAAGGACGGACCGAAAAAAAAACGGCGATGGCAAAATAAGAGAAGGGGCGAAGAGGGGAGGGTTCAGTGATGGGTGGTTGTTGTCTGATTGGTAGGCCTGTGAATCGCGCAGTAGACCTCCCCACCTATTCAACGCTATGGCTGACGCTCACTGGGTACGAGACGGAAGAGGACTAGCCGTACACATTGCGTGATTAGGTTGGGGTTAAGATCAGAGGGTTAAGGTTCGTTTTGTTTTGTGTCGGACACGGTTCGTTTTTTCGTTTGGGCTCGGACACAGCAACCTTTCACCGTAGTGTCGAATTCGCGGTAAGGTGCCCTCGAACCGCAGCGGATTCTTCCGATTTACCTTGTAGTCCGATTCGTTTTTTTTTCTTGTTCCATCCGACGTGTTTTTTTTTTGTCTCTTGTTTTGCCATCCCGACACGTCGATGCCGGAATAACAAAATGGAGAGGATTATTTTGCCCAGGTAGTGACAAGCGTCTTTCAGTGGAAATATTGGTCCGTCACTTGCGTGGAAGGTGGGGGGGGGGTCGGGGGCTCGTTTCGCTTGTTCGATTTCACCCGTTCGATTTTCGCTTGAAAATTTCTTCGTTTTTTTGCCCCGATTCGCGACCCGTCGATAAGCGATTGCTCTGTCCTGTCTGATTGATGAGTGATCGACGAGTGGTTGATATTTGATTGGCGGAGGGCTGTACGATAAGTCTGGGCCTTGGCCCAGCGTCGACAGCCTGGTTGAATTAGGCTTGATTTTCAACCCAAAGGCTAACCCGACCGCGTGGTGTGTTTTGGGGAGACTGAAGGTGCAGTCTGGATTTGTCGGTGCTTCCGCTGATAAATTTCTCGGAATCGGCTGATAAATTTGCCGGAATGAAGGTGCAATGAACAGATAGTGTGGACTATCAACCATTTTGTCGAACTCGAGCGTCTGAGAAAATTCTGGGATTGCCGATGTAAATGAGGAAGTAGTGGGGATGATCAGCGTTTTTGTCTAAGCTGGGCCAAGTCGTAACCGCTCACGGATTGATGGGTTTTTGATGGACGAGTGATGCTTGATGAGTGATGATTGATGGGTGATGATTGGGTGATGATTGATGAGTGATGATTGATGAGTGATGATTGATGATTGATGATTGATGAGTGATGATTGATGATTGATGATTGATGGCTGGTTATGAAGATGTCATCGTATTGTTAGATGGTTGATGAGCACTGATTATGACTGGTTGACGCGGGTGTCGTCGTTTTGTTGTTGTTCCTGGTATTGATTTTATTAATAAATATTTCAAGGGCGTCAGCCGTGAGTTCGACGAATTTCGGGTCAATACTCATCTTTGCAAGCTGCGTTGTTGGTTCTTGTAATGTACGATATGGGTGAGTTTTTATTGGGAGGGGTCCTACTTTTTGTCCACTATAATGGTAAGTAAATGTTGGTATTTTTACTTCGGGTGGTTTTGATTTGTATCGCACCAGGCCGCAAATGAAATGCATTCGCTTACTGGTCATTACCCCAATGTCGTGCCTTTTGTTTTGTGGCGTGGAGGCTGAGGACTGATTGGGGTGACAGCGTCATCCTATAGTCTATATATGTATGGATTCGTGTTGTGATTCTTTGTTCGGTAGAAAAACAGGCGATTGCTGTTTTTATGTACCGCTAACGTGTTTTTTTCTTTGTACCGCGATTCCCTCTGCAACAATCTCGCCCCCATGCCCTTGCCACTTACCATTGCCGGACAAGAACGAATGCCTACGAGCATTATTATTAATTCTTCTGGCTTGGAATTGTAGCTACTACTCTGTTATATCCTGGCGTGGCGTCGATGATGCCGTTGCTACTACTCAATATTCGGAACCGCGTATGTTTGTAAGCAGGCGGTAGAGGGTGAAATTGTGCTGAGCGTTCTGGTGGGTGCTTGCGTGCCATATGAAGTACACCGTACATGGTGATAATATCGGGTAAACGAGCGGTTATGCTTTCTTTTTTTTTCGTTCCGCTTCAATCCCTGGATTGCGTGCGTGCCGCTGTGTGATTCCGCTCTCTGATCGTGTTGCTTCTTCGATTCTTGTGATGGTTTACGTTTTTCTCGTTTTTGTCCTTCTCGGTGGAAGTATTTTTGTGCTTGTATTGTTAGCAGTAGAAGCATTTTTATTTCCTCCGTGTAGTTCTTAGGTCTGTGTGTGCACGTCCGAGTCAGCGCTCGTTGAGAGGCAATGCGGTTCGTGTGCTTTTGAGGCCTGTATAATGCGCGTTTTTGAGTCAGTGTTCCTTGGGAGTTGATGCTAGTCTGCGCGCGACAGTTTTGCTTTTCGTCACAGGGGGGTACGAGGAGAAGCAATAAGGGGTGATACGCGATGGACGTTCTCTCGACCTTTGTTTTTTTGTTAATCTAGACTGCTGATTAAAATTATAAAAATCAATATTACACTCCAGCTTTGAGATCGAAGATTTCGTCGAGACTCATCTTTGCAAGCTGTGTGTGTTGCTCCGATCGCGCGTATTACTGGGTTGGTGTCCTCATTGAGGATATAGGTCGGCTACTCCCCTTAGAATTATTAATAGCTTATACCATGGTCAACACGATGATGTTAATCAATCTGTGCACGGGAACTATAAAACCCGTTTTTGAGGGGGACAAAACCTGACGGCTGTGAAATGCACCAGTTTAAATTGAGTTAAAGTGGCACACATGTATGAGAATTCGTGGAAGTATGGCGAGCTTAAGCTTTCTTTTTCCCCTTGTCCGCCGGAGGATATATAACATAAAAGAAAAAAACAAAATCTAGATACTACAGTCAGACCATGGCTACGAGAGAGGCGCACCAGACTTTTTTTCTTAGTACTACCCCTCACTTTGGGAGGTTAAAACATCTCACTTTAGGAGGAGGTTAAGACATCTCCTCACTTTAGCAGGAGGTTAAGACATCTCACTTTGGGAGGAGGTTAAGACATCTCCTCACTTTGGGAGAGGTTAAGACATCTCACTTTAGGAGGAGGTTAGGACATCTCCTCACTTTGGGAGGAGGTTGAAAGACATCTCACTTTAGGAAGAGGTCAAGAACGTTCTGAGAGTCGTTCTACGGTAGCCCCCCCAGCTTTTCCTCGTTAACGAAATCGCCGGTTTTGAAGCCAACCCCCCGGCCGCACCTTCTACTAATGCGGTGCCCCCTGCCACCTCGATGTCATCGTTCGATCTAGTCCTTTTCAACCAAGGAACAGTACATGGAAGGCATTTTCTTCGTAGCATGATTCCTCGTGTCGAGCAGCCATGATTCAATGATTCGATGAAACGGTCGTTGAAGAAAATCGCCGGTTTTTTCGGGGGGGGCTATTATCGTAGAATCAGCAATGATACTAAGACATGTCATTCTTAACCCAAAAACTGAGTTGGACAAAAATAAAACTGCTATATGATAGCGGTCAAGGCTGACGGTATGGTAAATTGTATTAACCTTTGTATGGGACCTTTTCGTTGCAGTGCGGATCGGGGTCACCCGCGCAATCGACCCCCTTTCCTTCACGGCCTTCAAGCTTTCGTGCTTTTTATTTTTATTTTTTTGCGATAAGAAAATCCGCAATGGAATGGTACAAGAAAATCGCGCTGCGCCAAGAAAATCGTTTGTGGGTTAAATGTCCGTGAGGTGCGTGGAGTCACTCGCGTGCGAGTATGATAGTATGATGTAGTATGATGTAGCATGATAGTATGATAGTATGTGTGATATGATAGATCGAACCCGGGAGTGAAATTGTGGCATTAACAACCCCCCTACGACTACGACGCGTGCTACGATAGAGGTATACCTTTTTTTGGCGAACGCGAGTTCTGAATCACGGCTCCTACGGTAAGGGTGCACGGCATTAGTCCCTGGGCTCCTCACATGAGGAACTCAATATCTAACCCGAAAAATGACTTCGAAGGCATTCGTTCGCACATCATCCCGACTAAGCTTCTACGCCTTAGTCCTAAAACAATGAAAAAACTCACCCATATAGTATATTACAAGTACCAACAACGCAGCTTGCAAAGATGAGTATTGACCCGAAATTCGTCGAACTCACGGCTGACGTCCTTAAAATATGTTTTCATAAAGCATGCACTCGTGAAATTGCTTTACTCACCGGTAGTTCCTGACATGAGGGAGCTCAATTGGCCAGGGACTTTTTGACGCAAAAACTGCAGCCCCTGTCGTGGGATGACTCCAAAAACTGCAACCCCTGTCGTGCTACGATAGAGAGGTATACCTTTTTTTGGCGAACGTGATTTCTGAATGACGGGGCTCCTTAACACAAAGATAATATCGTCGGAAAATAAATAAAAAATAGGCCATATTTGGTTTTGCATGGTATGATTCCCGTTGTGCACCTCGAACATGGATTTTTATTTTTTCCTAGTGTATAGGTGGCATTTCATATTTCTCCAAATCGTTTTTTTGGAGAGGTCCTTAACCCCTTTTTTTAACTGGAAACCCGTTTTTGGGGACAAAATTACTTGGATTTAGTATAGGGAGGGGTTCGGGGGCTCCATAGGGGTTAAGCGCCCAAATTGCGGAACCTCAGACAAAAAGTGGTGCGCGCAGGTCCTCTGTCGCAGAACGCGTCCTACCGTATAGGCTTGGTCTACCAGATGGAAAATCCCGTGTCACCACACGCGAGAATCTTGGTAAAAAAATGACCTACTTCACCGACGATTTCGGGCTATAAGAAGCCGTGGCAAATTCAGAAACCATTTTTCAGACGAAAAGTGCTACGACCTCCATCGTAGCACGCGTCGCTTTCAGTTCGGTCGTCCCTCGTTCGTGCGGTGCGGTGCCTTGCCATAATAAGATGGCAATAATTCGGCGGCACTACTAAGGAGTCATTCTACGGTTGCCCCCCCCCAACTTTCCTTCAACGAAATCGCCTTGTACCTCCTGAAATACGGTGTCCCTTGCTACACCGAGATGTCGCCGTTCGATAGGTCTTTGCAAACAAGAACATATTCGAAGGTATTATTTTCGTAGTCAGTATCCTTGCTCGTGTCGAGCAGCCAAGAAACGTTGTTCAAAGAAAATCTTTTTTTTCTTGGGGGGGGGGCTATTATGATAATAATAGTGTAGAATCAGTCGGAATCAGAAACTCCAGTGGTATCCATGTTACCACGGACTTGATTATGCGAGTTAATGTGACAACAACAACAACAGCAACGTGCGTGGGCACTCTGACCGAACAAACGTGATGGATGAACATAATGAATGGGCATAATGAATGATCACAATGACATCTGGTCGATAATAATACTCGTGGTGCCAACCAACTCATGGTTGAAGGGTTTTCGAACCCATCAGCCATGGTTGAGGGCAGCATGGTTGATTATGATGGTGGCGACAACGACGTCAAAACGAAACCGCCGCCATCAGAAGTGGACCCAGCAGAAAATACCATACAGCAGCGTCACATCGTATGCACACAATCCTTTTTTGAGAAAGTCACGGGAAAACAAAATGATGCGACGATTTGTGGCGTCCGGGGGCATCCGGGCGTATCCACGGGTTTCCTACATACAGATGTATAGACCTGTATCCTGTAACGGAACTTGGTCGGCTGTAACGAATTTTAATTGAAATTAAACCCGAACGATCCCATACCACAACACAAGGCGTTATCAATCCTGCAAGGGGTTCCTAAAAGTTGCTGGGTTCGTGACTTGGTTGTACCACAACAAAACGTCCACAGTGAACAACGGACAGTCCAAGGCCGTTCGCCACAAAACGGTGTACCGTGGAGATTGGAGTCGGTGTAGCACCGTGAAGTTTTTTTGTTGGTTGGGCCTTTCTGAGCTGAGTTTATTGTCCCTCCGTACCGGAAACTGGCGCAGAGAACATCGGTACACTGTTATAAGGAGCTCGCCTAATAATACCGATCTGATAGCACCGCAGATCTTTGGAGCTGCAGGCCGTTGTTCGCGTTTGCGAGCTAGGAAGCACTTTTCGGTGGGATCAAGGTATGGGCGTAGACCCGACCAGACCGCGAACCTATAACCCCGACCCGAGGCCGGACCGAAAACGGGCGAGAAACGCGGCTGCGCCGCTTTTCGGTATAGTTTTATTATTCCGATCTACGGACCACCACATAGATAGCCCTCGGTCAACGGATGAGAGCTAAAACTGCCCTCAAGATCCGCGCGCGACCACATTGTTAGGTCTGCTGGTTACAAGCGGCCGCGTAAACTACCAACTCGCTTGCGATCGTAATCAATAAATACCCGGCATATATTGATATCAACACCACACCAAAGAAAGGGTCTACCCCAAAATACAAAATATGAATAGCCAGCTAATCGAACATCAAAACGCATCCACCATCTACCAGAACCCGTACATCCAATCCCAACCAAAATGGACGACCCTAGGTATATAGCGACCTATAAAGAGACAGCTAGGCGTGATATTATCAATAGAGTACGAAGGGTGTGCACCAGCACAAGTACAACGGGCGGCTCCCAATAGGGCACACTTGCGACAGGTAGATCATGATCTAGACGATCTAGATCATCTATCTGCAGTAGACCCCTGTATCTTCCGCCTGGGGATAGATCTGGGCTGGATCTGTATTTATTCAGTGCAGACCCAATCCACAGGGAACACATGCTAGATCATACAGATTGTACGGTTCCAACCAGGAAACATGAGCTGGTCCATACAGATCATTCCTGCGAGACCTAGACCATCAAGTGGGGATATATCATCTATAGATCATCTGTCCGACGTGTGCAATAGTGCCGGCATGTGCTAGCTCAACATTTTACCGGCACTACTCGGGGCACCCGCACCACTACTGGAAACAGCCTCCGGGTTACCGTAAGAGATTTCCAGTCGTGTACCAAGCCATTCCACCGTCACTATAGAGGCACTATCGGGAGCTCCCGACTGCATCACCATGTGCCGTCGGCGCACATGACGTGCGCCTACCTACGTTGAGCTGCAGACGCGTGCCTACCCCAGCAGGTAGGTCCGGCTGTTTCTGGTGGCCAATGCTATACTCAAGTTCCAATAGCGGACGGAGCAAGTCAAAACGCTCCGCGCGGTCTTACTGGCGCAATCCTCTCTCCAATGACGGGAAACAACCCCACACAAGTCCAAGTAGGTTGACGCAAAAAAGGCGCAGGCGCAGTCAGTGCTAAAGGGCATATTACCCTCTTCGTCCGTTAAAAAAGAAAAAAAAAAGTATTGGTGCGAAACGAGCACGACGTATTTATTTGCCGCCTCGTCTGCCTGAGGCGCCAATGAAACCCACCCCACGCCTGGTGTACATTCACTCATCGATCGATGTTCGTTCCTTCGCAGCACTAATGCAACGCCTCTTGTACCTTGCTCACTGTTATCTGCTGTGCTGATTTAGATTGTTGACGGTCTGGAAAAAAAACAACTCTTACGCTCTATACGCAATCATACACCGAGAGACTCACCTCCAACCTACAGTATTCGTTGCAATCCCTTTTCTGCCCAGAGACAAATTACCATCGAGAGTACGCCTCCCGTCGAGAGACGAAACCCCTCAGTGCTCGGACCAAAATCGTTTCGAGATAAATCGCCCCTACCCAAGAGACGAACCTCTTCTGGCTCGGACCAATCGATACCGAAAGAGACACGCCTCCAACCTAGTCGAAACCCCAAGCTCTCCGCTCGGACCAATCGTTCCCGCGAGATTCTCTTCCGACTGCGAGACGAAAACCCACTCGCACCAAAATCGTCCCTGAGATGCGAAATTCTTGGGCTCGGGCCCATCCATTTCTAGATATATCGCCTGCAACCAAGACGAAACCCTACGTTCCCATTAGAACCCAACCCTGCTACCGCACTTACACTTTGCCGAAAGAACAACACGTCCCCACCATCTATCTGCATCATACCCGACCGAACCGACAAAAAAAAATCCCGACGAGGCGATCTTGTGCGCATCGAACGGTGATAAAGGGCAAACATCAGATCGAACAGATCACAATCTAGACAACCGATATCCTGTGTGTTTGCCGTTATGCGATATAGCGCAACAGCCGGATCGCCCAGATCTTACCTGGCAAAACATGTATGCACATGCATGCGCAAGAGCCGAGCCATACAGATCCCACTGGGAAAACATGATCTAGCTAGTGCAGATCATGTACACCAGGGGTCTATCTGCCCCCACATATCTAGATCATGTGGCGGACATGTGACGTATCTACCCGATGTGAGAACAAATAGTGTCTTAGCACGCATGCGCGCGCTGAAAAAAAGTGCAATTTGTGTGACAAATGCCGCCCCCCCAGAAATTCAAGGAAGCCTGTCCAGCTCACCACAACCCCACCCACCCAGCCACCCCACCCCATCCCACCCCAGCTACCCATCCACCCGCCCACCTACCCAACAGCCGATGCGAACCCTACGCCCTCTCCCCAGCAGAGAGGGGCATGAAAACTGCTAATAGCACAGCGGTCGCAACCGTCTCTCTTACTTTCAGCTTATGGTAGTTTGTAGTCTTTAAAGCTCTTCTGACCGTGGTAAAAAAAAATATATCCTCCCTCCTCCTCCCCCACCCTACCTCTCTCCCGCCCGCCCGCTCGTCCAGACCCAGCAAAAAGCATAACATGTAGGCCTGCCAAGTGGGGGTCTGGATCGGGATCTGTACGAGACGTGTCCAGTGGTTCTTCTCAGATCTTGGACATCTTGGAATCCGGGCCCGAATCTACCACCCCCGCAACCGCCACCGTCGGTCTCTTCATCGAAACCCCACTTCCCTTCGCCTTGCCCACTCAAGTAAACCTGCAAAACATGGGGCATCTTGACGATCTAGATCGTGATCTGTACGAGACGTATGTTCTCAGATCTTCGCCTTCTTCGCGGCGGGGTCCGAATCTACTATCTCCCCAATCACCACCACCCCCGCAACCGCCTCCGCCGGGCTCTTCATCGAAACCCTCTACTCCTCGCTCCTCCCCTTTCACGTAGGCCTGCAAAACATAGAGTCTAGATGATCTGAATCGTGATATGTTCTCCAATCTTCGCCTTTCTTTGAAGCCGGGACCGAATCTACCTCTGCAGCACCCCCCCCCGCAACCGCCCCCGCTGGTGTCTTCACCAACCCCCCCCTCCCCCCCCCCCCCCCCCCCCAGCACGTACTCCTCCAAGACATAGAGTCTAGATGATCTAGATTATAATCTATCTGTTCAATGTGAACAAATATTCTGTATCAGATTTTCGTCTTCTTCAAAGCCGGGCCCGAATCTACCGCCTCCTCAATCGCCACCTCCCCCGCGACCGCCTCGGTCGGTCTCTTCGTCGAAACTCCCTCCTCCCCATCCCCTCCCCCCTCCCCTCCTTCCCCTCCTCCATGACCATTACCAACACCGCTTGCACCGTTAGCCTTGGCCGTGTCAAGTTTCACTACTGCCGCCGGCGTTCCCTCATCTTGGTCCATCAACACCACATCGTCATCCATGATCTCCACACCGTCACCATCGTCTGCTTGGAATGGGGGGGGGGGGGACCACGGGCAAGAAACCCCGGGAGGGGGGAGAGGGGGGGAGGGGAGGGGGGGGGGGGGGGCATGTTAAGGGGGGCGTACTCATTAGCTGCTTGTTTTAGTCCTTTGATCGTCGACCACGTATCCCTTTCGAGACGGAACACCGTTCCTATTCCTAGTAGAGGCACCTCGAACATTGGGACGCTCGGTAGGTTTCTTCCATATATTACGTCAACTGGGAATCTTGGTCGAAGAGCGCCCCGTGATAAGCCGAAACAAGTGCTCTTAACTACACATTGCTCTTATCCCCCCCCCCTTTTTTTTCTTCTTCTCATTTATTATCCTCGCACAACTCTTCTCACCCTCCCTCCCAGTAGTAACTCAGATCCGGGGTCACATGGCGGGGGGGCCCTCCTCCCCCCTCCTCCCTCCCCACCACGTTACGTGCCTTCATTTTTATCGCGAGAAAAACTCAGCATTTTTCTTCCCTCGTCGACCCGCGTCGAATCGTACACATTGCTCTTATCTAATGGGAAATATAGTCTAGGGCTTTTAGTACAGGCGGGGCATGCCGATTTGACCGCTCTTAAATCTGGAATGCTGTTGCTGTCGTGGGGTCTCTTGAATCGTGGTACCCACTGCACCAGGCAAAACACTTTTTGCTTGCCTTTTCTTCTGCGTCTTTGGCCGTCCATGGCCACCATCAATCTCCTGCTGTAGGATAGCGATCGTTTTCTCGCTACCATCTAACGTACCAAACCTCTGCATGTCATATCCGTCTATTTTATTCACCTCTTCCTCTGACACATTCGGAAGGGCGGATCAAAGGTGGCTTGTTTTTCGGCTTGTCGCACGTCAACGGCACTAACAACGAAACAGGTCAAGGTACCGCTGAACGCTCTTTATTGTCGCCCGATAACATCATACTCGTGGTGTTTTTGGTCCCAATACTTAAAATCAAGTCCCAGAAGAGTTGAGGACACTGGGGCCTTGGCCCGCCCAGAACAAGCCGTCTCCTGCAAACAGCGTCTTTTTTACCACGTATGTGTTTGGTTTGTTATTGTGCTTGCCGTGCTGGCGCTACCTTCGACCTTAGCAGCAGCGCTGGCAGGAGTAAGCGGCGGCATCAACACCTCAAGCGGTGTCTAGGCAACACTAATATCTATCTACTCGTCCGTCGACGTTTCGAGCGAAAAACGAAAGAAAGTGGCGATTTTGGCCTGTTTTTTTTAAACAATAACCTGAAACATCTCTTTAAACAAGCAAACTGTTCGAAGAAAAGAAGTCAGGGGCAGCATCAACGCTTCAAGCGGTGTCTACGGCAGGTATCGATAACTTTTCACTCTTCCGTCGATGTCTCCAGCAAAAACAAACAACAGAGAAAGGGTGATTTTGGCCTCTGATTGTTTTCAAAGAAAACTGATATTTATCGTAAAGCAGAGTTGTCGAAGAAAAAACAATGTTCGAATATAATATTGAGCCTTTTTCGTAGCTACTTTACCTGCGGTGCTGGTGTCACCGTTTGCCACCGCGCTGTCAATCGTAGAAGCAGTTGCGGCATTTACACATTTGAAGTGGTATCTACCTGGTAGCTTTTGCTCTTTCGATGACGTTTGGAGCAAAAACAACAGGAACACGGAGACTTGACCTATTATTTCGAAGAACAGCTGTTTTCAACACAACAATAACAAAAAATGTGCGTGTTTTCGTTAATGCTGCTTTTAACACAAGCGGGGCTGGCGTTGCAGTAGCAACAGTAGCAACGGCCGCTAGGGGCAGCAGCGACATCGGTTGACACATTCCAAGTGGTATCTGGCTTTTGCTCATTCGACGATGTTGTGACCAAACACTTGAAAAAAAAAACAATTCGACTTCATATTTCACGGGAGAAAAAACTAACCGCGCAGAGGAACGCGCGCGTTTCGATTGTTGTCGTACCTGCGGCGCTGGCGGTACCGTTAGCCTGCTTGCTCTCAGTAGCAGCAGTCGCAGCAGGGGCGTCATCAGCAGCGGCTGGGCGGGCCGTGGCATCGCCAGATATCGTGAAGCCCTCCGGCACCTGTACACGTCGGATAAATCAGATTCGACCAATAAACGTAAGACACAGTGCTGTACTGCATCGAATGCACCAATAGAAACGCTTCGTGCTCAGATTCGACCAATCAACGTGGACACAGTACTGTATCGAACGAACCAACACAAACGCTTCGTGCTCAGATTCAATCAATACACGTAGACAAAGTTACGTGTCGAAACGGACCAATAGAAACGCTTCGTGCTCAGATTCGACCAATAAACACAGCTTCGTGCTCAGCTTCGACCAATCAACATAGACACTGTACTGTATCGAACCAACACAAACGCGTCGTGCTCAGATTCGATCAATAAACGTAGACACAGTTACGTGTCGAATGGACCAATAGAAACGCTTCGTGCTCAGACTCGACCAATAAAAACAGACACAGCAGTACTGTGTCGAAAGAACCAACAGGAACGCTTTGTGCTCAGATTCTACCAAAAAACGTAAGACACCGAACTGTATCGAACACACCGATAGAAACGCTTGGTGCTCAGATTCGACCATAAACATAGACACAGCAGTATTGTATCGAACGACCCAACAGAAACGCTTCGTGCTCAGATTCGACCATAAACACAGACACAGCAGTACTGTATCGAACGACCCAACATAAACGCTTCGTGCTCAGATTCGACCAAAGAACATAGACGCAGTTCTGTATCGAACAAACCAAGAGAGACGCTTCGTGCTCAGATTCGACCAATAAACAGACACAGCAATACTGTATCGAACGAGCGAACAGAAACGCTTCATGCTCAGATTCGACCATAAAAAATAGACACAGAGGCACTGTTGTATCGAAGTTACAGCATAAGTTAAACAGAAAAAATAATATGGCGCCGGGAACGAAAATATCGGTCTCGTGGCATATTTGCCGGCAAGGTGTGTGAGCCGGACGACTGTAGTGCTGCACGATCGAAGCTGTATCTGATATGAGGTGTACGAGATAGGTTATATGAGCGACATGGGCTAAGCTGTACGAGTCGTACGAGCTAGGTTGTATAAGCGACATGAGCTAAGTTGTACAAGTCGTACGAGCTACGTAGTAGGCTGCACAAGCTAGGTTGTATGAGCGACATGAGCTAAGTTGTACAAGTCGTTCGAGCTACGTAGTAGGCTGTACAAGCTAGGTTGTATGAGCGACATGAGCTAAGTTGTACAAGCCGTACGAGCTACGTAGTAGGCTGTACAAGCTGGGTTGTATGAGCGACTTGAGCTAAGTTGTACAAGTCGCACGAGCTACGTAGGAAGCTGTACAAGCTCCGTAAGCTGTGTTCGTATGGGCTGAGCCGGGAGAGGGTGAAGGATCTACGCACAGTAGGCGACACCAGTCAATAATGTGTGCGATTGAACCAAGCAAATCTGGGGTTTGTGGAGCGGGAATGGTTTCCGGCCAGGCTGGACTTCTCATGCGAAGGCAGGGTGTATCCTACCTGGTGCTGGAACACTGTTTTCAGTAAAACAGAGGCAATCAGTGTTCTTATTTTCGGCTACAACTCGAGCCTGAAAATCTTACCGGCCAAGGTTCTTAATGAAGTGCTGTCGCGTACTGTACAAAACGGGTAATGATGTGCCACCCCAAAACTACCCCAATGCCCGGACGCAGTAGCAACGCCTCCTTGCACTCCCCAACAAACACACTAACTGACAGCCACTGAAAAAACAAAACTGTCAAAAGCAGGCAGCAACGAACTGTTGTGTGCAGATCACATGGGTCATTTTCACCTTCGGAACGTTGCGCACATCCGTCAGAGAAGATCACAACACAGATCACAATACAGATAACACAGATCATGTTCGCTTTCGAAACGTCGTACATGTCGCATGTTTTCTACGAAACTGCTCATCAAATACGCCAGCTCTGAGTTTGACCAATTCTCAAGGGTCGATACACATCTTTGCAAGCCTTATCGTACCTCTTCCTCATCGAACGTCTTCTGGAAAACGCTGAGCTTGATGGTCAGGTCCTGGGAGTAATCCTCCACCTCCACCGTGGTGTCGTTCTTAATGCCCCCTCCAGGAAGATCCTAGTTTAAAATAAAGAAAAACGCCAAAAAAAACGAACATGGGCATTAAGATAACCGCGCATTTTTTTTCTTTCATCAAAAGCCGTTTATTACGTGTGAGGTTAAAGAGCCGCTCAGAAAAACTAGGTGCGCCGCCTACCGCAGAACACGTAAAATGGAGGCATGAACTGTCAGTGTAGTCGCACGCATGCCAGGGTGGAGGTTGACCATGTTGACCACGTCGACCACGTTGACCATGTTGACCACGTGTACCTGCTGAGGTTCTTCACTTCGGAAAGCCCTTTACCTCACTCACCCAAGAGCTTATTATTACGGAGATCCATCGTTAACATGCCTTAACATGCCTTATCATGCCTCATCATGCCTCATCATGCCGTAGACTAGACTAGTCTATCACGTTGCAAAAAAATCACCGGAAATTTCTCATAATTTTTGCAATATCTCGGCCAAAACATCATATTTTTTAGTTTTTAGTTTTGAGCCGTGACCGTAAGGCCTATGCGAACAATCCAAGCTATCGTTTACCGTTATCGACGAAGAATTGACAGAGTTATGGCCCCATAGGCATTAAACTAGGCATTATATCACCCCTGTTGACAATGGATCTCCGTAATAGGAGGGACATGAAAAGCCGTACCCGATGAAAAATTCATGACGGTCTCGTGTGCGCAAAAAACAAAAAAGGTGCTGCAAAACAAAAAAAAAGACGAAAAAATCCGGCGATTTCGGGTTACGGAGACCCGTCGTTCAGAAAAAAAAAGGCCAAAAAAAGGGGTATACCTTCATGCCTCCATCGTAGCGCGCGTCGTCGACGTTCCACACACGTCTCTCGAATCGGCTTGGTCAACAACATCAACAACAGGGAATGCATTAAGGATAAGAAGAAGAGCAAAAACACCGTCCACCTTGAGCAGCTTGGCCAAGTTAACCTCCAGCCGCTCGTCCGCCCCCTCCCCCTCTTCGTAGATGGTGGTAGAGCCGAGGCCCACCGTCGGCTCGTTGATCCCCAGCTTCGTTTTCAAGACCTTGTCCACCAGGTCTTGGAGGGTCAGAGTGTCTGTATCGAGGCACAGCTCCAGCTGCAGAGTTTAAAAAAAAGTAATGGCGAGGGTAAGCGTCAACGAGGAACTACAAAGCGATGACAACAGAGCAAGAACAAGCAACCGGCAATGCCTTAGCTCCAGCTGTAGGATTAAAAAAGAGACAGCAACAGCCATAAAACGCCATCCGGAAAACGAAGAGCGAAGACAACGATGACGACAGCATCAACATCGATAGCGTCCGTGTCGAGGCACAGCGCCAGCTACAGGACAAAAACAAAACACGACAAAGATAACCGTCAGTGACCAACGACAAAACGATATATACAGTATAGGTCTACACTATTAATTACAATATAATAGGAGTGCCCCAGTAAAGCGATGGTTTGCCATTAACAGTCATTAATAGACCAATATGACCGCCTTTTGGGGGGAAGCCGCCTGATTAATCTTGTTCACTCCACGTTATGAGTGCTATTCCCCAGTCGCGCCAAGCGATTTTGACCGCCTTATATCGGCATACCGCCATATATCGGTATACCGCCTTTTATTGGGGGACGCCTACTCCCTACGTACTGCTGTAACACAAACAATCAATAGAGAACAAACACAAGAACCGCGGCAACGTCACAGCTCCAGCTGCAGGACAAGACAATGAAACAGACAAAAAACGATGACAGCAAGAACACGAATAAGAACTCCACCCGAAGCACACGAAAACAGAAAAGTCAACGGTAGACGTCAATAACAGACGGCTTAACGCTTCCACGACTGGAAACCCATTTCTGGGGACAAATTTACTTCAAAATAGTATATGGCGGGATTTTGGGGCTCTAAAGGGGTCAACCCTGTCGGGGGCACTCTCTACTTCCTGAGGTCCGTTCTTGATAATAATAGGACGAAAGCAACGCCTTCACAAGCGGAAACCCCCTTTTTGAGGAAAACTACTTGGAGTTAGTATAGGAAGGGTTTTTGGGGCTCTACAGGGGTTACACCGAAAACGAAACAAAAACGACGCACAATAAAGGAGAAAAAAAACTGTCCACGTTTCAGCGAACGCTCTCTCATGTGATGACTGACGACTGCTGTGTTCGTGCGCGCATCCGTAGTGTCTAGGCCAGGCAACAAAAGACACACACATGGTATTGTAATAAATGATGTAGACTACGATCGTAGCTTTACATTTGACGGGGGAGGGTTGGTAATGCATTATTTTTTGCTCAAGAGGGGCGCGACTGCTAGGCGTTCGTGCGGCACACTCGGCCCAGCGCCCTTTTTGCTGCACAAACCTTTTCCATTGCTTGCCATATCTCCTGCCCCTTGGCGGCGACAACGAATTATCCCTATCCTCATGCTTGTTTTTTCGAGGACATCAACATGGAATCACCGAAAACACCCGTCCCCCCATCGACACCTCCCCAAACCCTGCCATACAACGCCCCAAATTTCAATCAATTCATACTGCGCAAATTTCAACAGATTTAATAATTTTCCGGCGTCGAAGAAGACGCTACAATCTAGAAAGGCAAGAGCTCACAAGAAAAAAAAAACGGAGATCTCCCGGCCTCGCATTTGTGTACTCCACGTCGTCCTAGACACAACAGCTAGTAAGCACACATCTCTATAGATAAAGGCAGCACATTTTCGCTGAAATATTTTCGGAATATGGTCGTTTCTTAACCGAGAACCATCGGAAAATCAGTATTTTTTATATATTTCGTCGTATACCTGTGCCATGGGAGTGTTCATCGAGGAGCGCTTCTCATTTTCTCTAAATCGTATTTTGGGTGAGGTATATAGGGCTAGCTTAACGCCTTCACAACTGTAAACCCGTTTTCGGGGACAACGTTACTTGGATTTAGCATGGGGAGGGGGTTTTGGGGCTCTAAAGGGGTCAAGACAGGAGCCTGCCTCGGAAAAAAAGGCCAACCTCTGCCGTACCATGGTTTCTCCGTAAAGAACCTCATGTCCGGTCTTATGCGTAAATGTTTCAGCCTCCTCCTCACCGTGTCGGTGTGGCAGACCAAGTGCATGTCTCATTCATACGATCTGTTGCATGATCTACTGTTAGATCGTGATATACTGTAGCTTATGATCTGTCTTACGCGAGAATGTTTCAATCTTGTCCTCACCGTGTCGGTACTGCAAACGGAGTTGACGCCTCAAGTATACGACCTGTTGCATGACCTACTGTCCGACAGTGATCTAGCTCATGATCTGCCTTCTGCGTGAATGGCTCAATCTCCTCACCGTGTTGGCGTTCCAAACGAAGTAGATGCCTCATGTATACGACCTGTTGCATGACCTGCTGTCAGATAGTGATCTAGCTCGTAATCTGTCTAATGCGTGAATGGTTCAATCTCCTCCTCACCGTGTTGGTGTTGCAAACGAAGCAGGACCGGGCGGGTTTCTCGAGGGGGGTTGGCAGCAGAAAAAGTCCCTTTCTCGTGGGCTCCCGGAGGCAGTACGTGTATCGGCACGCCTCGCTGATGGGAACTCCCCCTTTCAGGATTTTCAAAGCTTCCATCACCTTGGGGGAAGCGTGGGAAAACGTATAACCTATTTCAGCCGGCGTTGCTCTTGAGGCAAAACACAAGGGTGAACAAAGGTGGGCACGTTTATTTTCGTATGATACAGCGAAGTGTGAGCAAGGATAGTATGCCAAACACACCGTCGTAACAAAACGGCAACGACACTAAAGAAATAACCGCAAGGACGCCAAACAAACCCAATGATCGAGAACAGCGACAGCAACCTTTTCCAATACAAAAAAAAACAGCCGTGCAACGGAACGAACGCGTCACCAGTCACCAGTCACCACCACCACCACCACCACCACCACCGCGACACAAAACATACGACGCATCTCGCGATAAGTTTTCTTCACGTGAGCTGTATTCCTCGTCCAAAAACTGGTACAAAAAAAAAAGAATTGAAACTCAGTGCACACGCCTGTGGTCGAGGTGTATGACGAAAACAAATAAAAACTAGACTCAGCTCAGGCGCCCCGCGTCAGACAGCGTTTTTTCTTCTCGCTCATTCCATCTATTGTATTTACCTTTCTCTTTCTCTTCCCCCTCCCTAGATGTACTCAGACCCAGGGTCACTTCGTAAGCAGGCTCTTCTCCCCCCTTCTCCCCACCACGACACGTGCCCTCATTTTTTTATCGCGAGAAGTGTACAGCCCTTTTTGCCGTCGTTGACTCGCATCGAATTGTTTTCGCCAAGAAGTACGGCTTCAAAGCATATTCTATGCTCCTATCGTGCCATCCCCATCACCACAACACGAACATCCCACCATATCACCTGCAAACCCGCGATGATGGCGTTGGTAGTAGCGATGGCGGGGATGATATTTCCCGCCGTGCCCTTCGCCTCGTACAAGCTCTGCACTGGAATCTGACCAAACACACAAACAACCAAAAACACGCGAAAACACAAGAACATCGTGCGTTTGAGTTCCCGCCGTGTTTTGTTTCCATGCATGTTTCAATGCTTTTGCTAGATGCACCGATGGCGAGTTATCACACGCAGCTTCCAACGATGACCTTCGCCGAATTTTTCGACCCCACAAGTGTTCTTTGTTGTTGTCAAATTTTCACACTTGCAAAAAAAAATCCCATACATGTACATGTAAACAAAAGACACATGGACGAGTTCATGCCGTGTTGTAGCGAGGTAAAGACGGCGTTCTATATGAACACATGCATTCACGTACGGGTGGGAACAACAGTGTAATGTGACGAACGCACACATCATACGAACGTGGAATTTTCTACACACACGGAGACGGTGATTCTAGATATAGCTCGCGAGCTGCCACCAACAGTTTCATCAGAATTTTCTCAGAAAAAATGCGAAAATACCTGGAAGACTCTACTGCGGAGATTGCTGGCCGCAGCTACGAATGCCATCGCGATGCTGTTGTCCTTGTCGAACTCCAGGCCCGCCCCCTCCCCAGCGGCCGCCTGCATGACCTTCGCCCTGTGCACATAAGCGACGGAGGTGATAACGAAGATTCACACAGCAATCATAACAGTTCAGATTGGAGCAGATCACTGCTGCACGTACTTCCACACTACATCCAAATAGTTTATCTCCAGACATTCATAGATCGGACAGCTTAGATCAGTGCTCCCACACTATATCCGAGTATTTTCCCCCAAAATTTCACAGGTCAGACAGATCGCATCATTGTTACATACCGTAGTTGCCCCCTAAATCCACGAAAATAAAAAAGTGGGTGGAGTCATAAAGCGATGGTGGTGGTGGAACTGTACGAAAACACAGATCGCTGTACAATACAGGACTCACAGATTGCTGTACAGAAAACACGTTCAGTCACAGATCTGCGTCACCTGTGCAAGTTTCCACGTGGCGGATCTACCGGATACGACCGGTCTGTACATGTTTTCGCCGCGGTCGCCTGCATGACTTCGTCATGATTCCACCAGCGACGGCGGTGGTTGCAAAAGGTTCCACAGATCGGACATATCGCGTGCTAGATCATTTAGATAATCTAGACTCTACCTATGTGCAATATTCGCGGTATCATAAGGTGTACAGGATCTGTGCAGTGCAAATCCAACCCAGGAAATACGTGCTAGGTGATGCAGATAGTCCGGTTCTCATGATGAAGATCATCTATAAGCTATGCAGATCATCTATATAGGCCAGGGATGATATCCCTGCCCTGGATTTACACAGATTATACATGGGGATCTGTCCGACATGCGAAAGGTCCCACGCGTCGGACAGATCACTTCAGATGATCCATCTATCCCCACTTGATGATCTAGATATTCCAGGAAGATCTGTATGATCTATCTCATGCTACACAGTGGGAGCCGTACGATCTGCATGATTCTAGCACATGCTAAAGGGGTTGGATTTGTACCCCACATTTACAAATCCTGCACAGCACCTCGCCACGGCAGATAGATGATCTATTAGCTATAGATGATACAGATGATATAAATGATATAAATGATTTGTATGATCTAGATCATGATCTGCTGACAGATCGGAGAGGCCATATAAGAACCAGGCTAGAGTAGGGGTCTCTATATGCAGTGGCGCGGGGTCACTCGCGCGTGACCCCCCTGCTCCTTTACGGTGTTCAACCATTGGTGCTCTTCAAATTTGGCGTTACGACCTCAGGGGAGTGGTAGGCCATGCTGCGCCTTAAGTCTTAATTTTATAAAAAAAAACATTAAGGGACGTCAGCCGCGAGTTCGACGAATTTTAGGTCAATACCCATCTTTGCAAGCTGCGTTGTTGGTACTTGTAATATACCATCATATATGGGTGAGTTTTTATTGGGAGGGGTCCTATTTTTTGTCCACTACAATGGTAAATGTTGGTATTTTTACTTCAGGAGCGGAATTTGGAGCTAGATCTATCATCAAATCTATTCTATAAAGTTCTTGCTGTAGTTTCCACTATGCTGCTCTATCATATGTACAAGTATGGTAGGCGGTTTATTTGTTTTTTCTCTTAATTTTACGTGTGATACAGACTCACTCGAGCGAGTATGATAGTATGATAGTATGATAGCTCAAACCCCTCAGCGAAAAATGGGGGTGCCCCTCCAGCCCTAGCCTTAACCATAGCCTTAACCCCAGCCTTGGTTAACCCTAGCCTTGGTTAACCCTAGCCGTGGTTAACCCTAGCCTTGGTTAACCCTGGCCTTGGTTAACCCTAGCCTTGGTTAACCCTAGCCTTGGTGAAGGTTAACCCTGGCCTTGGTTAACCCTGGCCTTGGTTAACCCTAGCCTTGGTTAACCCTAGCCTTGGTTAACCCTAACCTTAACCCTAGCCTTGGTTAACCCTAGCCTTGGTTAACCCCAGCCTTGGTAAACCCTAGCCTTGGTTAACCCTAGCCTTCGCTAACCCTAGCCTTGGTTAACCCTAGCCTTGGTTAACCCTAGCCTTGGTTAACCCTGGCCTTGATTAACCCTAGCCTTGGTTAACCCTAGCCTTGGTTAGCCCTAGCCTTGTTCATGAAACAAAAAACCCAGTCGGAGCTCCAGGAAGATAGCCCAATCCAAAAAATGATTGTGTATTATGCATCCTTCGAAATATCATCGCCTTACCTAAGGTCATCCTTTTGGTACACCTGTTGGATGCAACGGGCCATCTCCCTAACGCTTGCACCCTCGTCCCATTCGCGTCTATCCCAGCCACGCTCCCGCACACAGCTCGGACACGCCCCGGACCGCCTGCAGATACACAGCAGTTTTTACAGAGAGCTAGGGGTGAGAGTTGACTGACTATTAAGTCGCCGATCAGTGATCGGGTGGCGAGGTATTACAAGGGTCCCTCTACAGTGCTGGTTGGGTAGTGCCGGTTGCCCGCTATAGTGCCTGTGAAATCGCTTGCACAGATGGGAACAAACAGCAGTGGCAGTGTACGGAGTAGCGCCGGTTTCCGTTATAGTGCCGGCACTATTGAGGAATAACTACTGTAGTACACGTGGTTGTGGCTGGCCATAGCAATAGTAAGTCCCTGACTAGTTATTACCTGGTAGTTGGCTAGGTACTGCTGTAATACAGTTACATTAGGTTGCGCAGAAAGAGCTCACGAAAAAACCCCTCTTCATACCTGGAAAAACAGGGTGACAGATGTAGCCGTGATCTTGGGACAGTAACCTTGCTGGGATAACAACAAAAGCGTCAGACACCACGACGACAGCAACACCAAGAATACTACCAACAACAACAACAACAACGACAACACCAACGACAACACCAACAACAACACCGACAACAACAACAACAACCATCACCGGCAACGACAGTACCAACACCACCACCGTCAACATCAGCAACAATCGCGACCAACAAGCCAACAGCACCATCACCCCCACCACTAACAACGGCGACACCAGCAGTTCCACCAACAGCAGCATCGACAATACCAACACCACAACGTCAAAAACAACGGGGACACCAGCAACCACAACTCCACCACTAACAGCAACAACACCAACACCAACATCAAAAGCAGCGGTAAGCCAAACTTTGTCTTCTGCTTTAGCACGGCCAAGTCGAGCGGCACCACCAGCACCAGCACCATCACCAGCACCAGCACCAGCACCACCAGCACCACCACCACCGCCAACGATGATGACGAACAACAACCCCGATAACGATAGCCACGACACGACAACAACCGCGACAACAGCACCAACAACAACACCAACATTCAACAACGGTAGCAACAAGCACTTCAGCAACAACGACAAAAATACCATCAATACCGCCACCAACAGCATCAACCACAACGACAACAACACCACCATCACCACCACCATCAACAACAACGACTGGAACATACCAAGACCACGACATGCCAACAACAGCGACAATACCAACAAGACCACCACCTCCATCTACTACCACCACGAACAACAAGAACAAGAGCAATATCAAGAACAAGAACAAGGACGATAGCAAGAACAAGAGCGGTAAAAACAATTACAAGAACAATAATGCGAACACGAACAAGATCAAGATCAAGATCAAGATCAATATCACGATCAACAAGAGCAAGAACAGCAACAGCAACAACAACAGCAACAACAACAACAGCAACAACAGCAACAGCAACAACAACAGCAACAGCAACAACAACAACAACAACAACAACAACAACAACAACAACAACAACAACAACAACAACAACAGCAGCAACAGCAACAACAACAACAACAACAACAACAACAACAACAACAACAACAACAACAACAACAATGAAAAATACAAGAACAAAAACGCGATGACTTACTTAGTCTCCCTCTCCAGCACGGCCTCGTCCAGCGGCACAGGTGTCCTCTCCGCACCCTTATACCTGTCGAAACGGACACGCACAATAACCAAACACAGCAGATGCGAAACGGCTGGGCTTGACTTGGCGGCTATATATTACAGTAGTCGTATGCTCACTTTAACCCTTCTCCCACAGCAACGATTATTCTGTACTAATTCCAAGTATTAATATGAATAGTAATAATAGTATCCCCCTCAAAATGTGTGCGATTTGATAGGACTTGAATTAAGACCCTTCGGTTTAAGACGCTCCGGTGGATAAGACCAAGTCAGTCGGCCTGTCGCTTTAGAAAAAAAACACACGGAATTAGTGCTTGACAATATTTTCAGTAGTAAACTACAAGGCGAAACATGGAGGTTAGACCAAAACGGAGAAAAAACGAAACGCGGGGATAAGACCAAGCACGGAAATAAAACCACTGGAATTAAAAGACCTGTCCCGAGGTGGTCTTAAAGTGGGCATGTCACTGTAATAGTAACTACTACGAGAGATAAATTGTTGTTAATAGTAGAAAGCGAATCAAAACAAAAAGGGGGGGGGGGGCGGGGGAACACCCTGTGTTTGATTTTTAGCTTTTCAATTCAAGAACTTTTTGCCTGGTCTACTCTCTATACAGAGCGTTACATGAACACAGGACTCATATCTGACATACGCTACATTAGAGGTGCACCAGTTTTTCTTCTTCCTGCAAGGGTCTTAGCTTGAGGAGCTCTGCTTAAGGTTGCTCAAAGTTGCACACCTGGGGCAGATCAGATAATCAGATAGATCAGATAGATCAGATAATCAGATGGAGCAGATCCTCAGATCAGATAGATCTTTCGGGGAAGACACATCCCCGAAATACATGATCTGCCTTATCTCGATTTTGTTCGACACGTGAGATCTGTGCGACACGGCCCTTGCGCACATGTTTCCCGCGCGTGGAATATATATGGTACGGCTCTTACACAACACCTCATATCGCCAAACATAGGATCTATATGATCTATATGATATGTATGATCTACATGATATGTACTGGTATGATCTATATGATCTATATGATCTATATGATCTGTATGATCTATATGATCTGTATATCTATCTGATCTGTCCGAGATGCGCAAGGTTGGTGCCACAATAAGGTTTCAAGCCTTGGGCAGGCGTTTCTTATTGGGCGGGCACATACTGCACACCAGGTACCTGCTAGGGCAACAGTGAGCTTGACCTGACAGCAAGAGGGTCGTCAACCGATATAGTTGCACCGAAAGCAATCTCAAGACAGACCCTGTCGAGCAGGCCTTGATCAAATAAGCTCCCAGTTATTTTCGCGCAAACCGCCTGCTTTCCCGCGGTTTCTCGCGTACGTACGAGGTACGCGTCACAAACCTGGTAGGGTGAAGGGTTAAGTGTAGCTACAACAATGTAGGTTACTTCATTTCATCCAAGTCCGACGAACAATATGGGTCTTATGGTGTAAAGTTGGGCCCTTCGAACTAAAATTAGCGTTTTTTGCAAGCCTGGCATAACGTACTGGTATCAAACAACTCGCTTATATTTTGGGGTCAGAGCCTACCTCGAGGTAACAGCCACCGCCACCAACACTAACACACACCACAAAACAAGCCCTCCGTTAAATACGCAGCAAGCCGCACCTATCCATACCCAGCTGCTTGGAAATCTCAGTGGAGTAGAGCGCCTTTAGGACATTGAAGCTGTACAAGGCCAACGCCTCCTCTGACGGCACAGTGGAGCTCCCTCCCTCAGGGCGCGCTAGGACCTGTCACAACCGCGTGGGAATACGGAAACGTTAACACGATAAAGTCGACCAAACCGACGAAACGAAACCGACGAAATCGACGAAACGAAACTGGTGATACAAGAACGCGGAAGGGTCGGTGACAAGGTCCTCGTACACCTTTCACTACTGTAAAACGAAAAACGCGAAGCGAACTCGACGAAACCCACGAGGCCGACAAAAAGAAACGCCAACACTTACGACACGAAAGCGTTACAACGAAACCGTCAGCGAGAAACTAAAAAATCGACGAAATGAAACCCACAAGACTGACGGAACGAAATGCATGAAGCCTTCAAGACGAAACAACAAAAAAACGACGATACGAAACTGTCAAAATGAAACCTCAATTGACAGCACCGACGAAACGAACCAGTACAAACGAAAGAGACAATAATAAATCGACGAAACGTACCGACGAGCGAAACCTGTGAACGAAACCGATGAAGCAAAACCGCCGAGAGGAGACCGTATAGACGAAACGGTCGAGAGCAAAACAGATGAAACCGATAAGATCGACGAATCGAAACCGACCAAACGACACAGGCGGAAGCAAACCGAGTAAACCAACAAATAAAAAAACCGACGAAATCGACGAAACGACAACGTCGAATGGAAATCGAAGAAAGCGACGAAAGGAAGCTGGCGCAACCGAGATGAAACCGGCGAAACGGAAACTAAAACAAAAACAAGACCGACAAAACCAACGAAACATGACATACAACAAAACCGATAACACTGACAAAAATAAAACAAAGGTACGAAATCGCGAGAGCCAACGAGACAAACGGATGAAACAGATGAAATCAAATGGTCGAAGCGGAACTAAAAACGCCCGAAAAACCCGGTAAAACAGACACAACGACGCCGGCAGAATCGATCGCCTTCCGAGGAGTTGCCGACATTTGTCCCTCACGAGGACAAACACACGCCTAGCACGCGCCGTATATCACACCCAGCTTGCTACGATGTGTTTTGACGAAATCCTCCATCTCACAGCTGTCATGTGTAGTTAGCTGCACACAAACAACGAAGTCCATGAAACGAAACCGTCGAAACGGAACCCTCGAAACGGAACCGTCGAAACGAAACCGACCTGATCCATGAAGGCGGATTGGCCGGTGACGGGGTCCTCAAACAGCATAGACTCCTCCACCTTCCCGAACATGAGAACGAACAGCTGCTTCGCCCAAACGATGCAGTGGACTGGTTTCGACGGCGTGCTGCACCGAAAAAAAAGGGCAAGAAAAAAGAACACAACCCGCCCCCCGTTTCGCCATGATCTTAAAACATAACCTCACAAAAGCTTGAAACAAATTTTGAAAATAACTACGACCGGTACGGTAAAACGTCTTGGTTTCGTGTTTTGCGTTTCGTTTTCGTGTTCGTTTTCGTTCGTTGTGAACGAAATTACTACCCTGGTAGTATATTTACACTGTCAGCTGAACGCGTTTCACGATGAACAACCGGTGTACAAATGAAACACAACATTCGTAGGACAAGTGAGCGGCCAGTGTATCACGCAGCTTGCAAATATCACTATCGGTCCTAGATTTGTCGAACTCACAGCTGACATGTTTCGAAGAATTGAAAAAAATGAAAAATATACTCCGAAAAATATGCATTTCGGACGATTTGTAGTTTGAGGAGCGCTGCCGTTCAGAAATCGTTTCAGCCAAAAAGCACAACCTCTATCGTGACGGGCGTAATAACACCAACACCATCGCCCACATCAACCACCCTGGGGGCGACGTAGGGAGCCGTACCACACCCGCGAGCAGCCACAATGACATTTTTACGAAAAATAAATGACACAGCGCAGCCGTGAGATCGAGGATTTGTGTTGAAACTCATCTTTGCAAGCTGTGCGTGATATTCCGATCGCGCGTGGTATGTATACGGGGTGTGCATGTTCTGAACCAGGATATAGGTCAGCGACCCCCCTTAGTTAGTGCCAGCTACTGTAGACTAGCGGTGAGTTTCGACGCTTGTTATAATATAGTACCTGGTACCTGGTACCTGGGGGGGAGACCAGGTCAACAGGGTGTTACACAGATGTCCACGGAAACTACAAAATCCTTTTCCAGGGGGACACAATATGACACGTTTGTATTGCCTCATTGTGATTTCGCAACTGGAGAGTGATATCTTACTTCTGGTTGTTTACTATACCACACTATACTACACTATTACTATCAACATTATCTGTGACGGAAACCACAAAACCCGTTAGGAAGGGGGGGGGAATCTGACTCATTTGTACTGCCTCAATATCTTGGCGAGTGGCGGGTAAGATCTTGCTTGCGGTTGTTATCATGCTACCAATATTGCTATTCAAGATATTTGTCATAGTATTCAAGGGTTTGTTTACTTGAGCGTACAGCACCATCAACAATTAACACTACAAAAAACACGGGAGATTTCTTGTTCACCACCGTTCAGTCAGGATCAACCATGTGACACACGACATTCGTGTGCGCCTCTGTCGAGTGTAGATCAGGCAACAAAACGTTAGAGCCCCCCCCCACCGCCCGCCCCATGTACTGTTTTGTATTTCGTCCCACGAACACCGGATCTCGCACCCGGGTACCACACCTGCTTGTCGCCAGTGATACACGGGTATGTTCCCGGGTACTCCTAGAGTAAATACTGTTCAAAGCACTAAACCCACCCCTGGTGCTATCCTATCCTTGGTGTACCTGCGGATGGTGCATATAGGGTGGACCTTCGGCGTCTGCTTCGGTTTGCACTCGTAGCACTCCGTCTCTCCCTTGTTGATTACTGTCACCTGGACAACCACGGCAAAACACACAAAAAGAATACGTACGCAGCAACACAAAAACACATGAGCCCTAAGGCAGCAAATAAGCGAGAAAAGCCACCGGGGCATGACAACGCATGTATGAACCACCTACAACGGTCCCTGATCCTGCTTCGGGGCTGCTCCTGTCACTGTTCTAGGACTGTCCCTGGTACTGTTGCTGGGACCGTTTTTTTTCCCTGTTCTTTTTACTGCTGTATATTATTCTAGTTTCATGTATTATACAGTACTTTCTTCTGTTCACGTCTCTACTGTTCCCGATACTTTTCCTGGTATTGTTCGGGGAATATGTTCCTGATGTTATCCCTGGCGCCGCTGGGACGATTCCTGATATTTTTCCTGGTACCGTTTCTAAGAATACTTCATGTTTCAGTTCTTGATGTCTCTCACCTGGCCGAGGTACCCGGTGGTGCCGCTCTCGATCAGCGGCTTGTTCACGGCGAGGCAAAGCCGGTTCACGTGCCTTCCGGTGCATAACATAGGTACCAGGTACCAGCAGTATCAACAGTAAAAAACATAGCCAGTGGCACACATACCACATACGCACAGTGACATCCACGGTCAGTGGTGTCAACGATCAGTGGCATCCATCATAACCAGCAGCAGCCACCCACCCATCCATCCATCCATCCATCCAATAGGGTCCGGGTACCGACGGGAGACCAAAGAAAACCGAGCATAAAATCCCGGAGCAAGCGGCAGGGCAACATGTGACAGGGGATTTCTTATAAAACCAACTCGTACCAAGGTGACAACAACAGTGCAGAGGACTCCCGTAAACCGGAAAATGATGATGATCCAACTTGCGTTAACGGTTGGGAGGCGATGCAGCAATTAAGCCGTTAGGTTCAGCACCCGAGGGAGGCGATATCAGAAGCAGTCAAGACAGGACGTACCGCGACGCCAAGGCCACCACTACACCAAAGCTGCAGCAGATATTCAAACGCTACGCCAACCACTACAGCTATACTTTCGATCAAAACCCCTGCATCATATAATCTAAAATTATCGCCATTACAGCAAGAGCACAGCAGATTCTCTTGACACTAACGCCACCACAACAGACCCACAGAAAAAATTCCAACAATAACGCCACCACTACTGTATAACTCCCGCCATTTTTTCGGTTAGTTATCGTTTGCAGCAACGATTGCGGAGGGTGAGTGGCACTGGAAGGGGGGGGGGCGGTGCTCTGTCACGTTTCCCGAACAACATATAGCCTGACGTCCAGGGCACACGCCCCCCACCGGCAACATGATCTAAATCAAGCAGATCACACAGGTCAGGCGTCACGGTTCCCGAACAGAAGATTACCAGACCATCATGCCATCCAGCAACATGAACTAGATCATGCAGATAACATAAATCAGGGATCTATAATATGTTCCCTGAAACATCTGGATCATGAGCAGATCATGTAGATCAGGGGTCTGTCTGCCTCCAAATATTAGTAAGCGGACCATAAACATATCGCGCATATGTCCTCAAAGATATTTGAAAAAAAATCATGAAACAGGCATCTATCTTCTCTCTGATGCGTGCACTGGTACTAGTTAATACCTTCGTGCGTCGACGTTGTCCAGCGCGTTGAGCACGATATCGAAGGCGCGGATAAAGGGCAATCCGAACTGGGACTCCTTGACGTTGCCGTGGTGCGCTACGATCCTCGCCATCGGGTTAAACTTGAGCACCGCCTCTTTCGCCATCAACGCCTGCACATACATACAACACCACACGCAAAGATAAATAAAAAACGGCTAGGTCCAGCAACACCATGACAAGGCATGCTGTAGCCTCCATTACCATGGTTTAATACCGCCTCCTTTGCCATCAACGCCCGCAATACAACATCGACCACATCACAACTAGGGCTGTGACTTGGCGGACTATACTAATTGCAAGCTATACTAGTTACAACGGAGTACTTTACAAAAAATATTTGAAGGACGTCAGCCGTGAGTTCGACGAATTTCAGGTCAATACTCATCTTTGCAAGCTGCGTTGATGTTTAGGTCTGATAGCACATCACAAACAAAAAAATACGATGACGTGATCATGATGTACCATGATAGCATGTTACTACTTGCATAATGTTTACGTTCGAAATCAAAATGTCGTGGCAAGCCACTACCCTCGTTCCCGGGTTAAAAATCATCACCGCCTCCTTACACGCCACACCATAGCACCGCTTCGCCTCCTTCGCACGCAATACACGCCGCACCACACGCAAAGTGTACACTAGTTCACAACCGAGAGAGCAGCACGTGCGAACAAGCCAGGCACACAAACAGACCATGGCTGAGAGCGCTGCACCCGATATACGACATACCACCAGCTAACGGCGCCATCAACCCCTGCAACATGGGAATGTCTGGGCTTGTCAACTACCAGGAAAAATATTACTCGGCCGGAAAAACTAGACCGAGTCGTCTTGACGTTGCTTCCAATTCCGGGCAGGTAGTTTAAGTATGGTGGAATTTCCGCACTGCTTGATGGTTGAGGCACGTTAAACGTACCAGCGCGTAAATCCTTAGAGCAGACGGAAGTTGCGTGACACACCTGTGATCACACAGCCGGCTGATACGACACCACGGGGTTCTTCCTTCGCCGAGAGCGCGAGAGCGTGAGGCAGCAAAATTCAACGAAAAACGACAGGCCGTGGGACTGCCTAATCTTCTGCGCAGAAAAAAAAAGCAAGGCATGCCCCGGGGCGGAGAAGTAACGACGCTCTTGACCGCGGCTTGTCAACCACCGGAAACTAAAAGAGAGACAAAGAAAGAGGAAGCAAAGGCGGGCACCTTGCTGTTGTCGACGTGGTGCGGTCGGAAGAGGAACTGGCGGTTCAAGTTGGACTTGTCGATGGTATCCAAGTCCACCACTTCGATGTCTTGAAAACCAGTCTGCACCAGGTTCTTCAGCAGCTCGCATCCTGCCCATCCCAACGAGAAACATGAAGCATTAACATTAGACGCGTACTATTAATAAGATAGGGGAGGCGCTGTTAGATCAACTGTTTCCGCCTGACGGGGCTCCAAACCGATCAAAACCGCCCAAGAGCGTTGGGATACTCTTTTGGTTCGACAATAGCAACTGCGTCATACCTATGATAGCCCATACGATTGCTCATCGGAACAAGCGTACAACTGTAACGTTTTCGCAAAACGTGTCAGTTTTTGTAACGTTTCACAAAACTTTTCAGTTTCTGGCAGGCTTTTGGGTGTGGAGTACAGCTCCTCGAACGAAGAGCCCCAGAAAAATAGAGTGCTCCCCTGTACAGCGTAGCATGTGTCATTACATCCCATTAACATGGGACAGATCAGACAGATCTTCATTTCATGATCTAGCGTTTCGGGGCAGCTAGACTCCTGATTTATCCGATCTGATCCATCTCAACAGGGAAACACACAACCCTAACATTACCAGCACCTGGCAGATCAGATCCCAACCTCATGACCTAGATCAGTCTGGACAGATAGATCCCAGTTTTACCCGGTATGCACGATTCTCATAGAGAAACAAAACAACGTTACGAACAACGTAAAAAGCAGATACCGACTGCATGATCTAGATCTTCCGGCGCAGATATACTCCCGATTTACGCCATCTGCACGGTTGCGATGGTGTTTTGAATGGTGGGATCCGTGACACACGGTTCTTCCGCACGTGAGTGCCAGGAGGGGTACGTATAGTACGGACACGGTTATTGTACGGCACCTCACAACGAAGACTGTATAATCTGTTACTGCTGTAAAACTAGATGGTCTCGATCGCGGTTTGGCCGATGCGTATAAAAAAGTACCAGGTACATAATAACGCCAACATCACCACCACCACCAACAGCAACAACAGCAACAACACCACCACCGCTAACACACCAACACCAGCCCCAAACGAGCAGCCACTACCACCACCATCACCACCATCACCATCACTACCACCACCAACACACGGCACCAACACCACTACCTCCACCACCATCAACACCACCGCCATCATCACTCTTATCACTAACAACACCGCCCCCACCGCCCCAACCATCAAACACCCCCCCAACCAAAACACCAATACCACCAACACCGCCCACACAACTACCACCACCACCAATATCACCACCAATACTACCACCACATTTTTTTTTTCGTATCGCACACTTTTACTTTCTAGCTTCTGGACAAGCCGTGGTCACAGCTGTCCCCCCGGTTCTTACCTTCAATTTTTATCGCGCATAGGGTTCAGCAATCCCCCTGCTCGTCGATTTTTCATCGAGTGTTGCTAACTCACGCTCTCGCGTTTTCCGCAAGTCAATTTGTGCGCAAGAAAAAGTCCCCACGAATTTATACGAGTATGCACTCGGGGGGATTCGAACTCACGAAACTGACCTATACCAGGCTTGAGGATGACCTGATACGCCACCGGGGTGACCGGCTTGACCCCTACCAGACACATGCTACGTTAGAGGTGCACCATGGCTTTTCTGAGACCCCTCGTTTAACCTCGTAAGAGCTGCACCCTCACTCTTCGGACAAAGTACTTGAAAATAGAGCGATAACATTTTCCGGTTGTCAAAGGGTCAAGAAGCTTAATACCTGGTACCTCACGTTCTTTTAAAAAAAGGCAGAAATTTCGCCACAAGTTTTTTTCTTGGTCTTTTTAGCCCAAAAATCTGGGAAAAGCGAGCCCACGGAGGCTCAACCTACCTCTACCATCACCATCATCACCAGCACTGCCACCCTCCCTGACCACCACCACTCCTACCACCATCACCGCCATCACCACCACTACCACTACCCCCACCCCCACCAACACCAAGACCGCCACGACCGCCACCACCCACCGATTCCGCCGGCACCGACGACGAGCAGCTTAGCCTTCTGGACCTTGTCGAAGAGCTCCTTGCCCTGAGTAAACAAGCGTCGTCCGGTGTAAGCTAACTGCGGTACTGGTGGTGGTAGCGGCGGCACCAGGTGCAAGGGCAAATTTTTGCGGGCACACAACGTGGATTCCCGGTATTCTACTGGCGGGAACGGCAAGATCCCGGGACTTTTTCGGCGGGAACGGTAAAAAACCCACATCTTGGCGGTTTGTTGAATGATACAAGTACAGTAGGTGGCCCTATATAGTGCGGGTATGTGTCACGAAAATTTACCCGCGCTATACCGGGCACCCGCACTATATAAAAACCGGCCACTATAGAGGGGTCTATATTGTGCCAAACGATTTCACCCGCACAATATCGGACACCCGCACTATATGACCCGCACTATATAGGGCCACCTACTGTAGTTGATTAGTACCTCTGATAGACCACAAGGTTCCCATGCGGGCTTTTACCCCCGGGAAGATTACCGAGGGTATACTGAACAAACATGCTTGACATCAACTTTCGAAAACCGAAAAAGCATACCTGGTACGTGAGTGGTCTGTTTTTGTTCCTTCGCCGGTTTCTTTCGTCTGCAACACACTACCATATACGGCACTTCAGTAGCTACGTAGCGTCCAGCTTTTTCCAGCAGCCGCAGCAGCAGCAACAGCAGGCCAGTGTCACGATTACGTGACACCAGTACCTACGACGTGGTGCGAATATACGACCGTAGTCCCCGATATAACATGTACCTGGTACGGCTATGCCTGCTGATATTAATGCGAACATCCACCTAACATACTGGTCGAAAAACTCGTAGATGACATGAAGCAGCAGCAGCACTACGTAAATACTCGCAGTATGCCACAGGCCATCCGCCATCCGCTTAATATGTCGCACATGCCTTCCATACCACGTGTAAAGAAGCAACGCAAGGAATTTGGCAGCAGGCTTACTCCATATCACAGACGTAAACCGCTGCTGCTGTGATGATGCGATGCCCATTCTAATGGAGCATGCGAGTACCGTTGCTACGTACCTCTGCTGCGATTTTGCTGTTGTGCCTCGATCTTTTCACAGGCAGGCCACACACACTACTGCTGTTTGTACGCCGTACAGCAGTTGTGTAAATTGCACATGGCTCGAATGGCGGGGGTATCAAATAGCAAGGCCTTCCTCCGCTGCTGGGTGCAGACATCGCACACGCAGCTCGCCTCCGTGTGCTCAGTGCCAACGCTCTACGGTGAAAACACCTATAGATCAATACACAGTAGCTGAGCCCACAGGACACCAGGGCACAACATCAGAGGAGCGTTGCGCTGCTTTGTTCCCTCGTATTATATGACCGTCGCTGCTGTGTTTGAATAGACCTCGATATTTGAAATTCTGGGAGTGAGAGTAGGCTGCGGAAGACACATCCAGCTAGGGAGCGAAGGGCACGCTCGATGCTCGAGTCTCACCATCGTAGCTCGAAGGTGCGAGTAGCGGTCCACCGGTGTATCTTGAGCCATGTTTCCTATTTCTTGGTGCGAGCAGCGGGAGGTGGAGAGCTCGAGCCTCGACCTTACCTACCCACCATCAAAGCTAGAAAATGAGGAGTTCCAATTAACGTATGGCTGTTTTTATACGGGGACATATTCAAAACCGACGGTACACGAGCATCGAATTGACCCACCCACAGACAGGACAGCACAGCACACAGCAGCACCAGGCACGTAGCATTGAAGCCTGCGGAAGTATCTGGACTAGGCTTTGGATAAGGGCTTGATACTCGCCAGCAGGGTGCCTTCATCCTCGGTAAGTACGCTGATTGTCAGCTGGAATGCGCAACGGAGTCCCGCGCTTATAGTGTGCAACTACAGTACTTACACATGTTCCTGTGTACGAGCGAACGTACGCTTGCACCGCACACAAGTTGCCGCGCGCTACAAAACGTCTAGCGACAGCTCCACGCAGCTAACACCATGTACGCTAGCTGGCAGCTGGCGCATACCTGTTATCTGATATGTATGTTCCACGCAAGACCATATATCTGCATTGTCTCGAGGCTACACACTCGGACACCTCAAGCAGTACTCAAAAGGACCGGGAACGAAATGCGGAGCAAATCCGTTTTGTTCCGGACGATCCGCGATCCCAAAATACGAGGCAAAATCCAGCAGTACTTCATGCATCCTGCGTTGGGCCGGTTGTTGACATCGGCGGCTGATGTTACGTTACACTCATTTTTTTGGTTATTAATAGTAGAAACCGTGTTCACCATGGCCATTCTCGATGCCGTGAAGGCACGATCGTACCAGCTGAACAACCACGCCGTCACCGCAACCGTGGGTGGTGCGAGTCGGCCGAAGCCTCGGCCTCGTCTTTTGCAAGCTGCGTGCTACTCCGGTCGCCAGTCGCGCGTTTTTAGTCTTTCAAGATTCTGTATATCAATCCCCTTTCGGTCCATACTACAGTAAAAGTACACAATCTAATCATTCTGCGCACCACCGATGAAGATACTACCTCGTACCTGGTACCAAGTATCCCCTGTCGCCAGCGACGTTAGGTCACCACCGCCTCTGCTGCTGTCTCTGCTGCTGTCTCTGCTGCTGTGGTGCTGCTGTGGTGCTGCTGTGGTGGTTTTGATGGTGCTGGTGCTGCTGTCGCGTTTGTGTGTGAGGACGAAGCTCTGTCTCGCCAGTCTCTCACACAAAATAAGTGCGGTGTGCTGTCGTATGTGTGTGATTCTTCGTTGTGGGTGATGGGTGACGTGTACAGCAGATAGGAATCATACCAGGTACAGAGTTGTTGTTGTTGTTGTTGTTCTCACATTAACTCGCATAATCAAGTCCGTGGTCACAGGACAGTGGTGACATGTGATACTCGGTACGAGGTAGTAAAAGTTGTGGGCCTTCTAATGGCCGCCACAAGATAGCATAAGACCGCCCTGACTTCTTCGCCATGTTGCGTTCTCTCCCCAGTGCCATTGATGATGCACTTGATACCCTTTATGAGCCCAATGCCGTCTTTAGCCAGTTCCTAGGGTCTGCTATTAATAGTATGACATTTTTATTTCTTTTTTTTTCTTTTTTTTTTCTTCTCTTCTCCTTTCCTTGCTTCCTCTTCTTGTCTTGTCTTTTCTTGCTTTTCTTGTCTTTTTACTTTCTTTCCTTTCCTTTTTCGTTTTTTTTTTTCGCTTTCTTCTCTTTTCTTTCCTTTCCTTTATCTTATTTTCTTTTCTTTGTTTCTTTTCTCCAATTGACTTGCGTCTGTCGTGCGTATGCGTAGTGATATATACTACGTGTAAAATATACCTGGCAGTCTTTCTTGGTTGGCAAGCGGTATAGTTGGTTTCTCCAGGCGTGAGTAATGAGACTTATGCACCGGTATGGACCTGGCACATCGTAGACTGACTCCCGATTTCACTTTTATACGTTTCTGCGCTGCCGGGGTTGTAACGAAGACCACTGATAGGGACAGCTTACGCTATACCTACAATGGGACCCGAAGGGTGCGCCAGCTAGCGTTGGGCTGCGAAAGCAACTGAGTTAAATCGACACACGACGCGTATGAAAATACGTGGAAGTGTGGTGAGCTAAAGCTTTATTTTTCCCCATCCGCCGGAGGACAAAAAAAAAAAGTTTCTGGTGGAGGCATGAATTGCGTCAGCTGTGATAATATGCGTGTACCACCTTGGGTTGTTTGTGTTTTTCCCTGGGGTATTCCTCAGCTTCAGAGTGACTGGAGCCTGTCCTGTGACCACGGACTTGATTATGCGAGTTAATGTCAGAACAACAAGTATCCAAAAGTCAAATAATCCCAGTTCTGAGAGGTTGGAAGAGCTGTTATTTCTGGGCTGAGAAATCACCAGATCCGCTGATTTCTGGCCTCGATTATTTCTGAACCCAGAAATAACGATGATTTCTGGTCCCATAGTGCATGGTTTTTATTTTTGGCGTCGGAGATCCCTGTTAAAGAGAGAAATAATCACCAGAAATATCCGCCATAATATTTGGTCTAATAATAGATCTAAAACTCCAGCTTTTATTTGTTTTATGCAAACTGAATTCCACACATGTCTGGTTTTGTCCCACTCGATGCGGGTTGGTTATACAGTTTCCGTGCGCAGAACAAGGCTGAACGTCCTAGTCGTGTTGACCCTGGCAATAGCAGGGGAGTCACCGACCTGTATCCTTCACAAAGGTATACACACCGCTTGACACGCGCGATCGAAGTATCACACGCAGCTTGCAAAGCTGAGTGTTGATAATTTTCCTTCTTGGTGGACCTCACACACACACCTCAAGTGTATCTTTTCATTTTTTGAAATATATAACTCCAGCAGATCTGACACATTGTGGCCGCCCGGATCTTGGACGGTACTTTTTTTGCTTCACAAAAGCTGAAAATATTATACCCGCCTGGTATTCCGTTCAGTGAAGCCACCACGCAACCCGCAGCCAGTATTGAGGGTGTTAAGCTTTTCTGCTATTTTAAAAATACTGCATCAGTACCTGGTAATGATTTGTTGAACATGCTGGACAAATCGTCTCCTGTTAAAAGCTTTCGAAACCGCCCCCCTGACCGGAAATGATGCATTGAAAATCTCCCCGTAGTTCCGCTGCTACTGCGTTCTGCTTTAGGAGCAGTGCCATCTGACTCGCTAAAAGGCGAAGTGAACCTCTTACAGGTTCACCACTCTTTCGGTTCGCTGGAATGCTAGGGAAAATGTAACCTTTATTAATGTCCCACCCAACGAGTTCCCCCAACTCTGTCCATTGTTCGACCGCCCTGATGGGATGCGTATCATACAACAATTATTCGAACTCACGACTGACGCCCTTGAAATATTTTTATAGATATTTCTCGTCGTACGAGATCGTGATTTTACGTGGTCTACTCTATCTCGCATGGTTTTTCCCCACAGGAAATTTGAACATGAAACCACAGCGACTTGGTAGTCTAAGGGCACGCTGGATGAGAGTGCGCTTGAGCTCATCCCCCTCTCTTCGTTGCGCTGAAAGCTACCGCAAATATCGCTGTGTTACGTGCCAACACCACCTTTTCTACCGGATCTAACGTGCCCTGAAGGCGTAGCCTCATTGGTGCGATGATAGTCGCTAGATACCTGTGTTACAGTGTCGGGGCTTGTTTCACCCTCAGCCCTCCCCGTTCTTGGTTAATCTTACTGTAAACGAAATGTACTGGGTGGTGACTATACCGCTTCGGACTGGGTGCCCAATCCCTAGTTTTGTCACACCATGCTGGGTTTGTCTCTCTCACAAGCTTCTGCTAGCTTAGAAACGTTATTTGTTCGCAGGGATTCATGAGCCAATCTGTTATCGCATAACCCTCTTTACATGATTCCAGTATTGTGTCTGCCCCTACCGGTTCACAATCTACGTCACGCACAAGTGTGCGTCTCCGCTCTCCGCATGCGTCTAGCCAACAAAAAAACTCGAGTGGGTCCGTTGGTTGCAATGTTGCCATTTTCTTGGCGCCCTTTCCTTCGCGTGATCGCGAGCACCTGTTGAACAGATCGGTCGTCTGATTTCTGCTCTTCACCGATGCTTGTGCCGCTACTGCTCTATGGAATTGTGCTAACCGGTTATCGGTAGCCCTTCTCGTCAAGGTGTGTGTTGCCTTCACAATCAACCGCCCTTTCTACCTAACAACGTCAGTACACCCAGTGTCCGGCTTGATTCTTCATCCTAGAGAGATATGTGCATACCTTGGTAGATTGAATTCCGCTCTCTTCACAAGCTGAACAAGTTTTCCCGCAGCATTGGCAAAATCGGACCGCTTCACCGTTCTCTCCGAGACACGTCAAACGGAGTACTCGCGCTCGTATCGCTGACACTTCAACCAATGAAGCATTGCGTGTACTTGTTTGCACTTCGTCTCTGTTTCCGCCAGCTACAGTAGTAATTCTGCCATATGTTGTGCTACGAACCGCAAGAGCCCGAACATCCTTCGGAAACCCTGTTTTGATAGGTATTGGTCAAGCCTGTGTGCGCTGATCGGTTTTGTGTCTCGTATCCATAAATTAGTGCGATTGGACTGTCACTGCTTTGGGATGTTTATTGATGAATTGGTTTTCGTTTTCTAAACTCTACTTCGACCGCCCTCATGCTCCACTTGTGAAAAGGGTAAAATACTGTTTTCTTCTGGTGGTGAAGCCGGAAGAACTTGCCATCCTCTCCTGACCCTGGCACCAACCGGGACCTTACCGTTCCCCCTGCTAGCTTCGTCAACCACTACAGCCTCTGATCTGGTACCACGACTGACTACTGCATGCGCCTGTCTCTCGCCCATGTGTTGCAACACAACTCCTACTGTGGTTGTCGGTGGAAAACTAAAACCGAAACATTTACTTGACTTGTCGGGCATGACGCTGACATCTTGACTGAACACGTCTACTCCTGAGTTTCCGTCCGTGTCATAGCGCGAGTAAAAATGCAGTTTGTCGCCCGCTCCCCGTACTCCTACTGGCATTCTGGGTGACGATGCTGTCGTGGCCGTCAAATCCATGTCAAAACCTTCCCAGCTTGCCCACAGGCGCGCAAACTCTACTTCCGCCACACGAACGTACTCCTTGCGGATTATTCGCGAGGGTGGTCAGCCTCTTTGTTATGTGCGGAGCACACCCACCGTAGGTTAAGGAAGAAGTCTAGGTCGACTTGTAGCCAGAACAAGCTGGGGACTATTTCGTGTAGGTGTGTATTGGACGACTTCCCCTTGCGGAAAGCGTGGAGCAAAGTCTTTGTTGTCTACGTCCGCTATTTCTGTTTATCCCCGGACTTTCTAGCTTCTGTAAACAATTTAATGGTCTTGTGCAACGCGTATGCTGCCTTCTCGTTAGTGTGGGCTTCGATCCACTCATCTGGAGAATCTACCGCCGCCTCAAAAGTTACGTGATCTGGGCCTCGCAATACGCCCCCCCAAACGGAGGAAAACGCATCGGCTACCCCCGAAACTGACAAGTCATGGTGTATTGCGTTGTACAAGACCGCCCCATTTGACGCATTTAGAACTGGAAACCCGTTTTTGGGGGACAAAGTTACTTGAATTTAGTACAGGGAGAGATTCGGTGTCTCTAAAGGGGTTAAGTGCGCCCGTACCTCCAACCACTTGTCTTTTTCGGCCCTGAGATTTTCATTGGGGGCTACCCTAACCGTAGCCAGCCGAGACTCTACTCCTCCCCGTGCGCCGGAGGTGTCTGATGTGCTTGTGCATGTTAAACGTGTAGACTCGCGGCTGACACTGCTACGGACATGCTGGTACACTTTCCGGCCGGCTTTTCGAGCATTGCGAAGGCAATCGATGGAAATTATGTGACCGCGGTAATTATTCGCTTTTACCGTAATTTTTACCAGTTTGTCCTCGGGAACGTCAAACCGGCATTTGACCGGAATCACCCACTATCCCAAACACGATAAACGTGTCGTGGGTGTCGAGACGTATTTTAGAAAAATTCTTCCAAGCACGTCGGCTGTGAGTTCGTCAAATTTAGCGTGGATGCTCATCTTTGCAGTATCCTGCTCCATGGAAAACGCGTCGCGGCGCGAGGTGTATGGCCGCCTCCGCTGCTATGACCTGTTTTCCATGTTTTTCCTCACGCGGTGCCCTATAATTTGTCAGATATGAATCGTCGATCCTGACAAGAACTGGCACGTTTCTGCTCGTAATGATGTTGCCCGACTGCTGAGGATAACGTATCGTAAATTCACAGCGAAGAACACCACCCTGAAAACAACACGGTTCACGCGTAGTATTCTCCTTTCCAAACAAACAAAAAATATGTCCATGAGTCTGGGTCAATAGGTGCATGGTGAAAACCGCTTTCATGGTATTGCCTGGTGTGCCCCTCGCCATGCCGCCTGTGATACCTTGCCCACCCCGTCCATGTTAAATGGGGTGTGCCTGCGCATTTTGTTCTGCCGTGTTCCATCCCAGAACAACCCGTGCTTGGAAGGCTTCACCGCCAATGATAATAGTAATCGTGGGCTGGGTTGTCTTGTGACCTCTCCGCGATTTCTGACCATTTAGTCAGACATCCTTTGGTAGCAAATTTCGCTGCTTCTACATCCATCCACAGTTCGAACTCGGCCGCAACGTGGTTTTTGAACGCATCTGGGGAAACTGCTTTCCCGTTGTAGTTTTTCCCAAGGAACCCCTCCTTTTTCCTTCGGGTTGATAAACACACGAACGCTAACCCCTCTCAACCAACCCATAATTCTCCGGCGTTCTTCCTCTGTGGAATCTAGCAAGATTTCTGTCTCCCATTTTTTTGTATCGGAACTCAAATGCCCCGGAACGAAATCTGTTTTCTCTGCGTGACGGTGCGTTTAGTAGTGTGGGTGCCGTACGCTCTTGTAATAGAGTGGCCATGCTAAGATCCCCGATCGGTCGCATATCCCGCTGTTCGGTGATGGAGGTTGTCCCTGCCTCGGGGTCCTTTCCTTTGCCATCGAGGTAGCATGTCCGGACTCGAGCTGTGCGAAGTTTGTCGTTCCTTCAGAGGCACACACACAGCCGCCGCCTCCTCCTAATATTTTAATGCGAGAGGCGCAAATTATGTGGGTGTGTGGGAAACGGGGTAAGATTTAATTGTGCGTGATCTGGTCGTGTACCTCAGATATAATAATGTGTTGGGATTTTTTGTGTTAACACTTCGCACATACTAGCGATGGAATATGGCTCAATCGGGACTCTCTGAAAATCACGTCGTACCCGAAACCTCGCTGCACATCCCGATAGGTATATATATATATTTATATATACAACCCCGATCCAGATAGCCACAAACAGGTAATAAACACATTAATTTATGTTCGGCGTAGTCGGCGCCGTTCCCAAGTCTCTTGGCGGGTTGCGTGTCGTGGCTGAGCTAACCGCATGCGAGCCTGCTGAAAGGGGCTCTAGCTTGCACTAGCTACCGTGATGGCTGAAAGGGGTCGGTTCGTGGAGTGCCATTTCTGCGACTGCTCGTTCTGAGACAAATGCACGCCCTGGTGATGATCCCGTCGGCTCTGCCCTACCGATGCGAATATCACTAACCGAACAGATCATGTCGCCAATCCAAACGAAATGATCTCGACATTTCGGCTACTGTATACCCGTAGAACACGGGTCCTGGTGTGGTTGCTGTAGGTGACACGCACCGCCCATACCAGGCAGCTCAGCTTCCCCCCCCCCCCCCGATCATCTTACGCGTGAGCCCGCCGAGTCGTGAGCGGGATATCGGATTTTGTTTGATTTGACCGCTGCCTAAACTCCCGAAAAACTAGATCAAACCCAAGTATCTATGGTGTGCTCCCATGCCTGTGGCGCGCCAAATTTCAATGAGGTGGGGAAATTGACCTGGTACGTGTGGCTTACGACGAAGGAACATCTGCTGTGGGAGTGATCGGCGTCGGACCCCCGGCTGCCGCAACGTCCGCACATGGGTTTCCTACGGGAGCTACCTGCCCCGGAGCCGCTACCCGCCAGCCCACGCCCCCTACCTCTCTGCTGGTAACCCCCTCCACGATGCTGGGGAATGTAGTACCCCTCACCTGTAGGGAAACAACCGAGCCTGGCTGGCTACGGTGTGTGCGGTACGGAACCGCGCCGCTTCCCTCCGCCGCGGGCGAGGATGCCCCTGCCTCAATCTGGGACCTCGGCGATGACCGTCTTACGTCTTTGCTTCCCGAGGCGTTTTAAGCTGAATAAGGTATTTATCGTCTACGTCCACTTCCCCAGCCATCCTTGGGTGAATTTGGTTGTCGACCCAGAAGGCTGCCTCAATAGGTCGTTTGAATCCTACGCATTGTCCTATGCATGATGCCTAATTCCCGGTGCAGTTCCGCCGGGTGCATGCGGCAACGGTCAATGCATTGCTGCGCCGTCGGGATGCGTTGCACACGAGACGATGCGGTCTCAAACGTAGAATGTTATGTAAAGAGCACGCATTGAGAACCAGGGAGCAAGAGAAGAGGACAGTACGCGACGGGCTATGACATAAGCAACTCGCCGACGTAAGGAGAGGGTACGGCACGCGCACATGGTCCTACCACGGTGGTAGCGTTTTGCTCTCCGCATGTTGTCTGCTGCTGTCTGTCGTCTGCGATCTTCGCAAAGAAGAAAGGAACACCACTCAGCGATCATCTAATGCATGCTAGGGCATGTTTTTGTGAGCACCACTAACACGAGCATCAGATCTAGACGCGACATCTACAGGAGGACCACAACAGCTTCGACGACACGGAAAATACCGGACGTATAATCGTATACTATCTAATGTGAAGAGGAATTGCAGGCAGGAATGTCAAAATGGTGGTAGATCATACCAACCACATTGTTGTACTTAAGGTACTTCTTACCTACCAGAGCATGAATTAGCTCTTGCGGTGTTGCGCGGGCGCAACATTTGGGTCAACATAACCGTTTTGCGCAATAGTCGCCGCGAGGCTGGGTGCGCGCAGCGCAACATGCCAATTTTTTGAGCGCGCCAAATTTTTCGCCGCAGGCGAAAAATTGTTTGCGCGTTTTTTTTCTCCGCAGGCGTTTTTTTTGGGGGTGTCTTTTTTGGGGGTCTTTTTTTCTAAATCACTTAACTAACGGTGATTTTTAGGTTTGAAGCACCTTTTGTCCAATTCGCCGTAGGTGAGCATTTGTTAGGCCCTTTTTCCTATTCGCCATACGTAGTCGAAAACAAATATCAGGCACCTTTGGCTATTCGCCTCAGGCTTTTATTTTTTTTCAGGCATCATTTTCTGTTCGCTATCCTATCTGGCACGCATTTTACGCCTTAATGGTAGTATATATACTTCGAAGTAGCATCAGTATTTCGGAAGCCTCCCGCCGCCCCACCTAAACTCAAAATCTGCCAGAATTAACACTACCCGGCAAGTGAAATCACCTCTATACCTCTCGAGCCGTCCATGCGGTAGCTCCAATTCAGTTATTACATGGTCTTCAAATTCAAGTTCAAATAAACCTCTCCCCCACCCCCTCCTTCCCCGCCACCCCCACCATCGCCTAGATCTAGCACCACGCGTACAGTGAAAGCTCTCATACATTTATGCGACCCATAACTGTTGAAACCCCCCCCCCCCCTCCGCTCCCCTCCCCCTCCCCCCGCTCCAATCAGTTCAAGCGAGAAACCGAAGGGCACTACGCTACGTAGGTAGACTGGGGATGTAGGAACGACGTACATAGACGTCGCGTGTAAAATCCTCGCAACAGTATAATAGCTACCAGGTGGTTACTAAACAGCACAGCAACACAATTGCCCTGAACATGAGAGCGGCGAGACTCGCGTCTACGCGTCTACGCATCTATATTTCACCCTTCGAAAGAACCCCCTCGACGTTCCTTGTGTACGCGTTTGGCCCCGGTACGTCAGTGTGTAATACTGTTTGCGGGCTGTACGCGGGCTATGTGATCCCCCCCGGTGATAACGTCTACCTCCACCCGGTGTGTAGGGCGTGAAAACGAGCGGCGACGGGCCTCTGTACTTGTCATCGCAAATTTATACGAATTTCTCCTGGGCTTTTCCAGAGATGGCGGTGAGCGGTGAGCCCTCCTCCGCGGACACCCCTAATGGTGTTGCCGGCTTTTCCGTGGGGGTTAACGCTGACGCTGGGTCCGCAGGGGTGCTTGCTTCAATCCGCGCTCGTTTGGAGTGGTTGCTGTCGTCGGAACTGGTGGGCGTCGTGCGTTCTGAAGTAATCAGTGGGGAACTATGGTTGGTGGATTATGATGAGTTGGCAGGTTGCGGCGGGTTTACCGAATATCGAGAGGGCTAACGGCGGCCGGCATGGCCGATGGGAAAACCACCAAGCCGTCCATGGAACATAGGCTCGCGTTGTCGTCGCAGCTCCAGAGGTAGCTGCCGGTGGCTTGCATCAAAGCCCGGTTCCCGTTCGTCGCCGGGTCAGCGATGTTGCCCGCGGCTCCTCCTGCCGCCTGGGACGCCATGAGAATGGATGTTAGATCTGGGTAATCATCCGCCGAGCCGGCCTCTGTAGCCGCCGCGCAGGTAACGAGCGCCTGGTTAAGGGCGAGCTTGTCCGCCGTCGCGTCCGCGCCCGTGCCCAGGATGAAATGCTCGAGCACAGGGACGGTCAGACTTTGCTTCTGCTGCGTCGGCGCGGACAGGAAGGCCGCTTGGTCCTCGAAAGGAACCGCCCGGAAAAGTCCATGAGCGGATGATAGAGGTCGTTATTGGATTTTGTTTGGTATGTGGTGTGAAGGTGTGTTGGGGTAGTAGATAAAAGAGGCGAAACCCGGAGGCGAGACCCGGGACCACGTCGTGCGCTGTGGGTCCCGGGTGATTGCTGCTGTTGAGGGTCTCAAAGAGAGCTTTTGCTTCTCCCTGATACATATGGAGAAGTGAGGGTTTCAAAAGAGTGGTCGAGTGTGGCTTGGTCTCTCCTAGATAATGCCTTCCATTGGGTCGGGGATAAGGGATCGTTAAAATGCTTTTGTAATCCCTTTCTTTAATATTACGGCAGAGCAGCATCCGTACAATGGCAGCCGTGCTCCAAGCTCTCGCCTTTGTGCCAGTAGCCACCACGGCGGTGTGTTCGTGCGGTTGGTGCACAGCAACAGGAGGTCGAACCACGACAACATTTTCGCACCCAATGCAACAATCACACACATCGTCGCACCTCATACCAGGTATACGAAGCATGCAGCAGCACAAGCAGCAGAACTCATACACAATACCATTGTAACGCCTTTATTCCCTTTGTTCTATTTGCGACGCCCCCGGGATATCAAGTCAACCATAGATATCCCGAAGGGGAACGTTGTCATAAGATGCAGCACGGAAAAGCCAAAATATGTCGGGACGCCAGTGTGGTTCCAGTATTTTCATGAGCTGCCAGCAACGCTCTGCGATCGTCGCTCTCCACCCCCCCCACCCCCCATTCCCACTCATGATGCTTCCTTTTTTCGACCTACGATACAGTAGTACCCATGGTATATTTCTACCCTTTCGCTTTTTTCGTTTTACTACCATTAGACTACTACTGCACCTCAGTTTCTAATTCCAAATAGCTTCATCGAAGCGCGGGGTGCAGTTGGTTCCGATAAGGTTGCGAAAACACGCCGGGATGCGCCCAAAAAGGCCGGTAGGTGGAAAGAACCCTTCACTAACCGCACGCTCGTTTTGGGGAACCAAAAATTCCTTGGAAATATTGTCGATTCGTGTTTTGAAAGTTTTTTTGTTTTTTTGTTTTTTTGATTTTTGTTTTCGCTCATGCCATCTACCAGGTATTATCTTGACACTTTTGTCTTTCTCTTTTGTTTTTCTCTTTTGTTTTTCTTTTTTTGTCTTTCTTGCCTTTCTCTTTTGTCTTTCTCTCTTGTCTTTGTCTTTTGTCTTTCTCTTTTTGTCTTTCCCTTTTGTCTTTCTCTTCTGTCTTTCTCTTTCTGTTTCTGTTTCTCTTTCTGTTTTTCTTTCTGTTTTTCTTTCTGTTTTTTTTCTGTTTTTTTTCTGTTTTTCTTTCTCTTTCTGTTTCTGTTTTTTTTTTGTCACATTCTACGATAGAGGTATACCTTTTTTTGGCGAAAATTGTTTCTGAATGACGGGGCTCCTCAACACAATAATACTAATACTATAGGCGGAATTTTTGGCCATTTTTTTTTTGCATGAATCTCGTTGTGTACCTAGGCCATACATAGGATGCTAGGATTTTGCATCCTGCAGCAGTTTTGTTTTTCTCCAAATCAGGTGTTGGGTCAAGAGAGGTCTCAAGCTCCCAAATTGAGGAACATATTGAGGGGTAGTATTAAGAAAAAAAGTGGTTGGTGCAATGCATCTCCATCACCTCTATCGTAGAACGCGTCTTTCCCCCTTCCTAGTGATAGACACAACTCAGGTCCAGGGTCAAATCAGGCCCTTCTCCCCCCTCCTCCCCCCTCCTCCCCCCTCCTCCCCACTACGGTACGTGCCTTCATTTTTATCGCGAGAAGAAGTTAGCCCTTGTTTCTCTCGTCGGCTCGCATCGAATTGGGTTTATGTGCGCCTATCATCAATGTTTAAGATTTTATTTTGAATATTTGTATGTGCTGATAACAGCGGAGGAAGATGCGACTGCCGACAGCCCACGCCGATGGCTTCCGCGACGTGTCTCGAGGGGCGGCGGTCTGGACGGACATGACGAAGGCTCACGGCTTTGTGGACATCACCTACAAGGTGGCCTACGCGGACATGACAGCCAAGATCACCATGAACAGGCCCGAGCTCCACAACGCGTTTCGGCCGATCACGGTTAACGAGATGAGGAAGGCCTTCGACTTGGCTCAGGACGACAGGTGCGTCGAAATAGCGCACACGTCGGACAGGTCGCCACCCCCTACTTGTCGGTTAGGGAAGATCTGTATGATCTGTATGGTCTAGCTCATGTTCACGGGTGGGAGCCGTGCGATCTGCATGACACAACATGTGTTCCCAGGGTTGGATCTGTACTCTGTATATACAGATCCTGAAGAGCATCTGATACCGGCAGATACATTGTCTATTAGCTATAGGTGATCTATATGATGTACACGATCTACAGCAGATCGTTAAGTGCCTGATGTGTGAAATAGTGGGTAAAATATGGTACGCCCCCCCCCCCCCCCCGATTTGTTTTGTTGGCTAAGTTCGTCGAAACAGCGGATGACCCTCCCTCTGTTGTGGTTGACCAGATCCATCGAAATAATGGACACATGTCCGCCGTTCCCGATGGAGAAGTAGGTGAATCTCGTCCCTACTAAAGTCGATGTCGCTGCCTCCCGCCCCGAGTGCACAGTCGTGCTCGTGGCAACTTTTGCTTGCGTAATGATTGACTAGCGGAAAGCGCAAGAACGTCAAATATCGAAACACGATAAAATCGACGAGCATATAAAAGCTGATAGACAATGGGAATGATGAACTCTATGCGCGATAATGGTGAAGGCACGTACGGGGGGGAAGGAAAGAGACCTGTTTTCAGGGCTTGTCCAGAGGGTTGCTAGGGTTTAAAGCCTTTGGACGAGTCGAGCTGGAAAGCAACAGTGATGCTTAATGTAACGAAAAATAATGCCCCCCCCCCCCCCCCCCCTCCCCCCATGGTTTCCGTGTAGGCCAGATGCGTCGGGAGAAGGAGTACATATGACTCCACCCTCCTCTCTCCTCGTAGTGGCATAGTGCCATGTTTGTGCTTCGAAGTTGGTGGATCATATGGTACCCCCCCATTCCCCGGGAATTGCCAGCGCTGTCCGCACTATACGGATGCGCAGGGTCAAGACTATGGTATTGCAGTACATACTCTTTCATACTCTATCATACTCTATCATACTCTATCATACTCCATCATACTCCATCATACTCAATCATACTCCATCATACTCTATCCTACTCTATCATTGTAGTATCACACCCCTGCTTCACTGCTGGACGTGAGCCAGTCGCACGAGTGACCCTGTGCCTTGCTTCTGACAACAAATATTTGTGCGATTGGTTTTGTCGCAGCGTAGGTTACCATTCCACTGCGGATTCCTGTCGCAAACTTGTAATATAATATCGCCGAAGCTTAAGATGGCAAAAAAACGGGAGAGTCACTCGCGCGAGTGACCCTTAAGCCACTAAAGCAAAAGGTCCCAAAACAACATTATCCCCTACTGTAGCCTTAGCAGCCTTAGTAGCCTTAGTGGCCTTAGTGGCCTTAGCAGCCTTAGTAGCCTTAGCAGCCTTAGTAGCCTTAGTGGTCTTAGCAGCCTTAGCAGCCTTAGTAGCCTTAGTAGCCGTAGCAGCCTTAGCAGTCTTAGTAGCCTTAGCAGCCTTAGTAGCCTTAGCAGTCTTAGTAGCCTTAGCAGCCTTAGCAGCATTAGTAGCCACCACTATTTATGAGCATGACGGGTTGATTTAAGCGCGTTCATAAAAATAGAAAATTTTATACTGCAATCTCTCATGCTGTATTACTGTACTGTTTCTGCAGCGGCCACGACAGAGGGTAGCAGGGCACGAGAGACCCCGAGCACTGCAGAGAGAGGGGCGTGGTATAAAGCTCCACGCACAGCACACATGCCAACACACGTCGCCAGCTTGAACGGGCGTAAGAGCGGTCAAATTGGCTTTTCACGTCTTGTGAATCCTTCTATTAGTTTATGAAAGTATTCTTAATATACCAGCTGTGAGTTCGACAAATTGAGGATCAACACTCATCTTTGCAAGCTACGTGATACACCGGCCGCTCGTTTTTACATCCGTTATTACCCTTTAATTGTATATGACTCCTGTGTTTGCTGCCAGGGTGAACATCAACAAAAACATGTAAAACCTGTATGATGCCCAGTCTGAGGTATGAGTGGCATGGATATAAGAGCGATGCCACTTCTCTGTTCTGATGGGCTCTAAGACCGGGACCTCACTGTATCATCCATCTTAAGACGACGGCCATGCGAGGGCGGTTGAAGTAATGTACAGTTGGGTAACCGAGTCAGTTGTTGGGCGGCAGACAGACAGACCTGCTCAAGTGGGGACCTTCAGAAACGCGTGGTATTGTGTATCTTGCACTAATATGTAGTCTATCTTCATGTAATGCAATATCATCTTATATTAGCTTTTAATTTATGAAACTTACTAAAGACGGGCGATCGATGCAGTACGCAGCCCTAAGTTCGGCGAACTCATAGCTGACGTTGTTTGAATATTTCTATAAAATATATCTATACGAGTAGTTTATCTTGAATCCTTGCGCCCTGCACCCCCGCCCCCTGCCGCGGGGTCTGCCTGATTGTTCTATATCGTCGAAGTCATCATGGATGCGTGGCACCTTGTTTCTACGCATAAATAACCAGAATAAGTATCACGCAGCTTGCAAAAGATGAGTGAGTATTAACCCTTAACTTGATCGAACTCACAGCTGACGTATTTGAAACATTTGTTTTTTCAAATATTTTCATTTTATTTGGTGTTTCTTCTTCTTCTTCCATCGGCGTTTCTTCTTCTTCTTCTTCCATCGGCGTTTCTTCTTCTTCTTCTTCCATCGGCGTTTCTTCTTCTTCTTCCATCGGGAGTCGGGACACTTGGGGCTAGATTTTTTGCAGAAAAAATAAAGCTAACGTGACAACATCATCATCATCATCATCTTACAACATCATGCGCATCTTATGTCCTTTCGGCGCATCTTATGTCCCTTCGCCCCCCTGCAGCGGCGTCGGCGTGATCATTCTAACCGGAGAAGGCCCGCTATCCTTCTGCTCCGGGGGTGATCAGCTAGTCAGAGGGGAAGGAGGGTACGATGACGGCTCGGAAGATGTGCCCCGCCTCCGCGTGCTCGACCTCCACGTACAAATGCGGCGCTGCCCGAAGCCGATCATCGCCATGGTGGCGGGGTACGCTATTGGAGGCGGACACATCTTGCACATGGTGGCCGACCTCACCATCGCGGCGGACAACGCCGTCTTCGGCCAAACCGGACCCCGAGTTGGCAGGTATATAGTCTTTAGCTCGTAGCTTGGCTTGGACTTGAACTTGAACTTGATTTTGTTGTCTCCCCGACATCCTGAAAATTAGGCCAGGTGGTTATCAGCCAACGCCCTTTATCGCCATTACCCGCGCATGAAGAGTGATTTTTTCATTACTGTAGTGTTGCCCTTGTTATTTTCGAGCGCTTTGCGCGGCGGACACATCTTTTCACATGGTGGCCGTTTTCACATGGTGGCCGACCTGACCAAATGCGGCGGATAGCGCCGTCTTTGGTCGGACTGGACTCCCGGGTCGGTTCACGGGGTTGCGCTTAAAGGCTTGACTCTATATGTCGTCTTGCCGAACCCGGAAGATATTTGAGCTCACTATATATTTATTAGCAAATGATTATAGAGCATGACGTATTAATACTATTAATAGAGTCTCGCTTGGTCGATAATTGTTAGCAAACATCTGTAGAACATGGCGTATTAATGATATCGATAAAGTTTCGATTGCCCGATGTTTATTAGCGAAGTATTGTGGGACATGGCGTATTATTAATAGCACTATTCATAGAGTCTCGATTGCCCCCTACTGGCATTAGCATTCCACAATAATACCGTACATGTCGTTTCGATAAAAACCGAGTATCCTTCCATGAAGCAGTCGTATCTCTCTTATGATGCCCTGCAAACCATTTCCCCGTTTCCTTTCCCCACATCCTTCTATTTTTGCTACTGCTGACTATCCACCCCGCCCCCCCCCCTCCCTTGTCGGCTGTGCCCCAGTTTCGGTTAATTATTGTCTTAAGAAGTATACTCCGAATGATACGACTAAGGCTGTGACGCGGGGGGTCGGGTTTGGGGCGTATTTTTGCCGCGTCTCGCAACTATGTGCCCGAGTGGCTACCTCTATGCGGGTCGGTTTCGCCATATGCACCGCCGCCGCATTTTTGCTTGTTGGGCTGTGCCAGACAAGAACATGTTTCAGTCCATTTTTGAGTGGGCACCGACTCACACGCGCGGTTGACCTCACGCTGATGGAGGAAAAATGGAGGTACCCTCTCTGCCCTGCCGCAGCCCATTGTCCATACTCGTATTTAATCAAAATACGTTTTGTGTTTTGTGCCTACCGGGGCCTGCTGCAATGGTTTTACCGTTAACCGTTTTTTCCTTTTTGGGTTATTTTTGCACCCTTCTCTTGTGTCGCCGTGTTTTGTTTTGGTAGTTGTGCCAACAATACAATGAATGCCCACGGAGGATGCCTGCTATTGTGCAAATTGATTTGAAAAAAAAAAATGGCCTGTAAGAAATTGAGGTGTGTTATCGCGAAAAGTAAGAAATTTAACCGACGAAACGATGCTCAGGGTCGGGTGCCATACTACGGTAACCCCGGTGTCGTAGCCAGTGGTTGCCTGTGACGCGTTCGACGATAAAGGTTTTATAGCACTTTTTGGGCGTTTTTTTCCGGGAACGACGGGGGCTTCTTAGCCCGAAATCGTCGTGCGTTCGATGCCTGCTACCATGGAGGTGCACCACTTTTTTTCTGAGGTCCCTCACTTTCGGAGCTTAAGACATGTCCTTCATAACCCAAAAACTGTTTCGGAGACGAAAACTTAACCTGCTTTATCGCGGATGAAACTTCCCATGGCCTAGGTACCCAGCGAGAATCACCATGCTAACAAAAACGTCCTATTGTTTTTTTTTCCGACGATAGTATTAGTAGGTTAAGGAGAGCCCCGTCGTTCAGAATTTTTTTTCGCCAAAAAGGGTACAGTACCTCTATCGAATGTCGTCCTTTAGCTAGCGAGGGCAGTCATTTTGATTGGTCATCGGGTTGCACTTCCAGTTCGCTCTATGATATTATGGTATTAATAGGTCCCTCTTTGGGTGAGGTATGTAGTAGTTTTATCAATGGTTGATCAAGCCATGAACCTTGCAGAGGACGAAAAAACAGCAACAGTGGTTGCACTTTGGCCGTATTCAGTGGTTGCCTGTGCCCCCATTATGGCCGCACACTAACAGTCTCAGCCTTGGCGTCAAAATGAGGTTTCTTGAGCTACACGGGTGGACGGAAACTCCCCAATTCGTCGACATGGTATTAATAGAAGGTGGGCAAAAGGCCGATCTCCTGAAGCACATCAAATATCACAAAACGTGCGGATTTATTTGCCCGCGTGCTGTGAGCTTGGCGTGGTTTTTGGCGTTCGAATGAGACGCTTCCAAACGCTGCCGTTTGCAGTGTTCCGAGACGCTCTGTGGATTTTACGTCATGACTGACTTTCTCAATGGTGCTCAGAAGGTCTGCCTTTTGCTCACCTTTTGCTATGTCGACGAAAGGAGGGGGATCCCATCTATGCGCGTAGCGGGCGCTTTCTGCGCTGCAGGTTAGCTGTGCCATTTTATGGTATTCGTTGACCGTGTTGGTACGCCTCTATGTAATGAGCGCGTGCTGGACGAAATGCTCGTTCGTACTCTGTGAACATACTACACTATAACCTTGTTTTTAGCGACTAAAATATGAAGAGTCTGTGTTACTTGCCCGGTTACTTGCGGTGGCTATTTTTTTTTTTGTGGTTTTGAAGAGCTTTTCTACGTTATATCTAGTTATCGTAGGAGTCTTCCCTCTATAGTGCGGTAGGAATTGCACTTTTGGGTCAACTTATGTTTCTCACCTTCTGACCTTCATATCGATTGAGCCCCTCACGTGTGGAACTATAGCTTGGTATGATAATTTTACGAGTATATTTGTTTGTGGGCATGTAATCGTTGGTCGGGTTGCGTGAGCGAGTGTCTTCGAAGTCGTGTGCTTCGGGTGATGATGGATGGTGGATGATGGATGATGGATGAGGATGTTGAGCTTTTCATGTTCGGAGGTCCGATTTCTTAGAATCTGCTGCACCCCCAATGTCGGTTGGCTCGTAGCCTGTATCATGGGAAACCCTATGTTCCCCGTATTCAACTTGCGACACCGTCGGAATTTCAAGCCAGCTACACCCGGCTTGAGAACCATATATTACCTATGAAAGCAATACGGGTTGGTTCTGCAGTAGTTCTACCGCTCGACATTTGTCCAGGTCGTTGTTTGGCACCCATCGTGCTGCTTGCTGCACGTCATGCTGTGCATCTTTTGCTTTCAATGAAACAAGTCATGTCCTCTTTGTTCGTACCCAGCAAGTTTCGGCATGTGATGTATCCACAACGAGACCGTCGCCAAGGGACGGTCCAAAGGACTGTCGCCCGCAGCGAGGGCTGTTGTCGTAGTTGGTAGCCTCCGTTTCTGTTCCATGCTCCTTGTAGTTGCCGTGCTGCTGGTGGGTATCGATGGCAACCACGGATTCCCCGTCTCGTAGCTTGAGAGCTGGAATATCTCTAGAAGGAAGGAATATCGACACTGGGTGTGCTGGATGTCGATGGATGGAAATAACAGTTTAATGCTAAGAAATCACACCATCCCTCTCATGGTTTGCTGGACCTTACATTTCCACCGTCGCCATCGCTATAGCTATCGCTATCGCTATCGCTATCGCTATCGCTATCGCTATCGCTATCGCTATCGCTATCGCTATCGCTATTGCTATCGCTATCGCTATCGCTATCGCTATCGCTATCGCTATCGCTATCGCTATCGCTATCGCTATCGCTATCGCTATCGCTATCGCTATCGCCATCGCCATCGCCATCGCCATCGCTATCGCCATCGCTATCGCTATCGCTATCGCTATCGCTATCGCTATCGCTATCGCTATCGCTATCGCCATCGCTATCGCCATCGCTATCGCTATCGCCATCGCCATCGCTATCGCTATCGCTATCGCTATCACTATCACTATCACTGTCGTTATCACTATCACTATCACTATCGCTATCAATATCGCTATCGCGTACGTGATCGTTATCGCTATCGTCCTCACCGTCGCATTATCGATCGGTGGAGCCAGCTTTGACGCCGGCTACGGGTCGACGCACATGGCTCGAATTGTTGGGCAGAAGAAGGCGAGGGAGATCTGGTTCTTGTGCAAGTACTACTCGGCCGCAGAGGCCTTGGACATGGGCTTGGTCAACACCGTTGTACCCCTCAAGGACCTCGAACTGGTGAGATTAACGGTTGCTTGTTGTTATCTGGACCGTCGTCGTCGGAGTTCCAAATACGTCAACATATACCACCCACCCACGCACCCACCCACCCAGCCAGCCACCCTCCAACCCATCCACCGGCCGAAACTAACGACTACATCGGCGTCGCGACAAAATGGTCTCTGTCTGGTGGCCTGTCAATGCTTAGCCGCTCATACACTGGCGCGGCGAGGTGGTGGTCCTGGGAGTGCAGGCGGTATACTGGACTTTTTATCGTTCTACAACTGTATTGCCCTTTACCTGGTATACACGTAGCTAATATCCGTATGCATACCCTTTGCTATGCTGTAACTGTCGCTTGTTACGCCGCTTCACCAAAACGCGGTGCCACTCCGCCCTCTTCGCAGGTACACATGGCGTTACACGGCCATCTAGGCCTGTGACGGACGATTGTTTAGACGTAATATACTAATAATTCAAGTGTGGGAGCACGGTGGGATTGACGTCGCGTAAACCTGCCGTCTCGTACTCTTTTCCTGATACAAATACGAAGTATGTAATGATTAACATTCCTTACGCATGCCTTTACTGTATTTTGGCAGACGCAAGCTACGCCGCGTCTACACAACGCGGCGCAATGACGCCCTCCCCGCCACTACACTAGACTATTAGTAGTAGACTATTAGTGTATATGTTAATAACGAGTCATCCCACGGTGGGGGTGCAGCATTTTCTAAGAATTTTCTGAGCTCCTAACACGAGGAGCTCATTATCAACATCATCAAGTTAATCATCCGTCATCCATCATCACCCGAAACGTGACGTCGAAGACGTTCGTTCGCCCAACCCGACGAACACTTCTATGCGCTAGGTCTATGACGAACATATGCTCGTAAACTTGATCATGCTAACCGATAGGTCCGCAATTGAGGAGCCCAACCGCACTACTGTACAATGGTCAGAAACTAGGGCTTGGCCCAGAAAGTTGAACCCCTACCATACTTTTTTTTTTTTTTTTTGTCTCATACTTGTACCTTCCAGCTTCTGGACAAGCCATGGTCACAGGTGTCGTCCCTTCTCCCCCCCGGTTCTTGCCTTTAACTTTTATCGCGCATAGGGTTCAGCAATCCCACTGCTCGTCGATTTTTCATCGAGTGTTGCGAACTCACGCTCTCGCGCTTTCCGCAAGTCAATTTGTGCACAAGAAAAAGTCCGCACGAATTTAAACGAGTATGCACTCGGCGGGCTCGAACTCACGAAACTGACCTATACCAGGCTCGAGGATAACCTGATACGCCACCGGGGCGACCGGTTACTATAGAGGGTTGACTCCGCCCAATGATCACCAGAGACTGCACTTTCACCCCTTGGCAGGCAGACAGTTCCCCCTAATTCGCCATGACGGACGATACACTGCTAGTTTTTTGTGTGGAACACTACTAGTAGGCCCTACGTACAGCCGTTACGGTGCATGTTTTGCTTTGCTCGACATATCTCCTCACATCTTTGCTCTCCGCAGAAGGCTATCAAGTGGTGTCGACGGATAACAGCAACGGCCCGACGACGATCACATTTTACGAAGTATACATATACATAGATGTGTACCTATAGTTATCATTCTTGCCTCTGTTTTTCGGACATACATCTTCGTGCTCGCACCTTTACCCGAAACGTCCGAGGGGGTGGACACAATTCGGACCTTGGGGTCACTGTGCTCGAGGGTTGGGCGCAATCCGTGCTGTGTGTCGCGCGTGGCAGTAGCGAGTAGCATTCCTTACGCATGCCTTTACTCTGCTGTATCACTCGTTTAATGAGCCGCGTCAACGAATCACGGTGCAATCTATATGCGGCGCAATACCACCCGCCACGCAGGAGACCATGAAGTGGTGCTGACGGATAATAAGCAACAGCCCAACGGCGATTAGATATATGTTGCGATCGCCATTCCTTACGCATGCCGTTGACAAAACACGGCGTGATCAAAACGTGACACGACAACACTCTTCACGCGTCACTAACACGCGGCGCAGTCAAAACGAACCCTCCATGCCGCCTCACCCACTCAAAACGCGGCGCAATACCACCCTCCCCGCAGGAGACCATGCAATGGTGTAGACGGATAATCAGCAACAGCCCCACGGCCATCGCGTGCCTCAAGGCTGCCCTTAACGCGGACGAAGACGGCCAGGCGGGGGTGATGCAGCTGGCCGGTAACGCGACGCGGCTGTTCTATCTCTCGGAAGAGGGGAAGGAGGGAAAAAACGCCTTCCTAGAAAAGAGGAAACCAGAATTTCGGAAGATTCTTTCGTCCAAGCTGTGAACCGCACTCAATTCACTCGTTCGCCCATCATTGACAGGCGGCTATGAAGAATTAAATTACACTCCTTTTTTAACTGCATTCACAATTTTTTACGGACAAATTTCGTGGATTTTTCTGGGATATTTGTTCCAGGTGTAGGGAGGTTGAGGCGTGTGTTATAGAGTGCGTAGTGTATTGATTCGGTCGTGGTTGGCGATTTTTGTTGGCAGCAGGGGCAGGCGTGCAGACTGTGGGAAAAGCTGTGACCCGCATTCGTTCGCTCACTCGTTTTCTTTTTTTAGCGTGGCTTTTGTTAGGGGCAGGGACAGGCGGCTATGATAGATACATTTTAACTCCTGTTTTTAACTGCCCTTTTTTTAAACTGCATCCACTTTTTCTGGGACATTTTTGTTTTTTATGGGATACTTTTTTCTGCTTTTCCAGGAGCAAGAAGGTTGCGTTACCCAGAATGATGCCGTTCCCGGTGGCGATCTCCACCGCATCGGAGCCCCAGGGTTCAGGCCGGGTCGACATACTCACGCATCCGTATATAACTATAGCTTGCGCTGCTGAAGTAGTAACGGGGACGGCTGGTAGGGACAGGACAGCTCGCGCTGTCGCTACCATGGGAACCGAAGGACACGCCAGCTAGGCCTGGATTGCGAATGCTATTTAGTTAAATTGACACACGACGTGTATGACAATGCAAGGAGGTATGGTGAGCTGGAACTTTCTTATTCCCCATCCGCCGGAGGATGAACAAAAAAAAAGAACGTGTGCTATAGTCTAGAGCGTTTTACCTGGATGGGTAGTCTATAGATTCGGTCATGGTTGGGGTGAACACAGGTAGAGGGTGGCATGTGTCACAGTCACGTCAAGGCCATCCTGTAGATGGGCGTACTTGTAAGTGACGGTGATGCTCTTAGTGGAGCATCTCGTCGCCCCCTCTGGTTGTTATATACTGTCATATACTGTCCCTTGAAAATGTTAGCCTTGTTGTGTCTAGTCAGCGAGCCAAGGGAGAGATTACTAAAGACACCAGGAACCATGAGAAGAGCGCTTCTGAACACCGACAAACCGGCGTCGTCGGCGGGACCTGTCAAACTTGGGCTTACGTGCCCTCTCTCGGCCTTTTTGGTGCTCTCGTCTTCCGAAGGCAACCTTTTTATCCTTGTGCTTGGCATTTTGTGTTTGCAGTTTTGCTTTTCGTCGATTTGTTTTTTACAGATTTGTTTTTTAGCCAACGGCCCCACTCTAGTCTACGTCTAAGCGTACTGGTTCTCTCTTTTGCCGTTCGACCCATGACCCCACGTCAGTCTTCCAGGTCCGGCGTTGCGAATTCTGACATAATTGTAGGCAGTATGCCTTAATTCTCTTGTCTTTCGGCCAATGGCCCGACCGCCCGCCTGCACAAGGGTACTGCAATGACAGCGGTCTGATGAAAATAGGGAGTTTTGATTGTAGGTTGGCTTTACTAGGGTAGGAAGTACGTTGCGAAGTATCCCTGGTTGGGCGGGATGGTCCATTGCGATTATGCTACCTACAGTAGTTCATTTGATACTTGATACTCTGCTTGAATAGTGAGGGATTTGATGATTACTTGGATGCCCGACAAGGGGGATTACTACGAGTGATTTGATGATTACTTGGATGCCCGACAAGGGGGATTACTACGAGTACGACAAGGAGACAGCAGGGGCCTTCTCGTAGTCACCGTGCGCGCGGCACATGGACGACACCCTTGGACTTCGTGCAGAAGACGCTTTATTTCAGACCCTTGCTCTTTGAGATGTAAGACGGGTTGTTTGCTCAGCACTCACCCAGAAAGACGCTTCTTCGTTTTTCGTGTTTGTTCAAATTTTCCACTGCCAACGCCCTCCTCAGCCCCGAGCCGGGGGGCGACCAGGGTACCCTGACCATTCATAACGTGCCACAGGACTGATTTTTATTCCTTTTTCGTGTTGTATATCTTCTACTTTTTCAGCAAGTAGACACTCCCTCGCGGGGCTGTAGGTAGTGTCGCCTTCTGTTCCGGGCGTTTGTCGTTTCCTCATCTTTCCCCCCGCCATGCCGGTGGTGCATGGGAGATTTTTGGCATGGCTTCGCTTGTCATAGCGCTTACGTATTTTTCCTTCAGTTGCCCTTCTTCGCGTCCCCCCCCCCTCGGCTGCAGAGCCTATCCGTTCAGAGGCGTGGGAGTGGACTTCGAGTGGCTTTTGAAGACCTGTATTTTCGACTCATGTTCTAGTTCGTAGAACTCCGAATTTTTTACTATATTTCTGCATTTTCGGCTCATCAGGGTGGGCTAGTGTTACAGTACGGCCTTGAAATAGCCGTAATTACTGCTTCTGATGGGTAATTGGCAGTTTTCGTACAGTTATGATGGCATTTTATGTTCGGGATAGTCAGGTGAGAGCGAGTCACACACACGCCCTTTAGCTTAGTTCGTCATCTCGGTCCTGAGGAATAATGCTAAGCTGCTTCTCTTCCGCTTCTAAGCTACGGAAGTGAGCGACACCGACACATGCTTACTTTGTCGACCTGCAGGGATACTCTGTATCTCAACCCTAGCAACTTCACACCATGCACAAAAATGCTCTACCGCTCAGCAGCTACGGGCGGAGATATAAGATCCGATCGGACTTTACATTTGTAACCCAATGGTCCATATATTTGTGTGCAGAGTTGTACGTCACAGCACACTATAGACTAACTACAAAAAAATACGAAGAGGGTTACTGTGCCCTAAGGACCAAGGCTACGGTAGGGGGGTACCCTATTTTTTCACTACGGGACTTGTGCCACTCGCACGAGTGAGTCTGTACCTCACTGACGAAACGACTTTACACGATGTGCTTGGCGCAGCGTGTCTAACTATTGCAAGGCGCGGATTCTTCATGTCGCGAAATTATAATGGCACCCCAAGCTTGAGACCGCAGAGGAATAGGGGGTCACTCGCGCGAGTAACTCCGGGCCACTGCAAAAACAACAAACACCCCCCTATCGTGGCATTGGTCTAAGCTATAATATCACCGTGGGGAAAACAGATCTAGCGCCACGGGCGGAGCTGTGGCCGTACCACTGCTAGTAGTTCTCCTATGCCGTAGCCTTGGCCTTTGAGCGATAGTGGTGTGATAGTGGTGCCATAGTAGTGTGTGTCTGCAGAGCGCAGCTTCTGGGAGTGACAGTAAACGCGGAGGGGGGCGTCCGTGAAAGATTCACCGTTTCGGTTTCATCCCGCTCACATAGCGATATTAGACTATACAGCTTATCAGGAATTTCGAGCAAAAACTAATGGGGCAGCCCTTGTACGAGCGGGAAAAGTGAAAGACAATGAACAATGATGAAAAAAAAAAAGCGATCAACGGTCGCGCCTGTTTTGCTGTACTACTATTATATTCAACCTATAGGACACAATCATACGGGAAATAAGCCCGTTGTTGTCGGTGCTGTAGTACAGTGAAGGATTAAACGAAGACTTTGCGACCGATTTTGTATTCCGCGGTACGGGTGGCCGAGATGGGGCACCATGTACGCAAGAGTATCAGACGCCTTCCTGAACTAAGTCTCAAGAACGCCCCCCCCCCCCTGCACGCGGAGCTTGGTGCACACGATGTCTGCCTGGTCAGTGAAACCCCGACGTGCTCCGTCCCAGCATCGTAGGGACTTGAGGGTCTATGGCCATACGACAATGGCGGCCATGCACTAATGGGTACACCCCTAACATGCATCAGGCCTGCTAACAGCGCATTTCATCAGATTGTTTAAATGATGCATTGCATGACGGGAAGTGTGCGGGCGAACTAAACTTGGTTGGGGCAAGCCTGCGACAAGAAACCAGTGGAACTTCGGCGAAACCGCTACAATACGTAAGAAAATGACTTGATGAGATGCTTGTGCTGCTGACCTCGGCAAGGGGAGTCCCAAATTAAGTAAATGCAGACGAAGTAGTGTTGAATTTGCCGGCTGTGAAAAGTCCAAGGAGCCCACAGCCCAATGAGAAGTTGGGTTTGATCACAGGAACGCACGTACATGTAGCAGACAATACCGGAACGCTTGTTTCGTTGCACCGACCGTGCTTGCTGCTTGCATTGTCCAACGTATGTGTTTACCACTGCATAAGCGCGTTTCGCTGTCTCGCAGCATCGCTTTGCTGCTCGTGTTGCCGGCGTTTTTCCTGTTGGTGGTGCTTAGTGGGCGTGTTGACGAGAACAGCATGACCGCTGCGGTGTGGCTGTTGACTGTTAACAAAGCGTGTATTGTGCAACGAAGCTTCCTATTAATAGTAATTGGTATAAAGAGCTAATGGGACTCAGGACGGGACAAACCTTCAATCTATTGAACAGCATCAGACAGACGGTCCCGGACAATCAGAAACGTCGGAGGAGGTTTTTCAGACAAGCAACTTCAGTAAACCGAGGATGGATGTGCACGAGTGTGTTTACTCGTGCCTCGGGTAAAAATTGTTCACGTAGTCCTGTAAGCTACGGTGCGACCAACGTTCCCGACAATCAAGAATTTACGATTCGATGAACAGCGGCCATGCTTCCTCTATGGAATTTGGATTGACAGGTTGCCAGCTGAACGAACACGGAGCAGCGAGAAAAAAAACAAAACGCCACCAAAAGAGGAACATCATTAATAGCTGGATGCCTTGTGTACGCCAACAGGCTTACATTTCGTTCACCCCTCTACAACATTTGAAAAAAAACAGTTATAAACTTTGTCTTGGCCCGCGGGAGAAGCACGAAAATACAAGACGCCACTGTTATATTCATCACCAGTCCAGCCAGAGCTGTCCATCCACAGCTTCACGCTAGCATTTACACCCCGCTGTCGTCCTGTCGAGAGTAATCATCATAATACCTACGGCATAATTGGTAGTAGTACAGCCACGCTCAAACGTCCTGGGAACCAAGATCCCACTGTCAATAAGGAACGCCAAAAACATCGCCAAACAACTACAAGAACGACGGCGAAAAGATCCACCGGTGTACGCCGAACGAACAATCAAGCCGTTACCGATAGAAACGTCTTGTCATCGATGCGCGGATGAACATTCCCTACCGCGCTATCTCGCCTCAATTCTACTCACGTACACCTTGACATTCAGCAGGAGAAAAAAAAAAGGTTCTCAAGTCCGAAGAGGCATCGCCTTGTACCAACACCCCCAACCATCTCAAGGAAACAGGGGGTTACGCAGTCAAACAAGGGTAAGCACAGCTTCGGCGAAAAATACACATATCACCACTGCTCCCAGTCACTATACCCTGGGTCGTCGCTGTGGTACCCATCCGACGCTTCCTGAGGACAGCCGTTTAGTCTTACCCACTCTTCCATATCCTTGTCTCCGCATTGTGCAGCTTTCTCGTATGTCTTGTGATCCCACGGGCAGCCTTGTTCCCTCGCCCATTGTAGTATGTCCAAGCGCCCGGCCCTTACAGCAGCGGTGCACGTGCGTGCATTCCAGGCGCAGCCGTTCAACCGTGCCCATTTCAGCACCGTCAAGTTTCCATTCCTGGCTGCTGAGCTACATGTACCAGCATCCCAGAGGAAACCGTTAGCTCGTGCCCATTGAAGCACGCCCAGGTGTCCTCTTGACGCAGCTATAACGCAAACATCGGGGATATCCAAGGGGTAGCGGCCAGCGTGCATCCATTTGAGAATGTGAACGTGCCCATTTCGGGCTGCCTCTCGACTGGCGTCCATAGACCAGGGGCAGCCATTCGCCATCATCCACTCCAGTAGGTCCAGGCGTCCGCTTTCAGCGGCGGCCCCGCACGCATCCCGGCTCCATGGGCACCCGTTCGCCCTGGCCCACTGAACCAACCCTAGGTGGCCTTCTACGGCAGCGACAGAGATCGTGTTCCCGTACCAGTCGGCACCGTTCGCCCGAGCCCACCGAAGCACCTCCACATGCCCTCCGGCGGCAGCCTTCTCGCATATGTCGCTGCTCCAATCGCAGCCATTCGCTCTCGCCCACTGGAGAACGCCGAGGTGTCCACCCCCAGCAGCCTCAGAACAAGTGCAGCAACTCCAAGGGCAGCCTTTTGAACGTGCCCACTGCAGCATCTCCAGATTCCCTGACCTAGCAGCCGAGCTACAGACTGTGCGGCCCCAGGGGAAGCGGTTAGCGCGAGCCCACTTCAAAATGCGCAGGTTGTTCCCCACCGCAGCCGCATAGCACATAAAGTCGCACCAACAGCAATCTTTGGCGATGACCCACCGGAGCATGTCGAGTTTCCCGTTGGCAGCAGCCGTAATGCAAGCGTCAACGGAAAAGTCACATCCGTTCGAGTAGGCGCACTCTAGAATCCCCACGCTGCAGTGTGCGGCAACACGATCGCATATCACCGGGGATTTTTTCAGGCCGCCATCGAAGCTCCACTGCAGCTGAGAAGCAGAAGTGCTTGCCGTTACGGCTTGCGTACGTTTCGGGAGATTGCCCCAAGCGTTTCTCCAGTCCTTGGACACTCCGGCAAAAAATACATACTGGTCGGATAGAAATTCTGCCATCAAGGTCATGATGTCCCGGATCCTGAAAGCAGGGCCGGTACACGAGAGGGGAACATTTCGATGGCGTCTTCAATAAACACGCCGCATGAGCACACATTGGCGAACGGAATGGTTATGATTAAAAAAGTGCGCCTGCGTAGCTTTGATAGAGATCAGACATATAACAGAGAGCTTGAGCTTCCCCAATCCTTGCAAGGTCTATTCTACCACCTGCATAGGCGTTCAAGGCTAGCGCTACGACGTCAAATATCTACTTGAGCCACGAAGGAGCTACTCCATGCAGGAACTCCGAGCGACTCCGAGTCGCGCTACATTGCATGCTCGCACTTTATGTGATCACCAAGCAAGGGATGCGTTCCGTCTCGTGACCACCCTTATGCGACATGATGAGGAAGCCTGCCAGCATGAAAAACATATGGACCCCATGGGAGAGCGAATTACTGCGCACAACGCGTGTAACTACAGATCGAGTTCAGACAGGATGCCCACCTGTCACTTCGCCTAGGGGGCTCTCTCTTCCTGCTCTTAGCCTGAGAGCTAGCCATGTTTTGTGCAGGCTGCTCGCTGCTCAAAACAAAGAATTCGTACCACCGTAGCAGCAGTACCCGCAGCAGTAGTGGCGGTACAGGTGATAGTCTCAGCAGTAGTCGTAGAGTTCAGTTGGCGACAGGCGAAAACGCGGAGCCAATCGGAGGCTTCTCCAGTCTCAGACAGGATGGCCGGGGTCGAAGTGTCGCCTGGCGTTCAAGGACAAGAACATAACGCGGTCGGCGCGATGGCGCGGCAAACAAGCATGCATGGCATGGGATGAAACGTGATAAGACGCACTTTTAACGCAGCGGCGCACTTGTTTTTTCCTGGGGCTCTTTTCTTGAGCTCCAAAACGCACCCAAAGACTGACGTTGAGAGAAAATGAAGAGGCAACCTAAAAAAAAATCCCATGGCCAAGGTGCAACACCAACCATTAATATTGAACACAAATCCATCTATAACGGGTAAGTCCTTGACGGAGGAGCTCCGCCAGTCATGAAAAAAAAATGGTCCACAGGGGATCAAGGCTACGGTATGGGGGTACCCCCAATTTTCACTCCCGGGTCAAAGCCAAAAAAGGGTATAAAAAACCCATAAAGGGTATACCTCTTTTAGATCAAGGCCACGGTAGGGGGGGACCCCCAATTTGCACTCCCGGGTCAAAGCCCAAAAAAGGTATGCTTAAACATACCCTTACCTATCAAGGCTACGGTAAGGGGGTACCCCCGATTTTCAATCCCGGTTACAGCCAAAAAAGGGTATGTTTAACATACCCTAGCCGTAGCCTCGATATAGAGGTATACCTTTTTTTGGATTTTTTATACCCTTTTTTGCCTTTGACCCGGGAGTGAAAATTGGGGGTACCCGCCTACCGCAGCCTTGATCTAGAGGTATACCCTGTTTTGGCTTTGACCCGGGATTGAGAATTGGAGCTATACCGTTTTTTGGCTTTGACCCGGGAGTGAAAATTGGGGGTACCTACCGTAGCCTTGATCTAAAAGAGGTATATCGTACCCTTTTTTGGCTCTGACCCGGGAGTGAAATTGGAGGTACCCCCGTACCGTAGCCTTGATGAAGGGCTAACGTACCCCCATTGCAGCATGCGTCGTAAAAAAATAGGTCAATATCCAAAAACAGGTATACCTGGTCAAATTTGACCCAAACAAGCCAATGTGTCCCTATCGCAGCATTCGTCATTGTTGTTGTTCTCACATTAACTCGCATAATCAAGTCCGTGGTCACAGGACAGGCTCCACTCACTCTGGAGCTGAGGGATACCCCAGGGAAAAAACACAAACAACCCAAGGTGGTACACGCATATATCACAGCTGACGCAATTCATGCCTCCACCAGAAACATACAAAAGTGAAAAAATACAAATACCTGGACAGGGCCATATCCAAAAACAGGTGTACCTGGTCACCGTTGACCCCCAAAGGGCTAACGTACGCCTATCGCAGCATTTGCCATAAATAATAGGGCAATATCCAAAAAAAGGTATACCTGGTCACCTTTGGTACAAAAGGGTTAACACGACTTTATCGCTTATCGCAGCATACGTCATCCTTGGTAACGAACAGGGCAATATCCAAAAACAGGTGTACCTGGTCAGCTTTGTCCCCCCAAAAGCCAATGCATCCCTACCCCAGCCTACATCATAACGAATAAGTGCCGAGGTGACGAAGGGAACGGATTCGGTGACATCGCCAGTACACGGCGTTCCACTGAACCTGGAACATATTGCCAGGAATAGCTCTGTAATCTCTGTTGGAATTTCCTGGGGAGGTTTGACCGCTCGTGACAAAAAAAGTTGTACGCCTGGAAAAAGTGCTGGCATGATATTAAGCTTCTGATTAAAAATATGTTTCGATCCGAAGTATATGCCGCTCGCCGTACATAGCGCTAGGTGCTGCACAAAACACGCGGACCGGAACGTCCGTGCTATCGCGGTTTGAGCTATTTCACGACGACCCCGCCGATGAGATTGCCCGGACCGATAATGGTACGACTGTTCCGCATTCGACTTCAACGCGCGTAAAATATCACCGCGGTAGACCACACTACCAACCTATTACCTATTACTGAGGGCATTTCGTGTCCATCTGCCGTCTGCATGATCGCCTGACAACCTCTACCAAACGCAGTAGCTTATGCCTAACGAAGTAAAGTCGCCCTCGTGTTCAATAGTGGTGGCATTGCATGCCCACATCACCTCGCTTGCTATATTTGTAAGATACAGGTATCAATGTCTTAGAATTGGCGACCTCAGAGCCCCACATCGGCACGGTAAAAAATCATGGGCGTGAGGCCATTTCTTATGCAGTCGGATTCCGCCAGTCGAAAACGACCCTTTTCGACTGGATTTTTTTTCGACTGGATTCTTCTGGTCCTTCTTCCGTCAGTCGAGTCGATTTTATAGTTTTTGTGCTCTTCCTGGAGGCGGTTGGTGTGAGGGAGTACTGCTGTACAGCAGTCGAAATCGGTTGGCAGCTCTTTGCTCCGCGCTTTCTTCGCGAGCAACGGCTCGACGAACCCTCGTCCCAGCGAGTTGGTGGCTTTGGGCGTAGCCGAAAGCCGCCAAAGCTACGTTCGTGGAGTTGCACTCAGCCGAGAGCCGCCACAGCTACAGCAGCCGCAGCCGTTGTTGGCAGCATGGGATCGACACCGCGGGCTGCTGCCGTCGTGTGATACACGCTGCTGGCGAGCAAAACTAGGAATGCGCCACGCTGACTTGCTGCGAGAAGCAACAGCTGGGATAGCCAAGCCAGCGTCAGCGCCTTGTATGATACTGCATTGTGGTACCTGGTATGGGTGTGTGGCCGTGTGGATGTGTGTTTGGTGGTGGGATGAGCGATGCGATCGGTTCGAAAAACACGTGAAAAACTTTTTCGACTGAGTTTTTCGACTGGAGGATCCAGTCGAAAAAGTCGAGTTTTTTTGCTGGATCCGCCAGTCGGAATTTTCAGTCGAAAAAAGTTGAGTCGAAAAGCCCTTTCTCGACTGCGTAAGGCCATTTCTTATGCAGTCGGATTCCGCCAGTCGAAAACGGCCCTTTTCGACTGGACTTTTTTTCGACTGGATTCTTCTGGTCCTTCTTCTTATCGTCAGTCGAGTCGATTTTATAGTTTTTGTGCTCTTCCTAGAGGCGGTTGGTGTGAGGGAGTACTGCTGTACAGCAGGCGAAATCGGTTGGCATCTCTGTGCTTCGCGCTGTCTCCGCGAGCAACGGCTCGACGAACCTTCGTCCCAGCGATTGTGGCTTTGGGATTAGCCGAAAGCCGCCAAAGCTATGTTCGTGGAGTTGCACTAAGCCGAGAGCCGCCAAAAGCTACAGCAGCCGCAGCCGTTGTTGGCAGCATGGGATCGAGACCGCGCGCTGCTGCCGTCGTGTGATACACGCTGCTGGCGAGCAAAACTAGGAATTCGCCCCGCTGACTTGCTGCGAGAAGCAACAGCAGTGATAGCCACGCCAGCGTCAGCGCCTTGTATGATACGGCAGTGTGGTACCTGGTATGGGTGTGTGGCCGTGTGGCCGTGTGGGTGTGTGTTTGGTGGTGGGATGGGCGATGCGATCGATTAAAAAAACTCGTGTAAAACTTTTTCGACTGAGTTTTTCGACTGGAGGATCCAGTCGAAAAAGTCGAGTTTTTTTGCTGGATCCGCCAGTCGGAATTTTCAGTCGAAAAAAGTTGAGTCGACAAGCCCTTTTTCGACTGTGCAAGAAAGCCCGATTTGGGCTTCAGTCGAAAAAGGCCGTTTTCGACTGACAAATCCGACTGTATAAGAAATGGCCTTAACACGTTGTTTACCACACCTAAAGATTGTGTTGCATACATTTAACATCAAATCTTCTAGAATAATAAACAATACCAGGCAGGTGATATAAAGGGATGTCTCGCTACAACCGTCAGATTTGTCCCCTTTAAGGATCTATAGTTTCCGCGCACATATTGAAGTTTCTCCCCACCCTTTTGTTCAAACGCCCCACCTACAATCGAAATCGGCCAAAGTAATAAACAATTCTACGCAATTGATATCACGTCATTATCTTTCTAGCCATCCATGACGTAGCTTTCATTCAGCTTTCATTCATTTCCCCCCGCCCCCCCCCCTCCCCAACGCCCCCTCCTTCCCCTTCACCCGCACGATCGCCTAGACCTAGCACCACGCTATAGCAAGCCCTTACATATATGCGTAATACGCGCGATCGGAGTATTACACACAAGCTTGCAAAGATGATATTCCACGAAATCTTCGATCTCACAGCTGGAGTAGTTCACATTGTATGAGACCTAAACCTCTTGAAAACCCTTCCCCCCCCCCCTCGAACCCCCACCCCGCCCCCCCCAACGCCCCCTCCTTCTCCACCCGCACCATCGCCTAGACCTAGCACCACGCGTACAGCAAACCCCTACATCTATGCGACATGATTTTTTCGCCCCCCCCCCCAAGTCCTTAAAAAATCCGCCCTCCCCTCACCGGTTATTCGACTTACAGGATTTACTTGATAAACTGATGCATTTCCCTTCACAGCTGTCAGATTCTGTCCCCCTCAAAAACGGGTTTTATAGTTTCCGCGCACAGACTGACTAGCATCACCCTGTTGACCCTGATAGCTACACTGTAGTTGTAAGGGGAGTCGCCGACTTGTATCCTTAATGAGGACAAACAACCCGTAATACGCGCGATCGGAGTATCACACACGGCTTGCAAAGATGAGTTTCGACAGAATCTTCGATCTTACAGCTGGAGTTGTATTTTTACTTTCATAATATATTCGCGGTACGGAGCGGTTTGATCAACCCGCACCGCTCCGTGACATTTGTAGCGAATGTCCGCTCCGTGACAATCCGTGACTTTTCCCACAAGCGGGTATAGTATCTGTCTGTACTTCCTTTTCAAATTATTATTATTATCTAGTGTACCGCGGGCATAGATCACTCCGTACAAATCCCTGCTCCGCGGGGACTCGGCCGCACATATGCCATCTGTCATGTTCGGGAGTATACGGCAGGACTTAACTACCAGATGGCGTCCAATCAAGCAGAACCAGTACTGATACAGCCATGCGAGTATCGGTTCCTCCTGTCTGTAATACCTGTATAATCCCACCTGCTACTCGTATACCAGGTACCTGGTATACCATACTTGGTATATGATACTTGGTACGAGAAAAAACACAAGTTGTCCAACAACCACGAACGAACCTCTGAACTACCTGGTACAGCAGTGTAACGAAGCTCTGAGCGACTACCCCAACGAAACACCGAGTCTCTTGTACTCTTCACTCCTAACGAAGGAGGTGGTACCGAACTAGCATGATGATGGCTCGACGTGGAGAACGCGGTAAATGATGGGCCCTTGAAAAAAAAAGGACAAAACTCCGAAAACAAGGTTACCGGAACGACAACAAAAGCTTACGCCTGATACGCGAAGCAGAGGACAAGCGTTGGGACAGATGGGGAATACGGCCACCTCCAGCAAGAGCTACCCATGTACCATACCAGGGCATACCTGGTCCAAGCACTAACACAGATTACTGCCGCTGTAGGTTGAAGGAGTACTACTAGTGTTCCTGGTCTCCTCCTGGTCTCCTCTGTCCCTGGTGGTTACAGGTCACGAGGTGCACACTGCCCGCTGCTGAGCACTCGAGTCTAAATGTATGGCCTCTTGCAGCAATTTGGAACTCCCTGTTTGAATTTTGAGAATATTGCCGATTATTTATTACTGCTGTTGTAATACATACGAAGTACATAACAATTTGTTATATTATACATACGACAATATAACAAAATAATAGGATCACTGCTGGCAATGCTGATGGCCACTGACCACTGGCAAATACCAGGTACATACTCCACTACATACTCCACCACTGATCCAACAACTGTGTAGTTATGGACCCATGAGACACCACACAAAATCACAGCGAGCAGACCGCACCAACACAGCATCAACAGGAGGAGGAGATCAGAGCCCAACGAGCACCCCTGCCTGCAGCCTGCAACCGCACGCAGCAATCAATATTGTTGGTGGTTGAGCCAGGTATGATGACGGATGGGGTGTGTTCTCGGTGGCACACGTCCTTGTCTATATAATCTCTTCTTGCTATTCCTCACCTCAGTGTGCCAAAGTGCGCTCTCTTTTTTTCGGTGATTTGAGTCATTTTGTTTTTTCGTTTTTTCCAACTTTCATTTTCAATTTGAGGGACCAATATCTCGTACAAGGTACCAGTCAGTGTGGTGTTCTCTAAGTCGAGCCATCGTCATGCTGGCTTATTGGCTCAACAGCTTCCATTCGTTTGGAAAGAATGGCAGGAGAGATGTGGTATAATATTCGAACATCAAACCTTCTAGAATAGTAAACATTACAAGCCAGATGATATAAAGGGATGTCTTATTGCTTCAATCGTCAGGTTTGTCCCCTTTGAGGATTTATAGTTTCCGCGCACATATTGAAATGTCCCGCCCCCCGCCCCCCCCCCCTCTCCTCCTTCTCCCCTGACCCCTCTTGTTCATGAAAAACCCCAAACCTTCCCCCCCCCCCCCCCCGCCCCCCCCCCCGTCCCCCGATCCCCCCCCCCTTCCGCCTAGTTTGTCCAAACGCCCCACTCACAACAATCGAAATCGGCCAGAGTAATAAACACCTATACGCAGTTGATATCACGTCATTATCTTTCTGAACATCCATGACGTAATTTTCAACTCTTTTCCCCCTGACCCCCCCCCTTTAACGCCCCCTCTTTTCCAACCACCCGCACGATCGCCTAGACCTAGCTCCACGCGTACAACAAGCCCCTCCATATCTTTGATCTCACAGCCGAAGGGTATTTGAATATTATTTGTGACCTGAACCTGCTAAAAAATCTTCCCCCCCCCCCCCCCTCCCCTCTCGCTCTCCCTTACTCAAACGCCCCACTAAATATCGAAATCCGCCAGATTAATAAACACTTTACGCACAGGATATCACCTCATTATCTTTCGAGAGCCATCCATCCCGCTGCTTTCCCCCCCCCCCCCCGCCCCGAACGCCCCCTTCTTCCCCATCACCCACACCATCGCCTAGACCTAGCACCACACGTATAGCAAACCCCTCACCTAAAACCCTTCCTTTCCCCCCCCCGCCCCCTCCCCCGCCCCCCCCCGCCCCCACCCCCCACCTTCCCCCCCCCTAACCCATCCCAACCCCACCCCCTCGAACACTCCACCCTCTCTCTACTCACTGATTGTACGACTTACCCCAGGATATACATGATAAACTGATGCATTACTTCCAAAACCGTCACATTTATCCCCTCAAAATAATGTATAGTTTGCACGCACATATTGAGCTGCCCCACACGCCCCCCCCCCGCCCCAACCCCCCCCCCCCCCCCCCCCCCAAAAAAGTAAACTGGTGCCAAAACCGTCAGATTTATCCCCTTGAAAGGATTATAACTTACATGCACAAATTGCCCCCCCTCCCCCCCCCCCCCCCCCCCCCCCCCTCCAAACTCGCTCGCTTTTGATCAAAACCAGGCCCCCACGTCATTCAAAACTCCGCCCCCCCCCCTCACCGGTTATTCGACTTACAAGATTCACTTGATAAAAGGATACATTTCCCTCCACAGCTGTCAGATTTGGTCCCCCTCAGAAACGGGTTTTATAGTTTCAGCGCACAGACTGACTAAAATCACCCGGTTGACCCTGATAGCTACACTGTAGTTGTAAGGGGAGTCGCCGACCTATATCCTTAATGAGGACACACAACTCGTAATACGCGCGATCGGAGTATCACACACAGCTTGCAAAGATGAGTTTCGACGAAATCTTCGATCTCACAGCTGGAGTGTATTTTCATTTTTTATAATAATATTGCGTAGCGTAGTGTTTGGTACCTGCTATCTCAAAGCTTCGTCGTCGTCTAACCGGCAATTTTATGCGCTTCTGCGTAGTAGCATACAAGCGCTCGTACAAGCACAGCATTCGCGCGATGTCACGAAGTCAGGTATGTGAGTGCTACCGTCGTCTCCCTTACATGAGATGAGTATATTATAAATATCACAGCTGGAGTGTATTTGAATTTTTATAATATACATTAATACATATATATAATATCATTCTTTGGTTTCAGGGATTTGGTCAGGAGTTTTTTACTGTCTCGGCCGAAGTATGCGATTCGCGGAACTGGAATTCTCGGTCAATTAGCTTTGTTCAGGCGCCGCCTTCGGGGGGCGGCTCCAACGCCCCTTGCCCTGCCGTGTCCGTTCCGCAAAATCGACGTGAACGCGGACGGATGCCGAGCGAGACAAGCGAGAAGTTGCAAAAATACCGCATGTCGAGGAGGAATTTCGGAGATTTTGGTTGGATCTTAATGTCTACAGCGCCTGGATGATTTACAAAATTGGCATCATTTCCAAACGGTACTTGATAATGTTTGGAATTTTGCCGTGGCATATACAACTTATTGTCGTTTGGTCACAGATTGTGCACCGGGCGTTTAATTGCACGTACGTGCAAGGTTTTGAGATTTGCACGTAAGCTCAGTACCGCCCCTGCCGACCTCGAGAGCAGACCTCGAGGTTCACAAAGGGTTGGGTTGGGGTTAGGGTTAGGGCTAGGGTTTAGGCTTGGGTTAGGGTTAGGGTCGGGTCTGGGGTCGGGTTGGTCTGGGCAGCGCAACCGTCGTTTTGTGCGGATCTACACATAAGGAGCCGACATACATAAATCGCTATTGAATTTCGTGCAAATCTAAAAAACCTTGCACGTACGTGCAATTTCACGGGAGTCCAGATTGTGAGACAGAGAAAACCAAACAACAATCGGTATCAAGCAAGTAAAATGCTGGCGTATACGTACCGGGTACGAGAACACAACAAAACAGACCAGAGACCAATGAAAGAGACCAGAGACCAGCGACCATTTTGTGCTGTCTAAAACTGAATATGGCGTTTTCTCCACACTCGAGTCATCAAGGGCCCAAGACTCCAGACGAGACGAAGCAAGGTTATTTGCCCCGTCCGGTCCGAGACCCAGAGCAGCGTAGGGCACCAGCTGCTAGGGTGAGACGAGGCGTGCACGGCATGGGCTAGAAAACGTTGCCTGCAACAACTACCGGCCACAGTATAAACGCGCGGAAGCCGCGATGGGTCATGCTTTGAGTTTCGCTTTACGTGGTTACTGCTGTTGGGGTAGCTTGGGGATAGACACAATCTAAATGCAATCGATGCCGAGGAACGGACGCAGGCAAGGGGGTTTACACAGCAGAGGAATAACTGACTGCTGTGCTCCAGCTAGCTACTACTGTGGTGTGCCCTCATGAACTGAAACCAAGCAACAGACACACATCTTGCCCGGGCTCGAGAGCAGGGACGCCGGTCTGTCAAAGGGCTACTCCAGCTGTCGCGGTCGTTCGTTAGTCGTTCGTTATTCATGGTGCCGCGCTGGAGGCTTCATACGTGCAGCGGTTGGTTGTGTGTGTGCTGTTGGGCAGTCATGTGCTGTTTGCATGCTGGTCATATGACATGTGGCTGCAGGTGGGTCTCTCCCAGGCCAGCAGGCACGAACAACAAGTAAACCGCATCTTTCCTAAAAAACAAAATCACAAAAAATCGCGAAGGTGGGAATTCCCACCTACGCGATATTTTGGTATTTGGTATGTGCGGACTACGTATGGCGAGAATATCCCAACAGCCCGGGGTCGTCTAAAACTCCAGACGCACATAATTCGGCTCTAAACGACCAATATCGCGATATTTCCGAGTTGCGCCACGCAAAGGTCGTACTAATAGTGAAATTCGAGTCACGGAAGAAACCAATGGGTGGCATGCATTCGTCCCGTATCGCATCGTACGCGTTTGGTGTTTTCTTTCCCCGAGAAGACTCTTGGGAGGAGGGAGGATGGCGTGCTTTGTTGTTGCTGTGGTCCCTGACTCAACGGATGTAATCGTTTGCCGGCCACGCCAAAGCGGTCGTGTTGATATGAAGCTGACAAAAATATGTTTGTGTTGCTTCGTACTTGACGTGCTCCTTGCTGCTGATTGCTGATTGATTATCTCTTCTACCAGTAGTGATTTTGTTTTTTGTTTGGCACACTTCTATTTTCCAGCTTCTGGACATACAAGCCGTGATCACGGGTGTCGTCCTTCCGCCCCCCCCGGTTTTTGCCTTCATTTTTTTTTAGCGCGTATGTGGTTCAGCACCCACTGATCGTCGATTTTTCATTGATGCTGCTAACTCACGCTCTTGCGCTTTCCGCAAGTCAATTGATGCACAAGAAAAAGCCCCACGAAAATTTATACGTCGAGTACTAACTCGGGGGGGTTCTAACTGACGAAATTGACCTATACCAGGCTCGAGGATAACCTGATACGCCACCGGGGCAGTGAGTGATGTATGGCCGATCGCCCCGGTGGTCTAGTGGGGTTGCACTATTAATACTATGAATAGCGTTGGTCCTTGAGTTAAATAACCACCGCGTTGTGAGCTTTGTTGACTTTATTTATTTGAAGAAATTTACGAGAAGAAAAGGATAACTATTAATAACAGTTTAACTGCTGAAATCGCCAAGCAGCGTGGGTAGGTACAATTCGACAAGAAAATGCTGAAATCTTCTCGCGATAAAGTTAGGGCATGTACCGTAATGGGGAGGGGGGGAGGGGAGTCCGCTTTATGACCCCGGATCTGAGTTGTACTACTGGGAGGGCGAGAGTAGTGCGAGCGTTACAATAAATGAGATGGGACAAAGAAAACAAGTGAAGTGTATTACTGCTGCTGTAATAATACGATACCCAAGCAAGTTGCACCGATCGACTCGATCTGGACCAACTGCTGGATATTATGCAATTGGTCCATGTACAACTTCTCTTATCACAGGCCAGTATGAGATGATAGTGACTTCATTGAACTTGCTGAACATCTTAGTGAGTGGTGGTTCCTCTATCCACGAACCCCGGCCGAGCCGATCGAGAGCAGGGACGCCGGTCTGTCAAAGGGCTAATCCAGCTGTCGCGGTCGTTCGTTAGTCGTGGTGCCGCGCTGGAGGCTTCATACGTGCAGCGGTTGGTTATGTGTGTGCTGTTGGGCAGTCATGTGCTGTGTGCGTGCTGACCATGTGGCTGCAGGTGGGTCTCTCCCACAGGCACGAACAACAAGTAAACCGCATCTTTCCTAAAAAACAAAATCACAAAATATCGCGAAGGTGGGAATTCCCACCTACGCGATATTTTGGGATGTGCGGACCATGTATGGCGAGAATATCCCAACAGCCCGGGGTCGTCTAAAACTCCAGACGCACATAGTTCGGCTCTAAACGACCAATATCGCGATATCTCCGAGTTGCGCCACGCAAAGGTCGTAGTAAAAGTCGACAGTATCCACGGAAGAAACCACCCAATAATGATTTTCGCTGCTGTGATTACCCCGTCTCTCGTTCTGTTTGTTCTCTTGCGTTCTTGATGAACCTGTTATTCAGCAACGAGCAGTTTTGACGCATTTTAGGAATGTGCAAAAGTTTAAATGTAGACTATGTGATGTTTCTGACGCCTAGGGACCTCAATTTGGAACCCAGGGTATATGGGTTCCATCTCTTGACTGGGATTCGTATGTGAACGCATATGTGGTTTTAGTGTGCGAACATCCTTATGATTATGAGAATTTTGTGTCCGGGTGGTTGTTGCTACATACATGTGTATGTTTTGGTTGATTATCTAGACGTCGTTATCGTGTTGTTTTAGAGTGGTGTTTCGAATACGTATTGTTTTTCGGTGGTTGGGGGGCTTGTTGCGTATATCTGCAAAACGTAGTTGTGTACGCCGAGAAAACTGTTTCGGGGGGCTGAGAACGGCGTTGCGAGGGACGTTTGGGAATTTCAACGTTCCCCCTCGCGGCTTTTGTCAAGTATGGTTGAATGCATATTTATCCCTGAAGATAAACTTGCAATAACCAACCTTGACAACTATGGGTTATAGCGGTATCATAATACACTTATAATACCGTTACTGTGCATAGTTTGACTATGTGTGTATACATTATTTTGGTAAACGGTGTGGGTTGAATACAAATACTGAGCGAGGCTAGGGTTGAAGCCTGAAAATGAAAGTTTACAATATGCTTATTGAATACATTGATGTGGACGAAGTAGAAGGTGTTTCATCAGTGCGATCGCTTGATCCCGACATATTGGCGGGTGACATGTGATGAGCTGTGAGAGGTTTAACGCGACAGATATGTAACAAATGATTGGGGATAAAGCCGACGACTAGCATGTGATGAGCTGTGAGAGGTTTAACGCGACAGATATGTAATAAATGATTGGGGATAAAGCCGACGACTAGCTTTTTCTAGCCATACAGTAGGGATACCCTAGTTGTATCGTGTAAGTATTGCATTTCGGCGTGATATTGACTCAGCAACGTTCGTTATTTCTGTTAACCTACCATGTTTTAGCATGATTGTCGGCGTTGTTCATTTTTTGAAATACTTTAGTCCTAGGTAGCGTGTTTGATGTGTATATCATGAATGTATGTTTGGGTTGGTATAACTGCGAGTCGCAGTCTTAGTCATAGTTTTCATCTTTCAATCGACTTCGTCGAGAGGACAAAATAACCCATACATAACAATATTAAAAGCGAACACTACATATAATTAACATCGTTGTAATTCTCAGGTGTTCGCAACATCTTTGGTCACGTATTTAATAAAGACCTTGTAACCTACGTACGTAGCTTAAACGCTTCCATGCTTATATACACCCTCTTTTGAACCCACAAACACCCAGAAATCGACATACACAGTCCATATACACTTTCATACTCATACATACCCGCTTTCCAACCCACAAACATCCAAAAGTAGCATAAGTAGTCTACACACCTTTACCGGTTAACTTGAATCCACGAGTCTATGGCATTACATTACACGTACGTAACTCATATCTCAACATGCACACACATTGTTTACTCGGGTACGACGGTGCATTACATTCTCATACTCTACAGCTATGCCTACGTGACTACGTTTCCACTTACCCACGCAAATACAACCCCCCCCCCCCCTCCCACCCCCCCTCCCCCCCCCCCCTCCCACCCCCCCCCCCCCACACTCTTGTATCTATCTACTCCCATAAAACGGCGGTTGTTCATTTCTCTATGTGAAACTTTTAAACAATAAAAGTTTGACGGACAGGCGAAGTGGCCATTCCCATCAATCCTGTATAACTTCTGTAATCCAATTGATCATTCTTGAAAATCATGTAACGTACAAATAAATTATATATATGTGTATATTTTTTTAAACAAAATAGTAGGACCCCTGCCACTAAGAAAAAACTCACCCACATAGTATATCACATGTACCTACAACGCAGCTTGCAAATATGAGTATTGACCCGAAATTCGTCGAACTCACGGCTGACGTTCTTAAAATATTTTTATTAAATACGTACCCACTCATCACTCAGCAGTCTATCATGCCAGGGTGCTTGACCTTCCCCTTCGATACATCTCCAAACCCCCTCAGTGACCAACCACCAATATTTGTCACGTACAACCGGGTCATGCACCCTCTTACTAGTCGGCTTTATCGGTGAGTTCTTGAAAAATGTTTTGCGGAAATTTGGAGTTTGCTGCGCAAGCGTTCCTTGGCGTAACCATGTCGAATCATGTCCGCCATCAACTTAGCTGCCGCTACCTGGAAGAAATGGATTTCGGAGCACTTAATTGCATATCGACAAAGTTGGCAATGGAGGGTCGCATACAAACACACTTTTTTGATAATCGTGTTTCAATGTGGGGGTATCTAGACTTCAACACTTACACACAACCCAAGTACAACAACGTTCACGACGTTGTTGCGTTATAGTAAAATACCACACATCTTTCTGTCCCAGACTGTTCCACACCCGACCGACTGGGGCACGGGTGATTCCCGTCTTAACCCACAGCAAAACGGTATTCGCCACAACACTACTTCCCCCCTTTGTCAAGGTACAATCGTAAAACATTGGAAAAGGCAGCTCTTCGTCTCGTCGAGTAGGTAGTCGCGCTTCATCTCTGCAATTGCTTTAACTTGCGGCGGATCAGTTCTTCCCAGTTCTGGTCGCTGTATCGCACTCGCCAGTAGCAGTCTCTGTAATCGTACACTTGACCTTGCAGTCTGAGACCACCGCCAAAGTCTTTCCAGATGGTGAAACCTATTGGGAACAGGGTCAAGGCTTGGCGGCAAGATAGAGGGGTACGAGGCTTGACTGACACGGGGACTGAATCCCTCGCAGGATGGGGGTTGTACAAATGCCGTAGTGCAATAAAGCCATCTAGCTGCAAGGGGGTGAAACTCTTTAGCATCTCATTCTCAGACAACCAGCCCGACTCTACCCCATCATTCGACCTCCCCTTATATTCCCACCTAGCGGTACCGGATGGGGTGTTTGTTCGGCTAACAAAATAGTCAAAATGCGAAGGGTTTACCGCTTCCAACGCCCTTCTGAAACCGAAACCCCAATCATGCTGCGCAAACACGTCCGCTAGTGAATGTCTCAGAGTAAGGGGTCGGAGGTAGTATGGTTTTACGTCTGCTGCGGAAACCTGAGTTCGATTCTCGGATTGGACACCATGTTGCGAATGGTGCCCTAGTATAGCGAGATCTAGAGTCAAGGTGAGACAGACGAGGATATCTAGCCTACTAGAATCGCAGGGTCCACACGTGGGTTATGTCTGTGGCACGCCTCATATATCAATAATAACTAACCTCCGAAGGACCGATACGGCCGAGTCCAGAGGGTGCTTGTACGTCCCTCGGGGGAAGAGAGCAAGTCCCCTGTTCAGGTGATCAAGGTATGAAGTTTCCCAAGAAAATAGAGTGTAGATGGTAACGTGATTGCTTATTCGCAGGGTTCATGAACGTGAACCCAAGGAATTGTGTCCGGGTGGGGCAGCCACAATCGGCTTAAGGAGGGGACGTAAATAACGCGGCCCCTACTATCACGAAAACGCCTCTGTCATAGTAACTCTTGAAATTGTCACGGAACCGTAGCATGTGCTTTGTTTGTTGGTTGAAGCGCTATGTTAATATCTGATGTGTGTCCAGGTACAGGTACTGCTGTGTAGGTACGTGGTGTGGGTAATTCACATCAGAGCGCTCTCTACACTAACACACTGATACACCAAATCTTGGGCCCGGTTCATTCTTGTTTTGAACCGGAGCTTGACTCTTCAAAACGAGAGCCCCAAAAAATCCTATGGGTCTGGATTTGGGGGCGAAACCTAGAACGAAACGTGATTTTTTCCTCTGATTCTGGCAATATTTTCATTCTGCAAAAAACAAGACGTTTTCCGAAACTGTTAAAAGAAGTAAAAAAATACTTTCTCGGTCGAATTTAGTCGAAAATCGAAATTCAATTTGGGAAGGTGGTGCACCTAGGCATGGCATGTATCATGTAACCGAAGCCGGCCACGTGAATTGGTGCTTTGTCTTCGGCTGATTGAGAGGCGAGAGCCCACCATTGCGAGAGGTAGACTCACCGAAGCAGCCGCAGCGCGGCCTCCGAAGGTCCTCAGCACAGTGTAGACCGCCTGCGACGCTTCGAAAACAATCGAGACCGCCGCAAACCCAGTTTTTCGTCGCCCTGCACCTCGAAAGTCACACGACCAACTACCACATCACGACTTCGCTCAGAAGTTCGACCGCCATATCCCCGTCGCTGCTGCCCGTGTCGGGCGGCGGGGTGGCGCCAGCCCATCCAAGAGACGCCTAGAGCCATAGCCTCCTAGCCGCTGCCGGCAAAAACAATCTGCCGCTAGCCGCGGCGCTCCGGGGAGCACGCGAGCCATCGCTCGCCTTGGTCGTTGCTCACGGGTGTTCGTTGACCGTTTTGCGTTTTTCGAATTCTAGAACGCACTACGCCGTCCCTTGATAAGAAGCAGAGTTGATTTTTTTGTGTATTTTTCATGAAAAAAAAGAAAAAAAAATCGAAGTACGATTTTCCGTGCTCTTCGTGAATCTGGGTCCGAAAAAAGCTTGATATCCCGCGGGCGTCGCAAGTCCAAAAGGGGGAACATAGACATTCCAATCATATGCATGAGATACTTTTTTTTCCATTGCTGTATGCCTTGTGTACGTCGTATGAGGTCCGACGATGTGTGTTTGATTATTGCATTGGACGTAAAAATGTTGTCGTGGTTCGATATGCTGCGGTGCACCAACCACACACACATACACCGCCGTGACTACTGGCACAAAGGCAAGAGCTTGGAACACGGCCGGCGTTGCACTGCTGCTGCACTGCTGCTACATACTGATCTTGTGACAGTACACACTCCACGCACGCATGCGTGGTAAACATAAGCACATCATCATACACATACGCACAGAAGTACCTTCTGTGGCTCGTATCACACAGAAGAGAGGTAGGTCACATCACGGCTGCTGTTGTTGTAACGTGGCTGCCACAAGTAGTACTGAGCCTGGAGGGCCATGTGTGATGCAGTAGAACCGCAGCAGAACGAGCGAAAGCAGCTATTTTGTGGTGAATTTTCCACGTTCACAACAATAAACGTATGTGTTTCTGTGGGCCCTGCGCGGCTCGACGAAACGAGGCAGGCGGCAGTATGGGCCTTGCTCTATGGATCTTGCCCGGTGCGCCTACATCCCAAATGGGGTGCGAAGAGCACAACAATAACAACGCAGGCATGGTAGCCAGATGCCATTCTCCCAGGTAGATGGGTGGGGGGAGGCATTTTGTCACGCGAGGTGTGTTACGTATTCAGTGCGAGGTGTACAACAGGAGTCATAGGGCTAGGTACAACAGATACGTGTGCTGTTCAGGACATGTGCGGCTGCTGTTGCTGCTGTTGCTGCTGTTGTTCTGCTGCTGGCGGTATGTACAGCTGCGTCGCAGCAGACAGCAGAGAGGGTGAAACGCATTGGACTGATGATGTCGCACAGCGGGTGGGAAAGCGGAGCGAGTAGCAAAAAGTGAAAACGGAACCGGCTTCTTTTTTCAGAACAACGATAAAAAAAATGTGGGGTTTTCCTTCCACCTGATTACAACACATGTCCGGATCCCGGCCGAGGTCCGTGGCGGTGCTCTGAGCGTTCAACGTCGATCAGCTGGCTCTTCTGTCAATATGTTGCGGTCCGCCTCGCTGAGCCCAGTAGGTGCATGGAAAACCCACAATTTTTATACCTGGTACTTACTTGTTAATAGCCCGCTCCCCTGTTAGGTGGTTGTTTCCGCTCCGCTCTCCTGCCCGCTGTACAATTTCATCGCTCCAATTGTGTTAACCTTTACCGGATTTCATTTGTTGTGTAGCATTACTATTGCTATGGTGTGTGCAACAGGTGTGTGAAACAGTGTGCGACAGGTGTGTGCAACAGGTGTGGTGTGTCTTACAGCAAGAGCAGACCAAGACTACGGTAGGGGGTTATGTTGTTTTTTGTGCCTTTTTTTGCACGGGCTCGAGGTCACTCGCGCGAGTGACCCCCCAGTTCAGTTCCTTTGTGGTATTGTCCCTTCATGCTGTGTCTCTGCAGGTGTATTTATGTGTGCGCCTGCACGTGGAGTGTGTGCTGTCATGGATAGGCACACAAGACGATCAAGGAGAGCGGTGTTTATTTTTGTTGTTGCAAAAGCTGCTGCTCAGCCCCGCAGCCACACAGTCAGTATACAGTAGTACAGCAGCAGCGATACAACGACAGCCGTGCTCCAAGCTCCCGCCTTTGTGGCAGTAGTCACGGTGTATGTGTGTGTGGCTGTTGCGCAGCAGCAGGAGATCGAACCACGACATGCTTATATTATCGAAACATTAACACGTCCAATGCAACACTCACACACATCGTCGGACCTCATACCAGGTATACGAAGCATACAGAGGTAGCAAAAACAGTACTAACTGTGTAGCTCATACCGGCATCCCCGCCAATGACCCAATTCTGCAAAATTGTTGTCTAAGCCTCCACGCACGAGGTTGCTAACAGTCAAAAGTCAAAAGCTGAAGCGAGAAAATGTTTTTGAACCAATCGCAGATTTTCGTGGCGCGTACCACACATGTTTTTCTCCCGAAAGCGGCCTTGCGTCCCCACGAATATCCCAACAGAACTCACCGTAGTATTGATAATATACTCAGTAGACGTCCTTCCAGAGCGCCGGTTGGGTAGCACCGATTGCCGCTATAGTGCACGTGACATCGCTTGTCACGGATGGGAGCAACCAGAATTGGTATGTCGAGTAGCTACGGCTGCCACTGTTGTGCCGGTGTTCCGGCTTGCACGCACCGGCACTCTAGACGGACCACCACTGCATGGTAAAGTGTATTGTATACAAGGTTCCCCTTCGGGAGGTGGACACGTGCCTCCCGGGGGCGACGCAAGTCGAATGACTACAACTGATGATGAAGTATTTATGCAGAAGGTGTATATCGGAGGGATGCGTAGTGGAAAGAATGTGGATAATATAAGATATCACAGACATTTGGAGGAGGAGGGTTGGGATATTGCTGAGGCTCGGTGTGATAAGTTATTCGAAGGTCCACTCCGTATAACTGCGTGGCAGCAATTAATTGTACGTTGTTTGTAGCATATGCGTAAGGCTGTGACATGAAGTAAGTGGAGATACTCTTCAACACTGGAATATGTAGTAGGTTGAGATCCAGCGACTTCCACAAGTTCTTGATTTGCTCCAGCTAAGATGCTGTCGTGGAAAGTGTTGAAACCTGATCCTGGGATAACGGTGTACAAATTGGTTGTGATGTGGGCAATAATATGTGCACAGACGATGTGATGTAAAGCTGGGTTGTTGTGCACACGACGCGAGATACATCTTTCTCCTTCCTGTGGTCTGTGAGTGTGGTGTGGTATCTCTCTCTCTGTAGGCTGTGAGTGTTCTGCTGCTGCTGCTGCTGCTGCTGCTGCTGCTGCTGCTGCTGCTGCTGCTGCTGCTGCTGCTGCTGTGGTATCTGTCATGATGTGTGGTGTTGGTCTGCTGCTGTTGTCTCTGACGGCAGGTAGTAGGTAGGGTAGTAGGTAGGAGTATTTTTATTTTTTTTCTGCTGCATGATGCTGCATGATGATGCTGCGTAGGAGTAGTGCTTTTTTCTCCTGCTGCATGATGCTGCATGATGTGCTATGTGTGGTGTCTGTCTGTGTATCTTGTGTGCCAGGAGTGTGGTACGGGTGTGATAAGTGTCGATGGACTGCCACCGTGTCAATTATGAGGGAGAACTCACAGTAATGATGACATAGTTCACGTCGTTGCAGCGGGTACATATACACCGCGCCCGCGTCTAGCAGTGCGGGAAAATTCTCTCGCAAATACATTTTGATGCCACCCCGATGTACGTGCGAGGACTAAAGTTCCACCGTGTGTGTAGTAGACGTATTTAAGCCTGACGATATGCCTATATTTTAGGCTCTAAACCAAATTAAGCCCTATCGTGTTTCAAATGTCTACAAAATAGGTCTATTTTATCGACCTAACGACCACGGCAGACCACGGTGAGATGTGGATTTTCCCAAAATATGCACTTGGGCACATTTTGGCCTAAGTGCATATTTGAAGCAATTTTCCGAGTATTTTCCAGCAAACAACAGCATTTCAGACGACAAAAGCTCGAGCAGCGAGGAAACATCAGACGGATGCCTACATTTCGGGGGTGGATATTGAACCGGGTTGAGGGCCAGTCCTGCTGTGCTGCTGTACTGACTGCCACACTGAGGCACACCGAAGGCGGCAGACGCCTGCGAGGTATCCTGCATATGAAGCGAGTATGGAGTACGAAGCACTCAATGTTTTTGCCAGGCACCAGTTATTTGTCTTGGCCGTTTGTTCAAGCTCGCACAGCATGGGCAGGGGAGGGTCTTTCTCGAAGTTTCCACCCACTCATGTGCTGACTCATGACATAAATCCTCGTCTTGCCATCTGCGTCTGGAGTAGTGCAGAAATATCATAGTCTATTTTCAAGTAGTTTGATCTTTCCTCGGCTTTTCTTTTTATGCGTACTGAAAGAGACCACTATTTCGAGTTTTAGACATATGGTGTTTTTTTTATGCGTTTAAGGTCGAAATATCGAATGGCCTAGCTCTTCCAGTTGGAAGTACTTAAGACCTAACCTCGAGGCTTAAATACGTCTAGTGTGTGGTTGCCCGGGGACAGAAGTGTCTCATACCCCGCAAAATAGAGCCAGTCTCGGCGGCTTTCCGCGGTCATAGCTCGCGCCACGGACGTCCCATGAGCCCGGCACACGGCTGATAATATACCGACGGGTAGTCTGATCGCATTGCAGAAGAAAGCACACAAAAAAACTCTGCGCCGGCGGAGAAAAAGGGACGGACTAGGCAAAAAAATCAAAATGGTACATATGCATATACAATGTCCAGCTGAATCCGCATAGCCCGCCATGCCGTCGAGTCGTCCTGCTCTGCGTCGGGTCCGCACCTATTAAATTCTATGTTTCACCCCGTGCCGTGCCTGCTTGCTTGCCGCACCATCGCATCGACCACTTTGTTGTCCCTCGCCTTTTAAGACAGGGGACCCTCAAACCGCGACCGTCCTGTCTTGAGACTTGGGAATACCGCGGCGGACACTGCATTTCGACAAGCATCATATGTGCTACTATTAGCATCACCACTACTCTAAGTGCTGCTGCTGCTTCTGTTGCTGCTGCGGTTGCTGCTGCTGCTGATTCTGGGGTGTGAACCATTCGTTCTAAGCAGCGAGAAACCTGCACAGACCATGGCTAGCCCCCAGGCCAAGACCGCGAAAAGAGAGCCCCCTAGAAGAAGTGGCAGGTGGGCACCCTGACTTGTCTCATAGTGGAGTGATCGGTGTTGTGCGTGCTCCTTGGCTCTTTCCGAGGGCTCGCATTTCTCCTCCTTGAAGTCCTCCCCATGATGCCGCCTAACGGTGATCATGTGGACAGCAATATGCACTGTTAGCACAGCGTTGGGCTGCTCGGGGTGCCTGTACGACATGGCTCTCTCAATGCTTGTTTTGGGCTTTGACGCCTCCTAGCGCGATTGATGTAAATCGACGAAGGCAACAATATGCACCGCAGAAAGGGGTTCAGGGGGGCGAGGATTTTCGTTGTTTCAAGCGGAAGAAAACCCGACGGGGGACGTGCTCGGTCAGAGTTTGTCCGGTCGCCAACGTTTTGCACTGACGTGGCGTAACCAACTAGCCCCCCAAAACACGTACGATTAACGTTTGCTCCGCTGACCCGACTTTCAGGCTCAGGGATGTCAGGTTGCGCGCTGAAGCTGCTGAGATAACAGCTGCTGGAATGGGATGTTGGCTTCACAACAACAGAGACGTCATCTCGTTGCTGGCGAAGCTTCTGTCCGACCAGTATGTTTTTTTTGCCTCAGTGTCGAGGGATTGGAGAAACGCTTGGGGGGATCTCCCGAAACTCACGCAAGCCGTGACGGCAGACACCTCTGTATCTCAGCTGCACTGGAGCTTCTTTGTCGGCCTGAAAAAGGTCGGCGTGATTAGTGAACGTATTGTCGAGCATTGTGGCGTTGATATTCTACAGTGCGCCTCATACCACGGATGCGTCCTTACCTTCCCAGCTTGCGTCAAGGCCGTTGCCCTCGAAAGAATCGAAATGATCGCGTGGGCGCTGAACGATGATTGGAGTTTGCGTGACCATCTTTGTAGTGCCGCTGCGACGGCGGGCAGCCTGCGCATTCTGAAGTGGGCGCGCGCTAAGGGTTGTTCTTGGTACGGCACTTGCGCCTCGGCTGCGGGTTCAGGGCGGCTTGACATTCTGCAGTGGGCACGTTCAGAAGGCTGTCCTTGGGATGCCGCCACTTGTTCCAACGCTGCTGAGGGTGGACACCTCGGCATTCTTCAGTGGGTGCGAGAAAAGGGCGCTGATTGGTGCAGTGAGACGTGCGAGAAGGCTGCCTTTCGAGGGCACCTGGAATTACTTCAGTGGGCTCGGGCGAATGGGGCCGGTTGGAACTCGGCGACGATCTACCAGGCTGCCCGGGGGGGGCACCTGGAACTGCTGCAGTGGGCGAGGGCCCAAGAGTGCCCCTGGACCCCGCTCGCGTGCGCGGCTGCTGCTGAAAACAGGCACCTGGACGTTCTAGAGTGGCTGTTGGCGAACGGCTGCCCGTGGCCTACACACACCTGTCTAGCTGCAGCTGCAAGGGGTCACGTTCACATTCTTGAATGGATACACGCTCGCTACTAGCCTTTTCAGGTTTCCGAGACATGCGGCGTAGCTGCAGCTGGGGAACACCTGGGCACGCTCCAGTGGGCAAGAGCTCAAGGCTTCCCCTGGGATGCTTTTACATGCAGCAGAGCAGCCAGGAGAAGGCATTTCGAGGTGCTCAAATGGGCACGGTTGAACGGCTGCCTCTGGGATGAACGCACGTGCGCCGCTGCTGCTAGGGCAGGGCGCCTAGACATACTGCAGTGGGCGCGGGCGCAAGGCTGCCCATGGAACCACAGCACGCAATATGCCGCGAAATGGTGCGGTGAAAAAAAGGTGGAGGAGTGGGTGAGGCAAAACGGCTGTCCTCAAAAAGTGTCGGATGGGAGCAGCAGCGACGACGGGGGGTCTGTTGACGATGACGACAGTGATTTCTTTGTGCGGTGGTGAGGTGCCTCTTGCTTACCAGAGCTATGCTTCTTTCATTTGACCGCGAAACCACTTGCTTCCTTGAGGTGGGTGCGGAGGGTGGTGCCTCCGGGGACCTAAGATCCATTTTTTTCTCCTGCTGAGTGTCGAGGTGTATGCGAGTGGAGAGGAGGCGACATGGCGCTGTAGGAGATAACAAAATCACTAATCGATGAACATCTCTTCCCGTCGGTCACGGCTGCGTTGTTCGTACGGCGTACCGATGGAAGTTGTCGTCGAAGCTCGTCTGTCTTTTGTGCTTGCTGCAGCTCCAGTGTTGTTCTTGGTGAAGTCCTGGGATAGATGCGTTCTACGATAGAGGATGAACCTTTTTTGGACTTGATTATACTGCGTTATACTGCATTATTACTCTGGATTATACTGGATTACAGTGCAGTGACAAAAAAATCGAGGATTCCGATACTTTCAAGCGTCTACGAGCAGTGTGAGCGCGCAGCAGTACGAGTAGGAGGATCACGCTCCCTGCACGCGTCCCGTACGAGTGGTTTGCATTGATTTTGTTGTACTGTAGTTTGGAAGCTATTTTTTTTCATCGTCTACTACTACTAGTAATAGTATCAATATTGGCAATGGCCGATGTCGTAGTCGTCAATTTCCGTCGTCATTTTTTCACGCTCAAGTCTCACAGCGGATAATAGCGCTTTTTGGCTAGAATGCGGCCTGAACGACGGAGCTCCTTAATCCTTTTGGAGCCTGGGTATGGCCATCAAATACGTGACAGGTGCGACGGTATCCACCGTCTCCGTCACCGCGGAGCAGTACAAATGAAATCATGCCGTACGTCTTTGTATTATTGCAGGTCGGACAAGAAATGTATCACCAGTATCCAAGCAGCCCGCGTTGCTTTGAATGGCGGATGCTGTAGATGTCAGTTTTATTGGTCAATGGGTGATTATTCCTATACTATACAGGCTGCTTCAAGCACAAAAAAACACGTTCTCTCCCCCACGAATGCCACTCGCAATATCTAGCCAAAGAGTGGATACTTAGTATCATAGTGACCTCCATGATCAGTGTAAGAGGGTGAAACGGCCAAAAAAGAATTAGGGGCCTCGGGCTGCCTCTAGGAGCCAAACTCGTATCGACCAATGGCAGAGCTTCAATTTTTCCAACAGCATTCAGGACGTTTCTCCCCGGGGGGGCGAAAAACAAAATTGCGCCGCATTTTGCATGATCCGGTTGGACGTACTCCAAGGCATATCTGTAGAAATTATCGCGCAAAAAATCGAGTATCTGACCTACCTGTGTTTAACATTACGCATAATCTAGCGAAAAATATGGATCCTACACTAAAACCAAGTCATTGGAAAGAAATAACGCATCTTATTCATTTCTACGTACAATAGTCCTAATAACTGCACACGCCGTTTTTGAGAGATAGACCCTGAATTTTGCACACGTGTTCTTCTACATGCCCATCTCGAGGTCTCACCTCCGTTTTTTTTTTTTTGCTTTTGTTAAGATACGGCCCCGGAAGGCCTGCAATTTTCCGAATTGGAGATCATTTGGATGGGTTTCGTAAGATAAAGTTAGCGTTTTATATTCGGGAAAGTTAGGAAATAGATCGGAGGCACGTGCCTCCGATCTCAGAAGCTATCCTGGTAGAATCGAAAAAAGCTACGTCTCTACAAAGGAAAATAAAGTGGGTACAGAAAAGGACCTGCTCAATTGGCAGACCTGCAGGGGGCACTCCGTGTCCCCACCTATAACTTCACATGTGGCGTCGTCGGCAGGACGCGTGTTCCTGGCTCCATAGCCAGACGGTTAGAGGTGTAGGGGTGGGTTTTGAGGAGCCGCATCTTCGACTCATGGTCTAGTTCGTAAAACCGGAGTTTCCCCGAATCTCCTATATTTCTACATATGCGACTCATCAGGGTGGGCTAGTGTTAAGATACGGCCTCGAAATGCCTGTAATTATCCGAATTTGAGATCATTTGGATGGGTTTCGTATGATAATGTTGGCGTTTTATGTTCGGGAAAGTTAGGAAATAGATCGGAGGCACGTATCGAATAAACCTACGTCTCTACGAAGGAAAAGAAAGTGAGTACTCTCCGAGGACCTGCTCAATTGGGAGACCTGCAGGGGGCACTCTGTGTCCCCACCTATAACTTCACACTTTTCAGCGCCGAAACAAATTGGACTAAGATGGTCCACATTTTCCGAATCACCTTGACTGACGAAAAATCAGATAAGACCAAGGCTACGGTAGGGGGGGTACCCCCATTTTCACTGGTGTGTTTGAGCCACTCGCACGAGTGGCTCTGTACCCCACAGATGAAGATATTTCAGGCATTTGTTTCGGAGCAGCTTAGATCACCTTTGCATTGCGAGTTTATTTCGCCAATGAAAAACCTGAAGAATACGTAAAATCGCATAGGAACAAAGGGGTTACTCGCGCGAGTGACCCCTGGCCACTGAAATAAAAGGCCCAAAAGGGGACCCCCCTACCGTAGCCTGGGTAAAAAAAAAGAGACAACAACCTTCGGGTGAGGTCTGTGCAAGGGCACATATAATTCAAAGACGTGGGCAAAATTTCACGGTCTGAATCGAAAAACGGCGTGGACATTCGCCGGGGATTAAATTTGTAGGTTTTCAACGTGAACCAGCCCGTAGTCAAAATCATTCCATCTGAAGTCCGAAAGGGTGTATAAGCCAAAATCGTCGGGGTTTAGTTCTTGTTCGGCAAGAGTATAATAGTACGATAGTATTTGTTGTGCACCTATTAATAGGCCAGGTAGACCATGGGTTGGTTCAATTGGCTAACCTCAATGTTTTTTATGTTTCTCACATTCACAATGTAAATATTTCTCACATCAGTGTTAATGTTTCTCACAACGTTATTCTCACAGTGTTACTGTTCCTTCTAAATGAAGAGGTGGGTTTAGGATGAGGCACACAGCTCCTCAAGCAACGAAGGAACCTTCAAACCGGACGTGTAAGACAATTATTTATATCGTCTATTCTATTATTTGTAGCATATGTGCCGATGTTGGAGTTCGGGTCGTTTAAGGTAACTCCTATATTCGCACTACTATTGATACTATTATTAGAATAACATGTGCGTCGATTTTGGAATCCAGGTCTCGTTTCAGGATGGCTGTCCTACTCCTGTTGTTGTTGTAGGTGGTCTGGTGATGACCTACCTCAAGATGGCTGATAGCTTCTGTCCTCAGGTTGTCTGACGGGGATTGTCCCAAGGACGAGGTTTGTGCTTGGAGGTTAACGCCAAGCTGCTGTTAGACAGCTCGGGGTGTACTTTCTTTCTTCATCAGTACTTTTACTCTTCTGCTCAACTCGTACGAAGTTTTACCCTCAGCGACCTCCTCGCCAAGCCGTGGTCACAGACCTCTTCACTTTTCACCCCCCCGGCACGGGCCTTAATTTAATCGTGCATAGGGTTCAGCATTCCCGCTGTTGGTCGATGTCATCGATTTTTGCTAACCCATTATCTCGCGCGCTCCGCTAACCATTTTGTTAAGGATGCTCACGTACTCGGTGACAAGATGTACATGTAACCGTTCTAATTGGGGTTTCCACATAGACAATATTTATCACAAAAGTTCCTGGTTGGATACGCTCCCCAGGTTGCTGTAAACCCATACCTCCTCCTCCGTGTTGGAGCCTCTCCAGTTCGGCTCTCTCTGTGCACCCCCTATCTTCCGCCTGGATTTCCAAGCGAAATTTCATCCGAAGATTCTCCATCTATAAGCGTGCAATTTCTTCATCGCGCGCGTTTGCTCCGCCCTCTGGCGGGGACTGGTCACGCACTCTTGCGTTACCGGCCTCACCCGTGGCATCTGCCCCGGGTATGTTGGCAATCGATCTAACTGTAGTCTCGGTGACCTCTGCCCGTGCAGCATTGTCGCTTGGCAGTGTCGGTCACTCTAGACTTTGCATCATGCATACAATTCAATACAAATCTACTACCAATTGCTCACCCGTGAACCAGCTCTCCAGTTGGGACCTCCACAAGGAGGTGCTGCTAAGTACTTCGACCACGCTAGCGTGATAGGATGCTCCATTGGTAGGTGCTCAGGTCGGAGTAGGTTCACAGAATGGCACTCATGATGTACAAGCAAAAAAAGGGAAATGCATAGCTTATCGTCGCCCCTTGGGAGTTCGTTGAACAAGTGCAAGTCAAGGCACCACAGAATGGAAATTCATCAATCCCGCACCTAAGCTGAACGATAAGGTAGGTATTTTTTTACTTGGACGAAGCAGATGACGTCTTGGACTGTCTCGAACCCCTTAGAAAGTGCGCTCAAGGAGACAGAAAATCCTATTGTTTTTCAGGGCCCTAAAACCAAAAGCAGGGAGGAACTAGATTTTCAGTTTGGGGGAGAGAAAGTAGCGTCAGCTCGCAGGGCCTATGAAGGGATCACCACCGCAGTAAACGACTCATCCTTTCTGCGAAAAATGTACGAGCTAGGCAGTCCTAGCCTAGCGAGGGCAGAAATATGCCGCACTCATGTCCCCGGTGACGACTTAGACAAGCAGGGGTACCTGCGTGAGTATATTAATGCCAAAGTGGCCGCTTGGGAGGCACCTGCCCTTTACCTTGGGAGAATGAGCACAATCAGGGAGAAGCTGGCTGAAGTAGGCATTACTAAGCCTGACCAAGAGGCAAACCTCCACGTTTTGCAATGTCTTTCGTCACGTTGTGGACTCTGTTCCAATATGCATCTGGTTCAGCGCTCCTCTTCCCCTGAGAACGCTATGGCGTACATTGGCGATGATACCCCCCTAGTAGTAGAGTACGTAGGGAACTTGGACTTGGTTTTTCACAGCGGCAAAGACGTACGCGTGACCCTGGAGAGTGTATCGTACGTTCCGGCGATGTCGGTCAACTCGCTGTCATTGAACACTGTCCAGGCAAACCAGAACATCACCTTCGACGTAACAGGTGTCCCCCTGTTGGGTGGATGCCTAACGTTTCCGAAGGATAGAGCAGGTTCCCGCCTAAACGCAAACGCGCCCCAACCCCCCCATCCCCCGATGCCATATGCTTGACGCAGCGGCGTTGACCGCCCTTCTAATCCTCCCCCCCTTCCCCCCGCCGGTCGGTACCTGTGGTGATGCCGCCGGTGAGGACGCCAGCGTCTCTACCTATGCCGCCGGCGCCGGGGGTGATGGTAGCGGTAGGCCGACCGGTAGCGGCAGCGTACCCCACATTGAACCCCCGCGCGCCGGCATCTGGGGTGGTGCCGCCGGTGAGGACGCCGGCGCTACTACCCATGCCATCGGCGCCGGGTGTGGGGGCAGCAATAGATTCCGCAGTAGCGGTAGAGGCTTCCCCCCCTGTTTCCCCCCCGATGGTGCGTGTTGCCTCAGTACAATCGCAGCCCGACTCCCCGATAGAGCTCCAGCCCTCCCCCCCCCCGCGTTACGCCCGGCGATTGCTGCTGCCGTGCTCCTCCCCGGCGATCGACGTTTTAAGGAGGTGGGCATCAACGTTTTACACGTGTGTAATGCCCACGCTCACGAGGGGCTTTTACGCTAGACGGCCAGGAAGCATCACATCAAGCTGACGGGGGCCCTGTTTACTTGCAGTGGGTGCGTGCAGGCGAAGGGTAGGTGCGCGTCGATGCCGACGGCGACTTCCTCTCGGATGCCCCCCCCTGCAGCGCGTTTTCGTTGACCTTGCCGGCCCCAGGAAAATCGCTTCTGCTGGAGGGGCTCTGTACCTGATCCTGTTCAAGGATAACGCGACGCGCATGGATGGATCTACACTCTCAAGAGCAAGCGTGCGGTCGATGTGGCCGCGGCAACGATGAAATTCCTGGCCAACGTCGGGGACGCCGTCAAATGCTTCCGAACGGACAACGGAGCGGAGTTCACGAATGAGACGTCGCGACGATCTGCAAGGATAAGAACATCCGCCATGAGCACACGGGAGTAAATAGGCCGAAGCACAACGGCGTGGTCGAGCGCAGGCTCGGCTTGATCCAGGAATGCGGCATGGCCGCTTGCCATGAGCCCCCCCGACTGTTCCTCGGGCAGCTACCGGACCTTGACCGGTTTTAGGCGGAAGCGGCCATCTATATGAACGACTGCCGCAACACCACGGCGACCACGGCCAACGCTGGCTACATGTCGCGGTACGAAGCTTATATTGGGAGACTGCCCGCCGGCCAACACCCTTGCGTTCATGCACCCCGGGTTTGGCCGCGTTCAACGCGCCAACAAGTCGGAGCCCAAGGCGGAGAGGTGCTTCTACCTCGACAGGGGACGGAATCACCCGCGGGTCTCCGTCAAGGTCCTCACGTCATCCGGCCTAAAAAGCGACACGCGGGACGTCACCTGGGAGATGGAGCGCGTTCCGATCATCGCTGCTGGACTGGACATGGGGGCGACTGCCGCACCGGAGGCGTGAGAGGCCGATTGGCACGTCAGGTACGTGCAGCCAGCGCCGCAGATGCAACCGGTGACGCCGGTAACGCCGGCGATGGCAACGGTACCATCTGTGATAACGCCGGTAATGACGCCGACGCCACCGACGGTGGCGCCGCCGCCGGGGGTGATGCCGCCGTCATCCCCACCGGGGACCGAAAACCCTTACATTGATGGGAGTCCCCCAGACAGTGAGCTCCTGCAACCGGGAAGGACCCGCGCGAGGACGAGCGTGTACCACAAGGCGACGACTGCTGCGGGACATGCTGACAATGCCCTTTTACAACCAGCGCCCATCCAACAGCCCCCCTCCCCTATCAACATGCCATGCGAGCAAACGTTTGGAGCCCGCGACATACCAAGAGACTATGGACTCGGAGTACAGTGCAAACTGGGTGTATGCGACTAATCAGGAGCTCTCTGGGCTTCAAGGGGCGGGAATTTTCGGAGTAGCTTATCAGATAAAAGGCGGGAACGTGGTGTCGGCCAAGTGGGTCTTCACGTGGAAGTCAGATGAAATCGGTAAGATAGTGAAGGCGAAAGCGCGTCTGGTAGCTAGAAAATTTAGCCAACGTCCGGGAGTTGACTACAATGAGGCAAACTGTTGCCCCAACCTCTGCCGCGCCATGCATTCGTTTGATGGCTGCTATTTCATGCGAGTTGCAGTCAAATCTGCGTCATTTTGACGTACAACAGCTGTTTGTCCAGGCAGAGCTGAAAAAGGTGGTTTTTATGTGTGTGCCAAAAAGGCTGTGGAGCTGTATCTGGTAAAGTAATACGCTGCAATCGCAGTCTCTACGGTATGAAGCAAGCGTCGAGGTCTTGCCACAAACACCTAGTCGCCCGTCTAAAAAGTCTTGGTTCTGAGTAGAGCCTTGCGGGTCCCTGTGTTTTTATTGATCGAAGCAGGATCTGTCTCCGTTATTGCAGTGATGCACGTGGATGACATTTTTGCGGTAGGTGTAAAGAGAGATGTGACCGGTTTTGCGAGGACCTGGGCGAGCTTGTCCCCATCAATAATCTTGGCGAGCTACGATGGTACGCTGGTTGTTACTATTCCCGAGACAAGGTCGCGGGTTTGTTGACGATCTCACAGAAGTCTTTTACGGAGAAGATGGTCAAGAAATTTGGCGTGACCCCCAAGTATGAACACCCTACTTCCGACCGATGACTGATTCTACGATAGCCCCCCCCAAAACCAGCGATTTTGTTTAACCAACGTTTCATGGCTGCTCGACACAAGGAAGGATACTATCGAAAACATACTATCCACACATTTTCTTGTGTGCAAAGGTCTCTCGATCGATAACGTCGGGGGGTCGAGGGACACCGTATTTCAGGAGAAACAATCGAGAGCTGGTTTTGAAACCAGCGATTTCGTTAATGAAAAGTTGGGGGGGCTACCGTAGAACGACTCCGATGCTTTTCTTGTGGAGTTTGACGAGGATGAACCCGATGGGGTGTGGCCATTCGGCGAAGGTAGGGAGTTTGATGTGGCTTGCTAACCAGACGCGACCCGACATCTCGAATGCCGTGAGGGCAGTAGCGAGATTTGCACATGCCCCCATGCAGAAGCACTCGAAGGCCGCGCGAGGGATTTTGGAACATTTGCATGCCTCGAGCAGCTACGGGATTACCACGTTTCCGAGGGACAGTGGTCTAGAGCTGATGGTTTACGCAGATGCAGCCTATGCTCCCGAGGAAACTAAGCAGAAGTCTGTATAAGGTGGAGCCGTGATGTGCGGGGGTACGACCGCTCAATTGATTTTTAGGACGCAGAAGTGCACCACACGCTCCTCGAGTGAGGCGGAGTATGTTGCGATGGCGGAAGGTTTCAAGAAGGCACTTTTCTTGCGGTCTGTGTGGCGTTTTCTCATGACAAGTTTGGGGACCCGTGTATCCATGTTTTTGAGGACAACAACGAACGGTGCGATTAAGATGGGGGTTAACTATTAACTCCGCAGCCAACTCTAACTTGAAGCACATCAATGTACGCCACCACTTCCTGCGAGAGCTTGTCGAGAACAGCGAGTTTAGTATCTGTCATGTGCAGTCGAAATTCCAGCAAGCTGAGTTCTTGACGGAACCCCTTAGCAAGGAATCATTCCGTTCCCACAGATACTTTGTCATGAATATGAGTTGATTTAGGACTGAGAGCGTGATTTTTGAGTGGACCCCTTCGATAAATCACGGTGCTTTATGCGTAGAATATGGCTTCTACTGAGTTGGTTATATTTTTGTTACCTGAGATTCTGATTTTCGAGCTTCGAGATGCTTGTTTTGAGTTTTTCGATTCTAGTTTTCATGTATATCTGATTATAATTTTTCGAGCTTTGAGATTCTGTTTCGAGTTTTTAGATGCTGGTTTTTATACCTGAGGTCATATTTTTGAGTTTTGATATTCTAGTTTTGAGCTTTGCGATTCTGTTTTTATATATGAGATTATATTCGTGAGTTTTCAGATGCTGGTTGTTATATCTGAGACACTATTTTTGAGTTTTAATATTCTGGTTTTGAGTTTTGAGGCTCATTTTTTTCAAAATTTCAAAATTGTTTTTGAGATTTTACATTCTTCTTTTTGGACTCTGATATTCTGATTACGGAATACGACATTCTGTTTTTGAGAATTGACGTTTAAGTTGGAGTCTTTGAAGATGTTGGAGTTTCGGGTATATGCTCGGTTCAACTCTATTTCAACAGCTGATAACCGTTTGATTACTGGGGCAGACGCCCCTAGTTAGGGCGGCTGAGTGATTACCGGGTTGATCTTGAAGTTAAGACCACGATATTCTAATGAGTTAGATTGAACTTGAAGTTCCATTTTTGCGTGGTATTTGGGTTTTGAGAGTACTATTGGATTTGAATACGACCATGATCTTGTTTTGGATCACTGGGGTATGACGAGCGATGCTGCGTTATCCCGTTCCCCGAGAAAGCAGCAGAGGGGCTGTTGAGGATGCTCACGTATTCGATGACGAGATTTAGTCTACATGTAACCGTTCTTGTTCGGGCTTCCATAGATACAATATCGATGTTTCTATATTGATGAATTTCCATTTTGTGGTGCCTTGATTGGCACTTGTTTAACGACCCCCCAACGGGGCGACGATAATCTATTCATTTCCCTTTCTTCGCTTGTACATGATGAGTGCCCTCCTGTGAAGCTACTCCGACCCGAGCACCTAGCAGTGGCAGACACCAGTGTAGCATCTTAACACCAGTGGAGCATCTTAACACATTTTTTACGCAAGAAATTCCCTATGGCGACAAGAAAGTATGCACTCGACGGTTGGTTGTCGAACTTACGAAATTGACCTCGGTAGTTACGCAGTTTACGTGCGTACTGGACCACCGTGGACGCCGATGATATTATCATATAAGAGTGACAGCGTCTTAGTTAGGTGCAAGTGCCGATTTCGGGCCGAAAACGGTTCGATCACGAAGACTTGACAAGGGTTCAGGTGCGGGAGTGAACGATACGCGGGCCTGCAGGCCTACGCAAGCACTCGTGTTCACCTTACTTACTCTTTAGGGGACGTTTTCGTATCGGTGACACACATTCGAGGAGTCTACTGGTCAATTGAAATTCCCTGGAGGCACAGAGGTATTCCCACTGTTCGTCAACCCGCAAGTAAGCTCGTTCTCAATAGCTTCAATAGCGCTTCAATAGAGCCTCAATAGAGCTTCAATAGCTTCGTCGGGAATCCGCAACTTTCAGGACTTCAGAGCTCGTCGTCGAGTACAATATAACAGGGCCTTTCACGGGTCAGGTCAGGTCGAGTAAGGGTAACCCGTCCCGACCCGCGAGATTTCTAAACGTGCTGACCCGACCCGATCCGTCCCGTCCCGTGAGAAATCAAGCACCTCCTAACCCTAACCCCGTGATAATTTTCGAACCTCCTGACGTCATCGAACGCTCGGCTCATAACCTGGGAAATGCCCTGAAATGTGCGAGCAAAACACACATACTATACAAAACCGCACCTGACCCCCAGGGGTCAGGTCGGGTCGACATACTTACACATCCGCATACACCGGCAGCTTGCGCTGCCGGATTAGTAACGGGGACCGCCGCGGTAGGAATAGCTCGCGCAATCGCTATCGGGCGAACCAAAGGACCCGCCAGCTAACGCTGGATTACGAATTTGCAGTTAGGTTAAATTGACACATGACGTGTATGAAAATACGTGGTAGTAAGTGTGTTGAGCTAAGCTTATTTTCTCCATCCGCCGCAGGATATAATACAACAGTAAAAACACCGTATGATTTGCTCCAGTCGGTGTACAGTAGGTTGCTATTAATATTGTATTGCTGCATGTAAAGCAGTATTATAGTATAGTATATACAGCAAGCAGTATTGTAGTATATAGTCTAGTATACTAATCATATACACGACAGGGGGGGTACCCGTTTTTTTCTATCTAGTAGTGTGCACCACTCGCACGAGTGACGCTAATAATATATTCTGTACTACTACGAAGTATGATACCTGGGACCTCACTGACCGAAAGGCTCTTCTAGGCGATGTTTATGGCGCAGCGTAATCTACTACTCTTCCATTGCGCGTTGACATCGCTGATATAAAGAAAACGCCGAAAGCTTGATACCGCCAACAATCAGGAGGGCGACCTCACTCGCGCGAGTGACCCCGAGCCAATGGAAAAAAAGGACCCCGAAAGTTACCTCCCTACCGTGACGTTGATGCAACCTCTCACTCTCCCCTCAAGGCTACGGTGGTAGGGGGATACCCCCGTTTCTCACTACCCGGTCTGAGCCAGTCGCGTGAGTGACTCTGTACCTCACTGGCGGAAACACGTTCGGCGATTTGTTTGGCGCAGCATGGCATCATGGCATGTAGCTAACCACACCAGTGGGGATTAATATCGTGAAATTAAAACAGCGCGAAAGCCTATGATCGCAAGGAACGGGGGGGGGGGTCATTCGCCCGAGCGACCCAGAACCACTGCAACGAAAGGTTCAAGAACGGATCTCCCTGCCGTAGCATTGGCCTCAAAACTTTCTCTCAACCTCCTCTCAACCTCCTCTCAACTTCCTCTCAACCTCCTCTCAACCTTCCCTCAACCTCCTCTAAAACCTCTCAATGGCTGCAGACGTATTAGCCAAAACGCTGTAATGCTGTACATACGCAATTAATTGCATTTTCCCGGCTTGTTATTGGAACCGAAATTAGTTCTCATCGAAGTCCGGAATCGGCTCCTCTAGAGGGGGTGCCCATTTTTTTCACTGCTGCTGTGTCTGAGCCTTTTGCCCGACTGACTCTGTACCTCAACTCGTCGAAAACGTGGTTTTAAGAGTTTTTTTCGGCGTGGTGTAGATAAGCATTCCATCCCGGTTTCATAATATACATGGAAAACCATTAAAAACATGAAAGCTTCATATCGCGAAGGAATCTAGATGGGCCACTATTTGTAGAATAGTGCGAGTGACCCCCACCCAGCCACTGTCAAACGAGGCCCCAAAAATGACCCCCCCTACTACTTCGTATACCGTAGTCACGGTAGGTACTATTGGCGCCGCTGTCATGGCTACGCCGCGGGCAGCCATCCTGCTCTCGCGTTAGCTTATCCTCGTCACAAGTGGCCGGGGTGCATATGCCGCGTGCTGCTCGGGATACGTTTCATGCCAAATGAAGGATCGTGGTCCCGCCCTTGAATCGTGTCCATCGCCGTGCAAGCCGTAATGGGTTCTCCTGTAATATATTCTCTACTTCGTTGCGAAGGTGGGTACGAAGGAGGGAAGCTCTCGGAGGTGGCATTCGTCCGGGCCTTGTCCGAATCGACCATGATGGCTACCAGTTTTTTTTGCGGAATTGCGTCGAATAGTTGAATGTATGGCTGTCGTGATGTTGGGGCGCAGCTCTTGCCGCTCCTTCTGACAATGCCAACGGGTTCAACGGTCGATCAGTTTGTGTGCATGCGCACAAGATAGGACGCTAATTGTTGGTTTAGTAAGGACGAACATCCCACGATTGAACGGATCGAAAGTGGCCTGGCGCTGCGCGATAATTACAGAATGCAGTGCTTTTCGTCCGCGGCGGTAGACTTTACATGTTTAGGGTGGTAAGTCGGGACACGTTTTGGCCTTGCAAGCCGTGCTTTCAGGCGTTCTATGACACCTTCTCGTGCGCCATTTATAGATAGGCGGCAAGCAGTCTGCTGCTGCTCGTGGATTGACCAAATGGATTCCATGATTTCACAGACAGTACGGGACCAAGCTGTAAACCCGCATCTCATTGTCAGGCAAGCAGTCTTATACTTGTTGGTTTACCCATTTGGTGCCATGATTCGCGGCCAGTTTGGCGAAATCGAACATCTACACTAATGTTTGTGTGGTCCAACATTTTCACGCTTTTGATGAGTTGAGGTAATAATCGCGCCGGAGTCACGCCGATTTACCTGTCGAACTGCAGGGCCTATCGTGTCGAAGTTTCACAGTTGATGGTGTCGAGTCCCCGACGGTGGTTCGAGCATTGCTGCAGTAATAATGTAGTTCCCGAAGAACGCTGACAACTTGGGAAAAAGGCCAATCTCTCCGTATTCCCTACCCCTCATCATATCTCCCGGTATTTGCTGTTCCTCGGCTTACTGGGGTCTCAAAGAACGGACATGTTTTCTTCTCCGACACGTGCGGTCTTCTTAACCGTCTAGCCAACAACGCATCGGGGGGGCGGTGCAAGTCGTGCTGCGCGCGTGTCTTACAGGTCCTCACGTTGTTCTTCGGACACATTCCCTACTAATAGTTAACTCGTGGGTCTACTCCAAGCAACCTGGGCAGCTTCTTGAACCCGATTATGTTGGCGTCACTTTTTGTCGTCATGTTTCCCGTCTAAACTCAAAACAAGGTCTCCGCCTGCACCCGCACGTAAAACGCACGTCACACGTTAAAAGACTCGGGCTACGCTACGGATACGCTAGCACGGAACACGGACATTTTGAAGATTGACGGGTCTCCCCAACCACCAAGTAAGCACCTAGCCATTACCAGGTATGTTTAAAGTATATCATTGGAGACTGAGGCAATGGCAGGGGGGGCAACCGCCTTGCACTACCGGGTATGTGCTATCATAATACTGTAATATCATACTATTAATATCATATCTTACTCTTAATATCATACTATCATATCATACTGTCATATCATACTATCATGCTATTATATCATACTATAAATATCAAACTATCATATCATACTATTAATATCATACTATCATATCAAACTATCATATCATACGTCTTCGTATTAACATCATACTATCATATAATACTTCTTCGTATTAATATCATACTATCATTTCATACTATCATATCATACCATCATATCATATTATCATATCATTCTATCATATCATATCATCAATATCATATCATACTATCATATCATACTATCAATATCATATCATACTATCATATCATACCATTTATATCATATCATACTATCATATCATACTCGCACGCGAGTGACTCTGTACCTAACGCACAAAAAGACTTCAGGCGATTATTTTGTCGCATCGTGTGGCGTACCACTCCATTGCGGATTGATATCGCAGAATGCACACAGCTTCACAAAAGTTTTAAGACCGCAAAAGGAACGTCAGCGAGTGACCTCGAGCCACTGAAATAAAGTCCCCCAAAAGCCAACAGTGGCCCCAATACCGTATAGCCGGGATCTGGAACTTCGTTGGTGTTCCCCACCTACGCCCTTCGTTTCATGCCTGTTAATAGTCCATGGGATTATCTTTATTCAGGTCTTCTTGGGTCTGTCTCCGACACAGACATCTTGTTCGCGCTATTTATTTTATAACTAATTTTCAAGGACGTCAGCCGTGAGTTTGACGAATTTCAGGTCAATACTCATCTTTGCAAGCTGCGTTGTTGGTACTCGTTATATACTATATGAGTGAGTTTTTATTGGGAGGTGTCCTATTTTTTGTCCACTATAATAATGGTAAGTATTGGTATTTATACTTTAGGTGGAGAATTTTGAGCTAGGTAAAACATCACATCTATTTTATAAAATTATTGCTGTAGTTTCCACTATACTGCTTTATCATGTGTATGGTATGTTTACGTCTGTCTCCGACACAGACATACTTTTTTATCGGGTTGCATTTTCGTTTCCTCTTGAAGCCGCCCGGCTTTGAGCGCAGTTATAGAGGTCCTGCTGAAGAGAACTGAAGAGACACTTCATGTCACGCTACGGTAAAGGGCCGCCATTTGGAACCTGAAATCCTTTTTCCCTTGAGGAGCTCTAGTATTCCTTTCACCCAAAACCTTCATTTCAGTACAAAAAACTGAAAATGCAGCCCGATGACCAAAGCCATATAATATCAGCATCAGTAGTATCCTTTATAAATAGCCTATTAGGTACGGAAAACGTGTGTGTTACGAAAATAAGGAATTTGTGACATTCCGACGACGTTTGAGCCCCGTCAATATTCCGAAAGGAAAATGGCCAGAAACATCCCTACCTCTATCGTGCCACACGCGTCAAACGCCTCACTCAGTGTCAAACGCCTCACTCAGCGTCAAGCGCCTCAGAATAAAAAAGGTATATCGTATCGCACGTGTCAAGCGCCCCAGAAGAAAGGGTTTGTCGTACCACACACGTCAAGCGCCTCAGTCGGAAGAGAAGGTGTGTAATCCTGCCGTATTGCATGCGCAAGAGACGAACCCAACCCCAGTCGACATTGCCTGCAGATTATGCAAGGGTCTTGACTTACTTGACTTAATTGACTTAATTGACTTAATTGACCTGATTGACTTAATTGTCTTAACTGACTTAATTGAAACCAAGGCTACGGCATTGTGTTAATGAATAGCAGGGAGGATGTTATGAATGCTGCGATAACCCCCCTCTTTCACCACCGGGTCTGAGCTATTTAATACCATACTTAGAACATGTATACCACCATACATACTATCATAATACCATCATGCTAGCACCACTGACTCTGTATCTCACGGGCAAAAAAATGCTTCCTATTAGGCGGTTTGTTCGGTGCGACATAGCTTACCCTGCCAATGCGGATTCCTATGGCACGATTATGACAGCACGAAAAATCGAGGCCACAAATCAGCAGGGGGGTCACTTAAAATAATCGAGTGACCCCGAGCTACTGCATAAAAAGGCCCCCAAAACGCCACCCCGCTGCCGCTGCTTTGGTCACTACTGCAATCCACACATAGCAGGGGAGGGGGGGGGGACTGATTCTGGAAGGGACTGTTCTTTGTGAGAGGGTGCATTCTATACTAACTTCAGAACAATGTCGTCCTGATCTTTTATAATATTCCTGCAAATGTCAGCCTGCCTAGTTTGTCGTTGCCCTGCCTCTTGTCAGGAGTCATGCACTACTGCAGTGCGATTAATACAGCGTGCCTCCTAGAGTATTCCTAAAGGACCTCACCGCCCCTCCTTCCTCATCAATAGTTGAGAGGACCCCCCCCCCCCACGCGCTATTGACGTAAATATTAATAGTAACAACAGCACCACTGCTAGTAAAACGAAAAAAAACGTCGACGAAGCGAGGTTAAAAACTAACACCAACCATTCGCAGCGCTAAACACTAAATAAAATTGCGGAGTAATTGCGGGTATTTATGCCGCGATTTTACATAAAATTCCCCCCTGTAAAAAAATCCCACGCTCAGAGAACAGCCGTTGTGAAAACTGCTACCTGGTATTAATAAACGCAGACGCGCACACGGAGCAAATACATCCAAGCAACAAACACGACACGCTTTCAGCGAAGTCTTGCGAGCCATGCTTTGTGCGCGAGGCATTCTGTTTTTCAAGCGTTGCGTTCCGTGCGATACCTTGAGCCATGCTGCCCGAGGGGTACACTTCGTTCCGGCGATCAGCCATGTGCCGGTAGAGGGGACACATCCCTAAAGCTTCGTAAGCTGTTCGCATAAGGACATATCGGGTCCCTCACTTGGGAAGCTCTGAGATTCCTCACGCCAGGAGTTCTGAGATGCCTCACATGAATAGAGCTCTCTGACTCTTCGCATGAAGAGCTCTCAAATTTGTCACACGAAGAGCTCTCAATTTCGTCACACGAGGAGCTCTTAGATTCCACACGTACGTGAGGAGCTCTCAGACCTTTCACACACGAAGAGCTCTCAGATCCTTCGCATGAGCAGCTCCCACATTATGTGCATGAGAAGCTCTCAGAATCCTCACATCCGGCGATATCAGCCTCCTCACAAAACGAGCTCCCAGATTCTCTACGTTAAGAGCTCACAGATTATTCGCATGAGGAGCTCGCCAGTTCTTTCCATGATCTCTCAGATTCCCCTGACGAGTAGCTCTCAGATTTCTAACACGAAACCCGTTTTGATGATCAATGCACGCGAAACCGGATGGACAAACTCCAATGGCTACGCAAAAAAAGCAAAGAAAAACAAAAACAAAATGCAATACAAGAGTAATGCAAACGTATTGGGCATTGACCAAGTTGAACAGCCCCACCCCCAGCGAAATGTCCGCCCCATATGTACCCACACTCTCTACCTAAACTTGGCTCCGCATGTCCGATGCTTTTGCAAGCCGCGCTTTCTCATAGGGATCTTTTGGAGCGAAGCAGATGTGGACCACTCCAATGGCTACGAAAAGCATACGCAAACATATACTACCTAAGGAGTGCAAATGTGCAGTGCCTCGGTTGAGAAGCTCCACCATGGTCCACTAGCGAAACATCGGATCCCTACATACCGTAGTTGGCTGCGATGCTCTGCGGGCGATGCTCGCCAAGCGAACATTCGCCAGTGAGGCTTTCCAACCGAAAAAAATCCAGGGATGGCCACGGCGGTGCAGAAAACTATCCGCAACTAAGCCAGCCGTACTATGCACAACTGAAAAGCTGTCGTAAACTCTTCATGTGTGATGTCCCGGTATAAAACACGCCTCCCTATCTTGGTCGAAACCCTTGCAAGAAAGAACGGAAACTCCTCGAGGGCGACTCTAGTTATTCCCCTCCCGAGGAAGATGCTGATGCATCCGTCGTATGACCGTAAGTATGCCTACGTAACCCCAACCGCTATTAATAATATATGAGCAGTTTCCGGTAGCTTGTTTTTCGTTATCTGTCGTAACCATCTCTGTAGTTTTCCGAGCGAACACTTCCGATCGGATAATCCCGAGCGAGTATTTGTGACCGAAGCCTTCCGATGGAAGCTTTCCGAGCAAAAGCGTTCTGAGCGAAGTTATGCTGATACTCCGAGCGAACATTTCCGAGAGGAGACTTTGGAGGTTCGGGCCAAGATTTCCTGGACAAATTTCCTAATAACAGCGCAGCTTTCCAAGCGAGAAAGATTCCCGCCCGAAGCTTTCCAAGAGAAGCTTTCCACGCGAAGGCTTCCTAGCGAAGTGGTTCCTTAACCAAGAGTGCTGCAGTAAGCAAGCGCTTTCTGAGTCCTAAAACAGCAGAGTACCCGCGGTCATGAGCGCTCCGAACACCAAATGCAACTGGAAGCCGCGGGAGAGAGAGAAAAAAAAACAGGGACAGCAACAGCGGCAAATAGGGGGTGAATGGTCAGTGGCTGATCGGTGGGCGGGCGAGCGATAGCTGTGGATACGCAGAAAAAAAAAGGAATATGGGTCAGCTCGATGCTGTTCGGCGCAGGAGCCAAGATAACTATTACTAGCTGAACATATATAATGGTATACCCGGTACTGGTCAAACCCCACACATCGACAGCTGACTTGGGCTTGATTAGTAAATATCACACGTCGAAAGCTGACTTACAAGAGTCTTGATTGATAGACACCATACGTTGACAGCCGACTTTATATTTAGTAGTAAACGCCACATCGCAAGCCACAAAAGCGTCAGTCACATGTGAAGACGCGGAGTTCCGCGCGTTACCGCACGTAAGTCGTTGTGACACGGCACACGCTAAGATGGAAAAGAGGTTCAGGTGTCAATCCCATATTTTTTTGTTATGAGGGTCTTAACATGATGAGGACTTCTGAAGCTCCTCGCTCACAAATCGATTTTGATTAAAGTGAAAGCGCTTTTGCGGTGAACAAACCCATCGCCTGGGTGTACAAAAAAGAAACGGTAAAAAACAAAACAAGAACGACATTCATTCCCACGATTTGGGGTTAAGGAGCCCCGTCAATACATCAACAAAATCAACAACAACAGCCACATCAATATCAACAACAACAGCAACAACAGCAACAACAACATCAACATCAACAACATCAACAACAACAACAAAATAACAACAACAACACTTTGTCCATCAGTCACAGGCCTACAGCAGCAAACGGACAAAGAGCAATGTGCAGTGTGCGACTGAGGGACGTTGTGAGCTATACAGAGATGGGCGTTCACGGCGTGCGTCAGAAATGTTTAACGATTTTACTGTAGTGTAGTGTAGTATAGAGAAGTGAAGTGTAGTGTAGTGTAGTGTAGTGTAGTGTAGTGTAGTGTAGTGTAGTGTAGTGTAGTGTAGTGTAGTGTAGTGTAGTGTAGTGTAGTGTAGTGTAGAGTAGTGCAGTGTAGTGTGGTGTAGTGTAGTGTAGTGTAGTGTAGTGTAGTGTAGTGTAGTGTAGTGTAGTGTAATGCAGTGTAGTGTATTGTCTATTAATAATGTATTGTCTAGTAGTAGTGTATTGTGTATCAATATTGTATTGTGTATCAATAGTGCATTGTATTGTAATAACACGCAATCTACGGTATAGGTGCAAGAGTGCAGTACTCAATTGCCATTAATACTATTAATACTATTTGCAGTATTTGCCTTCTGATGCTCTCAACACCAGTAAAGATCAGTACAGATCAATACAGATCAGTACAGATCAGGAAGGCTTTAACATGACGAGGACCTCTAGACCTCCTCCAAAATATGTTTCATATTTTAATATTAATATCAGTAGATTATTAGATTAGTATTAATAGATTGATATTAATATTACTAAATTAAACTGAAAGAGCGACCCGATGAACAAAGCCTATTAATACTAATAATACTATTTATACTAGCATTACCATTAATACTATCAATAATATTAATACTATCAATACTATTAATTCTATCAATACTACTAATACTATCAATACTATTAATACTATTAATAGGTACACAAAACAATCATATCGCAAAATTCCTCCGTCGTGCCAAGAGATTTTGACCGCCTTGTATCGGGATACCGCCTTCCTTAGATCGCCTTATGCCTTATTGGGGGGGGGGAGGGGGCTGATGTATTAAACTATTAAAATATTAGGCTAACACACTTCCCGATGTCGCTGAATGTATTCTCAGAACAACAAAGTACCCGATTGAGACATTATGCGATGCGATGTCCTCCTATATGATGCGATCACTGTACGATGCTTAATCCTCCTATACCTAAGCTAAGGTAATTCTTGAATCAGGTTGCACTTTCAGGTATTCGTGTCACAATCTGGTTTAAGGTTCGGTACATTTCGTAGGGTAAGGGTTAGGATACGATAGCAAGATAGTAAGATAGCAAGATAGTACGATAGTAAGGTTCGGTACGATAACACGATAGCAGGATAGTACGATAGTACGGTAGTAAGGTTCGGTACGATAGCACGATAGTACGAAGGTTCAAGCGACAAACCTCAGAAAAAAGTATCGTAGCTTTTCACGGGTCACGACTCGTCTCTTGGATCGGGTCGGGTCGGGTCGGGTCGGGTCGGGTCGGGTCGGGTCGGGTCGGGTCGGGTCGGGTCGGGTCGGGTCGGGTCGGGTCGGGTCGGGTCGGGTCGGGTCGGGTCGGGTCGGATCGGGTCGGGTCAGGAGGCTTCCAAAATCTCGCGAATCGGGCCGGGGCGGGTCGGATCGGGTCAGGAGGTGTTCGAGATCCCACGGGTCACCCTGACCTTTAAAATACAATGAATAGTATTAATAGGTTTAATACGACGAAATGATCCAACCCGTGACAAGCGCTGGGAATGATCAGGAAATGATAGGCTGCACTCCTATCATAGCACAGGATAACTTTTCTACTAACGTTGATATAAAATGTTACAGGTGAATTGTGCTCTCTGACCTTGGCCGTCTTCTCGTCCAAGTTGCGCACGGTCTGCCCAGGCGGAGGTAGAGGAATCAGTGATACCAGGTGTACCAGGTGTATGCAAAAACAAGCCACGTAGCGCGCGCGGAGTTGGAAAGGATAAATGGGGGGCGGGGGGGTCGGGAAAAAGAAGCGGGGACATGAAGGAGGGAGCAAAGGGCGAAACGGGGGGGTGGGCGTCGGAGGAATGGCGTGGCATGGGACGGGGGGGGGGTGCAGAGGGAGCAGGGGGGCGGGGAGGGGTTGGGGTCGGGACGGGGGGCGGGGGCGGCGTGTCAAGCTTTGTGGGTGAGGGGATGGGCATTGTGTACTGAACTTGCCGGCATGCCTCTTGATAATCATGAGTCGGCCTAAATATTACAGGTACAGGGAATTCGCCCCCATCTTGGTTAACCTACTTTTCAATTTCAAGATATTAAGATATTTGAAGAGCAAGCGTCGAGCGACACGCACACAATATGGGCCGCTTCGACACGTCTTCCAAGAAAACAGCAACAGCAACGACAACAACAACAACAACAACAACAACAACAACAACAACAACAAAACAACAACAACAACAACAACAACAACAACAACAACAACAACAACAACAACAACAACAACAACAACAACAACAACAACAACAACGACAACGACAACGACAACGACAACGACAACGACAACAACAACAACAACAACAAAAACTACGAAAACAACAACAACAAAAACAAAAACAACGACAACGACAACGACAACGACGACAACAACAACAAAAACAACAACGACAACGACAACGACAACAACAATAACAACAACAACAACAACAACAACAACAACAACAACAACAACAACAACAACAACAACAACAACAACAACAACGAGACACCGCGTACAATTTAATCGACCAACGGCACCGGAAAGAGTACGATTTTCTCACCTCTGGCTTGCAGTCTTTGAGCGCGGAAATAGCTAGCGGCAATGTTAGCAGCGCGAGACCAGACCCCTTGTAGCGCAACGCCGCCAATGCCCCAGTCACCCCGTAGGCCAGCAGAATCATGCCCCAGTATAGGACCTGACTGGCCTTCAACCCAATCGTCTGATTCAACACAAAACCAAAACAGTTAGGTTGGGTTGGGTTGGGTTGGGTTGGGTTGGGTTGGGTTGGGTTGGGTTGGGTTGGGTTGGGTTGGGTTGGGTTGGGTTGGGTTGGGTTGGGTTGGGTTGAGTTGAGTTGGGGTGGGTCCAGCAAGTTCATGCCCCAGTAGAGGACCCCACTGGGCTTGAACCCGATAGTCTTGGTGAATAGGGGGCGCTGGTTAGGTGTGCGGGAAAAGGTGGACGGTGCTCAGTCTCATCAAGTCAGCAAGCATCACCAATATGGATGACCATCATCACCATTATGGATGACCATCATCACCATTATGGATGACCATCATCACCATTATGGATGACCATCATCACCATTATGGATGACCATCATCATCGCCAACTTCGTCATAATAAAAGTCAAGTCTCAGCATCATCAGCATCATCGTCGTCATCATCATCATCCTCCTACTCGCCCCCCCCACCACCACTGCCACCGCCACTGCCACCACCACCAACGTCACCACCACCACGACCACCTCCACCTCCACCACCACCAACAACGAACACCATGAATTACACCACCACATCCATCAATACCACCACCACCACCACCACCAACACCACCACTAACACCACCACCAACACCAACAACATCACCCCCACCACCACCGCCCACCACTACCACCACTACCACCCTATTCCTACATGAATAAGCATACTTGAAGATACTGAAGGACATAGAAGCATAATGAGCATCGTGGCACCACCAACACTAACACCGTCGCCACGCCTAACGCAACCACTACCTTCACCTCCAACACTATCACCACCAACACCATATGTCTACAAAAAGAAACATATTTGTAGATACGCAGTGACGTGGAAACATCAGACAACGTGCATTGGTGCACCACCAGCACCATCGCCACCACCAACACCACCAGCACTAGCGCTACTACAACCGTAAGCATCATCGTCACAAATATCAGAATTGCCGTCATCACCGTCACCACCACCGCCACCAACACTATCAACAACATCAACAACAACAACAACAACAGTGTAATCGTTTTACCGTTGCAAGCGTTGAAATCCCTGCCCGGCTGTCCTGGCCGATATCCCTAATGTTGTTCGCGTGAAGAATTGCCTCGCACAGCAGCGCCGCAGGCACGCCGTAAGGCAGCACCCAGTGCTGCACCTCTCCACTCATCAGCAGTGCCGCCACCTGATACAGGGGGGGAGCGTGAGGGGAAGGAAGAGGGAAGGAAGCACACATCAGACAGGCTATCATCTAGATCATCTAAATCCTAAATCTATCGATATGATACGCTTCAAAGGATCTATATAGTACAGCTCAAACCCAGGAAACATGTGTTAGGTCATGCAGACCGTACGGCTCCCACCCGGTAACATGATCTATATACGATTCAGATCATGGACTATTCCGATCACAAAGAGGCCAGGGAAATATCCTCCCTGAATTGTACCAGGTATAGACCATGAACGGGAACCTGATCTGTACGTCCTACGGAAGGAAGCAAGCGCGGCACGAGTCAGCCGAGAGACCGTGCTCGCGCACACCATTCATCTCTTTGGAACCTAAACACAGCGAACAGAAAAAGAGCCATCCCACGGTAGGGTATAAGTGTAGCATCAGTCCCTGAACTCCTCACATGAGGAACTCAATATCTCATCCGAAAAATGACTTGGAAGGCATTCGTTCGCGCAACCCGACCAAGCTTCTATGCCTTAGTCCGACAATATAATGTTCTCGTGAAAATGCTTCATTGGCCGGTAGTTCCTCACATGAGGAACTCAATCGCCCAGGGACTTTTAGGCGTAATCCTACAACTGCAACCCCTACCGTGGGACTCCAAACTCAAGCGCGGTTTTATCAACCGCCTTTTATGGTGTTACCGCGCCGTACAGGTAGTACCCTTCAGCGCCCGTGTCGGGTTACTCCTTGCTATGCGTTTCGGGTTCTCCATCTACGATCTCCCAACCCACTGGCCCGCAGTTGCTTCGTGTGGTGGACGAAGTAATCGCCATTACATTTCACATCTTTGTTCCCCTCTGATTTCCCAAAAACCGATTAAGCTGCGCCTGACTGAAAGGAGTCGTATTATCGAGTTGGTCCAGCTTGGGGCGTTTGCGACTTGGTCCAGTTTTGAAAAAAAACGCGTTAGAACCACACCTATCCTTAACTCTAACCCCGACCGCCCCGACGTATTTATGGGAATGAAAAGACGCTGAGGGGCGTTTGCGACTTGGTCCAGTTTCGAAAAAAACGCGTTAGAACCACACTTATCCTTAACCCTAACCCCGACCGCCCCGACGTATTCATGGGAATGAAAAGACGCTTAGGGGCGTTTGCGACTTGATCCAGTTTCGAAAAAAAACACGCTAGAACCACACCTATCCTTAACCCTAACCCTGACCGCCCCGACGTATTTACGGGAATGAAAAGACGCTGAGGGGCGTTTGCGACTTGGTCCAGTTTCGAAAAACAACACGTTAGAACTACACCTATCCTTAAACCCTAACCCTGACCGCCCGGACCTATTTATGGGAATGAAAATACGCTGAGGAGCGTCGACTTTCAACCATTTGGTCGAAGCTGCGCCTGTCTTGAAAGGGCATGGCTCGACGGTTCGAAGTCAGCCATGGGCGTGCCCGACCTATCATAAGCAAGAACGAGCCCAATTTCGAGCACACGCTGTGCGCTTAGTGCTGTGAACAAACTCTATAAAAAAGTTATACCTGCTGCAATTTGTTGGCATTCACTTAGAAGAAACGAAAATTGAAAACTTTTCATGAACTGCTGTCTGGTTTGAGGCTGGCCGACTGCGCTGGGGTTTGGTGTGAACGGTTTTGATCGATACTCGGTACCGTTGAACCATCAGATATAAAAATAAAAGTGTTGCATCATCCTAGCGATTCGAGTGTTTGTGATTAAAGAACAACAGCAAAACTCTTCCATCGCACTTGAAACAGGCCAGATTCATTCCGCCATGCAATTCGCTGTTTTAGTTTTGGTTTTTGTTTTTTTCATCACTGTCACTCTCCGGCTTTAACCCGTAACAGCTTTACCCTCAGCTACCCTCTGGACAACAGACAAGCCGTGGCCACAGGTGTCTTCCATTCTTAACCCCGACGCATGCTACGACAGAGGTGATAGAGGTACATTACACCAACTTTTTATCAACACTACCCCTCAATTGGGGAGCTTAAGACCTTTCCAGGGCAAAAACTGATTTGAACAAAAAACAAAACTGATACCGGGTGAAAAAAAGTCCCATGGCCTAGGCACACGACGAAAATCATGCAAAAAACCGGCGTTTTCCCGACAATTTTGGGTTAAGGAAGCCCCGTCATTCAGAAAACATTTTTCGCCAGAAAAAGGTACACCTCTATCGTCGCACTTGCGTTCATTTTTTTATCGCGGTAAGGTTCATTTCAACTCACACTCTCGCTCTTTCCGCTCGACAATTTGTACGCAAGAAATAGCCCCACGAGGACGACTATGCACTAGGTGAGACTTGAATCCACGACCTTTGCCGGCAGTAGGGACGTGATTCACGTACTACTCCATCGGGAAATCCGACGCTGTACTAGCGATAAAATGACTATATATACCAAAAATACCATCCTGTGTACAGAATCCACGCCCAGCATCGGTGCCTCAGCAGCAACAACGAACACAGAACACTTAAATAAGGATTACACGTGTAGAGAGAGTGAGAACAGCAGCAGCAGAAGAAGAGGCGGCGGCGGCGGGGGGGGGGGGGGCGAAGGTGGCAGCGGCGATGGCCCAGAAAAATCAACCGCGGCACAGCAGCTTGGCCTGCCTTGGCGATCGCCACAATCACCACCACCAGCACAGTCGACAACAGCCATTTTTATTTTTTAGAAAAACACGCAGAGGCACCAACAGCAGCCGCAGCACAGCAGCCGCAGCAGCAGCAGCAGCGGCGGCGGCGGTGGCGGCGGCAGTAGAAGCTTAGGCGACCGCGTCGCGGTATAGCGGCGGTTGAAAAAATCAGCACCGAATACGAGAACATAACAGCAGCAGCAAGAACGAGGTCATCGCAGAATGCGCCGAAGCGCTGGCTCACTAGCATCTCTTTCCTTAGGTTGCGTCTACGCGCCATGCTTCCCCAGCCACCCTGTGGTGCCTCCATGCTCTCAAGGTACTAGTTGTATCTACCATTGCTAAGCACAGCGAGCAGTGTCTGTTGTAGGCCTATATGTGGGTTTTGTGCCCTCGTGCCCTCTGGTCGTTCTGCCGCTGTGCCTTTGTGCCTGGAGAGCATCGGGGTAAAATGCGGCCTACGTAAACCAACGGAAGGGCTGCTGGAGATCAATTGAACTTTTGCAGAAGTTCGGTCCAAATCGTTCGCTCAAATCGGAATTTACCCGCCGTTTCGGATCAATTCTTCCTTTAAAGCTCGTTAGAAGGACTTTTAGATCGATTTTTTTTTCATTTTTTTTTTGTCACAAACACCCCATTGTCGTGGTGTTTCCTTCTTGATCTTGATGTTCTCGGCTGCTGTCGAAATGGTAGGTGACGCTAAATTTCTAGCTTTCCAATTTTTTGTTGAGATTTTTCGTGCTGGCATTGCCTTTTCGAAGCCATTTCCGGGTTGGTTTAGGGCCGGAACGTGCATATTAATACTGCTGACCTGCATGAGCATAGGGCCGAAGAGAAGGAAGACCGTGATGTCGCCCAGCCCGCGGTACTTAAGCCTGACACCGATGGTGACATCGATGGCAACAGCGAAATCAAATATGACAACGGCAGCAAAGACGAAAAGGGCAAGAGGGGTAATCAGAACAACGACGAGGTCAAGAATAAGAACAAGGGTACGGGCAAGAACAAGAACAAGACCAAGACCAAGGCCAAGAACGAGCACAATAATTAAGAGCACGAGCAAGGACAAAAAATAACAACACGTCAACAATACACGAATATGTCACCAATATTTCACTAACGCTTCACCAATATTGAACAGTTCTCCCCTCTACTTAACCCTCACCAAACCCACAACGTGTTCCGCCGTTGCACTCGTAAAGCCACCTACAAAACGAAAATCTCTATAAGTTCAGCCGTTATATCGCGAGGCCACCTCAAAAGGAAAACCTACCAGGTACACAATTTCATCCCTTACGTAGTACAGCAGTTAACCAACGCAACAACCAAAACACGGTACGTTACGCACGGTGAAGTCGAAAAGGTCTATCCTCTTCAAAACACACAAATCATTACACGACGTCCCGCTCGCTACCAGCAAAGCATATCAAAATACACACAAAAAAAAAAGCACCAGCCGTTACAATCCATACGACACTATCATAGCAGCCGTTACATTACACGATGACGTCACCCGAACTGCGAGCAGGCCTGCAGGTGTAGGAGGAAGCCACTCGCACGCACATCCGTAACATAGCCGCTATAATTGATACCTGGTAGGTCTCTTATCGCCGTAACACAACACTGACAATACGACCTATCTAAAATATTACCGATACGTCGTGAAGACACAATAGCCTCAAGTACCCACACACAGTAACAGCCGTTATAATCCAAACGACGCTATCATAGAACAGTCGTTTCATTGCGCATCGGCGTCACCTGAACGGCCAGCAGGAGTAGGAGAACACCATGCCCACCCCCACCCAGAATGTCGTCTCTAGATCCTTGGCCGCGCCCGTGGCCCTTAGTCGGACAATCGTAGGCAGTACAGCCGACACCGCCGCAACTAGCAGCACCCCAGCCAGCATGAGGGCTCCTCGAGGGCTCACGTGAGCGTCCACGATCGTCCTGCAAGTCAGCCAATCAGCGTTCGTCGCCCAGAGCGAAGGCGCGGGGGAAAACATATCATGTACCAGGTATGTGTAAAAAGCGATTGCTAAAAGCGATTGCGAGTTTCTAAATGACACCTGGTCATAGGGAACATATCCGAGATGTTGAAGCGTCCACCGAATACCAGCCGCACATAAGTTAACAGTTACAAATATCAAATGTCAAATATCAAATATCAAATATCAAATATCAAATATCAAATATCAAATACGTACCAGGTATCAAATATCAAGAATCAGATACCAAATATCTAATACCAAATATCAAATACAAAATATCAAAATATCAAAAATCAAGTATCAAACGTCAACTGTCAAGCTTCCTGCTGTGCGAGTTCCTATCGACAGCTATATGCTACGTTTGTTCCGACCTGGTGTTTTCCAATCAGCGTTCACCTTCCGGAGCGGAAACGCGGTAAAGCAGGGATATTACAATAGTACGAGCGCGTGCGACCATCTAATTTGGACCTCACCAAAACATAGGCACACAATGTATTCGAGCTGACTAAAGCCGAATTGCACACGACCAAGGTTCTACGACCGCCTGCCGAGAGTCATATCATACTTTGTCATTCGACACATCTTTTATAAGTCAATCTACGCACTCAAGTTGACCACGGTTACAGCTGCCGAGGGCTGGCGTGAGCGTCCACAAAGCCCCTTCCTGCCGGTCAGCCAATCAGTGCTTCGCGTTCCAGAGCGTAGGCGCGGGAAAAGCACAAGTCGTGCCGGCACTACGTTGTAGTGTACATCGCGCAAAATATCGGGAATACTGCTATATTCCCGACGCGTCCGCCGATCACCAGCACACACAGGTAGACGACAGTTAAAAAAATAATTAAATATCACGTATCAAATACCAGAATATCAAATATCAAATACCAAATACCAACCATCAAATATCAGATATATCAAATATCAAACATCAAATGTCAAATATCAAGTACTAGGTATCAAATACCAAATACCAAACATCAAACACCAAATACCAGGTATCAAGTATACTGCTGCACGAGTGACAGCTATACCACAATATCAATCCTAATCATGTTTGCCGTCCAGAGCGCAGGCGCGGAAAAGGACTACCGGCAAAGCGAGTTTCGCATTTCCGAAAACGCCAAAAACGAAGAAAGCGCTCCTTCCACCCCCGTGCGGTCGAACCTTCCGTGCGCCAATCCGACCACCGCAATCCCCCCCACAAAAAAAAAACGACGAGCAGTCGCGTTTTGTTTTTCGACCTCACCATCCTCGGGAGCAGCTGTAGCAACAGCAGCCTATACGGCAGCAGCAAGTGCCATAGGAACGCTTCTCAACCAACGCATACACACACTTGGCGATCGCTACACTTTCCGCCAGCGCGAGTTCCTGGCGGGAGCTACAGTATCTTGTCAATTTTCCGTTCTCGTGTTAACGCGTTTGTACAGCAGGTTTTCCATATAATTTGAAAGGCGCATGTTGCAGGGGATAGAGTCCAGAGTACCCGGGTATCACAAGGGGTTGTTTTGGTCATATTCGGGGGTAGATAGGTACCCGGGGTACCGGCACCCTCAGAGCACGTGACCTACGAAATGCACCCGTGCGTTTTATTGTTGGCGGAATGAGACCAACGAATAAACAATACGTCGCGTCTACGTACGTGGCAGAAATTCTAAAGTAGTATCACCACAGTATGGCACCCCTGTCCCCAGCTGTTTCTAGAGTATTGATTGACATCATGAGAAAAAACGGAAAAACCAAGCTCGATTTTTTTCGTTTCCTAGGAGGTATATTATAAAAAATGAAAATACACTCCAGCTGTGAGATCGAAGATTTCGTCGAAACTCATCTTTGCAAGCTGTGTGATACTCCGTATCAATCCAACACAACGAAGTCCTGAAGTGCAGTGGTATGAATCCACTCCTATGTGGGTACGAAAATGACAACAAAGAGAAAGTATCGGTCGAAGCAGTCGGATAAAAACATGTATATTCAGCAAGGGCGGTAGAAAAATGAAACGTAGCATTTTCCACGAACTTTACAGAACTTACTACCGGTAAATATTTTCATTTTTTCTTGTCTTCGGGCACACACCAACACGCGTAAAAAAACTGTAATTACGTGATTACATCCGTGTGGGGAAAAAAAAAAACTTCAAGTCTTTCGGGACAATCACGTTTTTTCGGGACTTCGGGAGGCAAAATGGGACGAATCGGCTCCGACTCACAGCAAACGACCGCAGGCATACTCTGCGACAGAGGTAGCCCACCAAATGTACCTCTGCAAGGTGGTGCACTCCATGACCCAACGACCTAAACGAACTAAAAGTGGGTACCCCGATTAGAGAACGCCCCGTGGCAAACCGAAACAAGCGCTCTTCTCACACTTTAACTCGCCAGCTTCTGGACAAAGCCGTGGTCACAGGTGTCGTCCCTTCTTCCCCCCGGTTCTTGCCCTCAATTTTTTATCGCGCATAGGGTTCAGCAATCCCGCTGCTCGTCGATTTTTCATCGAATGTTGCTAACTCACGCTCTCGCGCTTTCCGCATGTCAATTTGTGCACACGAAAAAGTCCCAACGAATTTATACGAGTATGCACCTGGCGCGGCTCGAACTCACGAAACTGACCTATACCAGGCTCGAGGATAACCTGATACGCCACCGGGGCGACCGGTACATTAACGACACCTTGCTCTTATCTGTAGTGGGAAAATATAGCTTTTAGTGTAGGCCGGACATGCCGATTTGACCGCTCTGAACGCCTTCACAACTGGAAAGCCGTTTTGTTCTACAAATTACTTGGAATTAGTATAGGGAGGGTGTTCGAGGCTCTAAAAAGGGTGAAGTCCCGAACGCTCTTATCCTGGGCGCTCTTAAATCGAGGTACCCACTGTGCCGATACCCCCAGCATTGCCGGAACAGCACTCGAGTTTTCCTATTGTATTGTTTTCGAATTGTCCCCGGGCAGGGGGTGCCGTGTTTTCGATGCTCGTGCCAAAGGAATTAAGAGCGATTTAGGTTCTCAAGTGTGAGCAACTATCGGCCAACTAGTATCATCACACGATCACACGTATCACGAGGATATTTGAGCTAGGGCTAGCACGTTGATCGGGTTGCAGCGAATGAATTGTCTTCTTCGAGGTCGTGTTTTCGGGTGACATGTTCAGCTCCTCACGTTTTAGGAGCTCAGAAACTTCTCAGAATCTGCTGCGCGCCTTTGACAGCGCGGGATGAGTCAGCGGTTGTCAACGGTACCCAGTGCCGTCTGATTCGCTAGAGTGAAAGTATGTGGGAAAACGAAGTCGTGGTTAAAAAACGACAAAAGATGGGGGGGGGGGAAGGAAAATGGAGAAAAGGTTGGCAGCAGGCTCATTAGAGAGACACTATTAATATTGCTTTACGGAAGGGTACTCGACTCATATCGGAACGACATCTGCGCTCCATTGTCGGAGGGCAATAATGACATTAGCATCGTCGGAATTGCTGTCGTTGACCAAGGGATCGCTCCACGGGCTGCAGGTTAATTGATCACTCATCAAAATTTATTTATTGAGGAAAGGAGGTGAGGAACGCAACGCATAGATAAGGCTTCTCAACTACGGTGTCAGGTCTGAAAGAGTGAACGAGTAGCCTCACTCCCCCTCTAACGTACCATGGGTGCCATCCATACCCTTTAACCCGTACCCTCTAACCTGTCTCCGGCCGTTTCTAACGTGTCGACGCCGTAGTCATGGTCGATGTAGGAGTTCACAAGGTTTCCGGAGGCCTGCAGCGTGATGACCATCACCAACGCGTTCACCACCCCGAAGCCAAATTCCGCCGGGAGAGCACCTGTTGCATCATGCAGCACGGCGAGGAACAACACACGCCTTGGTTGACCAAAGACGGGGACAGGCTTGTTATTGATACAGCTGCTAGTCGGCAGGGTGGCACGACTAACGGCTTATCGGTAAATGGCGTTAGCCAACTAACTGACTTTAGTCGGCAAGTCGGCTGGCGAAGCCAGCTGATGGCCAGCCGACCTGCCGACTTTAGTCAGGCGAGCGAAGCGAGCCAAAAGAGCTCCCCCGGCCCGCCCGAAAAAAAACATGCATCCTGCATTGAACAATCCTTCCTACAAGTATAGAGACCTTTCTTTAAAAAGGAAAAGCCACTCCCGTGGAACGACGAACTAATAGTCCGACGACGACGACGACAACAACAACAACAACAACAACAACAACAACAAACAGCAACAAACAACAACCTTTAGGAGCCCGAACTGCACCCCAAGGAGTCGCACTACACGACAAGGGCGCGGCATGCTGAATCAACCGACTACTGGCATGTAGCGTGAGCGCGTGGCAGTGAAAGTAGGAGCATGTTCGTACCGCCACGCGCTACATGCCCGCAGTCGGTTCATTCGACAAACAAGTATTTTTAAGTCGCGGTGTCTGGGTTCCAAAATAGAACACATGCTACTGCTCCTTGTAGATGGTAAATTAGGCAAAGACGTCGATTTTTGTTAATCGCCATGTATGGCTCCCGAACGTGGCAATAATACCATAGAGGCATACTTTCAGCTCTGTGCATAAGGGTGACCGTGAGAAAGGAACCACCTGTGACACCTAGTCAATTAACACGGGCCATCCCTATCGAAGCAAGCATTGCAACAAAAAAGACAGTTGAAGGTTGATTTCCAAATGAAAGCCAGCAAAATTGGAACTTTTGAAATTTAAGCTTCCCAGGTTTGTTTGCACTAGGGGATTAATTTCAATTTTATGGCAGGACGCCTCCTTGCCTAGATACAATTTTCCAAAAGATTTTTTTTTTTTCCATATTTGGAATTTTTCGAACGTCTCCGTGTGTCGATACAACTTTCACAAACACTTCCAGAGCTTCGTAGACATTTTGGGACAGAAAGCCCCCGTGTTTCAATAAAAAGTTCCAGATATATTTATCAAAATTGCTTTTTTTATATATAAACGGCTTCGAAAAGAACGACCCTATTTACCGTATTTCGTCGGCGACTTATATAATAGCAAGCCAACTCAATGATATATATTCTACAGTAGTGGTGCCTCTGTATTTTGTACTACCGGCATGTTCCAGTCGGAAATACAGGCACTGTAGCGACAACAGGCACTACTTCGCACACCACCACCATTTGTTGCCACACATGTGCCAAGCAAGTTCACCGGCACAATAGCGGGCAACCAGCACTACTAATAGTTCTCAACCAGCACTATAGAGGGGTCACTGCTGTAATGGCATGTGTGTACATGGCCTGCCACGAGAAGGGAACAGGTTGTGATACCAAGCGAACGAATAGCTAGCAGGCCGGTCATAGATCACTTACAGAGAGTCAAAGTACTGTTTCAGCACCGGCTTACCAGCCGTGTGTGTACGACAGCTACTCGTAGACGGCTTGGTTACGCAAATAGCTCTCATTTTGTTTATCGCCATATACAACAAGATTCTCCTTTGGGAAGATGCCGTTGGCTCAAAATACTGAAGGCGTCGCAAGCTGAAAGGAGCGAAAAAAAAGGGTGCAAGGTTGAATGCAAGGAATCTGGGGTTTATGGAGCGGGAATGGATCCTAATATACTTGGAAGACGTGTTTATTAGGGGATACATACGAGTAGAGTATAGTAGGGTGACTTGATGTAGAGTAAAGGATCGACATTCAATCAGCAATTAACTCAAGATTCTTGAAGAATGAACAAACTGAAAAACAATGAGAAAGAGAAAACAAGTAGCTACCGCCCCGCGCAAGTATCCGGGCAAGCAACACCGAGCCCAAACGAGTTAGGTTTAGACTGTTACACACGGGTCCCAAAGAGTCAATAGCTACGATAACGAATCATTAATAGCTTTTAGGCCAAAGTGTCTCGTTTTTGGTCACTGCCCAGCGGATTTCCAAGCGAGGAACTACCCGATCTCCTTACGTTAAAACATATATGAAGTGTCCCGCCCGCCCCCCCCTTTTCCCCCCGATCCTCCTTGTTCAAACGACCCACCTGAAATCAAAACTTGCCTGAGAGTAGTAAACACTACCAGCCAGCTGATATCACCTCAATACCTTTTTAGCTATCCATACCGTAGTTCCAATTCACCCCCCCCCTTTTTTTTCCCCGCTCTTTCGTTCAAACGCCCCACCAACAATCGAAATCGGCCAGAGTAATAAACACTTCTACGCAATTGATATCACGCCATTATCTTTCTGGCCATCCATGACGTAGCTTTCATTCATCTCGTCCCCCCCCCCAACGCCCCCTCATTCCCCACCACCGGCACCATCGCCTAGACCTAGTACCACGCGTACGTATAGCAAACCGCTACATCTTTGCGACCTAAAGATGTTGGTTAAAAAACCCTTTCTGCACCCCCCCACCCCCCCCCCTTCCCACCCCCACCCCCACCCCCTCGAACGCTCTGCCCTCTCCTCACTGGTTGTACGACTTACAGGGTAGGATTTATAGTTTCCACGCACAGACTGAGCTGCCCCCCTCCCCCGCCCCCCTCTGGATCAAACCCAGGCCCCCACGTCCTTCAAAACTCCGCCCTCCCCTCACCGGTTATTCGACTTACAGGATTCACTTGATAAACTGATACATTCCTTCCACAGCGGTCAGATTTTGTCCCCCTCAAAAACGGTCATATAGTTTCCGCGCACAGACTGACTAACACCACCCTGTTGACCCTGATAGCTACACTGTAATTGCAAGGGGAGTCGCCGATCTATATCCTCAATGAGGACACACAACCCGTCATACGCGCGATCGGAGTATCACACACAGCTTGCAAAAATGAGTTTCGGCAAAATCCTCGATCTCACAGCTGGAGTGTATTTTAATTTTGTAATATATATATATCGGGGTTTACCTATAGGCCACAGGATGTTGTCTTCGGGTTTCACTGCCGTATTTGGTGACAGTCCTTTTTCGGTTTCGGAATGGACCTCCTCTGTCACAAGTCAGGAGTTCCAGGAAAGTTAGTGGTACTTCTATCCTACCACGGGTCGCATACACCAACCAAAAAGGCTCAATAGTAAAGATGTACTTCGTATGCTATCACGGGGGCCCCTGAGAAGTAGGCCCACACTGCTGTGGAAAAAACATCGAAACAACGTTCCAATAGCAACGAACTGGGAACATCGCTGGAAAGCCTGAAATCAAGCACGTTGTACGAAGGAGCCACATTCAGAATAAACCTACTGCAGAGGTCGGTTGATACTATTGGTAGGAATTCATAGGACGAACCAAGATGATGGCGGAGAGCGACGGCCCAGCATGTTCTTGCAGTTTTTATTCCAGAGTATGTGGTTGCCTGCCTGGTTCATACGCTACAGATGCTCACACGAGCACAGTTGCCACATAGGAAAACATGAACAAAATGTGGAGAGTTCCCTTTGTCTTGTTCCGTTTTGTCTTCTTAACGGCGGACCTCCGCAACTGATTATTCTTGTGATGTATACGTTGGAGAGGAGCTCTGTGAGCTTACATACACATTATGAGTTTCCGTAACAGCGGAAGACCGTCAACAGTTCATATACATACAATACCGGCAAGCCGCATACCTTCGGCCCTGTGCAAGAGCGTCGCCGTGAGCAAGACCGGAATGATGCCCGCGGTCCAAGCCCAAGGTCGCGTCGCCGTAAGCTAAAAGCAACGTAGAGGAGAGAATGGGGGGGGGGTGGGGGGGGTGAGGGAAGTAGGGGCGGCGGGAGGGGGAGGTGTAATCATTTTCATGCATGACCGCCGTAGTTTTGTCAGACCATAGACCCCCGCACGCCCTCAACGCCAGAACAGACTCCATAGGCCCTCGCATGCCTGCCGACAATGCCAGGACGGAGTACTTCGGGCTGTCACAGGCCCAGGCAGACACTGCTAGCCATGCTTCACCAACACACGTGCTACGGGCAGGGGTGCACCGCTTATTTTCCTTCTGTGGCCTAAACATCCTGATTGTCAGAAAAAAAAAGAAATCGCCAAAACCCGGCTAACGGTGGATTACCCAAATCCCAAGGCCTAGGTTGCACAAAAAAAAAAAGGTACTGCAAAAAAAAGAAATTACGACACATTCCAACCTTTCGGGGTTAAGGGGTAGCAGCATTCAGAAAAATTGTCTTACCCCCAAAGAGGTATACCTCAATAATGTTATTAGTTCCTCTATCGTACTGAGCGCCCCGCTTGCGACGCATCACGTCTTCGTCGAGCCGCATGAAGGGTGATGGTGGTGGTGGCGGTGGTTGGGGGGGGGGTCTGAGCGTGGCGGTGGAGGGTGTTGGGAAGGAGGTGGTCACCTATGCAAGGGAATCGGTATTTTTTAGGGCGTGTCGACGCCATTTTTGGTCTAAACATGCTGGTTTCTGTGCAGGGGGGGGGGGCAGTGAACGGGTCAAACCGCGGTCTCCTACCTGTAATTAGCATATTCGGTGGGGGGGGGGAAGGTGGAGCGTGGAGGGGAAGTACGGGAAGTACGGGAAGTATAATTCATAGCGAGGAACCGATAAAACGTTGGCCCTTCTCCCACATATAGCAAAATTGCGTGCCGTCTTGTTCCTACCACACAATAGTTTTTGTCGAAAGTAACGAGGTGAAGCAGGTGTTATCAATACTTGCGGGTGAACGGGACCCATACATTTCATCGACAAAAAAGAAGGTGAGCAAAAACGGCCGACCTCCTGAACACCTTTTGGAAGGTCAAATACCATTAAACGTGCGGAATTTCCCCGCGTTCTGTGGGCGTGGTGTGCTTGTTTTGGGCGTTCGAAAATGTGCGCTTCCGAAGAGGCTGCCGGTTGGAGCTTTGCCGACGTTCTGAAAGCATTTGGTGTCATAGCTGATTTTCCAAAAGGTGCTCAGAAGGCCTTACCTTTTGCCCGCCTTCCACAATGTCGACGAAACGAGGGGGTGGGTCCCGCCCACCAGCCGTGTTCCAAGTAGGACCCGTGCTATTAATAGGATAGGGATACATGCTGCTTTTGGGCTGAACTAGTAATCTGAATGATGGTGGTCCTTGACTATTACGGGAGACATTCTTAAGGACCAAAAAGCGACGAGCGTCTAGGCGAAGGTCGACGCAATCCATCCGGGTATCGTCATGCCTCAGGCTTGCCTCGAAGCTTCTTGCGCTGCAGTTCGAACAGCACCCGCTACACCACCTGCGTGTGGCCGATGCCGTAATCGGCATTTTTTTTCAATAGGTTTTGCGCCTCGAGTCCCAAAGAGGTTATACCACAAACTCATCGGACGGCCATTTTTTTTTTCGCGATATATATATATATATTGTTCACCTCCTAGGCCGTGGGATTGATTGTTCATTCGGATTGCACCTCCGAAAGAAAATGAGGTCTTGAATCTTGAGTCTTGGGTAGGGCAGAGAGGGCTCCTCAAAACTAAGGCGTCTCAGAAAAAGAATCCGTGCACCTGTATCATACCGCCGTAGCAATACTAATACTATTAATACTACCAATAAATACAACCTGGTATTAATACTATAAGTTCAGTTGATGCATTAATAATATCAATACTATTAATACGGGTAATACATGTATTGATACTATTAAGACTATTAATACATATACTAATGCTATTAATATGAATACTATGAATACTATGAATACTGCCAGTGAATACTATGAATACTATCAGTCTATCACTACTATTATAATATTGTATTAATAGTATTGATATGTACGTATTAATACCATTAATACTACGAGTATCAATATTATACTTCGAAGTATATACTAGCGTGCGCCGTACTACTGCTGTAGATACCTGGTATTCTCGCCTACGGTATATCGGCAGCATTCAACAGGAGAAAAAATGAGGCTGAAAACGACCTGCTCTATTCAAAAAGTGAAGAAGTGAATAAGCGAACAGGTGAATACGTGAATATATGGAGCCTGGCCTCTCACGGATCCTGGTGTCGAAGTGGAGAGGGCGGTCCCGGAGGTCTTGTACCCGTCTCCTTAGCTGGCGTCGGAGCGGAGAGGGCGTCGCGGTGCTGAGGTCCGTCGACCATCGCCTTCACAGCGGGAGCATGCTAAAACCTTTCCTTCTTAGATGTAGCAAGGAGATGCTAAAGCTAGAGTAACGGTGGGCTTATGCCCTCTCGTCATGCGGCGGGATTATCTTTCGGTGGCTGACCTTCCGGGGACGGGTCAACGCCGTCTATGACGGGTGACACCGCTCGCGACCCGGGATCGTGTATTGCCTGACCGGTGACGTGTCCTCTCGCGCATGCGTGTACGAGGTCTACGATAGGCATCTACGACCCTGCCCCCGACGGTAGGCTGAATAGCAGCAGCTACTGAACACTGAACAGGGTGTATCACATACTACATATTACACTGAGAAGCAGGTTTCGCCAGAGAGGAAGTAATTGGCGCAAGGCTTCATTCACGCGTAGTTATTATGTTTTGCATGTGGATGCGGATGCTGTTCAATCTGACACCTTCATTGCCGGATTGAATTTTTGGGGGTCGATTGAAATGTTAACCTGTATGTAACTCAGTTGTAAATTAATTTTAGTGTACAACGACGGTAACAAAGGCGTCCGCTTTCGTTTCTACATCGTCTCAGTTCGGAGGTTGTCCCGTAAAACGTGCGTGCTGTAAAAAAAGAATCGACGGCGGCTGTTCATGACATATGGACTGCGGAATTTAAGTACAGTCCACACAATATGTTGCGTTTTTGGGTGCCAGGGTTGACATGGTGGAAACGGGGTGCTCAATAGACCTCACCTTCGTCCTGATTGGTCAACACCTCTACCCTCATCCCGACCGGACCGACCGGATCCCATTTGGCGCCCTGCTTGAGTAGACCTTACCACTTTCTCGACAACATGGTTGATTTTGTTTTTTTTATCCTCCGGCGGATGGGGAAAAATAAAGGTTGACGCACACTGTGTACGAGACGAAGAGGGTTTCACCCTACATTGGTTGGTTATTTTGCGTTTCATTGGGTTAGGGTTAGGGCTAGGGTTAGGGTACATACTTCAATAATTTCACCTGTACAGCAGTAGTACGTTTCACCCGTTCGGTCATCATTACGTTTCAGATGCACGGGGAAATAGCAGTCCATTAATCATTTTTCAGTTGTTGATGACTTAATTCGAAACTTTTGATTTGATTTCTGGAATCCGCAGCTCGAAAATGCCGCTAAAAATATGCTACCCCCACTACGCGCAGCACGTACTGACGACAGAAGGTATAGTTTAAAGAGTATGTCAACCATGTTGCCGAAAAAGCGGCAAGGTATCCTCCTCGGCTCCCCACTTAGTTAGTAGATTTAGTTAGTAGACTTAGTTAGTATGTGCACAACTACAGGGTTGGGTCTAGGGCTAGGGTTAGGGCTAGGGTTGGTGGAAAAGCGTATGGGCTTCAGTTACGAGCTGCTGTCCATGGACTGTAAATGCGTACCGTAGTTGCCGTCGTAAGAAAGGTAACAGAGGGGGTCCCTTTTACTTGGGCCAAGCTCACATTGGCTCTTACGAGAACCGGACAAAAGCTACCGTCGAGGTGCAGCAACCATTGTTTTTTGCCTTCGGAGGGTGTGGTGTTGCTTGATAAAAGAAATACAACTCTATATACCCCACCCAAAAAAGCTGTCTCTGTTTGAGAACAAAATGAAAAGTGCAAAACAAAAAAGGAAAAGTAAACTGATGAACGGATCCCGTGGCCGATGTAAACAAAAAAAAAGAAGTCACACGTATGTCGTTGTAATGAAAAAAAAAAGAATGACCTCATCAGGGGTTAAGGAGAGCTGACCCCTTTAGAGCCCCCGAACCCCTCCCCATACTAAATCCAAGTAATTTTGTGCCCAAAACGGGTTTCCAGCTGTAAATGCGTTTAAGGAGGGTTAACCCCTTTAGAGCCCCCGAACCCCTCCCCATACTAAATACAAGTAATTTTGTGCCCAAAACGGGTGTCCAGCTGTAAATGCATTCAAGGAGGGTTAACCCCTTTAGAACCCCCGAACCCTTCCCCACACTAAATCCAAGTAATTTTGTGCCCAAAACGGGTTTCCAGCTGTAAATGCGTTCAAGGAGGGTTAACCCCTTTAGAGCCCTCGAACCCTTCCCCATACTAAATCCAAGTAATGTTGTCCCCCAAAACGGGTTTCCAGCTGTAAACGCGTTTGAGGAGGGTCCTTGGTAATTAAGCCCCCCCCGTTACCCAGAAAAAAAAAGCTCAAAAAGAGCCGCCTCTATCGTATTTACGCGTGAGCAGGGTGTGTCCCACACATAATTTATGATTTCAGTACTTTACATGGCCTTCTTTCACGCTTCGTGGAATACCCCAGCCCAAAATGGTTACCGGTACCTCTCAATCTAGCAGCGCCCTTCGCTAGAACTAAACACAAGTTTTTGCCGACAAACTACCCGGAACCAGCGTGGGTTTGTTTTTGAAGTACAGTTGGTGGTGGTTTCCTATGGCACCCGTATGTACCGGTCAACAACACCGGCAGTGTACAGGACACCGGCACTACTAATGGTGGGTGGAGCATTGACACGGGTATGTGTTAGTGTGGAGGGTTGCAATATTGCCAAGCGTTTTAACCGGTACTATTCCAGCAATAGGCACGAAACAACCGGCACTACAGGCAAACCCCAAGTGTGCTATATAGCGGCTTCCAATCGGACTCAGCGATTTCACCGGCACTATTCCGGCCATATGCACCATTAATCCGGTACTATAGGGGTACCTCCATTGCATGACCACCGCTCCATAGCGTGACGGGTTTCAGTCGTGCCAAGCGACATCACCGGCACTATTCCGGCAAAAGGCACCATTGAACCGGCAGTATCGGGGTAGTCCCACTGTACTATGCAGCGGGTTTCAATCGTGCCAAGCGATTTCACCCGCACTATTCCAGCAAAAGGCACTGTTAAACCGGCAGTATAGGCAAACCCCTATTGCACTCACCATGCCCTTCACGGTGGTGGGCTTGGAAGGCGGTAGGACAGCGTTTCCTCCCCCTCGAAGCGTCCCTGATAAACAAACATGCGTCATAGGGAATCCAAAACGAGGTGCCACGTAAGCATCGCTGACAAACGTGTACGGATACACCGGGAAAAAAAACAAGCATACCTCACATTCCTGAATTCGAGGAACTAAAAAGGAAGTGTGGGTTTCATTCACAAGCCGACGGAAATGTACTTTTTCGCCCTGCCGTGGGCGCTTACCGACGTCAATTTTTGGTCAATATCCGGGAAGGGAAACAAGACGTGCCACTCTTCTCGCTTGGTCCACATAATAGGTAGCTGCGCGAGGATACAGCAGAGTCCCACGGGCGGACGCCACGACACTGCCCGGGGCCCAATGATAGGCGTAGAATCTAGGATTGCTGTCGCGGCTCGCCCACCCAGCCCTTCTTTCTTTTTTTGAAGGTGGATGGAGTGGTGCGGGCCACCCCGTATTGTAGTCATGACTATTGTTTGCGATTGATTGGAAGCGATTCGGAGCTCACGAGCAGAAAGGGTATGTCAATGACTTGCTACTATTGGGGGCCTCGGTCGTCTGAGACTGCGTGTGTTGGAGCCCCGGCCAATTGGCTGGGGGGGGGGGAGGACTCTCGGGTACCGGCAGCACAGTAGGAAACGAGAAGCAGCGACCGGTGCCGCGGCTCTAGTACGACGCCAGTGAAGCACTCGCCCAACGTCGAAGAGAATGATGATAACATGCCAATTCGAAGGATACAACAAAAGACAACCTCCATATTTTTTTTCCAAGTTATCCATGAACCAACGCCAGAATGGTAACTACTAATAATACGTTTCGAGCGCGAAAAGTGACACAACTCTGTCCGGAAAGTTAAAGAGCTGTTCCGCACTACAATCCAACACCATTAATAATATTTCCGGAGGAAGTGGCATACTTCACTACTGTAGTACGTGAAATGTAAGAGTTGAGAAACTGTTGCTCGTGTAACATCATTCCCTTCTTGTAGTCATTGTGGCTGGCGTTTCGGTCACCCGGTTTTTCTTATAAAAACGCCACCGACGCACGCGGTGGAGCATTGCGACCGCCCCTGCCGACCTCGAGCCCCCCAAGGAATCGTGGTCGGGGCTGGGGGTACGGAGAGGGTTACGGTTGAGATCGGGTTGGGTCTGCCTCGACTTGCTAAATAGAATTCGAGTTAAGGGTGTTGTACGAGACTCTTTGCAAGGCGGTATTGTACGCAATACAGGGGGGATATCTCCTGACAAGCTACGGGTTCGTACGCATATACCTGGTGTGAGCAGTGCTGTTCGCAGTTTTTTCATCTCGTTCTCGTACACAAGTGTTCGTGTGCGGCGGGCACGTTATCCTTCGCATACCTGGTATGAGATGTTGACTCCATTCAACTCGGTAGATAGCACCAGGTATGCAACTGCCGGTAGCCATTTTGGTCGGGGGGCAGCAGTCAGAACGGCCGCCAGCCAGTCACCATTTCAGTACAGCAGTCAGCACACAACTCAGTACAGCTCATCAGTGTCTCGATCGGTATAGCACAGAGCCAGAGTATTGTTTAATAACTAAACCAGTATGCTACTGTTCAGTACACTATTAACACTTATTTATCCGTCTCGCCTGAAAAACCAGCAAGCAGTCACTTACAGCAGCAGTCGGCACATCACTCAGTACAGCTCACTAACCAGACGTACAGCAAATAAGCCAGCAATTCTGCAGTGAACAAGCCATTAAATCCTGCAGTGTCGTTGAGCTACTGCTGGTGGGTAGACTACTGCTAGCCAGTAGACTACTGCTGGTGGGTAGACTACTGCTAGCCAGTAGACTACTGCTGGCCAGTAGACTACTGCTGATTAGTAGAATACTCCTGATCTATCTCACCCGAACACCCAGCTACTTGGGTGTTTTTACAGCTTTCAGCTTATCATTCAGTGCAACTCATTAACCAGTACCTCAACCGGTACAGCATTGAACCATAATATTATTCAGTAGGGGAGCCAGCATACTGGTCAGGAGACGCTGGGCAGTAGAGTACTGCTGCCCATGTCTCATCCAAAAAACGCCAAGCCGTCACATGACACCAGCCAGCATATCAACTCGGTACAGTTCATTGACCAGTGCCTCAATCAGTACAGCAACGGGCTACTTCATTCGTCAGTAGACTGCCGCCATGTAGTAGACTACTGCTGGTCTGTAGACTACCGGTGTCTAGTAGACCAGTGCTGGTATGTAGACAACTGCTGCTGATAAACCCAGCGTGGAGTCGGTACTGCAGTCAGTACATCAGTCAGTGCCAGGCACAGCTCTCAACCAGGTACAGCTAATCCACCAGCAGCTAATCCATCAGCAGCCAATCACCAATCAACCAGCATCTCAATCGGTATGCGCCAGCATATTCTTCAGAACAGAAACGAGTAGACTACTGCTGGCCAGTAGAATACTGCCAGTCAGTAGACTACTTCTGGGTCCGTAGACTATTGGTGTGCTTCACCTAAAAAACCAGCAACCAGCATTACGGCAGCCAGCAGATCAGTCAGTACATCAGCCACAGGTACAGCAACGAGCCAGCATATTTTTTAATCAAGTCAGTAGACTATTAATACTTGTTGCGTCATCATAACTCTGCTGGTCACTAGAATGCTGCTGGTCAGTATATCGCCGCGGTTCAGTAGGCTACATTGCTGGTCAGTATATTACCGATGTTCAGTAAGCTACACTGTTGGCCAGTATATCACCGTTGTTCAGTAGGCTACTTTGGATGGGTAGACTACTTCTGGTCAGTAGGATACTGCTGGTCAGTAGGATACTGCTGGTCAGTGGAATTCTGCCGGCCAGTAGAATACTGCACTGTCGAACCAGAACACCCAGCAAGGAGTCACTTACAGCAGTCAGAAAATCAGTCACAACAGCTAACTAACCAGGGTACCTCCATCGGTATAGGAATGAGCCAGCATGTTCTTACGTAGAGGAACCAGTAGAATGCTGCTGTTGATTAGGCTACTGCTGGTCACTATGATATGATACTGGTATTCTGCAGACTATTTCTGGTCAGCAGGCTACTGCTGCTGTCTCGCTGAAAGCCCAGCAAGAAGCACTTGCAGCTCCCATAACTTCATACTAAGAACAGCTCATCGATCAGTACCCCAATCGTTATAGGAACAAGTCAGCATACTGTTCGGTACGTGGAGAAAGCAGCCAAGACCTGCTGGTCAGTGGTGACGTACTGCCTCACCTGAAAACAGCATACGAGGTCGTCGAGAGCCGCCCATTTCCATCTCCTGCTGCTTCCTCCCGCTGCAATTGAATCGTCCAAACCCATGACAACGTGCCGCATCATGTTGCTCGCCAGAGGAAACACGGGCACCAGCTCCCAACGCATGACTGCGCAAGCAAGAGGTAATAGGGGCCGAGGCGTGTCGGAGCTTCAAAGACAGCGCACGCTGCCAGGAGACCGGTTTGATGGCGGGCATGCTTAGCTGTAGGCTTGCTGCTGCGGAGCTGCTGATGATGGTCTGCTGGCGGTCTGCTATGTTTCACATGTGTTCTTTGCTGTTGGGTATTTTTTACAAAAGTTGCACGTATCACAGTATCACCTGTCTAGCCTCGCTCCATTGATGAGGGCCGTAAGCTGCACCAACAGCAACGGTAGGGTGCACAGGCGGAGACGCATGACGCAAGACCGAGAGATGCTGTCGGTGGGCCTAATTTAGTGTAAAACACGAAAACACAAAAAAACATGATCCGGATTGAAATTATTTGACGGGGAGTTGCATGTAGGGAGGCCGGATAGGGTGGGAAACGGGGGAGGGACGGTCGCTCAGCGCTGCAACGCGCATACGAAAGCGACGAAATCTTAGTAAATCATGTGCTGTTGTTTTTTTTTTTTTTTTTTTTTTTTTTATATCCTCCGGCGGATGGGGAAAAATAAAGCTTTAGCTCACCACACTTCGGTGCCAAGTCGCAAACATCTATCTCATGTCATCATCATGCTGGATGCTGGAGGGCTGTATTTGTCATTGGGCCTTTTAAAGAGCATTGTTGTATCGTGCGCTATATCGAGCGCACGATGCACAGCAAAGTTGTCAGAAGACGGCGCTATGGCCTCTTGACCTATTATTAAACGGCAATTTTCCAATAATACTACAGACTGCTATCGTCCTGTACATTCATTGAAGCGTCAAACTACTGCTGCTAATGTATACTTCGTAGTTAGGTAGGTGTTAGTGTGGAACGATCGGTTAGACACCTTTGACGCCTGGAATTTTGCCTTGACTGACCGTCTCCTGACATCTTTGGTGCTCAGTAATAATGCTGCCGTTGCACAGTATACTGTAGTAGTCTGCTGGCTCGGCTAGGCGCACTAAAAATGGCGGTAGAAATAAAATCTGCAAAAAAAACGACTCAGCAGGGGTACCCCAATAAGGCGGTCTGAGTAAGGGCTAGTAAGGATCAAGGCTACGGTAGGGGGGTACCCCCAATTTTCACTCCCGGGTCAAAGCCAAAAAAGGGTACAAAAAAAGCAAACAAAAAAGGGTGTACGTCTAGACTAGTACTATATATACCTTTTTTTGGCTTTGACCCGGCAGTGAAAATTGGGGGTACCCCCCTACCGTAGCCTTGATAAGATCGGCAAAGGTCTGACATATAAGGCGGTCAAAACCGCTTCGCGCACCTGGGGAATCGCTCTCGTAAAAACTTCGACTGAATAACAGGCCGCTATCTGTGCCTATGGTACCCCCATTAAAGCTAGACTAGTCATCTTGCCCTGTCTGCAACACCAATTGATGCCTTACTGGGGGACCCCAATTTATTTATTTTTATTGTACCACCTGCTTTCTACACAGCACTGCTGTGTACCATACGCGTGGATGATGCGTGCAAAGTCTGATGGCTCCGCTTGACAGGCGAAAAAGTAGTACGAACACATATAGATACAGTAGTAGATATCTCAACGGTGGCTACATGTTATTATGTCGTGTTGAGTAGTACTACTGCCCTCTTTACTCTCTGCGGGCTTTGCCTCGGAAATAAACACGCACGCACGAGGATTTCTTCGGAGTGTACACTCCATCGTGTCAACTACTGAGGTGATCATCGCTTTGCTGTCTAGTCTACTTCGTGAATGGTGAATGCATGTGCATGAATTGGGAGGCGTATGATGTGTATATTTACACGCATGCGACGAATGGCCGGCATAGATTGAGAACACGATCGTGCCGGGAGGTTTCTCTACAAGTCGAGCGCGTGCAGGCGGTGGGGGGGGGGGGGGGGAGGCGACAGGAAGGCGATGGGTGAGGGGCAGGGGGTTGCCTGTGATTGGTTCTTTCAACTACGAACCAGTTGCATCTCTCCGCGGGCGATTCCCTTCGTATGACTACACGACACACACCTATTGTGGAACGAGGGCTTCGGAAGGCCTAACCACCCCGAGCATATCCAGCAACTTCCTTAACGGGAGACATTCCCGTTGGTACATTCCCGTTTTGTTAATACAACTTTCTTGACGCGGTAAACTCCCGTTTCGTATTAATAGTTTCCCAGGGCACAGCGCCAAGAGCCCACGAGCTCTCAGCTCAACGAATGTGAATCAAACCTACAAGGCAAGATAAACAGCTAGTCTATGTGTATCACGATGCACCAAGAATTGCATGGCAATATCACGACGAACCAGTAATTGCATTGCCGTTTCACGATGCATCAATCATATCGCCGTAGATGCACTAAACATGTCGCCACGGTATTGCGATGCACCAATCACATCACGTCGTATCACGATGCATAAAAACTACCACCGCCACATCACGAGATGCGCCGCTCATATCATCAATCATATCACCTCAACATCACGATGCAACAATCATATCAGCGCAACATCACGTTGCACCAATCGTGTTACGTCGTACCAAGATGCACCAATGGAATCGCCACGGTATCGCGGTGCATCAGTCATATCACCGCCACATCGCGATATACCAATAATATCAGCGCATTAGCACGAAGCACCAGTCATATCAGCGCAATATCACGATGCACCAATCACATCACCGCTGTATCACAATGCGCCATCCGGGTCGCCGCCGTATATATCACGAACGTTGCACGCCAAGGAAAATTACAAAACGTAAAGGGTGGGTGTCATCAAACTGTCTATTTGCTTGCGATGCAAGTCAACATCAGGGCAGCGCCTGCTCGAAAAGAGGCAAGGCGCGCTCAGTACGTGCGTAGGTCCATCTTCAAACATGCACCAATCACATCACCGCCGAACCACGATGCACCAATCCCATCACCGCCGTATCACGATGCACCAATCCCATCACCGCCAAATCACGATGCACCAGTCGCATCACCGCCAAATCACGATGCACCAGTCGCATCACCGCAAAATCACGATGCATCAATCACATCACCGCAAATCACGATGCACCAATCAAATCACCGCAAAATCACGAACGTTATCCGCCATGGTACAAAGCGAAACGTAAACAAGGGTAGATGTTACCTATCACGGTTTAATAAATGGTGACGAAGTCCACAGCAGCAGTGCCTCCCCGCATAAATCGCAAGGCGTGTCCAGCACGTACGTACGTACGTACACACACCAAGTGCGTATGCAACTTACGTACGTACGCATGTCCACTTGAACCCTACCAGGTGTGTTTTTTCTTCAAAAGTTTCTTCTTCTCCATGGCGTTTTTGCTTAGAGCGCGCAACGCTGCGGTAGCGCTGCGGCCGCCACAAAAAACGTCTTCTACGAGTTCTACGAACTACTGCTTAGCGATGAAATCCACGGCGTTTTGCACGGTCGCGATCTCGGCGGCCACCTCGTCCTCGATTTCGATCTGCCAAAAAAATAAAACGGCACGATGTCCAACGTTGTGCAGCCGGGCAAGAGACGGACGATAGGGGGGGGCAGGAGTAACAGAGGGCGGGAGGGGGTTGGGGGGGGGGGGGGGGGGGGGGGGGGGGGGGCGACATGGGGGGGGGAAGGGGCGACACGGGGAGGGGGGGGGGGGGACGAACGGCGGTGGGGGGGGAGCGGACGACCGGGGGAGGGAGAGGGGAGACATGGGGAGAGAGGGAGATGAACGGCGGAGGGAGGGGTGGGGCGAAAGGGGGAGGGGCGACAGTGTGGAGGGGGCGGACGACAGTGGGAATGGGATAGACAACAGGGGGCGGGAGCGGGACGAAAAAGGGAGCGCCGGGGGGGGGGGTACAGCTCAAGTGAGGAGTCTCAGAGGGCAAAAACAATGGATGGAGGTATATCATAGTAAAGAAACTGTATGACATTACAAAAGGTACATCATATTAAAAAAGGAACATGACATTAAAACGGTATACTCTGCTTAAAAAAGGTATACAGCTCAAGTGAGGAGTCTCAGAAGGCAAAAACAATGGTGGTGTATGATACTAAAAAAATGTATATGTGTATGATACTAAAAAAATGTACATGATACTAAAAAAAGGTACATCATATTGAAAACGGTATATGACATTAAAAAAAGTATATTTGGGTTAAAAGAGGTATACCTGGTACAGCTCAAGGGAGGAGCCTCAAAAGGCAAAAGCAATGGTTGGTGCACCCCTAGAACGTGGCATGTTATTATCTTATTAACCTTATTAATCTTATTAGTTCTATTACAGCAGTAGCTTTATTTGTCGCAACATCTGCGTGGCGTATACCTGGTATATAGGAACATTGGGAGCTGACTAGGGCTGCGAGTATCAAGCTCGACACGACCGATGACACACCACCGGCTTTTGCTTGCTTGCCAAAAATGGCAGACGGCGTCACGCCGGTAATCACGCGTAAACTACAGTGGCAACGGGAGTCTTCGCGACACGTACGCGCGCCACAACCGATCAAGCCAAAAACAGCGTGTCAGCTGTGTTGAATATCAACAGCAGCACAAAGGTTTAACCAAGAACGGGGTGGTGGTGCACAACCGGCATCCTCTCGCATACCTGGTAGGCAGTAGACTGTTGCGACACACGCTAGTAGGGCGTTGTGACTACCATGTAGCTAGTTTTTGAGACGACGCATGCTACGAAAGAGGTGCGCCAACCATTGTTGTTTTTCCTTCGAGGTTCCTCGATTCGGAGCTCAAGACCTCCCAGAAATTGATTTGGACAACAAATAAAACTCCCACCCGGATGAAAACATCAAACGTCCTAGATACACAGCGAGAATCATGCAACAAAATGGTCTATTATTTATTTATTTTCTGACGATAGTATTATTTCATTATTACTTGTGAGAAGAAAAACGTCATTCGGAAACTATGTTCGCCAAAAAAAAGGTATACCTCTATTGTAGCATGCGTGACACATACCGCAAGCACACAGCAAGGCAACAAACCCCCTGAGTTATCCCACACTAGCGGTGCACAGCAGATTCGAAGAATTTCCTGGGCTCTCAACATGAGGAGCTCAATAACTTCATCGACGCATGACTTCGAAGGCATTCTTTCGGGCAGCCCGAACAACATTCCTACGAGCTAGTTCAAAACCAAATATACTCTCAAAATGATCATACCAGTTAACCCACAAATCCACGCTTGAGGAGCTCAACCGCACTTTAGAGGTAAGAAACGTTAGTTGAACCCAAAAACTGCTGCACCTACCGCACTATAGAAGGATGACTATACAGTGTACAGTCGCTGATCTAAAGCTCATCTCCTCGACAACGGGCGGAGTAAACAACGCCGAGCGACGCACGCGTCTACAGGGAGACCTCGACGGGATCTCCCCAAAGACGCCCTTTCCCTTGCGTGTGCAGGCCCCGTTTCGGAGAAAAGTCTGTTCTTAAGTTCATCGCAGGGTGTGTGTTATCTTGCGTGATATCTTGTTTCTGCTGTGTTTTTAATCGTCACTTTTACTCTTCAGCTCAACTCGTAAGAGCTTTTATGTACCCTCAGCGATCTCTTTCTGGGCAAGCCGTGGCTCCCCTTCTCCCCCCCCCTGCACGTGCCTTCATTGTGTAGCGCGCATAGGGTTCGGCATTCCCACCTTTCAGCTTTTTTAAGCTAGACGACTTTCGTCGATTGTTAATGTCATACGGTAGGCCAACCATTGTTGCGACCAAATGTGTCCGTTGATTGCCCATAATAGAAGTTCTACTCCGTCAAAGACCTGTTTAGACTGAATACACAGCAGTAGTACCGGGTCCGTCTCTCTATAGCGCCGGTTGAGCAGGGCCAGGTGCTTTAATGGATGCCCGCCATAGCGCCTGAGAATCCACTTGGCACAGACGGGAACAACCCGTAGCGGCAGTATGCAGAGTAGTGCCGGTTGCCGCTATAGTGCCGTTATTTCCCTTTATAGTGCACATACCGGCACTATAAAGGGACCACAACTGTGCATCACGGTACTACGTTCAAGCGTGGGGAGGTTATACTTTAGGTATTCACAGACGAAATGCGAAACGACCGATCGCACACTAGCACACGAGAGGCTTGCTTGCTTGACACATGACAGATGGCATGCTGACTATTATTGGCAAACCGGTACCTCATCGCGACGCGTGCGCGCGACAAGCGACCAACCAATCGAGCGTTGACATATAACATGCCTTCAAGTCAACATCAAAAACACAACGTCTTTGCCACGTGGTTCGGCGATGCAGCACCGACCTCTCACCGTACAGAGGGCAGGCTATTGTCACGGCAGTAGGCCATCGTGACACGTACTGGTGGGCTATTGTGCATCGTGGCGCGGAGACTGACTGCTGTGGCATGCAGTGTTCACCGCCTTTGTCGTTCGGTGACATCATTTCGTGGTGCGTATGAACGAAACAACAATGGTATCGGCGAAAGCTCCACCGGAGAAGTAGGCGCACGTCAAACTGCCTGCTGTAGATCATAACAGCCAGCGCAACAGGAGATGCCGTGCCGCCTTGGACATACCGTATAAAAGGTACCAGGTAACATGCAATTACAGTATATAACACACACCCGCTCCGACGAGATTCCAAGGCCTTTGTCTCCAAAACGGGGGAAGCGCGAACTCTGAGCGACGCGTCTATACGGAACTATCTCGACGGCATCATTCCAACATCACCATTTTCGCTGTGTGCACGCACCCCTGGAATCAAGTAAGAAAGCCTCCTTGAAAACCCTTCGCAGGGTATGTGTGATATTCGGTGTGATGCGGCGATAGAGTGCGAGCCCTCGTGTCATGCCCTGGCCGAATCTGGGACAGTACAGCAGCAGTGGTCTCCGAAGAAGACCGCGGTGTGCCAGACGCCCACTGCCGCGTGATCAGGGGCCGCCCTCTCATCCCTCTCATCCCTCTCATTTTCGCGGATAGGGCGGATACAAGTGTTGCTTATCTTATTATGTTTCTTCTTTTGGCTCATCCCATCTATTATCTTCGCGCACTTTTTATCTTCTTCTCGCTCCCTACATAGACGCAACTCAGGTCCGGGGCCACTGAGCAGCCTCTGCCCCCCCCTCCCCACTGCGGTAAGCACCCTCATTACTATCGCCTTCATCACTATCGCGAGAAAGGCTTCAGCCGTCTTCCCTCGTCGACTCGCAGCATTGGGTTGTAAGCTACAGGCTACACCGTGTCTGTACAGATGCAGAGTTTCAGCTGCGCTCATTCGGGCGGTAGATCGCCCTGCTGAGGGACCACGAGGACAGCCGCCGTCTGCGACATGTCGTTCTTGATGCACGAGATCGACGGGAGCGAGGGGGGAGACAACAAGACAACCCTCCTCGCGTGAAGCGCACACGGCGCGTTTCTCTCGGCCCACCTACAAAGCTTCATCTGCGTGTGCGCTGAGATGCTCTGGTGCGGCGAACTCGTGCAAGTACATAGTCGAGCGATCGTCGTGGTTGGTAATTTTTCACGATAACTTTGTTAAAAAGACAATCTGCAAAATCGGGTTTCATTATAAGGGTTATCGATCCGATTCTGCCCGTCTGATTCCGCGACCCGACCATCCATCTCATTTTCGGATTCGGATACGCTACTCTACGAGGTGGCCTTACAAAAGAAAAAAAGGGCAACATGGTTTAGGCAGGCCCCGCGACTGGTGAATACAAACAGTGCGCGTCTAACTGCCGAACTACTGTACTACTACTCTGTGTCACAGGCTTGTGCTCACACGATGTTTTAGTGTTTTTATACGTACGGCTCCGCACTTGACATTTCGGAACGGAATTGTTGCAAAAACGTGATTTTGCGTTGGTCACCACGACACGCAGCGAGCACGACCGAGGCCAATTCCGGCAGGATCGGGAGAGTCGAGCAAGGCAAGGCAATCCCAGGAAACAGCGCGCCGAGAAGTGAACCTCAGCTCGAGGTTCGTCGAACAGGGCTCAAAACCTGTTCTTCATCGGTCCCTTCGGCTGTTCTCGTGCAAGCACCAACATACTCGTAGGTACTTTTGTTTTTTTCCTCCGGCGGATGGGGAAAAATAATGCCCAAGTTTCTCATCACACTTTCACGTACTTTCATAAAAGTCGTGTTGAATTACAATTTACTCAATTGGATTCGCAACCCAGAGCTGTCATAGCCGGCGTGCCCTGCAGTTCCCTTATACATGTATCATATCTATACAAGTAGCGCGCGCATCCACAGCAGTGCTGCTGCTGTACCGCAATACTGCGTGTATGAACTTCGAAACTCAGTTGACCGCATGCTTTCGAGCGGTAACCACTACTGACGCTGCTGTAACCACTACAGGTACCGCTAAAACACGCCACCTCGTACATGCAAACCTCAGACGATGCACATCGTCTAGAGATGCCTACTTACACGGCATCGTATCGACGGGTCGCCCGGGTGGCGTATCAGGTTATCCTCGAGCCTGGTATAGGTCGGTTTCGTGAGTTCGAATCCCCCCGAGTGCATATCCGTACGAATAAATTCGTGGAGACTTTTTCTTGGGCACAAATTGACTTGCAGAAAGCGCGAGAGCGTGAGTTAGCAGCACTCGATGAAAAATCGACGAGCAGTGGGATTGCTGAACCCTATGCGCGATAAAAATGGAAGGCAAGAACCGGGGGGAAGAAGGGACGACACCTGTGACCACGGCTTGTCCAGAAGCTGGAAAGTAGATGTGTGTGAATACCACACCACCTATCAAAACCATCGTATCATACCCTGGGGTGCAACAGAAAGATCGAGCAACACGCAACAAGCCATACAAGCCCGCCGCCGTTTTTTAGCAGAGCCTATGAAACGTGTCACACATCACACGCATGGTCGAGCTGTTTGGGGCACTCGCACGACATCGACATACCAGAGAGACCATACCATATCATCCCATCGCAATATATAATGACTCGTGACCACGTAGCTGTGTACGGTCGCCCCGGTGGCGTATCAGGTTATCCCCGAGCCTGGTATAGGTCAGTTTCGTGAGTTCGAGCCCCGCCGAGTGCATACTCGTACGTATAAAAATCACCCATCTAGTATATTACGAGCACCAACAACGCAGCTTGCAAAGATGAGTATTGACCTGAAATTCGTCGAACTCACGGCTGACGTCCTTCAAAATTAGTTACGAGTATAAAATTCATTGGAACTTTTTCTTATGCACAAATTGACTTGCGGAGAGCGCGAGAGCGTGAGTTAGCAACACTCGATGAAACATCGACGAACAGTGGGATTGCTGAGCCCTATGCGCGATAAAAATGGAAGGCAAGAACCGGGGGAGAGAAGGGACAACACCTGTGGCCACGGCTTGTCCAGAAGCTGGACAAAAAAGCTAGACATTTGTACCACCGGGTGCCGGATGCAATCGAAGTACACCAAGCAAGAAAAACTCACGTCAAAGCCCTCCTCAAGCGCCATGATGAGCTCAACAGTGTCCAGCGAATCGGCTCCAAGGTCCTGGGTGAACGACGCCTCGGGTATCACCTGGCTCTCCTCCACAGCCAACTGCTGGGCCACGATGGTACGGACCTTCGACAGGACTTCCCCGCTGTCGCCCCCCATGCGTAGCTGAGGCATGCGCTGCCTTGGTGCAGAGGAAGATACACACCGACTAGCTATCGCCCCCCGCGAGAAGCAGCTCGGTGATGGAACCACGAACGCAGCGCTATATCAGGAACGGGAGAACATGAGAGGGGTGGTTCGAAGGTAGTCATAGCAATGACATAACAATTAGAGGGGTTAGCGGGTAGATGAGTTAGAGGGAAGGCTAGAGTACGCATAGGTGGAGGTGGTTGGGTTGGGTCGGGGTGTTGGGTGCTTCGTCGTCGGGTATGTATGACGGAAGCAAGCATTCACGTTACCGCACATACTGCAGAGAGCTCAGCAATGTGAGGTGAGGAAACGTGGTTAAAGTAGAACCAATCATCGTGAAAGGCTTTAGCTCCGTAACTTCGCCCACAGCACCCAAAGACGCACCTGGTTCCCAGAACCAGGAAAGTGCACACGGCAGAGAAGGAGGGCGCCATGGTGAAACTCGAGCGACGGGGAAGATGGGTATAGAGGTGAAGGCATAAGTGGGCCTCTCTCAATTAAAATGAGCACACAGCACCCTGTGCAAAAACGCCGCGCAATTCAATATAACACGATTCCGGCAAGATCGCACAATCTCCTCGCAGCACACAACACGAACAGCAGAACAGCAGCCCACCCCGCACCAGACTCAACAGCCGCGACCGAGACGGTGACAGATTTTGAAGGTAAGAATGTTGGTGGTGTGTTCGCCACGGCCCGAGTCTTGTGTTCACCTGTGAGCGTGACTATGGTGCTGGGTGTCGAGGCATGTCGCCCATTTTTCTCTATTCTGACCATAAAAAACGGCGAAAAAGAAACCAAAGGCTTGAGGCTTGAAGTTCCGTTCCAGGTACATACATACATGTACATACACAAGGTGTTTGGCTGCCCGGCAGCAAGTACGAAACAGCAATAACACGCAGTCATTGATACCATCAGATTCACGGCCCAGCAACATACGTGTACCTGCGAGTGCGCACGTTCGAACCAGTAACATATTCGTACATATGTGCTCGACAACCGGCACTCGTGTATGCACCAGTCAGTACCCGCGTACCTCGTATAGCCTCGTCTGCTCGTATCCTTGTGTACCAGTACCATTAGCACAAGTAGTACTTGCAGTTGAAAACCACAGGACAACCCCCCCCGTAGACGATTTTCGAGACTGCTTTTCGTGGCAACAGGGAAAGCGCAGATCAGAAATGCCGTGCGACGCGTCTACGAAAATGTGGAGACTGCCGGTATGTCTTATCCCTTTGGCTGTTAGGGGCTGCTCAAGGCCAAAAAATGGCGCATAAGACGGACGATTACAGCGCCCGTCACACGAAGCAAAAATGACGATGACGACGGTGACGATTTTACTGCCTGCCAAACTCCAAGGCAAGTACCTGGTACCAGGTAGCCGCAGAACACGCGCATAGCCTGCACTGCCGTGTACTGCGTGCTCGCGCCCTGATAAGAACGCGCTGCTTATAGTTTGGTTGAACGCTGAACATGGCCCCCAAACAGGTCAAATCAAAAGCCGCCATTTTCCTTTTGTGTGCCCCCTTGTTGTGCAAAAAAAACGGAGTATGTCTGAAATTGGTCCCGGGGGGTGTTCGGTTATCTCGCGTGTTGGTTATACGTACGGCGGTGGCAGTCGAGTACTCAGAGGAACATCATTGCTGGGGTTTTTGGGGCCCTCTTGTGGTCGAGGCTTCTTCTTGGGGCGTTGCAAGAGTTCGCGCCGAGATGGGCTCGTGCGAGCACGCGTGGGTCACTTCTACCGCACCCATATCATGTACGAGCAGGCAGTCGTACAAAATGGCAGTCAGCAGTCCGCAGTGTCTTGTGACCATGGGCTTGATAATGCGAGTTAATGTGAGAACAACTACTACATCAACAACAACAACAACAACAAAAACAACAACAACAACAACAACAACAACAACAACAACAACAACAACAACAACAACAACAACAACAACAACAACAACAACAAGGGCCAACCTTAACAGCAGCAGGGCAAGAGTGATAATAGTGCATGTGTGAAGTTGACGAATGCACAGACCGAATTTCGGCCAATATCCGGAATACAAGCACCACTGAAAATCGAGCTATGTGGTGGATTTGATGTAGCTGTGTAGTACATCTTTGTGTGATTGGCCAACGCGAAAAAGACATCCCGCTGGACCTGGCGGGACCAACAAATGCCTCCTCCTGGTTGTATGACGCAGCAGTGTGACAGTCATCCAGGCAGACGAGGGTGAATACCGTGCAGCCCGCGCGAGCGTCCACGCTTTTACCGACCTCGCACGCAATAGACCACAGCACCGAAGTGCAAGCACAGACATGACTTTTTTTTTTTTTTTTTTTCCCTCCGGCGGATGGGGAAAAATAAAGCTTTAGCTCACCACACTTCCGCGTATTTTCATACGCGTCGTGTGTCGATTTAACTCAGTTGCTTTCGCAGCCCAACGCTAGCTGGCGCACCCTTCGAGTCCCATGACCTTACCGAGCGCGACAGGCACGCCCATGGACATACATACAGCAGGCATGCCGCACTCACTCGTACTGGTACGTGATACGAAAGACGAGACTTGTAGCATTGTTATCGAATTTTTCGGTGCTGAATCCGCGTCAGCATATAGGAAAGCCGAGCTCCTGTTAGATGCATTTAACAGTGGTACTACTGTCCTCTTGTGGGGCTAGCGTGAACTCATCCAGACTTTCATCTACTCTACTCAACCTCTGTTGGGTGTGTGAAACAGTAGTACCTGGAAGCAAGCGAAAACATACAAGTTAAAAACATAGATCCCGCAGCTAGTAGCAGCAGCAGTGTATTAATAGCAGCATTGATTGACAGCAGCAACGAACGGCAGCACACATCGAAGATGATTGTGCGATTCCCGGGGCACTCCGAGAACGGAACAGCTGCTATTATAGCAGTAGGACGTGCCACGCTGTCTCTAACAAACTATATACGTGCCGCCTCCATCATCATCACACTTCCCGGATACTTTCACGCTGACTGCTGTAGGTATGATAACAGGAGCAGGTACTGCTGTTGTAGCTATATTCAAGCTGGTGTGAGTTGGGCTCACCATGCAATCTTCGAGCGACGGCAGAACATGGTGTCACGGTGCTGCCGTGAGATCTAGAAATAATCTAGATCGCGCGACAAAGGCCAAGGTCACGACGGCTGTGGGTGCTACAGTACTACAGTAGTAGTACACCGACCGATGGAGGTAGTGTCACGTTGCTGCCGTAAGATCTAGAAATAATCATCTACAGTAGATCGCGCGACAAAGGCCAAGGCCACGATTACTGTGGGTGCTACAGCAGTACTACAGTAGTAGTACCACGATGGTAGTATTATAAAAAATGAAAATACACTCCTCCAGCTGTGAGATCGAAGATTTCGTCGAAACTCATCTTTGCAAGCTGTGTGTGATACTCCGATCGCGCGCATTACGAGTTGTGTGTCCTCTTTAAGGATATAGGTCGGCGACTCCCCTCACAACTACAGTGTAGCTATCAGGGTCAACAGGGGGATTTTAGTCAGTCTGTGCGCGGAAACTATAAAACCCGTTTCTGAGGGGGACAAAATCTGACAGCTGTGGAGGGAAATGTTTCCTTTTATCAATTGAATCTTGTACGTCGAATAACCGGTGAGGGGGGGGGGCGGAGTTTTGAAGGGCGTGGGGGCCTGGTTTTGATCAAAAGCGAGCGGGTTTGGAGGGGGGGGGAAGGGGGGGGGAATTTGTTCATGTAAGCTATAAATCCTTTCAAGGGGATGGATCTGACGGTTTTGGCACCAGTTTATTATTGGGGGGGGGGGGGGGGGGGGGTTGGGCGGGGGTGGGGCGTGTGGGGCAGCTCAATATGTGCGTGGAAACTACATTATTTTGAGGGGATAAATGTGACGGTTTTGGAAATAATGCATCAGTTTATCATGTATATCCTGGGGTAAGTCGTACAATCAGTGAGTAGAGAGAGGGTGGAGTGTTCGAGGGGGTGGGGTTGGGATGGGTTGGGTGGGGGCGGGGGGGGGGGGGGGGGAAAGGAAGGGTTTTAGGTGAGGGGTTTGTTATACGTGTGGTGCTAGGTCTAGGCGATGGTGCGGGTGATGGGGAAAGTATTATAGTAACAACACCGACGATGGCCGTAGCCAAACATACGACCACGAACATGTTCTGACGGGAATCTACGCGCTTTCGCGCTTAAACGAGTTAAGTATGGCAAGACGTTCCCCTGTATATAGGCGGGGAGCCATAAATGCCCTTCCTATTATATTAATACCAGGTACCAGGTACAAGCAGCATCACATGCATTCCGGTTACACGCGTAGGTCGGAGCGAAGCAAAGCGGGGGTGACGCAGGGTTTACACCAATCAGTGCGACTACCAATGTCAGGAACTGAATATCATATATGGTGGAGGTCCCGCTGTAGTGCAGTCCACTTTAGTTCGGGGTGCCACTTTAGTGCGGTGAAATTTGCTTGGCACCACTTTGTAGTGCTGTTTAGTGCATTTTAGTGCGGCTGAGCTAAGGTGGGACCGCTCTTCTTTTGTTTGGGGTTTTGGCGGTCCTAGTAATACACGGTACCCGCTTCCACGTAATCGCTATTAATACCTACATGCACCTCTGCAGTAGAGGGCACAGGAGTACCAAAAACGCAAAATGCCAATGCAAATATCTCAGCAGTGCTACACTTGACCGCTTTACAACACTGTTGTGCTGTTGTACTGCTGTACGGCAGCATGCTGCCGGGCTATACATTTGGGCCACAATCTTCATAGATACTTCGAGGCATACAGATAGCATGGACAGCCTTCTTCGGTGATTGATATATATTTTGGATAATGTTTGCACACTACCCGGAAATATGCCGTTCAGGGTGGCTATCTCCACCGGACCTGACCCTCAGGCGACAGGCCGGGTCGACATACTCACGCATCCGTATACAACTATAGCTTGCGCTGCCGGAGTAGTAACGGGGACCGCCGATAAGGACAGCTCACGCTATCGCTAGAGTGGGCACCGAAGGACACGCCAGAAAACCATCTGGATTGCGAATGCAATTGAGTTAAATCGACACACGACGTGTATGAAAATACGTGGAAGTGTGGTGAGCTTAAGCTTTATTTTTTTTGCCCCGTCCGCCGGAGGATGAAGAAAAAAAAAAAAGTTTGCACACATCTTCGGTTACGTTTTTATAATGTTGAAGCATGCGTCATACAAGGCGTGTTTACAGTGAACGGCAGCGTACGGAAATCCACCAAGAATGCACACGTGTATTTTTCGCATAACTTCAGTTGTATTTGGAACGCCTACCATTCAAGTACTGGCTGTACCTGGCGGCACGGCACCGAACATGTGGCATCCGGTTGGGGATTTGTTATGATATATATCCAGGTGTTAACGAACGACTATCATATGGTGCGTAATCGTGTGCTGGTGCAAAAATACAGGGCAACTAAATAATACTTCGAAGTACGAAGTATCAACATACGGTTATAGATATAAATGCTGACCATGAGGAAATACCAGGGACGCATGCTACGTGCGTACGGCAGAGATAGCACTTTTTGAGTCAAACGTTAGCAGGCGTCCAGGCTGGGTTTGTTATTCGGGAGCAGGTACGTTGTACGAGTACGCTATTAGTAACATCAGTCAGTTTGTCCGCTCCCGAATTTCTTATCTTCTGGTCAATAAATGCCTTGTTCATGTTGGTCTTGTTTCCCTGTTTCTTATGAGGAAGGTGTCCTTTACTGCGTGTACTCACTCGTGTATCGCTCGTGTACCACTCGTGTATCGAGGAACAATTATGGGTGTTTTGGCCCTCTTGTGGTCGGCGCTCCTTCGGTCGTTTCAGGGGTAAGGCCTCATGCGGAGACGCGCTCGGTATGTGTTAACGGTTCCGGCTATATGATATGTGGCGTATGAGGCGCGCTCTGCATGGTTTCCTAGTTGCCAGCTATATGACAAGCAGTGGTACGAGTCGCGATGAAGAGTGTTCAATCATCAGCCATGATGTGACAGCAGGAAAAATGGATGCCCGAGTAGACATGTCGTAGACAGCAGGTGTAGACGTAGGCTAGACATTCAAAATATGCGAGATGTCTGGAGACGGCACTTTCATCCTTACCCCGACGGAAAATATACCTTGACTGACGCCAAATTACTAGGGTTAAGTATAGAACGATCGGTTTGACACCGTTGGCCGCTGGACATTTTTCGTTCACTGATCGGCTCCTGACTCTTCTCTGGCTTCGAAAGCTCAGTCCGAATCCCAGCCCCCGGCGCATGGCGTAAGTCAGCGGAACACGCACAAGGAAAAATTGATACAGCAGAAAATCTACGCAACACGTCGCACCGCTGTGGTTGTACCATCGGGCACTTTACCGTACATAGAATGGTTGGATACATTTTGTCAGGGAGTACCATTGTCACTATTGGCGTTTCTAGTGTGCTAGCTCTTGAAATCTTGAGATACCAATAGGCTTTGACCAAACAAGCTCTTTATTTTCGCTTAACTCGGGTTTTCTCGCATACTGCTCGCATAGGGCTTAAAAACGCAACGCGACCGCAATTCGACCACTTTTTTCGCATAGCAGGTCGCATAGAAAGCGATTTTGAGCCAAAATGAGGTTGACGTGGTGAGGAAGAAAAAAGCATGCCACAATTAGGATGCTAGCCACTCGGACACCACCAAACGCAGTACAAATGGGCGAATTAGAGCGATTTGCCTATTCGGAATTCAGGGAACCCCAGTGTTATGCCGAATTTCGAACGAAAATGAGATGTTCAAAGACAAACATGGAACTAAGGCTTGAAATAATTCGAACATAACCAGGAAAAAAACGGGGGAGAAAGCCTGAAATGAGGCCAGAACAGTGCGTATTTGGCTCGCGTAATGGTCGAATAATCATGGAATAACCGCTTAGCCTGCCCGCATAATCACCTCTTTGTCGCTTATGCAACCCCGAAAAAAATCGCAGAGAATCCCGATTTCATTCGCTTATTGGGTCAAAGTCTAGATACAAACGGGAAGGTCCATGGCCGATGGCATGGTACTTCCCCGTGAGATTACGAACGAACTATTGCGTTGTGGACAAATGGACAAACGCACTCCGAGCCTACGAGGGGAAGTCCTCGGAGCTGATATCACCGGGCTCGCGGTCGCGCGAGTCGGTACAACACCTAACGACACAGGAAGCAAAACACACCTAAAAACGCGAAAAAAAACAAAGTGAAAAACAAAGGGTGCCCCCGATACCCCTTCCCTTTTTTCTTATTTTTCATCTCGCAGGGTCTATTTTAAACACCGTATCATCGCCCGTGAGAGGCAGTGCTGGAGAAGTACACGACCTTCAGGAACCTACTTGTGACTCTGTTGTTCAATCAACAAGAAGAAAAAGAAACACGCAAAAGACCCGAGACGAAAGTTTTGAGCAGTACCTGCGTGGTCATCAAGCCCCGCCCATTCAACTCACACCGCTACCCCATTTGTCCTTTTACACGTTCTCGCACAATCGATTTCAAGCACCACGTCATCAGCATCACCATCATCGCGCTCCAAAGACGTTTTGCTGCAGGAGAAGATGAGCTCAGAACCCAGCCCCAGGCCGTGGCTTAGGGCCGAGCAACACTCGCGTGGGCTGTTCAACGCGGCAAAACAAATGTTGACGACGACAAAAAAATATATAAATATCTCATCACGTCAAACCCGAAAAGAAGAAGCTAGCGCAAGGAAAAAAAATCATCACCCCGAGAGAGAAAAAAAGTAAACCAAAACGTAAGCCAAAAGACGAAAGCATGTACCAGGTATCATATAGTCGTGGCCGTCACGTCAAGCCCAGGTAAGCTGACCGGCTCCCCTCGTTCGTAATTCTGAACGTGCCTTGGCAGGACCAAAACGCCCGCATCATCGCGCGCGAAAAAACAGTGCTGAAAAGAAAACATGGCTTCGGAAACTCAGTCCGAATCCCAGCCTCCAGCCCAGGACCAAGCCAGCGCGACCCAAACCCCGGCACGCACAGCTCTGGACTTCAATCTCCCGAAGGGGGAAAACTTTTTGGTCAACCCTCGGGGACAGCGATTGCACGTACGCACGTTTTTGCCGGCACCTGGGACGGTGGAAATTAAAGCGCTTTTGGTGTGGTGCCATGGGTATGCCGCCCACGTTAATGGTCCTACGATGCTAAGGGTTATGGAAGGCATGAACAAGAAGGGGTTTGCCGTCATCGCGCTTGATCACCATGGGCACGGGTACAGGTGTGAGGACGGAAGCGCGGACGGGGGGTGTACTAATGCTGTAAGGTGTTTTGGTTTGGGGAGGGGGGGAGGCGGGGAGGGGGCGTCTTTTTTTGTTGGGGGGGAAGGGGGGGTAGTTTTGTGTTTGTTTGGGGGGCGGTATTTATTGCCGGGGGGGTTGGGGTGGGGGGGACGGGGGGGGGGGCGGCGAGGGGTAAACGGGACATGTCAGTGGTCCTACGGTGGTGAAGGTCATGGCTGGCATGGATGCGACCGCGATTGGTGACCACGGGCACGGGAACATGTGGGAGCTGCCATCGCGGCTGGCAGAGCGAAGGAGGGAGGGAGACACATATATTTTCTCTCCCCCCTGGCGTGTTGAACGGTTTGTCTACGCAGGTAGAGATCCAGTGCAGGAGTAACGCCGTAGGTTAGTCACAGTGGAAAACCTTTGCTGCCTCTTCTTCGAGACGGAAAATTTGATTCCAAGTTTTTTTTTCTGCCGATTTAACCCCAACGTCCGGCTGTCTCTGTCTTGCTTCCCTGCTCGTCGTTTGCCTTCCCCGTGTGTGGTACACGCCTGTTGGCGGTGCTCTGAATGGGTACCCTCGGCGACACGCCGTCATACATCTTGTGGAACTACTTTCCGGCCTAATCTCAGCGATGGAAAGACGGTGCTCATCACGGACTACAGGCACTTGGTGAGCTTCCCGCACGGCGCACGAAGACCACATGCGTTTTTCGTGGCTTGATTTCCTCGGTCCCGCTGCAAGCATGACCCTGCGCTGATGGGAACTAGATAGTTTGGCATCGAACTGGGGCGCGGGAAAACGACATGCATTTTTCGTGGCTTGATTTCCTCGGTCCCGCTGCAAGCATGACCCTGCGCTGATGGGAACTAGATAGTTTGGCATCGAACTGGGGTGCGGGAAAACGTACCTTGTGAGTCGTAAAAGCCGGTCGCCCCGGTGGCGTATCAGGTTATCCTCGAGCCTGGTATAGGTCAGTTTCGTGAGTTCGAGCCCCGCCGAGTGCATAATCGTATAAATTCGTTGGGGCTTTTTCTTGTGCACAAATTGACTTTGCGGAACGCGCGATCGCGTGAGTTAGCAGCAACACTCGATGAAAAATCGACGAGCAGTGGGATTGCTGAACCCTATGCGCGATAAAAATTGAAGGCAAGAACCGGGGGGGAGAAGGGACGACAGCTGTGACCACGGCTTGTCCAGAAGCTGGAAAGTAGAAGTGTGACAAAAAACAAATAACAAAACTGCTACGGCTGAAGTGCTGCAGCAACCATTGTTTTTCTTCCCTGCAAGGTTGTTGGCTTGATAAAATAATAATTGATAAAAGTACTCTATGGTTGATAAAGTACTCTATATAAAGTAGTCTATGTAAAGTACGTCGTAGTCTATACAAAGTAGTCTATATGAGCCTACACCCAGAAAAGGAGATTTTGAGAAAAATGAAAGGGCAAGCCGATGAACATTATCATCTCCCTACAGTATGCATAAAGCGAGAAACCCCCCCCGCCCAAACAAAAGTTCTTTCCAGCGATTCGACCAAAACACAGGTGTGGGGGGATGTTAATACCTCCTTTTTTTCACTGCCGTATCATATCGTATCATATCTTCTTTTTTTTTTTTTTTTATCCTCCGGCGGATGGATCATATCATATCATATCATATCATATCATACCATATCATGTCATATCATATCATATCATACATACTATCATACTATCATACTATTAGTATCATACTATTAATATCATGCTATCATATCATATCATATTATACTATCATATCATATCATATCATACTATCATATCATACCAGGTATCATACTATCATATCATATCATACTATCATATCATATCATAGTATCATACTATTATACTCGCACGACTGACTCTGCTGTACCCTCACTTTCCAAAAGACTTTTAATTACCTGTAGGCGTTTTTTTCTTGGCGCGGCCTGGCTAACCATTCCATTGCGGAATCATATCGAAATGTCAACACAGCACGAACGCTCAAAATCACACAACAACGGGGGTGGGGGTGGGGGTGGGGGTGAGGGTGGGGGTGGGGGGCACTCTCGCGATTAACCCCGAGCCACTGCGAAAAAAAAGTGCCATGCAAACCATACATATACAGGGTACATTCTGGATTTTAACCTCTTCAGAACCCCCAAACCCCTCCCCATACTATTTCCAAGTAATATTTCACCAAAAACGGGTGTCCAGCTGTGAAGGCGTTAAGGGTCCTGTATTCCAGCCTAGAAGTGCCTAACAGTGGTCCTTGTCTTTATCCTGGCTGACGTCTGACTTGGAATTAGTGTTGAATAGAGTGTTGAATAGAGTGTTGAATAGAGTGTTGAATAGAGTGTTGAATAGAGTGTTGAATAGAGTGTTGAATAGAGAGAGGGCCTGACTTCCACATACTTGGGACTTTGGCCAGGCCACCTTCGAAAGGGAACCGTGTCCAAACGTGTCCAAAGTTTGATGACGAGTACGGCGTCAGCCAGGATTGGTTACAGTCAGTCCGGGCTGCTGTGGGGTAGGAGGTGCGTCGAAGGTGTAAGGACGGGAGATGTATGTGCATGCGCGCAACGTGACGGTGCTTGTGCTGCTGTCGTGCTACTGTAGTGCTGTTATGGCGCTGGTATAGTGCTGCTATTATGGTGCTGCTATGATGCGGTCGTAGTGCTTCTATGTTGCTTCTACAGTGCTTGTACGGTGCTGCTATAATTTTAGTACTGGTACAATCATTACTGAAGAAATGGGGGTTGCCTCGGGAGCAGCAAAGCTTGTTCAATGTTGTGCAGAGCAGCAGCAGCAACAACATCGACAACAAACAAAACTACACCTCAAGCTCAATGCTTACCCGGAACAGAGGAATGCACAGAGAAAGCTTTTAGGCAAACAGTGTTTTGCTTTAGTGCTGTTTTTAGTGCTGCTATAGTGCTACTATAGTGCTAATATTTGCTACAGTGCTGCTATAGTGCTGCTACAGTGCTGCTAGTGCTACTATTGTGCTACTAATGGAACCCATGGCAGCGAACAAACAGAACTTTACGAATCGCGACAAAAAAAAAGAACTTGACATTTTCGCGAATTGTGATAGATTGTGTACTGGTATACCTGACCTTGACCTATTAATAGGCATGATTGCCCAATCCAGAAGGTGGTTTTATTGGGTTTCCGACCCTAAGTGGCATGTCCTACCTGGTGCACTTCAAATTCTGACCTTGGCGTTGCTTGGGTGTCCAATCCGAAAGTTACGGTGTGTTGTTTTTTCCGGCCCCAAAATTAATGCGTTATCTGGTGCATTGCTGATTGGTTCAGGTGGACGACAGCATGGCTTTACTGGACATAATCGACAGAGGAGCGCCGGACGGAGGTACGCGAGCACAATTCGTGGGGGGTTTTCACATGAAGTGGTAGGCTGTTTCGATGTTGTACCCTCGGCTTATATCCAGTGTGCTATCGGTTATTTTGGCATGCCGTGTCAGAGGTAGATGATACATGACAGCATGGCCTTGCTGGGCATCATCGAAACAGGGACGGGCACCGGATGGACGTACACCAAGTAGACTTACACGAACTCCCAGTTCCGCTTTTTTTTCCCCACTGCTTATCATGATTTTGCTAGATTTGATTAGACGCATACATAAATCGATAACCAACATATTTGTCCCCACGGTCATGCTCGCTCTGCTCGAAACCATGTGCTCAATTATGCCAATGTGGTTCAATTGGTGTGGGATCATTATTGCTCTTATGAAAGGGTTAAGAACGCCCGACTATGCCAAAATAATTCCTAGCTTGCTAGATATAAGGCTCGTAATAGTTTGCCCAATTACGCCGCTTTCGTGCTCTAATCCCTTTTTACGTGCTTTGGTTGGCGTGGGATCATTATTGCTGTTGTAATAGAGACAACGAAGGCCCTATTATGCCCAGATAGTTGCTAGCCTGCCGGATATAAGGCTCGAAACAAGTCGTCCAATTGTGTCACGTTCGTTCTCTTCACCCTTTTTACGCGCTTTACTTGTTGTGGGATCATTGTTGCGGGTCTAAAAGAGTTGAGAACGCCCAACTATGCCGAAAGAATTGTCAGCATGCTATATATAAAGCCCCCAAACCATTTGCCCGATGAGGCCTTTCTTAAGCCTTTTGACGTGCTTTAATTTGTGTGGGACCATTATCGACAGCATGCGACGGTAACCGTGAGGTCACGGTTGTTTTTTTCCCTGCAAGGTGCTTGCCTTAAGGAGCTCCATACCCGACACAAAAAAAGCGGGATTTGAGTAAGCCGAACATGCAAGCCCGATACCAAACCCATGGCCTATTAATAGTGTGTACAAACCAATAATATTGCGAAACGAGAACGGCATTCCGACTAGGTTGAGTTTGGCATCCCCCGTCATTCTTTTTTTTCTTTTTGGTTTCGCCAAATAGTGCTGGCTGTATCGCAGCACACCTCACCTCTGTTGCACTTCTAACAGAGTTTAGAACGCCCAATTATGCCAAAAGAATTCGCCGGCATGATGGATATTTGGCTCGTCCCATGAACATGAGCGAATACTTCTTTTCCGATGGCGGTCATGTTGCCCATCATGAACAAAATCCCCTTGCCGTTGTGTTTGTTTCTCGCTTTGGTCTTGGCGGTCACCGAGATGGTGGTCGAGTTACAGTAGATCATATTGTGCGCGGGGTGGATAGGGTATAACGTTTACGCCGTGTGTATAGAGGTGCACCAGCCATTGTTTTTTTCCGAGGTTCCTCGCCTTAACTATTCAAGAACTACCAGGTACTTCAAAACTACTTTCAGAACTACCTTTTGGCTAGTTTTTGACCCAAAAAAAGTTATTTGGACCACACTATAACTGCTACGGGATACAAAAAAAAAACATGGCCTCGGTATAGAACGAAAATCATGCATACCTGGTACAAAATAACGCTTAGTGCTAGGGTTAGGGTTATACCACAATTGTGGGTTAAGATGCCTTTCCTTTCCTTTCCTTTCCTTTCCTTTCCTTTCCTTTCCTTTCCTTTCCTTTCCTTTCCTTTCCTTTCCTTTCCTTTCCTTTCCTTTCCTTTTATTTTCTTTTCTTTTCTTTTCTTTTCTTTTCTTTCCTTTCCTTTCCTTGCCTTACCTTACCTTACCTTACCTTACCTTACCTTTCCTTTCCTTTTCTTTTCTTTTCTTTTCTTTTCTTTTCTTTTCTTTTCTTTTCTTTTCTTTCCTTTCCTTTCCTTGCCTTACCTTACCTTACCTTACCTTACCTTACCTTACCTTACCTTACCTTACCTTTCCCGTCATTCACGAAACAAACACTTTGAAACAAAATTGCTACCTCTATGATAATGATAGCACGTGCCCGGGCGCCCAAGAGGCAGTGGCATGGTATCGCACAAGGCTGCCGTCTCTGGATGTGGCCGCGACCGGGAAAAAAATCGACACATTCGACGCGGCCATTCATATGCAAGAAATTACGCACAGGCCTCCCGAAGTCTACCTCGCAAGCGGTTCTTAGTGGGACGCAGCTCACGCTTCCTGCGACTCGCCTAACACTATGAACCGCTATGCGCCCTGGTACAGGCAATGCCTGCCTGGTGGTTGGAAACCCGACATGCTCCGCCCAGGCATCGTGGGGGTGAGAGGGTCTATGGTCCTTCGGACTATGGCCGTGCATGATGCGATGATTACACCCCCCACCCAACGGAATGCCTTGATACCCATGCAAACCCTCTTCAGATTATAACATGCCGTCTTGAACGCGGATCTTACGGACCCCGGAATGCCTCGTGCTTATGCAAACCCTTCTCAGATGATAATCATCTTGGCTTGGATGCGGGCCTCCGAGAGCGTTTCAACATTTTTTTCACATGTGCAAAAAAACACTATCATGCCGACCGCACACCGCCCCCCCCCCCCGCCCCCCCCCCCCCTTCCTCCGCAGCGCCTGTGCATGTGAAAACCCTTCCCAGATAAAATGGCCATCTCTGGATGCAGGCCTTCGATTCGGCTGTTGATAACGCCGAATTATGCCACCCTCACCCGCGCCCCCCGTAACACGTTTTGCCCAATCACATCCTTCTCAGGTACCAGGTAGTAACCATCTTGGCCTGGATGCAGACCTTCGAATCTGCTCTCGAGTATCGCTCAATTTACCCCTCCCCAAGTTATGCTTCGTGTGTATGCAAACCTTTCTCAAAAAGGTGCTACGATAGAGGTATACCGTTTTTTGGCGAACATGTCCTCCTTGACCCAAAATCGTCGGAAAAAAAATAAAGTATACGCCATTTTTGTTAGCATGATTATCGTTGTGTACCTACGCCATAGGGGATTTTTCGTCCGGTGAGCAGTTTTGTTATTTTTCTCCAAATCGTTTTTCGGGTTAAGAAGGTTTTTTCTCGGGCTCCGAAAGTGAGGGGTAGTAATACGAAAAAAAGTGGAGCAACTCTATCGAAGCGCGCGTCGAAACTCAGAACCATCTCCGCCTGGATGCCGACCTCCGAATATGGTTGTTATAAAGATCTCTCCTTTTTTGTGTAGTTTCATTCTGCTCTTGGAACCCCCCGATTATCCCAACCCCCCGTTCTCCCGTAACGCCTTGTGCCTGTGCAAACCCTCCTCAGATGAGAGCCATCTTGGCCTGGATGCCGACCCCCGAGAGCGGTTAAAAAATTCACCGATTTGGTGCATTGAAAGGCCCAATTTTGCCCCCCCCCCCCCCCCCCCCCCCCCCCCCCCCCCTTTATAAAACGCCTCGTTCGCATGTACACTTTGCTCAGATGAGAACCGTCTTGGGCTGGATGCGGGCCTCCGAGAGTGGTTCAAGACGCTCCCTTTTTTTTTAGGAGGCCAGTCCATGGGAGGGGGCCTGGCGCTGTTGCTTGGCATGCACCTGAGGAGGGACGAGTTCCGAGTGGACATGTACAAGCGGTTCATGGGTGTCATGACCAATTGCCCCGCTATCGTTGGTGAGGGTATTTATCGCCTTTCCTTGCTTTCATTGCTTTTATCGCTTTTGTCGCCTTTGATCGCCTTTCCCTGTTTTCGTTGCTTGCTTTCGTGCTTTCTTGTTGGCTTGCGAGCTTGTTTCAATGCTGGGCATGTTGCTTGCTTGCTGGCTGCTGCTGCTGCGCGGTGCTACTGGTGGTGGTCTTGGTGGGTAGGGATGGTGGTCTTGGCAGTCGCGTTGGCGGTGATGGGGCGGGTGTGGGGGGTGATGGCGAATTGCCCACATGTTACTGTCGGTGAGATTGTGCTTTGGTTTTGCCTCAAATAGGCGGCGTGTTTTGATCACAGGTGAAGTCTTGCGTATAGGCTTTGACTCAGCAAGGGATGTGTTTTTGACGTTTTCGGCGAGTTTTTTTTGGGAGTTTTTGCTACCAGATACCTTTTATGCTTTATGGCACCGTAAGGACCGAACTTTTACGCGATTATACTCCAAATTCGCCCACCTAAGCTAAACCCTACATGAGAGGGGCTTGGTATGCACCTAGGGAGTGGGGAGCAGGGAGTTGAGGGTGGGCGCGGCCTTTAGCGCTTTGCCGGCGTCATCGCCAATTGCCGCTCCATCGTCGATGATAATATTCGGCTTGTTTGTTGTTGTTGTTGTTGTTGTTGTTGTTGTTGTTGTTGTTGTTGTTGTTGTTGTTGTTGTTGTTGTTGTTGCTGTTGTTGTTGTTGTTGTTGTTGTTGTTGTATTCGTGGTGGTGGTGGTGGTGTGGTGGTGGTTTCGGTGGTGTGTGTGGTATTGTGGGTGTTAAATTGTACGGCCGAAACATTTTTTTGTGCCCGACGACATCCAGCTCACCCATGGCCTGTACTAAATCTTCGAAGATTCATCGAAATAGCAGGAAGTTATTTTGGTCGCGAACGACGCGACAAAACTCTTGCTTGCATCTATTCACCCCGTACGGAGTATATCATACATCATACTTGTGTCCTCAGCATTATTACGCAGTACGGGCTGATGATTACTACCGTCCTAGTTGACACCCATCTGAACGCCTACCACCTCTTCTTGTTCCAGCAACCCCTCCTCAAGGGTAATTGGTGGGGCGGCACAACAAAGACAAAAACTATCATGCACCAGGTTACTGTGAGGATCTGATACTGCTGAATACACCATAGATAGTACTGCTCTAACCCTATAAACCCATGTGAAACGTCTGCCGTCTTTTTGTTTCCCCCAGCAAATCCTCCGCCGAAGCCGGTCCTGCTGATCCTCAAGCACATCATCGCCCCGATGTTTCCCAGCTTGCAGCTCCCCTCGTTCATGGAAAAAGGTGAGTCGCGTGCGTGCCTTGATTGCCAATCGAAGCGTATCGTGGGCGATTCCGTTGCAGCCGATTAGCAAGCTAACCGTACCGTGGGAAAGTACCGTGGTCGCCAATTAGATACAGTGGCAGCCAAGTAGCAAGCTAACCGTACCGTGGGAAAGTACCGTGGTCGCCGATTACCAAAGTAGGCCTGACCTTGGGGAAAACACCGCGGTAACCGATTGCCAAGCAAGCCTTACCTTGAGATAATGCCCTTGTATCCGATTACCAAGCAAACCGTGCCGTGCAAAATACCGTGGTACCCAATTACGAAGCTAATCGTAACCGCGTTTATTTTCTATTTTTCAAGTCATGGCTTTTACTTACACTCCCGGTCACCTGGAGGAACTTTCACCCTCAGCGACCTTCTGGGCTAGCCGTGGTCAAAGCTGTCTTCCCTTCTCCCCCCTCCCGGTACTTGCCTTCGTTTCTAACGCGCTTAGTCTAGGGTTCGGTATTCCTGCTTTTTCAGCTTTTTTGTGCTCGTCGATTTTCGTCGAATCTTGTTTGTTTTTTTGCGGTAATCGTGATAATAACTGGTCATGTTTTCCCTCTTAGCTGAAAGGCGGGGCCAGGGCTGAAGTGCTGACTGCGCCCTTGTCGCTCTGCTTTCAGTGTCCGAAACCGCCAAGCTAGAAGGAAACCCCACGGTTGCCGCGGCGTTTGGATACATTATTGTCTTGTGTGGCAAGGTTTTCCATCCAGGGTGTGGCTTTCGTCACGAGCTGAGAAGGGGGGGGGGGAGTTGGGGTGGGGGGGGGGCGAAAAAAGCTCTTGCAAACAAATAAAAAGAGATAGCCACCGCGCAAGTAACTCGCCATGTGGCACCGCCTGGTACTATTGGTAGCACACACGAGAGGATTTTTAGCTTAGGGCAGTTCGAAATGAACTTAAGGAACATCGCGACAAACAAAAAAGGTGACCTTTTCGCGATCCGTGACATTATTCAGGAATCCGGAGTTTGAATCGTTTTGACAGGTTCCGTTCAGAATTGATGTCAGGATTTGTGGCAAATAAAAGCGTGGTTTTGTTTTTTGAAAACTTGACATTTCAGATTTATTAAAATTTAAAAATAGCAGGAATCGTGATATTTCGCAAAGATTCTTGATTTGTTTTTGCGCTGATCGGGAACGACGCTTTAGTCTAAATAGCTATAGCTGCTGTGCCCGTTTCGCTCTGTCTTCGGTGCAGGCGAAGCATCGAAACAATATTTCATGGTTACAAGCTGCGCTGGATACTAAAGCTACTAACGTGCTAAGTGCCCTCTTACTGCTCTGTTTACAGTGTCCGTGCCTGAGCTGGTCTGGATCTCGGATGAGTACAAAGAAATGGGGGCCTTGGACAAGGTCGGGAAGCCCGGTGGGTTGGGCTGGCCGGGGACCATGCGGCTCAGCACCGGTTCACAGCTATTAGGTGCGGCTATTACTAATAGTAGAGATTGACGATTTGTTGCCTTTTTTTTCTGGCTGACAAGGGTCCTCACGTGATTGAATATACCGCTTGCCATCGTTGGAATGTGTTGCGTTTTAAGTTGTACTCTACGTAGGCCGTTCCGTTAACAGTCGGGTTCCGCTTTCGTTGTTTCCGGAGTGAGAATAAAAATAACCGCCAAAAATAACCGTCAACAAATAACCGCAAACAATAACCCTAACAAATAACCGCAAAAAAATAACCGCTAACAAATAACCGCTAACAAAAAACCGTCAATAATAACACCAACAAGATAAACCACCTACCATGATACGATAGAGCAGTATTATAGTGGAAACTACAGGTGTTGAATGTATAAAATAGATACGATGTCAGGTCTAGCTCAAAATTCCCCACCTTGAGTAAAAATACCAACACTAACCAATATAATGGAGAATAACAAGATATATATATATATATAATTTGGACCCGTCCCAATAAAAAACTCACCCACATAGTATATTACAAGCACCAACAACGCAGCTTTGTAAAGATGAGTATTGACCCGAAATTCGTCGAACTCACAGCTGACGTCCTGAAAATATTTTTATAAAATAACCGCAAACAAATAACCGTCAACAAATAACCACCAACGATAACACCAACACATGACCGCCAACAAATAACTGCCTACAAATAACCGCAAACAACAACCGTAAGCTAATAACCGCCAACCCCTGCTGTGCTACATCTGCGGCCATGACAGATATGCTGGGTATTATCCAATCTCGGCTGGCGGAGGTTGACTTCCCGTTTCTGGTCATGCACGATCCTCAAGGTGAGATCAGAAGTCATCCACGGCATTATTAGACTAAGATGCTAGTAGTGTTGATAGTGTTAGTAGTGTTAATAGTATCAATAGTGTTACTTGGGCGAAACGCTTGTGATGATTACCGGTATGTGATTTATATGTCACTAGGGGATTATGTGATTATGTGATTACTGGTATGTGATTATGTGATTACTGGTATGTGATTATGTGATGATTTGATTGTGATTTATATGTGATTAAGTGATTAAGTGATTATGTGATTATGTGATTAAGTGATTATGTGATGATGTGATTAAGTGATTATGTGATTATGTGATTTCTATGTGATTATGTAATTATGTGATTAGGTGATTTATATGTGAATATGTGATTAGGTGATTAGGTGATTAGGTGATTATATGTGATTATGTGATTATGTGATTTATATGTGAATATGTGATTAGGTGATTAGGTGATATACGTGATCATGTGATTTATATGTGATTATGGGATTTATATGTGAAAATGTGAGTTATGTGATTATGTGATTATGTGAGTTATGTGGTTATGTGATTATCGATAATATCGGTTGGGCTCCTAAAGTGCGGTCTTATGGGTTAACTAATCAACTGGTATGGCCATTTTACGAGTACATTTGCTGTGGGACTATTGATAGGACTATTAATAGGACTATTATTAATAGTGGTATTATATTAGTAGGAATGATAACGTTAGTCGGGTTGCGCGAACGAATTCCTTCCAAGTCATGCTTCTGGTGATATTTTGGGTCCCTCGTGTATGCTGGGAGGCGAGAAGCTTGGGCTGCACCCGTATGATAGCGTGTGGGGTAGGTGAGCATGACTCTAGAGGTAGCGCCTTTTGGCCTTTTGGCCTTCTCTGTTATTTGAATGACGGGAGAGCCTCCTTAAGCCTCCTTAACACTCCTTAACCCCTTTAGAGCCCCCGAACCCCTCCCTATACTAAATCCAAGTAATTTTGTCCCCAAAAAGGGGTTTCCAGTTGTAAAGGGGTTAAGCCTCGTTAACCTATTCACAACATCGTCGGAGTTTTGTCGTTTTCATCCCTTTTTGTTGCAGCATGTTTTTTTTTTGTATGCCTAGGCCAGGGGTTTGTTCATCGGATTATTGCAATGTTTCAGTTTCCTCAAAATCAGTTTTTTTTTTCGGTACGACTTAACCCCTTTACAACTGGAAACCCGTCTTCACCAAAATTTACTTGGAATTAGTATAGGGAGGGGATAGGGGCTCTAGATGGGGTAAGAGCTCCTCAAGCCAAAATTACCTTGCAGGGAAAAATCGGGTCATGTCGCTTCTGACGTGCCCTAGTGGCGCTCTCGACGCTGATCTTCACGAAGCTGTCTTGTGAATGCCACCCAGCAGGAAACATTTTAGCATGTCCGTACGATATTACGTCAGTGCGTCGTTGCTGCTTGGTGTGTGACCGCAGCTGCTGTGTTGCGCTGTAAGCCTGCTGTAAACATGCTGCTTTCCTGGCACCTGGTACGGTCTTGTGAATGCCGCCCAGCTGGAAACATTGGAGCATGTGCTTGTTACGGTGTATGGCCGTAGCTGCTGTATTGCGCTGTAAGCCTGCTGTAAACTTGCCGTGTACCTGGCATCTGGTACCTCGCAGCCTACAGCTGAGCCCACAGCTCACACCACACATGCCGATGATCTTGCCGCATTTTTGGTCGCGCACCAACAGTGTATCCCCCCCCCCCCCCCCCTGAAAGGTCTCCATACTGGATACAAAAAAATAATACAGGATTATTTGTTGGTAGCGCAACAAACAAATTACGAGCTCTTTTAAAACTGATACTCGTACGCATCTCCAAAACTCTGAACACAGTGGAATGGCCCGGTGGGGCATAGGAATGTATCCGAGATGTGCATGGATGTGCAAGGTATGCGCAACCGTCGTAAATTCCGGGACCTTCGTTCGCTCCAACAATCGCCGCGATAGTTGACGGCGATACAGTTACCCCCTCCAGGGCCCCGAAAGCCTTCCCTATGCTAAATCCACGTAGTTTTGTCCGTAAAGATGGGTTTCCAGTTGTAATGGCGTTAAGCCCTCTAGAGCCCCCAATCCCTTCCCTATGCTAGATCCAAGTATTGTTGTCCCCAAAAACGGGTTTCCAGTTGTAATGGCGTTAGGCCTTTTAGAGCCCCCAAACCCCTCCCTACTCTAAATCCAAGTATTTTTGTCCCCCAACACGGGTTTCCAGTTGTAATGGCGTTAAGCCCTTTAGAGCCCCCAAACCCTTCCCTATACTAAATTCAAGTTTTTTTATCCTCCAAAACGGGTTTCCAGTTGTAACCCTTTAGAGCCCCCAAACCCTTCCCTATGCTAAATCCAAGTATTTGTGTCCCCCCAAAACGGGTTTCCAGTCGTAATGGCGTTATGCCTATCCCGCAGAAGTTGTTGCTTTGGGTGCTCCACGTCGCTCTCATGACGAGATGTGCAACTGCGCGCTAAATCCAAAGGTAAAGCCATGAGAAAAAGCCGTCTTCAGTTTGTCGAAAACTACGAGTTATATAGTGATGGTCTAACATGCCCTATTAAAGAGTTATTCGAAGTATTCATAAACGAGCCTTACTATTGCGGAGTTCCATTGTTAGCAGGATGAATTGTCAAACAACAAAGAAAGGGGGCAAAAAAGCACCCGAGTTTGTGTAAAAAGCGCTTGGCTACGGTTTATTTCGTTGGCTGGTCTTGCCAAGTATAGACTAGACTAGACTAGACTACAGAGCGTCGATCGAAGACAGTTGTAGCGCTGGAGAGCTGGCCTGTAAAGTGGCGATGCTTCCCTTTTTTTTGTGAAATTTCATCCTGTTGACAATGGGTCTCCGTAATATTATTTTTCTTATTCCTCCCGCCCTCAAGGGTTTGTCCATTCCTGAGTTGTTATTGGTGTCTGTCCTGTAAGCACGGACTTGATTTTGTCCAACCTAATACCTGAAGACGTACTGTTCTCTTCTCCTCTCCAACCACCCCTATTTTTGTTTTCTTTCAAGAGCTGTATCAATCTATCGTATGGCATGATGCATGCAGTTCGGGCGGTGAGTGCACGATAGAACAGCAACTACCTCTCACAAGGTTGTGTGCGGCGGGGTACATTACATGCTGATCACAACCACGTAGGTAGTACCCCAGTACTGAAGTTTACGGTTTTGGCGATACCCGAGTAGTTATCCGGGTACTCGACATTGGTGTTTTGGTCATACTCGAGTACGCGGGTATCCCAAAGTACATAAATGCATTCTCTACTGATGTGGGCATACCCTTGATACGTTGGGTCTTGTGCTCGGAATCCAAATTTGTTGGTTGCTTTCGTTGTGCTCGAGCGGAGGTACTCGGCTATCTTAGGGTGTATATATCGGGGTTTCCTATCAAATCACCCTTGAATTGTTGCCCCGGTGCTCCGTCTCGAAAGGGATGCGTTGTCAATGATCAATGGTCAAATGACTCAGACAAGCAACAAATGAGCACCCACCCCCCTTCGCCCTCCGCCTTTGACCCTGCTGAACTTACCCTTGAGTTGTTAACCCCGCCTCCCCGCCCTCCCCCTTACACCCCCCCCCCGCACCCCCCCGTCCCAACCCCCGTCTCCCTGCTCCCCCTCGCAATCCTCTTCCCCCACTCCACTCTCCCTCTTCCCTCGCCCCTCTTCTCTCTCATTGCCGTCCTCTGCCCGCACCGACGCGTCTCTTCCCTTGTTACCCGATGACTATGTCGGTGTTTTGTGGTGTCTAGACGGTGTCGTGCGCTTCGAGGGCACAGAGATGCTGCTCAAGGAAGCCACGACCCCAGTCGATATTCCTCGGGGGAAGGAGGTCAAGGAGATGCCTGGCATGAAACACGACTTGCTGTCGAACGCTTCAAGCGAGGTGGTCGACGCGTACGTTGATTGGGCGGAGGTCAGGCTGGAAGCGCGAACCCATCGAAAGCCGTGAGGCGGGAGACGCGGACCGATCAGAAAGCGTCACGCTGGAGGCTCGGACCAATCGGGAGAGGGGGGGGGGGGGAGATGCTGCAAGGAGATTCTTTCTCCTTGATAATTGCACGATGTGCTTTTGGAGACAATTCACTTGGAATTGCTGTAATATGGTAATATTGTAATATGGTATCACTTGGAAGTATAAGATAATTATGGCTCTGGTAACAAAGGATGCTTGGCACAGTTTTCTGATAGATCTCTGATGCCTCGAAGAAGATCTTCAACACATGCGTTGGTTGGGCGGGGGGGTCAGGCTGGAAGAGCGGACCAACCAAAAGCCGTGAGGCTGGTGGCGCGGATCAATCACGAAGCGTGAGGCTAGAGGCGCGGACCAATTACAAAGCGTGAGGCTAGAGGCACTGTCATTCCTTGACCAATGGCAACTTTCCAATGGCGTACCTTGACTGACGCCAAAGTACTAGATTTTAGTGTGGAACGATCGATTCGACACCCTTGACCGCTTGGCGTTTTATCTTGCCTGACCGTCTCCTGGCACCTTTGCTTGGAACCACGCTCGTGTTTTGGAAATGTTTCACTTGAGACTAGTATGGAATTTTGTGTGCAGTGGAAAAGAAAGGGTGTCCGACTCAGATTTCTAATGCCTTGGAGAGATGATGGTCACACGTATTGATTGTAATGCGTTGATTGGGCGGGGATCAGGCTGGAAGCAGGCACGGACCAATCAAAAGCCGTGAGGCTGAAGACGCGGACCAACCAGGAGGGGTAGGGGTTGCAAGCCCTTTAGAAATGCCCCTACTGCTTTGCCTTTTCCGGGAAAAACTGGTTGGGATTTAGCGGCGGATGAAAGCTAGTTGGATTTAGTGGAGGCTACTTTTTTCAGTGGTGAGGTGAGAGCTTTTTAGTTGGCCTGGCGTTTGCGGCGCAGCGGGGGAGAACCCTCAACAGGGTAGCATTGAAGCGACCAGGACGGGAAAGGGATGGCGGTGGATGTCGCCGATCTAGAAGAGCTTTACTGCTATCGCGGTAGAGCAGCAGCCGCGAAGGACACCCGGCGAAGACGAAGGCTCGGTGGGGGGCGGCACCCCAATTTGTACTTCCTACCGGATTTGAGGCAATGACACGATTGATTATGCACCTCACGAACACTTGAGACTTTCGGCGAGAGGCGTTTTGGCGCAGCGTAGCTTACCATTGCATTGCGCATGCACATACCTATTTCTTCGAACAGCTCCACGAAAACTTGACGCCTTTGTATCTGGGAATCCGTTTTGGGGGACTAATCACTTGGAATTTGTATGGGGAGGGGTTTTGGGGTTCTAATACGCAAAAGGGAAGAGGGGGGGGATCACTCGCGCGAGTGACCCCGGACCACCGCAGAAAAAAAGTCTCCCCAGGAAACCCCCCTACACAGTAGCTGTGGTTCAAGGTACATGTACCAGGTACCCACAGGCAGCTTTTGGGAGCGACCGTGGTGGTGGAGAGGTGCATAACGGTGCATGACGCGCAAGCGGGTATAAAAGGCGTTTTTTCGGCGGTGAGGAAAGGGGTGGGTAGGCTCTTGGGAGTGCGCTTATAGCTCGGAGTTGTGATTTTAACGAGCGGAGCGGTTTATTGCCTATCTTACTCGGCCGCGTGTGTGCTGTTACAGGTGTCCCGTTTTGAGGCTGGGTGACGTCGGAGAGATGAAACCGATGGTGTCATGAGATAGGGCTGAACGAGCGTGCCGCGTTTTTTTGTGTTTTTTTTCTTTTTGTGCGTTTTGGTTGGTGGCAGGCTGTATTATTGAGTGGTATTTGATTGGTGTGTTGACGGAAAAGGAGTTCATTGTTGTTGGCTGTGTTTGTTCGTCTCAGTTGTGTTTGTGGCGAGGCCGTATGGCGGGTTTTGTCGTAGTGCTGTTGTATTGGTTCAAGATTGATGCACAGTGGTACTGGCTGATGTTTTGGTGGGACGCTACTTGTGCAGTTGGCGATGCTTTTCATCTGAACGAATTTTTGTTTGGCTGGCAGGGCTGAGGTGCAGTATAGCGCGATTGTGTTGGCGCAAGATTTGATTGAGTAGTATGGCTGATGAGGTGGTGGGAACCTGCTGCTTTTTTTGCGATGTTTTTCGTCGTGATTTGTTTTGCGGCAAGGCCGTAGTAGTACTGCTGTGTTGCTGCGAGACTTAGATAGTATTATTGCTGATGTTTTGGTGAAAACATACTGACTGCAGTTGTGGTGGTTTTAAGCTCATTCATGTTTAGCTGGTGGGCAAGACCGCAGGATAGCAGTACTACTGCCGTGTTGGTGCTAGGCTGGTGTACGGGAGTGGTACCGGTCGATACGTTGGTGGAAAGCTACTAGTGTCTTTGGGAAGTTTTTCATCTGAATTTGTTTTCGGTGAGGCTGTAGTAGTAGTTCGTTCGTACGTACTGCTGCTGTGATGCTGCGAGGCCTACCTGGTAAGTAGTATCGCTGAAACGCTGGCGTGCAACTACTGCAATTAATGTTTTTTGTTTCTCATTTCGTCTTGTGTTGTATGACGGTAGACTACTACTGTGTTGGTTGGTGTAAGACTGATGTGGAGCAGTGCTGGTACCTGACCAATATGTGGATGGAACACTATTAATAAATATTGCTGTATTTTGAAATGTGTTTCATCTCAATTTGCTTGTTGGCACGGCTTCATAATGTGGTAGTAGTACTGGTGCTACTAATATGTGCTGGCGCAAAGATCGAAGCACAGCAGTACGTCGTGGTGTACTGGCCGTTACGTGGATGGAAGATTAGTGCTGCTGTATCTGCGATGTTTTCATGTTAATTTGTTTTGTGGCATGGCAGCAGCACGGCCAGGACGGTGTCAGACTACTACCATATTGGTATTAAAACATTGTTGCACTTGTCCAACAAATCAGCTCCTATTATTTTTATAATTTATACCAGTATGCCTTACAGCGTAGCAGGTACGCCCCTGACCAATATGATGTGAATGACCTATATATCATGCTGTCGGCTCAGAGCCGTGTGATCTGAATTATCTATTCGTAGCGCATGTTTCCTCGGTTGGATCTGTACTTCACAGATCTTGCACTGGATATGTACTTCACGGATCCTGCACTGGATCTTTATTTCACAGATCCTGCACTGGATCTGTACTTCACGGATCCTGCACTGGATCTGTGAAGCACATGATATTATCCTGCACTAGTCACAGATCCTGCACTGGGTCTGTATTTTACAGATCTTGGATCTGGTTTGACAGATCCTGCACTTAGTCTGTGCTTCACAGGTCCTGCGCTTCACAGGTCCTGCGCTGGATCTGTACAGATCCTACTTGACATGCCATGCTGTCAGATGTATGAACTGAATTATGTATGAGATCTATATGAGAGTCTTACTACGGTAGCCCCCCCGACTTTTCTTTGACGAAATCGCCGGTTTTGAAACCAACTCCCGGTCGTGTCTCCTGAAATACGGTGCGGTGCCTCTTGCAACCCGGACGTCATCGTTCGACACTACTTCTAGTCCTTTGCAAACAGGAAAATATGTGCGGAGACTTTTTGTCTAACAGAGCCCTTCCTCGTGTCGATCAGCCATGAAACGTTCGGTAAAGAAAATCGCTGGTTTTTTCGGGGGGGCTATCGCAGAATCAGTCATGATATATATATATATCGTGATCTGGATGATCTTGATGATCTAGATGAGCTAATAAGGTATTAAGGTATACAGACAGGCTGGTTGAAGTTGAAAAAAAACAAACTACTCTCTTCCCCCCCGAATGTCTTGATGATCTAGATGAGTTAAGGTATCAAGGTATACCGACAGGCTGGTTGAAGTTGAAAAAAAACAAAGCACTCTCTTCCCCCCCGAATACTGCTCGCAATAATATCTATACAATACCAGGTAGTAGTCAAAGAGTGAATATTTGGTATCATCATGCTAACCCCCATGACCACTGCCATTACCACAGCAGTAGTCATGACCACTGCCATGATCACTGCCATGACCACTGCCATGACCACTGCCATGACCACTGCCATGACCACTGCCATGACCACTGCCATGGTGCAGTCATGGTGCAGTGGAAGAGGGTGACATGGTCTCAATTTTGTCAACAGCCTTGGCCTGTCTTTAGGAGGAGCGAAACTCGTATCGACCAATGATAGGCCTCCAATTATTTCAATAGTATTCGGGCTTTCTCCCAGCGGGGGCGAAAAAGAAAAATTGCGCCGCACTTTGCACGATCCGGCTGGGCGTAGTCCAACAAGGCATTTCTGTAGAAGTTTCGCGCGCAAAAAATCGAAGATCTGACCTGCCTGTGTTCAACACTAAGCAGAATCTAGCGAAAGAACTGGATCCTACACGAAAACCGAGTCATTTGAAGGAAATCACGTATATTACTCATTTTTACGCAAAAAAGCCCAAATGGCCACGCTGTTTTTGAGGCACAAGACCCTGAGATTTTGCACACGTGTTCTTCATGCCCATCCCGAGGTCTGACCCGCGGAGAGTTTTTTTTTTGTTTTTCAATTGGGCTAAGTAAGGTGATCCACGCGTTCTCCGAAAAATCTTAACTGACGAAAAATCAGGCAAAAAATAACAAAGCAAATTTGTTACACCTCTCTAATGTCACAACACGGCTCTTCTTCTTCTGGCACAACATCTCACTGCTGCAAGTGTACAGTATGATCTGTAGATGAGCTATTAGCATATTATATATAGACTGTCCCGAAGGCTCATTTGTTAATCTGCTTTAGAGCCCCGAAACCTCTCCCATTGCTAATTCCAAGTGATAAATGATATACTACCTGCTATACTAGTAAATTATCGGAAAACGAACGTTGGTTTCGTAGTCGAGCAAAATGGTTATTAAGCTGATGATGATGATGATGATGATGATGATGATGATGATGATGATGATGATGATGATGATGATGATGATGATGATGATGATGATGATGATGATGATGATAATGATGATGATGATGATGATGATGATGATGATGATGATGATGATGATGATGATGATGATGATGATGATGATGATGATGATGATGATGATGATGATGATGATGATGATGATGATGATGATGATGATGATAATGATGATGATGATGATGATGATGATGATGATGATGATGATGATGATAATGATGATGATGATGATGATGATGATGATGATGACGCGATGCGCCCGGAAAAGTCAGAAGCAACTTAACCCCGTTAGAGCCCCCAAACCCCTCCCTATACTAATTCCAAGTAATTTTTCCCCAACAACGGTTTCCAATTGTAAAGGCGTTCAGTTATTACTATAGCTTCACAACGGCGAGCTTTCAGAAAAACGCCAAAGCAAGCGCCAGGGGCCGTATTTCTGCCGCCCCCCCCCGCCCCCCCCCCGCTCCCACCCTCCCAGCTGTTAAAAAGTTAGTTGTTGTTGTATTGCATGCAATATGGATCTGCTAGGGAACGACTGCTGATGTGAAGGGGTGCCTCTGAGTCTGTAATGGTCACTCACACAAGGGTTTATTTAGCTTCCTGCTGTCCCCCTCACACCTTCTGGCAGAAGAGGGGACGGAGCCGTTCGTTCAGGCAGGCTGTAACGCCTGCCAGCTGAATAACGGGGACAAGTGCTATAAAATAAAATAAAATCATAACGCCCCAACGGGGTAGAAGGGACACACCATAACACGGCCCCAACCTGTAAAGAGAAATACAAGAACGCCTCAGGCAAAAACGAGCGCCAGCAATAGAAAACCACGCATAGCGTTAGAGCACGGTGGGTCAGGACGCGGCCCGCGAGAGTGAGTAAAGGGTCAAAATGTTTTGTAAAAAAATCCAAAACGTCAGCTGTGAGTAACAAAGATTGAATGGTTGGAACTCAACCTTGCAAGCGGCGCGGTACATCTATATATTATAAAAATGAAAATACACTCCAGCTGTGAGATCGAAAATTTTGTCTAAACTCATCTTTGCAAGCTGTGTGTGATACTCCGATCGCGCGTATTACGAGTTGTGTGTCCTCATTAAGGATATAGGTCGGCGACTCCCCTTGGAACTACAGTGTAGCTGTCAGGGTCAACAGGGTGACGTTAGTCAGTCTGTGCGCGGAAACTATAAAACCTGTTTTTGAGGGAAACAAAATATGACAGCTGTGGAAGGAAATGCATCAGTTTATCAAGTGAATCCTGTCAGTCGAATAACCGATGAGGGGAGGGCGGAGTTTTGAAGGACGTGGGGGCCTGGTTTTGATCAAAAGGAGCGGGGGGGGGGGGGGGGGCGGGTGGGGCAGCTCGATTTGTGCGTGGAAACTATATATCCTTCAAGGGGAAAAATCTGACGGTTTTGGAAATAATGCACCAGTTTGTCATGGGGGGGGGGGGGGGCGGGGCGGGCGGGGCAGCTCAATCTGTGCGTGGAAACTATACATCATTTAAGGGGATAAAGGCGACGGTTTTGAAAAATGCACCAGTTTATCATGTAGATCCTGTAAGTCGTACAACCAGTGAGTAGAGGGCGAAGTGTTCGAGGGGGTGGGGGTGGGATGGGGGGGTGGGGAGGTGGAGGGTGGGGGAAGGGGGGGGGAGGTGGTGGTGGGGGGAGGCGAAAGGGCTTTAGGTCGCATACATGTAGGGTTTGCTATACGCGTGGTGCTAGGTCTAGGCGATGGTGCGGGTGGTGGGGAAGGAGGAGGTGTTGGGGGCGGGGGGGGGTGAGAATCGCAACAGTGGCATGGATGACTCTAGAAAAATAATGGGGTGATATCCAGTGCGTGGAAGTGTTTATTACTCTGGCGGATTTCGATATTAGGTGGGGCGTATGAGCAGGAGAGAGCGGGGGAAAAAAGGGGCGGGGGGGGGGAGGGTTTTCAAGAGGTTTAGGTCACATATAATATTAAATACACTCCAGCTGTGAGATCAAAGATTTGATCGAAACTCATCTTTGCAAGATTGTGTGTGATACTCCGATCGCGCGTATTAATCATATATTATGTAGGGGCTTGCTATACGCGTGGTGCTAGGTCTGGGCGATCTTGCGGGTGGTGGGGAAGGAGGGGGCGTTGGAGGGGGGGGGAATGAATGAAAGCTACGTCATGGATGGCTAGGAAGATAATGACGTGATAACAATTGTGTAGAAGTGTTTATTACTCTGGCCAACTTCGATTGTAAGTGGGGCGTTTGAACAAAATGGGCGGGGGAAAAAAAAAAAGAGGGGGGGGGGGGGGGGGGAAGGCGGAAATGAGGCTACGGCATGGATGGCTAGATGGATAATGAGATGATATCAGCTGGCTGGTAGTGTTTACTACTCTGGTAGATTTTGATTTTAGTTTGAGCGTGTGCACAAGAGGGATCGAGGAGGTGGGGGGGCGGGACATTTCAATATATCTCATTTTTAATACGGTGTCATCAAAAAAGATTTCCAAATTCTCGCGGATCAAGTCCGGTGAGTGAGGTCAAAACATCTTCGAAAAATCTCACGCCCTGGATTGGATCAAATTGGGTCGGGTCGCGGGTCGGGAGATGTTCAAATTCCACGGGTCCGGTTCGGGTATATCCTGTTACCCGTGACAAATGACCCGACGACGACCCGTGAAAAAAACAGAAAAAAATACGTTCATGTCACATGATAGTATGATAGTATGATAGTATGATAGTGTGATAGTAGTATGATAGTATGATAGCATGATAGTATGGTAGTATGATAGCGTGCGAGTGTGATAGTATGGTAGTGTGATAGTGTGATAGTATGATAGTATGATAGTATGATAGTATGATAGTGTGATAGTATGATAGTATGATAGCATGATAGTATGATAGTATGATAGCGTGCGAGTGTGATAGTATGATAGTGTGATAGTGTGATTGTGTGATATTATGATAGTATGATAGTATGATAGTATGACAGTGTGATAGTATGATAGTGTGATGGTATGATAGTATGATAGTGTGATAGTATGATAGTGTGATAGTATGATAGTATGATAGTATGATAGTGTGATAGTGTGATAGTATGATAGTATGATAGTGTGATAGTGTGATAAGTGTGATAGTATGATAGTACAAGGTTCCCCTTCGGGAGGTGGACACGTGCCTCCCGGGGGCGACGCAAGTCGAATGACTACAACTGATGATGAAGTATTTATGCAGAAGGTGTATATCGGAGGGATGCGTAGTGGAAAGAATGTGGATAATACAACTATATACCTAGACCTCGCCCCCTTCGGACGTCTCGCTCGGCATATCCTCCCCCCTCTCAGCCCTTCTCAGCACGTAATTGCCGAAAAGAAAATTAGTTGCTGGGGAAAAAAACCGTCCCGAAGTTCCTTGCCTTCCTTGCTTTCCCTAGTCTCATTCTTACTTACTTTTTAGCTCTCATTCTCTGATCTTTACTGCTTGCTCTCTGATATTTTTATTTTGCTTTTTCAGCAACTTCTTTTTTGTACTTTTATTTGAAGTTGGCCAATTGCTGGCTGTTGAGAGGGAATTGCCGTTGACGGCTGCAAACAATTTGAACTTGAAATTTGCCGGATCGGCAATAACAATTTGAAGTTGAAATTTGCGAAGCGGACCAAGGCTAGTGCGGGAGGAGGCTCCGCCAACAGTGGGGGTGGTGGAGGTTCAGGATCAGGCGTGTGGAAGCTGGTCGGGCAAGAACGGGACTCAGCTTCTTCTGGCAATCCTGATTGGCCGTGCCCGAGCAAGGGTTGTGACGGCTTCCTCATCGCACGAAATAGGAGAAACAGGAGTTCCCAGTACGCTGTCTGCGACACCTGCAGGAGTGACGAGCCTTCCACGTGCCAAGCTTTTCATAACCTTAACAAGAAGCACTGGGGAAGCGGCGACAACCCTCGTGTGTGTGACTGGTGTGACGCGGACACCTGTGATTCACCTTCGATCGGCGTCCCTAACGAAGGAGCTGAGAGCTTGACCAAACGTGAGTTACATTTCTGTTGTTGTGCTGTGATTTCTTTTTCATGCGTACAAACACACTTTTGCATGTACGAGTATGATACGTGTACGGGGCCGTCCCGTCATCGCGGTGTAAGCGGGAATTGTACAAGTACTCAGGGCTACGAGTAGACCTTTGCAGTGACGCTGTGTGATGCGATTTCTTTTTCATACGTACAGCCAAACACACTTACTTCATGTATGTACGACTACGAGTACGGGGCAGTCCCGTCATCGGGGTAAGCGGGGGTTGAACAAGTGGTTCATGCAGTGACGCTTTGTGCTGTGATATAAACACACGTTTTGGATGTACGACTACGACTACGTGGTATCTATACATGTAAGACGCAATGAAAACGGGCAAGTCTCATCACGGGGGTCAGCCAGGGTTGTAAAAATGGTCCATGCAGTAATAAATAACACAGCAGCATGATACCTCAGCACCAGTCGCAGTACACACTGGAGGTTGATATATAGCAGTAAACAGAAGCTGAAGTTAACCTGGGTGATGCTGGAGAGTAGTCCCGTGATTGGGGTTAGCGAGTTGTTCATGTAGTGACGCGGTGTACTACTACTGTTACTCATTTTTCATACAACCACATGAACTCTTTGTATTAACGAGTACAAGTAGGGTGCGCAACCTCTTCAGGAATCGCAGTACACGTCGGTCGTAATAGTGTTGATAGCAGCAGTAATAGAGTAGTACCGAACAATATATACAGCAGGTACTGTCTCTTACCCTTCGTTGTCGGTATTCCGCCGGTAGGCCTTATATAGCAGTATACCGGGGCTTACGCTTACCAGTTGCGACTGTGAATCCCGTTCGTTCCTGTCCCAGTGGTGGTTTCATAGGTGTTAGCAACGTTGTGGTACCAGGCAGGGCTTTGCCCATAAACGACCGCTTTCATTACAACAGCAGTGTTAAATTGTACGACTTCCTTTCCAACTTTGGAAATCGACGACAGCTACGTGGCCTTACTATTTTGAACATTCACTGAACGCAAGGTATTCCCATCCGTTGTTGTCGTTTGCAGAAGCCCTGCGAAGCAGCCGCCGAGGGCCGCCAAGTCGGCGAGGACATAAACACGAAGTGCACCGGCGACATCAAGGTCGGTGACGTCCTGAAGAAGGCAGGCGACCACTTGCTCGATATACATTCCGCATTCCATTCCCACGGTGCCACGAGGGCGTTCGACATCGAGGTACGTTCCACTCTTATCTTGCGTCCTGTGTGTCACGAGTCGAGACATCCATGTCTCTTGCTCAAGACTAGGGGATGGCGTGCGGATATAGTCTATGAAGTGCGGCTCTTTTTCCGAGTACCAAGAGCAAGTACAACAATACCACAACAATTACTAACAGCGAAAGGAGCTCCAATAGCAGTACACACTGGAGGTTGATATATAGCAGTAAACAGAAGCTGAAGTTAACCTTGGTGATGCTGGAGAGCAGTCCCGTGATTGGGGTTAGCGAGTTGTTCATGTAGTGACGCGGTGTACTACTACTGTTACTCATTTTTCATACAACCACATGAACTCTTTGTATTAACGAGTACAAGTAGGGTGCGCAACCTCTTCAGGAATCGCAGTACACGTCGGTCGTAATAGTGCGAGTTGAGTTGTTCATGTAGTGACGCGGTGTACTACTACTGTTACTCATTTTTCATACAACCACATGAACTCTTTGTATTAACGAGTACAAGTAGGGTGCGCAACCTCTTCAGGAATCGCAGTACACGTCGGTCGTAATAGTGTTGATAGCAGCAGTAATAGAGTAGTACCGAACAATATATACAGCAGGTACTGTCTCTTACCCTTCGTTGTCGGTATTCCGCCGGTAGGCCTTATATAGCAGTATACCGGGGCTTACGCTTACCAGTTGCGACTGTGAATCCCGTTCGTTCCTGTCCCAGTGGTGGTTTCATAGGTGTTAGCAACGTTGTGGTACCAGGCAGGGCTTTGCCCATAAACGACCGCTTTCATTACAACAGCAGTGTTAAATTGTACGACTTCCTTTCCAACTTTGGAAATCGACGACAGCTACGTGGCCTTACTATTTTGAACATTCACTGAACGCAAGGTATTCCCATCCGTTGTTGTCGTTTGCAGAAGCCCTGCGAAGCAGCCGCCGAGGGCCGCCAAGTCGGCGAGGACATAAACACGAAGTGCACCGGCGACATCAAGGTCGGTGACGTCCTGAAGAAGGCAGGCGACCACTTGCTCGATATACATTCCGCATTCCATTCCCACGGTGCCACGAGGGCGTTCGACATCGAGGTACGTTCCACTCTTATCTTGCGTCCTGTGTGTCACGAGTCGAGACATCCATGTCTCTTGCTCAAGACTAGGGGATGGCGTGCGGATATAGTCTATGAAGTGCGGCTCTTTTTCCGAGTACCAAGAGCAAGTACAACAATACCACAACAATTACTAACAGCGAAAGGAGCTCCAATAGCAGTACACACTGGAGGTTGATATATAGCAGTAAACAGAAGCTGAAGTTAACCTTGGTGATGCTGGAGAGCAGTCCCGTGATTGGGGTTAGCGAGTTGTTCATGTAGTGACGCGGTGTACTACTACTGTTACTCATTTTTCATACAACCACATGAACTCTTTGTATTAACGAGTACAAGTAGGGTGCGCAACCTCTTCAGGAATCGCAGTACACGTCGGTCGTAATAGTGCGAGTTGAGTTGTTCATGTAGTGACGCGGTGTACTACTACTGTTACTCATTTTTCATACAACCACATGAACTCTTTGTATTAACGAGTACAAGTAGGGTGCGCAACCTCTTCAGGAATCGCAGTACACGTCGGTCGTAATAGTGTTGATAGCAGCAGTAATAGAGTAGTACCGAACAATATATACAGCAGGTACTGTCTCTTACCCTTCGTTGTCGGTATTCCGCCGGTAGGCCTTATATAGCAGTATACCGGGGCTTACGCTTACCAGTTGCGACTGTGAATCCCGTTCGTTCCTGTCCCAGTGGTGGTTTCATAGGTGTTAGCAACGTTGTGGTACCAGGCAGGGCTTTGCCCATAAACGACCGCTTTCATTACAACAGCAGTGTTAAATTGTACGACTTCCTTTCCAACTTTGGAAATCGACGACAGCTACGTGGCCTTACTATTTTGAACATTCACTGAACGCAAGGTATTCCCATCCGTTGTTGTCGTTTGCAGAAGCCCTGCGAAGCAGCCGCCGAGGGCCGCCAAGTCGGCGAGGACATAAACACGAAGTGCACCGGCGACATCAAGGTCGGTGACGTCCTGAAGAAGGCAGGCGACCACTTGCTCGATATACATTCCGCATTCCATTCCCACGGTGCCACGAGGGCGTTCGACATCGAGGTACGTTCCACTCTTATCTTGCGTCCTGTGTGTCACGAGTCGAGACATCCATGTCTCTTGCTCAAGACTAGGGGATGGCGTGCGGATATAGTCTATGAAGTGCGGCTCTTTTTCCGAGTACCAAGAGCAAGTACAACAATACCACAACAATTACTAACAGCGAAAGGAGCTCCAATAGCAGTACACACTGGAGGTTGATATATAGCAGTAAACAGAAGCTGAAGTTAACCTTGGTGATGCTGGAGAGCAGTCCCGTGATTGGGGTTAGCGAGTTGTTCATGTAGTGACGCGGTGTACTACTACTGTTACTCATTTTTCATACAACCACATGAACTCTTTGTATTAACGAGTACAAGTAGGGTGCGCAACCTCTTCAGGAATCGCAGTACACGTCGGTCGTAATAGTGTTGATAGCAGCAGTAATAGAGTAGTACCGAACAATATATACAGCAGGTACTGTCTCTTACCCTTCGTTGTCGGTATTCCGCCGGTAGGCCTTATATAGCAGTATACCGGGGCTTACGCTTACCAGTTGCGACTGTGAATCCCGTTCGTTCCTGTCCCAGTGGTGGTTTCATAGGTGTTAGCAACGTTGTGGTACCAGGCAGGGCTTTGCCCATAAACGACCGCTTTCATTACAACAGCAGTGTTAAATTGTACGACTTCCTTTCCAACTTTGGAAATCGACGACAGCTACGTGGCCTTACTATTTTGAACATTCACTGAACGCAAGGTATTCCCATCCGTTGTTGTCGTTTGCAGAAGCCCTGCGAAGCAGCCGCCGAGGGCCGCCAAGTCGGCGAGGACATGAACACGAAGTGCACCGGCGACATCAAGGTCGGTGACGTCCTGAAGAAGGCAGGCGACCACTTGCTCGATATACATTCCGCATTCCATTCCCACGGTGCCACGAGGGCGTTCGACATCGAGGTACGTTCTACTCTTATCTTGCGTCCTGTGTGTCACGAGTCGAGACATCCATGTCTCTTGCTCAAGACTAGGGGATGGCGTGCGGGTATAGTCTATGAAGTGCGGCTCTTTTTCCAAGTACCAAGAGCAAGTACAACAATAATACCACAACAATTACTAACAGCGAAAGGAGCTCCAATAATTTGGATGGTTACGACGTCTGCTGGAGAGAAGTACGAATACTTTTTTACACATACTTATGTTATAAGGCTTAGTTTGGGTAAGCTATTGGTTAACCTGTGCAAGTGGTCAAACGGACTAATACCCCACTAATACCTTAACAAATGGCGTCGTTGACAGACCATGGGTTTTTGGGTCGTGGGTTCGATCCCCACATCCACCATAATAAACTTTTTCAGATTTTCCCATGGCGAACTTGAAAAATACTCTCCCCGGTTTACCCAGGAAATGAAACGGCTTGGATAAATGACAGGTCCGCCCGTATATACGGCCGACCTTCTATCCCGCCGTTTAAGGGGGGGAGAGTGTTATAAGGCTTAATTTGGGTAAGCTATTGGTTAACCTGTGCAAGTGGTCAAACGAACTAATACCCCACTAATTCCTTGACACATATCGACGTTCTCCCGCCCTGCTTCAACGTTTGTGGACAGATCCACAAGACCATCGACAAAAAACAAGAGTGCAAGGTGCTGGGTACCTCCGCTGAGGAGGAAGAGTCCAAGCAAGCCTGCATGCTCCTTCGGAAGCAATGTTGACAGCACGTTCTTTATAGAACGTTAAGTTGTGGTTTATTATACCAGCATCGTTTTTTGAGAACTATGCCTAAATGCGTGCTCTTCGTCTTTCAGGAATACAAATAAATGTACTTCACATGTTTGCGGTGTGTGCGTTCAAGTTCCTGCTTCCAGCATGTTTTTTTTGGCACTGCGCTCCTTTACATCTTAAGTTGTAGTTTTCCTGTCTCTGTCCTTGACAAGCGCGTGCCTGGTGTTTATGCACTGCGATAATTTATTGTTGATGATCGACTTAGAGAGAGAGCTATTAATAAGTGTACAGGACCTACATAGGTGCTACCTGAGAGGTGGAAGGATATGCCAAGGAAGTCCTCCGACTTGCCCATCATGGATTGGGCGAATGGATGATAATAACAAACTCATAATCATAATCGTCTCTATCCTGTACCGTTGTACTATATATGGACCTCTTGGCATTTTCAAGTCGCCAGTTGCGCCATTTGTGCTTCGCCTTTCTACTGAATGTCTATTCCTCCTTCCGCAAGCGTAGCGGGCGGCGCCCAGCCGCCCGCGAGCGAAGCCCTTGTATAAGATATCACAGACATTTGGAGGAGGAGGGTTGGGATATTGCTGAGGCTCGGTGTGATAAGTTATTCGAAAGTCCACTCCGTATAACTGCGTGGCAGCAATTAATTCTACGTTTGTACTGCTGTCGCTGCTGTTAGAGGAATCATTGGTGTCAATTTGTTGTTTGTTTTCTGTGTCCAGTATTTTTCCCCGCGCGCTTAAACAGTTAAACAGTTTATACCGATGTTTGTTGCCGATATGGTCTGTTGTGTGCACATCGTTACTTTTGCTTGAGTTGTGTTGCTACTTATTATCTCTTTATACAGGTTTCGCTACTGCTGTATGGTAACCACCGTGTCAATTGTGAGGGAGAACTCACAGTAATGACATAGTTCACGTCGTTGCAGCGGGTACATATACACCGCGCCCGCGTCTAGCAGTGCGGGAAAATTCTCTCGCAAATACATTTCGATGCCACCCCGATGTACGTGCGAGGACTAAAGTTCCACCGTGTGTAGTAGTAGACGTATTTAAGCCTGACGATATGCCTATATTTTTGGCTCTAAACCAAATTAAGCCCTATCGTGTTTTAAATGTCTAAAAAATAGGTCTATTTTATCGACCTAACGACCACGGCAGACCACGGTGAGATGTGGATTTTCCCAAAATATGCACTTGGGCACATTTTGGCCCAAGTGCATATTTGAAGCAATTTTCCGAGTATTTTCCAGCAAACAACAGCATTTCAGACGACAAAAGCTCGAGGAAACATCAGACACTGCAGCAGCAGCACAGCACAACACCCACGCAGTAATTGCAACGCTCAACCTAGCAAGCCGCTTGGTGTATCCCCAACCCGGGTTAATCAACCTGCGTGTACAACACCATCAGAAACGTTGGCGGTGGTCAGAGGCGACCCACTCTCGTGGAGCGGCATGCCTCTACGTACTGTTACTTGAAAAGGAGTCCTTGTTCATTCACGAGGATCGAGCGCACACACAAAACACACCACAAAACAAAACAACACAGCACAACACACAGACAACCAGCACCCCAACAGCCAACCCAACTACAGCACAACTAGCCGGTGGAAAACGCCCGCGAGACTCCTCCTACCCTGGCGTTCTCTGCGGTCAGAGAACTGGGACTGATATAGTTCGTCGCGCGCTCGTGCTCCTGCTCTCTCGTCCTGAGAGGCTGTCATTTTTCGATGACACATTTTTTCTGTTTGGTTTTGTGCCCGACGTAGCGCATGGCCGGAGCTGCTGCTGGAGTTTACAACCCTGTTGCCTCTTTCCCGCGGATGCCTACATTTCGAGGGTGGAAATTGAACCGGGTTGAGGGCCAGTCCTGCTGTGCTGCTGTACTGACTGCCACACTGAGGCACACCGAAGGCGGCAAACGCCTGCGAGGTATCCTACATATGAAGCGAGTATGGAGTACGAAGCACTCAATGTTTTTGCCAGGCACCAGTTATTTGTTTTGGCCGTTTGTTCAAGCTCGCACAGCATGGGCAGGGGAGGGTCTTTCTCGAAGTTTCCACCCACTCATGTGCTGACTCATGACATAAATCCTCGTCTTGCCATCTGCGTCTGGAGTAGTGCAGAAATATCATAGTCTATTTTCAAGTAGTTTGATCTTTCCTCGGCTTTTCTTTTTATGCGTACTGAAAGAGACCACTATTTCGAGTTTTAGACATATGGTGTTTTTTTTATGCGTTTAAGGTCGAAGTATCGAATAGCCTAGCTCTTCCAGTTGGAAGTACTTAAGACCTAACCTCGAGGCTTAAATACGTCTAGTGTGTGGTTGCCCGGGGACAGAAGCGTCTCATACCCCGCAAAATAGAGCCAGTCTCGGCGGCTTTCCGCGGCCATAGCTCGCGCCACGGACGTCCCATGAGCCCGGCACACGGCTGATAATATACCGACGGGTAGTCTGATCGCATTGCAGAAGAAAGCACACCAAAAGACTCTGCGCCGGCGGAGAAAAAGGGACGGACTAGGCAAAAAAATCAAAATGGTACATATGCATATGATAGTAGTGTGATAGTGTGATAGTATGATAGTATGATAGTATGATAGTGTGCGAGTGTGATAGTATGATAGTATGATAGTGTGATAGTATGATAGTATGATAGTGTGATAGTATGATAGTATGATAGTATGATAGTGTGATAGTGTGATAGTATGATAGTATGATAGTGTGATAGTATGATAGTATGATAGTATGATAGTATGATTGTATGATAGTTTGATAGTATGATAGTATGATAGTATGATAGTGTGATCGTATGATAGTGTGATAGTATGATAGTAGTGTGGTAGTATGATAGTGTTATAGTGTGATAGCATGATAGTGTGATAGTGTGATAGTATGATAGTATGATAGTATGATAGTATGATGTGATAAGTGTGATAGTATGATAGTATAATAATAGTGTGATAGTACGATAGTGGGATAGTATGATAGTTTGATAGTGTGATAGTGTGATAGTATGATAGTATGATACTGAACAAAACCGCACGGAGGGGCCTTCGTTGTGGTGACAAGAAGATTGGTAGAACATGATTACACGCGTGCTGCGATAAAGGTGGATCACTTTTTTTTCTGAGGTTTCCTCGATTCAGGAGCTTAAGACCTACCTGTCCTTTTGAACCAAAAAAAAACTGATTTGGAGACTTACTTGTAATTGAAACTGCTACCCGATGAAAAATACCATGGCCTAGGTGAAGGTACACAAACAACTAGAATCATGCAAAATAAATGGGGCGTATTTCCCATTATTAGTAGGTTAAGGAGACCCGTCATCCAGAAACCATGTTCGCCAAAAAAAGGTATATATACCTCTATCGTAGCAAACAAACGGCATTATTACTGGTGTAACTGAAAATGCCAATGCAAAACGGTCTTTCTTTGTGCATACTTATTTTCCAGACTGTGGTCTCATGTCATGTAGTACCTGGTAGTAGTTATTGTATGTAGCTTTTTAGCTCGTCTCTTCGAACGATCTTTTCTGACAACTAATAATCTCTTAATAATAGGCTAACAATCTCCAAGGCAAGGAAAGAGTTGTACTGCAGTAGTAGTAGTAGTACGTAGTGCTCCCTCTAGTGTGCCGGTTGTGCCCGCATTATTATTCTGTTTTGCCTGTGAAAAAATCGCGTGGCACATATATATATATATATATATATATGGGAAAAACAAGCAGTAGTAGTGTCAGCATGCGGAGTAGTGCCGGCGGCCGCTAGAGTGCGGTGTGGGAGGACGCGTGCTACGATAGAGGTACATTACACCACTTTTTGTCTTATTATTACAGAGGTGCACCACTTTTTTTCTTAATACTACCCCTCAATTCGGGAGCTCAAGACACGTCCCTCTCAATCCAAAAACTGATTTGGAGAAAAACAAAACCGCCACCCCGGCTGCAAAAAAAATCCCATGCCCGTGGTACACGACGAGAGTCACACACAAAAAAACGGCGAATTATTTATTTATTTTCCGACGACTTTGGGTGAAGGAGAAACCATGTTCGCCGAAAAAAGGTATTATACCTCTTATCTAGCACACCGCTATAGTGCCGGTATTTACCACTAGTGCACACACCTGGACTATAGAGGGAACGGCGGCACACACCTGTGCACTATTTTGAGGGACCGCTACGTTACCCTGCTGCGCAAAGTGTTTTTTTTATGTCGATGTCGATGCCCTGCATGCAAACAAACGTAATGGCTGCAAACAATACAGCCTACAACAACAGCATTTTACGACATTTTTGGTTGTTGGTTCTGGGTGGTTCATCTACCCCTTTATACGTATAGAGCCCCAAATCCCTCCCCACACTAACTTCGAGCAATTTTGCAAAAAAAGGGTTTCCAGTTGATAAGGCGCCAAGGTTCATACTCTTCATACTTCATTCGTCGATTGGTGACAGATTCGTCGCACAGTGAGCACCTGTCAAAAAACAGTACACTGTAGGCTGAGTTAAATCGACACACGACGGGTATGAAAATACGTGGAAGAAAGTGTGGTGAGCTTAATTAAGCTTTATTTTGCCACATCCGCTGGAGGATATTAAAAAAAAAGAAGAAAAAGCACAATGTAAGGCGTGACGCCACAAAAATACTGCTGCTGTTGCCCTCAGAGATGTTGGCGCTACCTCCGCGTCCCAACACCGCGTTGTTTCGAAATAGTAGCTCCCACGAGGTCGGCCTCAACCGCCAAATGGGGATTGCTTCTTAGATCTCAATTCGCGAAAGGGGCTTTCCCTTTGCTTTTTATATGCCATGCCGAGGGCGGGCCGCTCTATTACATTGTTAATTTGCACCAAAAATAACAAAAAACAGTACGAAGCTGTACCTGGTATAACACTACCTGGTATACTTAAGAGCATTGGGCCCATTTTCATTTGGGGCGCAACTACGCACAGTAGTAGCAGCAGCAGTAGCAGTAGTATTAGGAGTAGTAGTAGTAGTAGTAGTAGTAGTAGCAGTAGCAGTAGCAGTAGCAGTAGCAGTAGCAGTAGCAGTAGCAGTAGCAGTAGCAGTAGCAGTAGTAGTAGTAGTAGTAGTAGCAGTAGCAGTAGCAGTGGCAGTGGTAGTAGTAGTAGTAGTAGTAGCAGTAGCAGTAGTAGTAGTAGTAGTAGTAGGACCCTATATCATAACTATTAATAATAATAACAATACTCTATGGTACTCTCTACTGCACCATACGAAGTCGTAGTACATACAGTAGAACATTGTATTAGTTGGAAAAAAATTGTACGTAACACGTAAAAAATGCCCGGCAAAAAAAAGCCCTGCCGGCTCCACCGACGAACGGAGAAAACACAAAAAAGGGCGCAAGGGCCTACCCCATTGACCAACCAACCGGAGGGAAAGACATATTTCCGGTTATGTTCGACGAGAAATTTCTTCTAGGAAACTTCGACGAGAAATTTCCCGGAAATTCTGAGACCCAGCAGCGAACAACCCCATCACCCACCGCAGGGTTCTATGACGGAGAAGACACCCCGCCAGCCAAACGAAGGGAACACACACTTCCAGGAAAGTTCGAGGATACAAACCGCCGCTGGCGCACGGCACGGGACACCTCCGACTCCCACCCCTACCTCACACATCCCTCCAAACAGTCCAGCGAATCTCGACGAAAAAATTCCCAGAAATTTCGACGATGCGTGTTGAAGATAGTTTGACGAAAATTCTTGGACGGCACCTCCAACCCCGACCCTCATTCCCCAGCAACCCCCTTCCTACCAACCGCGTGAAGACCGAATGTCCCAGGGAAATTCGGCGAGAAGCTTCCGAATCCAACAAAATTGAAGGATAATGTTCCAGGAATTTTCGACTCTCAGCGGCGGCGTCATTCGCCCACGAAGGTCAAGCCAAGGGGCCCTTGTTATACCGTGCACGCGTGCTAAAACGTTTACCAACAAAAACGACCACGACGATAGCGCGGAACCGTGCTCGAAAAGCCAACAACCAAGACAAAAAACCGAACCAACGAGTTGGTAAAACGAGGACATCTTTTGTTTTAGAACAATTCATGCAGAGATCAGAGACGGAAAAAAATACCAGGTACCTGGTACTGGTACTGGTACTACATATTGTAACTATTGTAACTATTTTAACTATAACCGCCTCCAAGCGTATAATATATATCACCCTACATAATAAAAAAAAACAGAAAAGGAGTACCGGACTCCTCAAAAACGTTTTTTGTTTACCCCAAACCCGTCATCAAGTCAAAAGCCCCAACCTCTCCCGCTTGAGCTCTTATCTCGAGCCAGACAGCAGCAGCAAAAAAAGGGATGCTACGCTACCACGGTTGGATCCCTTGACTGACCGCGCCCTATACTAACAATAGTATAAAATGAAGGACTGACCGCTCCCTATACTAAAAATAGTATAAAATAAAGGACTCTTCTTGACCGCGGTTTGATCCCGTGACTGACCGGTCCCAATACTAACAACAGCATTATTATACGATGGACTCTGACCGCCGCTTGACCCCATGAATGACGGCCCCCTCTACTAAAAACAGTGTATAATATGATCGACTGACGGCGGTGCGAACCAGCAGACCGCCCCCAACACATGCCAAGGCTCAAATAGCCCTTGAGGCATCCCAACATACAGCTCCAACGAAGCAGTTGTGGATATAAGCTGCTCGCTCGCAAGCAAGCAGCAGGAAACGGCCATCGATATGGCAGATAGAGGGGTGCAACAAAAGTATCGGCACCTCTTTGGACGGAAAAAAAAAACGAAGCGCAAGACAGATCCAGTCTAGACCCGCATTGTTGGATGCATGACATGTCTCCGCCAACTCTATGCGCCGCAGAGCTCAACGTCTACAAGACGGTGCTTCTTGCGGCGCAACCCTTCTTGCGTCACAACCAACAACCCACAACAACCAAGGATCGACACCGTAGACTCCCACGTAGACCCCACGGGACCCCCCCCCCCCCCGCCCCCCACCCCCCCCGTTACAAAACAGCCGAAACGTCAACACGACAAGACGGCGCTTCTTGTGGCCCAACCACCAACCAACACCAACCAAGGAGCGACTCATCCCTCCCCCCTCCCCCCGCTTGACCCAACTATCGACGCACCGCTACGTCAGCACCGCAAACGGTGGATTGGAACTAAACAAAAAAACGCTAGTTTTGAGCAATCGTACAGAACCGACGACGACAAAAGAACAAAGGGCAGGAAACTTGACGAATATTTTCTAATGCTGGTGTGCTACCTTATTCCTTGCCCACCAATTCTAATTGAAACACCAACACAAGAGACAAGGAAGGGTACATGGATGGAGACACAAAAACGCTAGATTGTACACAGGGTAGCGGTACAGAACCTACGACAACAAACACAAACAAGGGTAGAAAGCCGACGGCTATTCACTATCATACAAGTTCCGGTGCAGAACAGCGCCGAACACAACTTAGGTTGCTCTCACAAAATTTGACCGTACAGAAATGACGACAACAAAAAGGGGAAAAAGGCACGAAAAAGGATGGATAGTTTCTACAGTTATTCCAATGCATTCTTGACAACCTCCAAGTTGTTTGCGCCCGAAAAACGTCGATGGAGGAGTGGGGCACAAGAACACTCACTCATCACGAGGAACGACAACACTAGAATACATCAGCTGTCCGACAAACAGCGGTCTTCTAGACGTACGGGATGGTCGCAAGGGCCATATCGCGACAAAACCAGACACAAGAAAAACTAAAACGAACATACACACAGACCAATACACTCTTCTTGGCAAAGGAGGACCAAAGACAAACGGATATTCGACGAAAACGCTAACGAAAAACACAGAACAACAACAAAATCCTACCATATGAAACTGCTCGTTGCTATCTGCTGGTTGCTATTGTGGTACACGCGCGGGCCTCCCGTCTGGAAATACCGCGGTGCGCGGCGCAAAACCGCACAAACCACGCAAAATGACCACTCAAAATGATCACTCAAATTGATTGTGCACGAACGTCTAGAGTGCCCACCTGTCTTGTTCCCTCAAGATGATTTCTCAAAACGATCGCGCGAAAAGGTCACGCAAGATGATCTTCTCATTATGATCACGCAAAATCAAGCAAAAAAGAATACTCAAAAAATGATTGTTCAAAATGATTGCCTAAAGGACCCCTCAAAAGGGCCGCTTGAAAACCCACGCAAAAGGAATCCTCTCAAAACGACCACGCAAAAAATCGCGCAAAAATTATCACTCAAAGCGAGCATGCATGATCGCGGGGTTCCTCGTCTGCAAGCGCACCATGGACCGGCGCGAAAAGTCAAGAAAAAAAAAAAAACACGCAAAAACACGACAGCCATGGTGAAAAAAAGTCGCGCATAATCTCGGGATTTCTCCACCTGGGAGCACCGATGACCGGCGCATAGTCGCGTCGACAAATGGTGCCGAACTCTAAAAGGAACAGCAGCCACTTTCCCCGCTTCCCGTAGTCGTCACAGTGGTTCGTCGTGTTCACTTGTCACATGACCGAGTCGGCAGCGCCGATTTCCAAAAGCATTACTCGTCCACGGAGTAGACGGCTCATCAACGCTGGTTGGTGCTTGCCCCCTCCGCGGTCGCGGGTACATGCTGATCGTCATTCGCCGATGGAACACAGCAGTGACCGCGTCATGAGCCCCGCTCTTTCTCGCGGCCATCAAGGCCGCTCTATGCCCCTGTTACCCATAGTCATGGTCGGCAACTCCTCTTTTATCGCCGCGGTACTTATTCGTCCATCGAGTATACGGTCATCACGGTGTGTCCCCCGCAAGTCTCTTCAGGGTTTCCGGCGCACTCGTAGTTGCAAGTTCCGGTGCCGTGTTGATCTGAACAAAAAAAAAACGAAAAACGAAAAACGAAAAACGAAAAACGAAAAACGAAAAACGAAACGAAACGAGGGTTTTAGCGTCGTTGTTAAAATAACCAACAAAAAAAAAACAATAGACATTTTTTTTTTGTCGGAAGACCTGAGTTTGAACAGCATAGCTTCGAGAATTTCAAATAAAAACACAAAAAAAATGATGCCAGGATTCCAGACGAAAACACAGAAAATGTGACGGTTGAAAACAGTGATTTTGTTTTTGTAAACAGCATCATCTACAGTACACCAGATAGATGCAAACATTGAATCGTACCGTTAAGTTCAACCAGTGTGTGTCCCCAAGCAATTGATCAGTACAACCTATCTGTACGATCTGTCATAGGCGAGACAGCTCATGATCTGTGACCAGTTCTCACCGTAGTTGTCGTTTGCCCTGCCGCACCAGCACTCCGCGCCGTACTGGAGTCCGAAGAGGGCAGCCTCGCTGTTGTTGCTGCAGTGCTCGTAGCAAGACTACAATGCGCGCCAACGAGACAGCGTGAAGGAGCGGGGAGACGAAAAAAATAGTAAGATACTGTATCACAACAGTGAGTATGTAGCTCTCGCGAGGAACGAGCTGTACCGGTAAATCTTCGCACGCGTCGGGCATACCACCGATCCCCACTTGATGATATATATATTTCGGGCAAGATATGTACGATCTGTACGATCTGTATGGTCTAGCTAATGATAACCCCTTTAGAGCCCCCACATCCCTTCCAATACTAATCTAGAGTAGTTCTACCCCCAAAAGGGTTTCCGGTCGTAAAGGCGTTAACCGGGTGGGAGCCGCACGATCTGCACGATCTAGCAAAGGCACCCACGGCTGGATATGAACCATGTTTTTACATACAGACCGTGCAACACGTATCATGAAGGCATATTCAAGACCTACCAGCTGAATGTAGTAGGTGATCTAGATCGTATGATCCGTCCGAGCTGTGGAATATCTGCAACCGTCAAGTAAGTGCTGTGTGCGGTGGAACGAAGCATGAACCCCCCCCCCCCCCCCCGGCCAAACGAGTTGGCGTCGATGCATTCTGCATTATGCACCCCAAAACCTTTTTTTTTCTTCTTTCATCCTCCGGCGGATGGGGGCAAAAAAAAGCTTAATTAAGCTCGCCACACTTCCCACGCATTTCCCAAAATGCCGCGTGCGAATTTTATCTCAATCGTACCCGCCCTATCCAGCGCAGCAGCTAACACATCCTTCAGTAAACCGTTTGAATCGCTCCTCGAGTGTGTCAACACGGGACATGGATCAAATGGGGCACGCAAGCCCGGAACTCAACAACGAGCCCCTGCTTGTTTAGGCGTTGTCGGCAATCATAACATCGCTCTGGTTATGCCCCCTCTACAACTAATGCTTGGTATAATCGTACAGTAGACTACTTGGATCTAAAACAATGGTTCAAACATGCACGACAGCTGTGAGCCCGACGGGTTTAAGGGTATCGATACTCCTCATCTTTTCAAGCCGCGTGCTACTCCCGTCGCGGATTTTTACGGAAATCATTACTCTACGAAGATATGCGACTCCTCTTGTATCCTTTTGTATCCTCTTGTATCCTCTTGTATATTATACCCCGGGTGGAGCAGGAGGATACTTTTACTAAGCAAGGGCGATGCTAATGCGATATTAATTCACTTGTCTGAAGTCGTCATGGTTACCTCCCATTTAAATTAGACCTAACAGCACCCCTTGTGACTCTCCATTCTACATATATATATACTCACGGCGATGGTGTTGCCCTCTGTGTGGACGCGCCCCAGGCTCAATATCCTCTTGCTTGCGCTGTCGTTGTAGCATCCGAGCTCCTGTACACAGCGCACGAAAGATGACAGCCACGAATCATAATCAGCAGCAGAAGAAGTAGTAGCAACATCAGCACCATCATCGTCCTCATCATAGCACCATCATCACAATCACCCTACTCATCCATCATTATCATCATTATCAGCATCATTTATCATCATAATCATCATAATGTAAAACCCTAGCCATATTATCTAACAACTCATCTCAAAATTTCAAGCTCTATCGCGTGCTTCGGGCCGCGTACCGGCCAACATACAGGTGCAGCCTTCGCGCGCATACGTGTATATGTTATTAAAATAAAAATACACTCCAGCTGTGAGATCGAAGATTTCGTCGAAACTCATCTTTGCAAGCTGTGTGTGATACTCCGATCGCGCGTATTACGGGTTGTGTGTCCTCATTAAGGATTTATAGGTCGGCGACTCCCCTTGCAACTACAGCAGTGTAGCTATCAGGGTCAACAGGGTGATGCTAGTCAGTCTGTGCGCGGAAACTATAAAACCCGTTTCTGAGGGGGAAAAAATCTGACAGCTGTGGAGGGAAATGCATCAGTTTATCAAGTGAGTCCTGCAAGTCGAATAACCGGTGAGGGGAGGGCGGAGTTTTCAAGGACGTGGGATTTGGGTTTGATCAAGAGGGGGGAGGGGGGGGGGACGGGCGGGGCAGCTCAATCTGCGCGTTAAAACTATAAATCGTATCCTGTAAGTCGTACAACCCGTGAGGAGAGGGCGGAGCGTTCGAGGGGGTGGGTTGGCGGTGGGGGAAGGGGGGGGGGGGGGGGGGGGGCAGAAAGGGTTTTTTAAAAACCATATTCCTTAGGTCGCATAGATGTAAGGGTTTGCTATACGCGTGGTGCTAGGTCTAGGCGATGGTGCGGGTGGTGGGGAAGGAAAGGGCGTTGGGGAGGGGGGGGCAGGGATGAAAATGAAACTAGAGGTGCTAGGTCTAGGCGATGGTGCATATATATATACAATACCGCCCATTTTTTGACCGGCTATATGCCTCCTCCCCCTCCTAACGGTAAGCTAAGCTAGTAAAAGCTTCAGGTTACCTCGTAGGCGGCCGTTTCGGCCAAGGGGGAGGTGATCTGGTATACATCCATGGCGTCGTAGCCTCCGCACGTGTCGTCGCTACCGGCGCATCCCGCGTCGCATACGGGTTTATCACTGCCGCTAGTGTGCTTACTGAAGTCGTCGGAGTCTTGGCCGCACCAGCTGCATTGGCCATGCACGCAAGAATGCATACAGGTAGCGAGGGGCAGGAGGGAAAGCATACAGGTAGCGAGGGGCAGGAGGGAAAGCATACAGGTAGCGGGGGGCAGGAGGGAAAGCATAGAGGTGGGTGAAACCATCCAAAAACATTGTCCATGCCGACGCTTCATCCTACTGAGAGAGAGAGAGACAAACTCGCGCGACAGCAAAGCGGTAGCGTATATTACAAAAGGTTTCTGCGCTGTGACGCATCGCTCTGTTTCGCCAGGAAATAGCAGCAGCAGCAGTAGTAGCAGCAGGACATACATACATATCAACCGCCAAACAAAGGCGGGGTAGCTCTATCTCGTTAGCGGGTTGAGTAACAGACGCGGGAGTCCTTGGTCGCATCAGCTGCAGCGACGACAAGAGCTAGGAAAGAACGAGAAGCGGGCGGGGTTGTATATTGTAACCGTATTCTCAATAGTGCGGGAGCTCTGAATAGTGCCGGCGCCTTGGGCTCACACATGTCGGCGCCACGTTCAGGAGGTCTTATAGGCTAGACGTTTGATGTGCTCGCCGCCACCGCCTTGCCCACAAAACAGAAATAAAAAAAACATCCAGCGCCTTAGCATCCGCGGCCTTAGCCGGAACACACTTTCTATACCCCGTGATAATACGCCTTGAAAAAAACACGAACACCACGGCTTACTGCTGCTGCTGCTCCCACTCACCACTCCACGCCGTATTGCAGTCCGAAAAGGGAGGCACCGAGGCCGTCACAGAAGTCGAAGCACACCTGGGAGAGGCCGAACGCGGGATAAGAACAAATAGTAAAAATGAGAGAAAGAAAAAGTATTACACGCGTGATGCTTGAAAAACGGACAAAACTGCAAATGTCTTAGGGAGGGGATAACAGGTAAGCATCCCCGGGTCAACCGGCGGGCGTTTCAATCCTTTGCTATATCTGCATGTTTGATATGATTTTATAAAAAATAAAAATACACTCCAGCTAGCTGTGAGATCGAATATTTTGTCGAAACTCATCTTTGCAAGCTGTGTGTGACACTCCGATCGCGCGTATCACTGGGTGCGTGCCTTCATTAAGGGCATCATGATATAGGTCGGCGACTCCCCTTGGAACTACGGTGCAGCTCGTGCCAGGGTCAACAGGGTGATGTTGATCAATCTGTGCGCAGAAGCTATGTAACCCGTTTTTGAGGGGGACAAAATCTGACAGCTGTGGAAGGAATGATATATACGATGATAACACACAGCTTGCAAAGATGCGTTTCGACAAAATCTTTTTGTCATATCATTGCTGGAGTGTATTCTTATTTCTACAATATACGATGATGATACTTACTTGTAATATTAATAGATATCATACTTGTAGCAGGGTACGATTTTTTTGAAGGTTATGTGATAGCAGTACCGCATGGCCTGAATTCCGTATCGAGCTTCTAGATACACTTACACATCGCCGGACTGGTGATGAGGAACTATCACCATCATAGCAACAAGGTCCTATTAACAGCGATAACTACGGCATGATAGCGAGGATACCGAGTATACCGAGTATACCGAGTACGGTACCTGGACCGTCAAGGTTACGCCTGAAGCTGACCGTACGGAGATACGTTACAAAGCGTCGAAAGGCGCACGTCCAATAGGCTGTTACAAATAGTATTAATAATAGTAGCGGTTCCTTAACCCCTTTAGAGCCCCCGAACCCCTCCCAATACTAAATCCAAGTAATTTTGTCCCCAAAAACGGGTTTCTAGTTGTAAAGGGGTTAACGAGGCATGACTATTCGTACGGCTTTTCTTCGAGCGTACAACAACAGCAAACGGATTCGGGGGCGAGCATGGCTGGCCTATTTTGTTTTTCATGATCCATTCCCAGAGCATACATATATGATTGCCTTGTGTGACAAGCTCCTGCTTCGTTCGATGCGTGGTTCGTTCGAAGTCCTTGGGGTGCCGTTGGTAGGACAGGGAAGACAGAAACTCTTGAATACTATTATACTGTAGAGTAATAACTTTTTAACTTTATAGTACACTATTTCAAACACGTCAGCCGTGAGCTTGATCAACGGAAGGGTCGATGCCCGCCTTTGCAAGAAATAATATGATACCGATCCGCTTGATCCATTGCCCGAAGCAACCGAGAAAGGAACACCAGCTTAGTTGTAGTTTATAGCTTAGCGTACAACGTACAAGCAGAGAACAGAACGAATATTAACCCAATGCCCCCACCCCACAATGCCCCAACCACGAACGAACCGGAGGACTGAGGTTGCTGAGGCCGTTATCCCGTGCAAACGAGAAGATGCGGTCCTTCTTCTCGTCATTGTAGCACCCTTCGTAGCTCCACTCGTCCGACACGGTTGGGGGGGTCGACCCGTCGAACTCGTAGACGCTGACTGCCAAGGACCCACCGCACTGGTATTCGTTGCCCGTGCACACGCTGTCGCACAGGCCGGCGCCGTGCCGGCTCATGTCCCCGTCGTCTCCGCACCAGCACTGTAAAGGGAGGGGCAAGATGGGTATAGTAAGGAATCAGGTCAGCACATGCACTGTAAGAGGCAGTCGACATCCTGGACGGTGTAAGGGAAGGGACACAAGGGCTTTAGCAAGGAGTTGGGAGGGTATAGGCAACAAAAGAGGCAGATGTGCCTGTGGGACAACTTTGCACACAACCGCGCCAGCACTGCAGGGGGAGGGGCACGATCGTTAGACTGAGGAATTGGGCGGACACACGCACTGCAAGAGGAAGGCACACATGCTGTCTACGTTCCCCTCGCCACCGCACCAGCACTGTAAGGGAAGGGACACGGGGGTTAAGAGTAAAGGATCAAGGGGAATATGCGCATTGCAATAGCCAGCTACACATGCATGTCCTCTACGTTCCCCGCGGCACCGCATCAGCACTGTGGAGGGAAGGGGGAAGGGGACACGAAGGGTATTCGCCTCACCTCCTCGCCGTACTGCAGCCCGAAGTACTTGTGGCCGTCGCACGTCCCGGCACACCTCTAAAAAAAAACGCGCACAAGGACATTAACAAACGCGGGCAGTTGGGGAAGGCATGGTGGAAGGGGTTAGGGTAAGCAAAAACAACAAAGAGCGGGATGTTTCCACTACATTGCATCAGGGACGCACGGTTTAAGGGAGTCGTGTGTATATAACGCCTTGAGAGACCGAAATCCCCTCCCTATACTAATTCCGAGTATTTTTTTTCGCGAAAACGAGTTTTCCATCTGTAAAAGCGTTAACCAGCAACAGGCACAAGAGACATTCATGTACGCACATATACAGGTACAGGTCGCCCGGGAGGCGACGGTGGACGGCTTCGGATAAAAGCGGGCAGGAGAACAAGGAGCGCGATTTTTTCCCTGTTAGGTGGAGGTGGCGGTTTAACGCTCTGACAGAGTTTGAAATTTGAAGTGTGTTTTGACCAAACGCGGGTTTGTAATTCTAAAGGCGTTAAACCCGTTTTCTTTTTGTTGATGCTCTTAAACCGAGTGCCTCACTGCATAGAAGTAATAATGTAAAATACACCCATCCCTACACAAATTGCAAGGAATTTTTCCCCAAAGCGGGTTTCCAGTTGGTCAAATGACTTAAGGCAAGCAAATAAAAGCGCCCCCTCCCCCCCCCCTCCCCCCTCCCCCCCTCCCTTCGTTCCCTCTCCCAACCTGCGACTCGCCGAACACCTCACGGCGCTTCGCGCTTGGTGCACGCGATGTCTGCCTGGTCGGTGCCAGCCGGACGTGCTCCGCCTCGGCATCCTGGGGATGCAAAGGTCTAACGACTACCAAGTACGGGGTTAAGCTGACGCCAATGCATGAAATGAGTACCCCCGCCCCCCCCCCCCCCTTCCGCCCACTCGACCCCCATCTTACCGAGGCGGTCATGTCAGCTCGCTTCTCGCTGATAGTCATGAGCCGGTCAGCACCATCGTCCGCGTAGCACTCGAGGAAAGTTGCTCCGGTGACCAACTCAGGGTCAAGTTCAGCCACCTCAACGACGGTCGATTCGTAGACGCTCAAGGCGTATGACCCTCCGCATGCGTTGTCACCCCCCGTGCACTTGCTGTCGCACACGCCCTCGCCGTGCCTGTCGAGGTTTCCTGCGTCACCGCACCAGCACTGCAAGGGACGGGACAGGGGCGGTACAACGAGGAAGAGGGCGGATGCGCGCACTGTAAGGGGGGTGATGTCGTTCACCGCAACAGCACTTTAAAGGACGGGACGTGGGGGTCGGAGCGAAGAATCGAAGGCGTGTACGCACTGTAACAGAAGGTTGAATAAGTCTACGGTTCTTGCGTAAAAACCGCGCACGCAGTGTAAATGACGGGGCATGGGGGTCTGAGTGGGAAACCGGGTGGATGTACGCAGTGTAAGAGAAAGCAATTAGCACCGAAAACAGCACTGTAAGCCGAGAGTGTGGAGGGGGAGACGAGGGTTTATCACGAGGAACCGGGTGGATGTAGGCACTGCAACAATCTGCTGCGCCTGCAAATCACTTGAAACCATGACCGCACCAGCACTGTAAGGGAAGAAAAAGTGCGGCAGGACACGAGGGGCAGCAGTAGCAAGCGAGGAATTGGGCAAATGTGCGCACTGCAAGAGAACGTTGTACACTTTTAAAAAGGGAAAGTACACTTCGGCTGTAAGATCGACCAAAACGTACTTTGATCAACACTCATGAGAGAGCGTTCGTTATATATATGTGGGAGAAGAGTTTCAGATATGACCGAGAACAGCTTAAGAGCTACGAGCCCATCTTTCTCCACTACTATTAATATTAATAGGAATATTTATCCGGAAACATAGGCAACAGTACCGGCATATTTGAATATTAAAGGTTGTTTATATCCACGGACAGAGTGGAAGCTCACACCACCGCCAACATGCGCAGAAGAAACCATCCGGCAGGGAAAGCTCACGCTGTCGCTGTCACGGGAACAGAAGGAAACCCCAGGTAACGCTGGATTGCGAATGCATTTGACTTAAATGGACACACGAAGTGAATGAAGATACGTGAAAGTGTGGTGAGCTTAAGCTTTATTTTGCCCCATCCGCAGGAGGATAAAAATAAATAAGTAAATACGATGAAGCTAAATTTTTTTTCGACACGTATATAGTCTAGTACCAGGCACTATTAACCGGTTGTTGGAAGCTCGCTAATACGTGAGAACATAGAAATCAAGACCAAATACGGTTAAGCACAAACAACAGGAGAATATATAGGCTTTAGTGTAAATCTTGGCTCCTGATTGCTAAGATCCTCCGTAAAATGTTAAGTAGCACCAGACCGACTTGCCTGCATACGGCCTTGAGGTCGAACTTATGCCGCCACGCTACGGAATGTGACGTGGGAAAACCTGACCTGCCCCCGGACGAGATATCTCAATCGTCTCAATCGCACCACGCTTCTGTTCCATGTGGTACTCGTTAATGTCTCACCTCCTCGGCGTACTGGAGACCGAAGTACTTGTTGGCGGCGCACTGGGTAGCACATACCTGAAGCAGCAGCAACAACAACAGTACCGGCAGCCACAACCACAGCGGAAACGACGCCGGGAGGCACAAGACGCAGGGAGAGAAGAGGCGTCGGGTGTCTCTGGGGTAAGCAGGGGCATGGGTGGGACGGATTTCGTTTTCGAACACCAGGCTATTCCTCGTTCCTTTGTGTATTCATCACAAACATCGCCCCCCTCCCGAGGGTCTACGGTCATACGACTACGGCCATGCATGAATATGGAGTACCACCCCCCCCCCCCCCCCCCCCCTCTTCCCCTCGAACCCCCTGTCTTGCACTATACCTCCGCGGTCATGTCGTCGCGCTTCTCCTTGAAGGTCATGACTCGGTCACTACCGTCGTCCGCGTAGCACCCGAGGTACTCAGCCGAGCTCAATTGCTGGGGAGGGAGATCGTCAACCACGATAGTGAAGCCGTACGAGGAGATGGTGAGGTAGCCTCCGCAGGCGCCGGTCCCCCCCGCGCACTTCACGTCGCAGTCTCCGGCGCCGTGCCTGTCGACCTTGCCGTCACCGCACCAGCACTGTAGAGGACGGGACATGGGGGTTAAAGTCAAGAATGGGGCGAATGTACGCACTGAAACAGACAGATGCACCCGGGAGATCGTTTCACACATCACCGTACGCACCAGCACAGTATGGGAGGGGGTACTGGGGGTAGAGTGAGGGATTGGGTGGAAACATGCGCTGGAAGTTAAGTTTACGTCTGATACAGAGCTGGAGTGTTCACGCCGGCTGGACGAAGGGGTTGTACCGAGAAATCGGGTCGCACAGGAAGAGAGGGTTGTGCATGTGAAATCGTTTCGCACGTCATCGCACCAGCACTGCAAGGGACGGGACACGAGAGGCGCAGTGAGGAGCCGGGCGGATGTACGCACTAAGAGAGGCAGCTTTAAGATAGGCGAGCAAAGCTACGAAACACAGGGGCACTGCGCTACACGGGGTGACAACATACACGTCGGGGCAACAGGGCAAACAGCATACATGTCTAAAGTCATGACCCCATCGTCGACAAGTGTCGTGCTTTGTCTTACCTCCGTGCCGTACTGCGTGCCGAAGAACTGGCTGCCAACGCACAGGGTTGCACACGCCTGCCGACCAACGTTTAGCAAAAACAAAAATCGTCCGGAAAAAGCAAAGACGGGGTTAGGCTTACTCGAGGCTTAACTGGAGGCTTACATGGGCAACAGAAACCAGGAAAGGGCGGGGAATCGTTCTTCCCAAAACATCAGACTACAATGGGGTGCCCGGTGTAACGCCTGTACAACTGGAAATCCTTTTTTCGGGAACAAAATTACTTGAAGTTAGTACAGGGGGATTTTCGGGCTCTGAACCGGTTATATGAGACCCTACCCCAAGAGGTCATCCGGGCTGTGAGTGAGAAAAGCTCTTTTTTTGCGCGGATCTCAAAGGGGAATTGATCAAGAAAAAGACAAAAAGCAAGTAACTCAAAACACAAGAAAACTCCGGACCGGACCTTATCAGCGTTCATGTTCATGGTCTCGATATTTTTCCTTCTGGGTCATAAGGGCGTCATTCCGTTTAACACAAAAACACTCAAGGTCGAAAACACGCACAGTACCTTACCGTACCATACCGAACCGCACCGCGCCAGTATCGTCTATCATACCATATCGCACCTCAGAGGTCATTTCGTCGTTTTTCTCCTTGAGAGTCATAACTCGATCATTCTTGTCATCCTTGTAGCAGCCGAGGTACTCAGCCCCGCTCACAGTCTCCGGCTCAAGGGCGACCTCGTCGGTGAAGCCGTAGGTGGTGGTGGTCAAATAGCCTCCGCACGCGCCGTCGCCCCCCGCGCACTTCATGTCGCACACGCCGCCGCCATGCCTGTCGACCTCGCCGTCGCCGCACCAGCACTGTATGGGAAGGGACATGAGGATTTACGTCAGGAATGAGGTGACGTACACGCACTGTATGAGACCTTAACATAGTTGTAGTTTCATGAAGGCGTCGTGTCTGTCCATCTCACCGCATCGCCGCCGCACAAGCACTGTAAGGGACGGAAAACGAGGGTTATAGTGAGGAATTGGGCGGATATACCCACTGCAAGAGAATGTCATCAGTACTTGTTAAGGTGCGAAGGGGTTAGACCAGACACCACGGCCAACGCGGGGAAGCCGTCCCCAACCCAAAAGCGGGTTGAACCATGCATAGATAACATATCAACTTCGGAAATGCTGTGAGCGGGGGAAGGGGGGAAGGGGGGGGGGAGGGCGGGATAACGGGATTGAGCAGACGTCACGATGTCACGCGACATGCACAAGTAGTTTTCGATTTAACGGTGATTAAAACACGACGTAATACATTAACATTAGTGTGACGTTATCTACTTCTTATTGCAATGGAAAATGAGTTTTCGTGTCGCCTAACACGTTGATGTCATCATCATTCATCATCATGGTTCATTGCAGGCTTAACGTCCATTGCTTCTTTCGGTTAGGTTTTAACTCATTTCGAACGCGCTAAAAACGGGCAACCGGTGCGTCCTCACGCAGTTTGCATAGATATAGATGACCTTCGATAGATATAGATGACCTTCGATAGATATAGATGACCTTCGATAGATATAGATGACCTTCGATATATCTAGATGATATGGATGATATGGATGATATGGATGATATGGATGACCTTCGATATATCTAGATGATATGGATGATATGGATGACCTTCGATGTATCTAGATGATATGGATGACCTTCGATGTATCTAGATGATATGTATGATATGTATGATATGTATGATATGTATGATATGTATGATATGTATGATATGCATGATATGTATGATATGTATGATATGTATGGTATGTATGATATGTATGATATGTATGATATGTATGATATGTATGATATGTATGATATGTATGATATGTATGATATGTATGATATGTATGGTATGTATGATATGTATGATATGGATGATATGTATGGTATGTATGATATGTATGATATGTATGATATGTATGGTATGTATGATATGTATGGTATGTATGGTATGTATGGTATGTATGATATGTATGATATGTATGATATGTATGATATGTATGATATGTATGATATGTATGATATGTATGATATGTATGATATGTATGATATGTATGATATGTATGATATGTATGATATGTATGATATGTATGATATGTATGATATGTATGATATGTATGATATGTATTATATGTATGGTATGTATGATATGTATGATATGTATGATATGTATGATATGTATGATATGTATGATATGTATGATATGTATGATATGTATGATATGTATGGTATGTATGATATGTATGGTATGTATGATATGTATGATATGTATGATATGTATGATATGTATGATATGTATGATATGTATGATATGTATGTATGTATGATATGTATGATATGTATGATATGTATGATATGTATGATATGTATGATATGTATGATATGTATGATATGTATGATATGTATGATATGTATGATATGTATGATATGTATGATATGTATGATATGTATGATATGTATGATATGTATGATATGTATGATATGTATGATATGTATGATATGTATGATATGTATGATATGTATGATATGTATGATATGTATGATATGTATGATATGTATGATATGTATGATATGTATGATATGTATGATATGTATGATATGTATGATATGTATGATATGTATGATATGTATGATATGTATGATATGTATGATATGTATGGTATGTATGATATGTATGATATGTATGATATGGATGATATGTATGATATGTATGATATGTATGATATGTATGATATGTATGATATGTATGATATGTATGGTATGTATGATATGTATGATATGTATGATATGTATGATATGTATGATATGTATGATACGATATGTATGACCTTCGACCCCAAAATTGTCGAATTCACAGCTGGCGTTGTTAGAACAATTGTATAATTTGGACTCTTACCTCCTCGCCGTACTGCATGCCGAAGAACTGGCTGCCCGTGCACAGGGTGGCACACGCCTGTCGTATCGTCAAAAGCCAGACAAACGAAATTCGGAGGGAAAAGGGAAAAGGAAACGGAGGGCGAGAAGGTAAGCGGGCGTTAGCTGCTTAAAATGCAGTGGTCCTCTCCCACGGTAGGGGGGGTATGTGCCAGCACTATAGCGGACAACGGCACTATAGCGGACACCGGCACTGTCGGATATACTATAGTTTCGATACCGCTACTACTGTAGTATAGAGGTTTCCAGTCTTGACAGGCGATTTCACCGGCACTATATCGGCAACGGGAACTTTTCAATCGGCACCATAGACGAACCCCCACCGTCCAAGAACACAGAACGATCCAACCTTACAATACGTCTGAACAGACGGAGAGCTAAATGCGGCAACTGAAAGATGAAGGGCTTACGGGCGTTTCAAACGATTACATTCATTGCAAACGGCCGAACCACTTTGGCAGCTTTTCGTCTTTCAAGTCTCGAAATAGCTAATCCAACTAGTAAAGAGAAAAAAGAAACAAGGTCCATAAACTTGCCAACGCAGTACTGGAGGCAAGTAAGCATCCCACGACAACCGTCAGCAAAAATACGTGGCGCCAGTTATGAAGAAAACATTAGTAAAGCTGCGAGTCGGAAAGACTTGACTTAAGCCATGAACTAGCTACTACTCCTACTAGTTACTGTAGTCGCTTTCCGGAGGTATAGACTATCCGACTTACTGGGTTTCCATACCCGTAGGAAGTTTTTTTTAATGCGGAGGCGTTTCTCTTTATTTTTGGGAGGGCCCCCCTCGGCCGGGGGCGGGCTTGTTTGACTCGCTTCACTCCCTGATTGAAGTCGGAAAGTCTGCTGACCATAGGCTGGTTTCGCCAGCCGACCTGCCGACTAAAGTCAGTTAGTTGGCTTGCGGCAACTACCGAATAGTTTTTGGTCGTGAATTTCTGCCGACTCACAGCTAAAGAAATACTGGTACGAGGAGAATTTTTTCTGCCTGCCAAGGGATGAAAATGTTGTTTCTCCCGAGCATGAAGATCTTTCAAGATCTTTGAATATCTTTGCTTCTGTTCATAGTTAGTCTACAGTAGTAGCGATTCCTCAATAGTGCCGGTATGTACCAGCCGGGAATATCGGCAACCGGTACTACACCGCGGACTGCCAGTACTGATCGTTCCCATCTGTGCCAAGCGATTTCACAATCACTGTAGCGGGTAACCGGCACTACTCATCCAGCACTGTAGGAGGGCCTCTACTGTACCTGGCTGTTATCCCGAATGAGCCGCCATATACCGTACAACATGCTACCGGCGCTATGCCGTAGTTTTCTGAAAAAAGTGTCAAATCACGCGTCGACGCATAGTCCCTTGTGTACTGCTTAATTGGTGAATGCTTTTCTTTCGTGGACAGGTCGCACGGCTGTGTACCTGGGCAGTTATCTGGTCGTTCTTGTCCTTCAGCGTCATTACTCGATCACTCTTTTCGTCCTTGTAGCAGCCGAGGTACTCAGCTCCGGCGACCGTCTCAGGAAGAAGACCGACCTCGTCGGTGTGCTCGAAGGTGGTGGTGGTGAAGTAGCCTCCGCAAACGCCGTCGCTCCCGCCGCACTTCGTGCCGCAAACGCCGGTTCCATGCCGTTCTACGTCCCCGTCACCGCACCAGCACTGTAAGGGCCGGAACATGGGAAAGCATGAGGGATTGGTTTGGACATATGCACTCTAGGAGAAAGTGACATTTTGGATATCGTTTCACACATGACCCTGCCCAGCACTGCAAGGGAAGGAACATGAGGGTTAGCGTGAGGATTTGCGGTGGATGTACGCACTGTAAGAGAAAGCCATCATCACCGCACCAGTGCTGAAAGGGATGGCACACGAGGGGAAAAGGGAGGCATCGGACGGGTATACGCACTGCAAGAGGAGGTTGGCGCTCTCTGCCTGCCCACGTCACCGTCACAGCACTCACTAATAAAAGAAAAACGGAACAAAGGGACCGGTCGGCCGCATGCGGGAGTCGTCGTCCGAAAGGAATCGTGCTAAGGGCAGCTGCAAAAAAAGGCGTCGCAGTAGTGGTCCCTGTATAATGCCGGTATGTGCTATTAATAGCCTGAAAAACCGGTACTACAGCGGCAACTACTGTACTACTACTCCGCATACTGCCCCTACTGGTTGTTCCCATTTGTGCCAAGCGGTTTCACAGGCACTTTAGCGGTCAATCGGCACTACTCAACCGGCATCATAGGGGTATAAAGGGGGACCTCTACTCTGGGCAAAAGGGAAGGCAGGAGGCGTACACCGCGTCGCCTACAAGCACTAAACTCAGGATCCGCGGTTTGACGTATTGGATCATGACACCCCACCGCTACATGAAATATTCGCGGTTTGAGCTCTTGGCTGACCATTCCCCTCACCAAACCTAGTACACGCAGTAGTGCCGGTTGCCGCTTTAGTGCCGGTGTGTGCAATATAGAGGGAAGTACCGGCACTATAGCGGCAAGCGACACTACTCCGCATACTGCTACTACTACGGAAACCCATCTGTCAAAGCGATTTCGCAGGCACTACAGCGGGCCACGCGCACGATAGAGGGCAACCGGCACTATAGGAGGATCCTTACTGCAAGCCCAAACAAAACCTTTACGCGCGCACACAATGACCAGTCCCTGTAAAAACACACAAAACTACAAACAAATACAAACAATCCTCGATCTCGCAGCTGGGCTGAAGCGTACTTATTTTCAAGAACAAAAAAATATTTAGTCTAATAGCATACACGAAGTGTTATCTTACCTCTGTGCCGTACTGCATACCGAAGAACTTACTGCCAGCGCACGAAATGGAACACATCTGTTCACCGAGGCGAGGACGGACGGGGGCGGGGGAGGTGGAGCAGAGAGGCATGCAGGACAAGGGAGTCGCAGAGGATGTAAACTAAATTGAAAACAATAGAAAACGTGAGCTGTCACTTCGCCCTATCGGTCGAGGTGTAATATTCAACTTTTTTCAAGGAGCATGATACGTCAGTCGGGCATACTCAATGTCCCACATTCGTTCCTCATGAAGGCATACGCAATTTTAAATTACGCAACCTTTTCCACCGACAGCAACAGCAAATCAGTGCGGTGGTAAAAGCAAAGCCTGCCGAAGAATCCCAGACCACGGGTCCGTGCCTGCTAAAGACGTCATGGTGTCGAGAACTTTCTCCTTGGTCATGACCCGATGATCTTTATTACACCCTAGGCGAAAATCTCACAAAATCCTCAGGAAACAGGCCGCCACCACCCGCCCCGTACCATACCATACCACACCGCACCGTACCATATCACCCCGTATCGACCCGCACCGTACCGCCCCGGAACGTATCTCACTTAGCGCACGTCAGGTATAATGGTGTCCGGAGCATGAGCCGGTCACTATTGTAACACCCAAGGTGTAAAGCCTCCACAACATTCTCAGAAAAAAGGTCACCACCACACGCCCCGTATCATACCATACCCCACCGCACCGCACCGCCCCGTACCTTATCATACCGTATCATAACATACCATATAATATCGTACCTCAGCGTTCACGGCGTCCCTAACTACCTGCTCGGTCATGCATGATCAGCTAGTCTCGTTTATCCTTATAGCACCCAAGTTTCGAAACCCTATATCAGAACCGGTATTGAACTGATCCGTACCGACCCGTACCATTCCATACCGTTCCATACCATGTCGTACCTCAGCGCTCATGTTGTCGCTAACTTCCTTCTGGGTCATGACGCGGTCATTTCTCTCATCCTTGAAACAGCCGAGGTGCTGCGCGCCCACAACCTCATCAGGAAGCAGGTCACCGCCCACACCAGGGTCAGTGTACTGGTACAGGCTGTTAGCGTAACGACCGCCGCAGTTGCCCCCGCCGCCCGCACAGGGCATGGTACAGCTCGTGGTACCGAGGGCAGTAGGGTCGTCGGTTGCGCTGCCACAGTAGCACTGCGTGCCGAACTGCATCCCGTAGTAAGCGTTGTTCGCAGTCGTTTTGCACGTGTCCGAGCACAGCTGTAACGGTCGGCGGGGGGGGGGGGTGGGTGGGAGGGGGGGCGGAACGGGATGGGTGGGCAGTGTTGTAACAACACAAATCGTTGTTGGCGTTGTCCTTGCGCGTCGTGTCCGAGCACAGCTGTAACAGACCGTTACCAACGGGGGTGTGGTATATACCGTTGCACACGGTAGTATCATAGAGTGCACACCTGTGATGTCATCTGTCACTGGCGAGCGTAAGGTTTATTGTGCCATCCGCGCTGTCCGACTACGAGCAGCCGGGGTTGTGTATCACACTTCACTCGCGTGAAAACTTCGTAAGAATCCCACACGTTTATCACCGGGGGTGTGGTATACCCCGCACTCGATGTGTACGGTAATGGAGTGCGTACCTGCGGCGTCATTTCGTCGCTGGTGAGCGTCAATGCCATTGTGCGGTCTGTGCTGTCCGAGTAGCAGCCCAGGTAACTCGACCCCTCGGGGACAGCCCCCGAAGTATCCGACATGGAGAACAGCTCCATCCTCACGTAGCCGCCGCAAGTGAGCTCGGGGTTGCCCTCACACTGCAGGGTGCACTCTCCTTCGGCGGAGGTAAGGCTGGCTACGTCTGCGGTACCGCAGAAGCACCTGACAAAGGTTTCAGGTTAAGGTATCGGTTAGGTTACACGTTCAGGTTATAGGTTAGACGATGGGTTTAGGAGTCGGGTTTTGCATGGAGCACTCTCGTTCTGCGGAGGTGAGGCTGGCCACGTCTGCGGTACCGCCGAAGCTCCTGCGAACTGCTACAAGTTATATAGTTAGGGTTACGTGTTAGAGGTGATAGGTTTACGGATTGGGGTTAGCATGGGCACTCTCCTTCGGCGGAGGTAAGGCTGGCTACGTCTGCGGTACCGCAGAAGCACCTTACAAAGGCTACAGGTCAAAGGCTAAGAGGTTAGGTTGTACGTTTAGGTCAAAGGCTTTGGTGGATAGTTTATAGACTAAGTGGGACACTGGGCGTATCGGATGGCTGCTGTGCTCTACAAACCACACATACATACATCACAAACAGCAGCAGTGTGCCTTTCGGTTGACACCTAGACTATACACTAGAAATGCCGCATACTTCGGGCAGGTGAGGTGTCAGTTCACCGCACTGATCACACATTAGTCTATAGTCTATATATCTACAGTGCGTAGAGATGCTTGCGGAGTCACATGAGCTATCCGATCACCGTATACAGAACGCCCAGACCATTTTCAGAGTATGTCGTATTGTATATCGAAACGTCGAATAAGTCTTCAGCATGCTGGACCGCAGCAAGACCAACAGACGACCCACCCTGTACATAAGAAAAAACGTTGAACACATCGTTGAACACATCGTTGGCAGGTCAAGATCACGGGTACCTATTGACTCGATCCTTAGCGCACTGGACTGCAGTTAGACCACTACACTATAACATAAAGCATAAAGACGCGACTCACTCTTTAGAGTACTGTACGCCGAAGTGCGTTGCGCCCACTACTCCGTAGCAGTAAGAGGCACAGATCTGAACAACACCGGCACCGCCGGCACCGTCAAAAACACAAAAGAGAACAGCAAGGAAGGGCCGAACGAATCGAGGGACGTCAGTTTGGAGGCATGAGTTAGTTGTCGGCGAGAGCGGAGGATGAGGGTGCAAGGTTGGCCTTGCCTGCGGCTATGTGTATAGACTACCCAGGTATCGGGCACAGAACACTGTAAATACAATATTATACCTGCTATAGCGGCAACAATGCTGGATTGTGATCTGTCCGATTGTGTACACCAGGTCCTGTAATACTACTATGATACTATTAACACAAGCAAGAAACGTCCCACCAAGGCAATACACTATAATGCACGGTCGAGATTAGCTACTATAGTCGAAGATCTATATAAAAGATCTGTCTCATGTTCGTTCGAAAGGATGGGATATAGGGGTATGTTGATACGGGCTGAAAGAAAGGGCATGTCGGCGTGAGAAAAAAAACGGACAAAATGCCGCTGTGAGACGCAGAACTTTTGCAGAATACAGAATAAACATGAAGCAGGCAGGGTTGCCCGTGCATAGTGAAGTTAGTCTAGACCACCATCCATTTTACGTTGTACGCAAAGGCACACACACCAAACTACAGCACAATAATCTCGTTCGGGCTGGTCGGTGTTTGCTTGCTGCTACTTGTACGGGGTCTGTTTAATAACCGTTTTTTCTGTTGATTTCAAGAGCTCACCCCCGTCCCCCTTTTCCAACTGCACCCCCGCTACAATTAAAGCCAACCAGCCAACCACAACTTATAGCTTGTATAGACTCCAGAACTATGCACTCTTGCGACTTGCGAGGAATGATGCAGCACTATTGCCGACTACTTTTCCCCTGATGAAATGTACGTGCAATCAAAACCCTTTCCAGCTGCAGTTTTAACCTGCACTAAAGTTGAGCAAAAAAATCTCACCCAAAAACCCGGATTAATAGGAGCAGTTACGAAAGAGGTTAACCCAAGCCTCCCATCTTGACACTTGACTTCATGCCTCTCCGGGCATGAAGCCGCCAGGTGGGAATAAGAAGTCTCTATCGTGCAGATTCATGTTTAATTTAGGCGTTTTTCCGGTCCTTCGTTCCCGAAAACAAAAAAAACCAAAATGTATCCCACACAAATTTCAAGTAGTTTTCCCCAAACCATGGGTGTAAGTGCTAGGAGGGTGAAGGCTCTCACATCCGGACTCATGGCTTCCTGTCCCTCCGGGCATGCCTCCGACTGGTGGGTAAGAACCCTGTTATTGGTGTAGTCTTCAAAGCATCCCTCTGCTTCGTATACCGGAGGAGCGCCATCGCCGAGGCAGGTCGACGCACAGAGGTCGCCGCAGGGTAGGTGGTAGATGTCGCCGTCGTACGCTAGAACGTACACCTCGCCCTGAAACAGTGTAGCCGATAACCAAACATGGAAAACAACGAGATTACATGCGTTGACCCGTCCCTATACTAATTCCAAGTGATTTATCCCCCAAAAACAAAGCGGGTTTCCATTAGCGGAGGGGTTAACGATCATGATACAAAATATAACGTATCACAAATGCCTATAATGTCAGAACACCACAGAGTTAGCGAATATTCACACAACCAAGGCGTAGTACAATCGAACTCGGGGATTCAACAGGAATGCTCGGGAGTGAAATAAATAAAAAGTCATAGTACTGCTGTAAAACAAGAACCTCGGAGTACCATTAAGTAAGAAAATCGGAGTACCCTTAAATAGGAAACAACTCACTTGAAGGTCTTCGACGAAAGCCACGAGGGGCGGGTTAGCGCCGCCGTCCGGCACATTGAGCATAGTCCCTCCCTCCGCGTTTTCGTCGACGTAGTGCATCACACTAACATTCACATCGACAACAACACCGACAGCAGAGTTAGGTTGTGTTGTGTTGCGTCGCGTTGTGTTGTGTTGTGTTGAGAGTTGTGTTGTGTTGACGTGGGTTGGTGTGGGGTGACGTGGGTTCTGTTGGGTTGTGTTGGGTTGCGTGGGGTTGGTGTGCGTTGCGTTGGGTTGAGTTGGCTTGGGTGGTGGCGTCGGGTTGTATTTGGTTGTGTGGGTCCACCCACTATAGCTGATAGCAGTGTCACACCAAACATGAGCAGTGCCACACCAAACACAAGTGCTACCGTTAGGGTGGGGTTGTGGTAGTATAACGTAGGTGCGCGGCAAATCCCTGTCTTGGAAACGCGACACACAAAACGCACCTGGTCTGGAAGTCTTGGAAGACGTACTTTCCCTGGAGGATATCCTGGTACTTACTCCCGCGGTAAACCACACCCCCTGCCATCAATCAGTACGGAAGCACGGGAAGGGGGGAACGGAGAAAAAACGCCGGCGGCGGGCGAGAACAAGTCGGATGACGGGCAGGTAAGATGCGTACTCATGATCTGTGTATTCCAGACACACAATTCCCTGATCTATCGTACGATCTGCATGGTCTTATAGATTGTGTTTCCGGGTCAGGGGCAGGATGGTTTGCGTGATCTGGGGAATTTTTCCTGGGTTAGATACATACGTACAATTAATATGAGTAACACATGCACCGCCAATGTGGAACGAAAAACGCACCTCCGTAGCTCAGTGCACCCACGGGAAAACATCGCTATTCTATGCCGAACAAAAAGCGAGAACAATGGATAATGGGTATAATGGGTATTGGTACCAGCTGCAGTCGGAGTTCCGCGCTATTAATAGTGCGGTGCGGGGCTCCAGTTTAGTGCGGTGTGCGGCGAAAATCGCTCGTCACGACCTCGTCCTGAACAGCACCCCAACATCCCGCTCGATAGTGCGAGGTCCCAGAGTAGTGCGGTCATTGTCTTACAGATGACGGCAAGTCACTGCACTACTAGTCAGAGACTGAGGCGGTAAGCAAAGAGGAACATTGGTTTGAGCTTAACTGTTTCCTGACCGATGATGTCCAGTCCGACAACGGAGCGGCCGCCAAAAACGTTACCATGTTGTAGTGAGTGGTAGGCGGGGTGGCGGTACTGGAAGAAAACAGGCCTACCTAGGGCACCACCTGCATGCTCTAGAAAAATGCCCAACTGTACCAAAACAATTGCCAACCATAGCACTATGGGTTTCAGGGTAGTGTGCCTTATCTCACTGATTAGTCTGTCCAGCGTCGGCACGGTCGCCGCACACATCAACCTCCATAGCGTAGTCGTCGTGATCGGTCTTTGAGCTGTATATTGGCTGTGGGGGAAGTACCGGAAGAAGACATTTCAGCCGAATTACAACTATGCCGACTTTTAACATCTCGAAACCGCCTAACTATGCCAAAACAAAACGCCACGAATGGAGCATACGAATGGCATAGCCGGTTGAAGCCGTCTCACTTAGGGTCACACAGCAATAAACAACAATAATACGGTGGCGACACGTCAGCTCCGTTGGTGTACTTGTCGGCGCCAGTATTTGAGTGGCAGCTGGGCTGACAGCAGTACTGAAAGTAAAAAGCCCAATTATGCCCATTTTAATATCATATATATTCAAACCGCCCAACTACGCCAAAACAGTGAATGGTATCACAAGCTGTTTAAAGCCTTCTCACCGATGACAGCCTGTCCGGTGACGGCACGGTCACCGCACACATCCACCCCATTGGTGTACTTGTCGCTGTCTGTGTTGGAGTGGTAGCTGGGGTGGCAGTACTGGAAGTAGGGGGACGTGTAAGAGCTAAAGTCCGCGCCCGAACAGTCTCCGAGGTTATCCTCGTTTTCGCTGGTGCACAGATCCCCCTCAAACCGGTTCCACCCGTAGAATTGTCCGCATCTGTACGCAGGACGATGAGAGGGGGTTAAGGACATTATATTCATAGTAGTGGTGGCGATTGAAATATAGTAAATGAAAACTAAGCATTACTCAGTGTAACACGAGTGACTTGTAGTGGGTGGTTTTGAACCGTCAGTAGATATTCCGTGAGGTACGTGGTTTAAGAGGGTCCCCCAAAAAAGGAAACGGACCTAACGCATCAATAACTTAACGCTCGTTTTTGGGGACGATTTACTTGGAACAAGTATTGGGAGGGGTTAAGGGTGTGGCCGTTGACCATGATTACATATACAGTGAAGCACTTGATATTATAAGTTCATCCATAAAAAAAACGGATTTAACGTGGAAACCCGTTCTTGGATGCTGTTTACTTGGAACCAGTATTATAGTATAAGGAGGGGTTTTGGGGATTTAATCGGCTTGTCACGTCTTGTGAATCCTGCTATTAATACCAATTAAACCTATATGATGCCCAACCTGAGATAAGAGCGGTATGGGGATAAGAGCGCTTACACTATGATACAGCCTGTTCTGAGACGCTCTAGAATGGGCACCCTAGCGAATGCTACCGAATGCTAGAGACGCGATCAAATGTTATTCTCGCACATTTGGAGGGGGTGGGCTGGGGGGATGACTTCCCCCACTCCTCCAGAGTAGAGGACATCACACAAACCACATCTGACTGCTTCTGCAAGTAGTATCATACCAGGGTAGGCTTAGTCTATACGTTCGGACCGCTGCACGTACGTGTGTATGCACGCAAAAGCAACTAATCAATAAACGCGATTAAATATTATACTCGGAACAAAGAATGTCGTGGGATGCAGTGTGGTGTGTGTGGGGAGGCTCACTCGATAATGTTGACCTCCTCGACCTTGACTTGTCCCACGTCTCCGCAGTACAAGACATCAGTCTCCCTGTCGAAGCTGCACCGGAACGGGTTGCGGTGACCGTAGGAGCAGATTTCACCTGCACCCCCGAGGATCAAAGTTGAGGTCGAATACCTCAGATTTAGATAGATGATGCTGGTCAGGTCGAATACTCGTACCTCGACAAACAACATGATGAATACCACAACGCATCACGATATGCTACAATGAACAAGAAGTACGTACTTTTTGTTCCTGCAAATATGAGGCTGCCTTTCTTGTTGCCTCGTTTGTGGTTTGGTGCCCTGTAGTTGTAGAGGACATCGGACCTCTAGCGTTGCCGTCGGGGATTTTATTTGTGTCTGGTGTCGGTACTGGCCGTGATAAGGATGTCCTATTGCCCCCTCCGTGCCATGTCGATAAGGATCATCTTTCCCAGGCATACATCATACAGAGAAAAACAAGAACAACGCTCTCGCTTTCATTACAAAAAGAAGGAAACAAAAAAAACGCCTCCCGATGTCAAAAGAAAAACAAGCCCAGCACTCTACTACTTGTATGTAGTGATACTTGCACAACAACAACAACAGCCAATCAAAGCGTCTCGCTCCACCTTGTGGTATAGGGGATACGTAAGAACATACCATATCAAAATAGTTGGCGTTGCATGTACAAGATATACATGACGATTCATGTGGTCTCGCCTTGTGCGTTTCCGTCGGGGATAGAGTACTTGCTCTCCGTGTTGGCCGTAGACCCCCTGGGCACGGTGATGCGGATAATGCTCCCGAGCAGGGTGTCGAGGTTAGAAGCGAAGTTGTTCGGGTCGAAAGGAGGTCCACCGTCGCCGACCGACCAGTACAGGTCGTCCTCGTCGACCTGCAACATATTAGGAAACAAAAATAAAAGAAACATGTGCATCATGAATCACCATAAGAAAAGAGACACATAGGTAGCAAAGCACTCTCCAAATAAGAAAAATACGCAACATACACAAAATAAGAAACAGGCACAGAAACATACACGTGCATAGTCCAATACATTACCTATTAATAGTAGCACTGGTGTGGTTTGTTATTGTTTTGTGGTTGGTTTTTGTTGACAATAGAAAAAGAGAAAAAGAGAAAGGCTCAGCAACATTGTTACAGCAGCGCACCACCAAGTACAGGAGTGGCCACAAAATCAAGCATGAAACACGGGGAATGCACATGGGGTTTCAAAGCCTAAACAAAGCTCTCGGCACATAAGGTAGGATCTAGATTATCTATTGATCTGCACAGTATAATCATCTGTCCGATGTGCGAATTTATTGCTCACGTTCAAGTGCTTGGCCGAGGGCTTGCAGCCGACTCAGCCATCTCGCCAAATAAATATCAAACCAAGCATCTTCTGAAGCCGACTCAAACCATCTTGGAAGCCAAAAACACAAACGAACGATCACCCATCGTAGAGGAAAAAACCCTACGACGTACAGAATTTTTAAATGTGCTCACGTTCAAGTCCTTGGCCGATGGCTTAAATAAGAGGGCATAAAATAAATCCCACCCTGTCGTCCAACCAAGAACAAAACCAAACACCTACAGTTGTACCTGGTAACAGTTAACAACTGTAGTAGTACGAATACCGTCGAGGGCAAAACACAGTACTTCCAGCCATCAGGCTAACAATACAAACCCAACACTCCCGTGATACAGCAGCAGCTGGAGCTCACATTCAGGGTTTTGGCCGACGGCTTGAAGCCGACCCATCCGCTGGCGTGTATGGTGGACATCTTGGGGTCGGTGGTGATGAGGATCTCTTCCGAAGCAAGGGTTTCGTCGGCATTGCCCATGTAGGTGAACTTCGACAGCCTGTTCCTGGCCTTCTCGTCCTCCTAGAAAACCAATAGAAAACATACAACAGGTATCCAAGAAAAGGTCACATACTTCACGAATAAAGGTACACATACATGAGAGGAAGGTTTCATATAGACAAGTACACAGCGGGGGCATCGGCGGCGTTGCCCGTGTTAGGTGAAATTGGACAGCCCTGAGCCTGTTCCTAGCCTACGAGTACTAGTCGTATAGTTCATAAGAAAGGGTATATGACAAGAAGAAGGTGCAGGCGAACTAAGGCAGGAAAAAGCATATGTCGACTTAGGTGCACCTCGAGAGAGAAATGTTACATATGGTGCATCTCGAGAAATGTTACATATGGACAGCAAAAGGCACACACCAAGGGTATCGGTGGCGTTTCCCATATGCAGTGAAATACGACAGCCTGTTCCTAGCCGTTTCGTCGTTTCAGAATAAGAAATCGTGTAGACTACACATAGATAGGGGCACATTAACTAAAAAAGGCACACAAGGTACACATGGACCAAAGAAAGGTACACACCGAGAAAGAAAAGGTACACCCCAAGAGAGAAAGGAATACATCGAGAGAGGTAAGCTACCCATGTAGGTATAGTTTGACAATCCGCTCACAGCCTTTCTCGTCGTCCTATTAATAATAGAATAAGTGACAACATAAGGTTTACAGGTTTACGGGTTAATAAGCATGGAGTCATCACAAAAAAACGGTATTCATCGGCTATTTAAAGCTATGAATCGACCAAGGAAGGTACCCGTCGAGAAAGGTACAAACCGACGATAAAAAAAAGGTGCACATCGACCAGGAAAGGTGCACACCGAAAAAGAAAGGTACGAATCGACCAAGAAAGGTACACGTCGACTATAAAAGGTACTAATCGACAGTGAATATCCCCAAAACATGTGTGCAAACATGACCCCACGCCATTTTCAAGTAGTTTGTCCCCCCCGCAAAAGGGCGGGCACCTCTAAAAGGCCTTGGACTACAGTATAAAGTTGGCCCTGTATGCCGATCGAGTAGAGCCGGTTGCCCGTTATAGTGCTTGTAAAAGTGCTTCGCATGTATGGGAATAACCAGAAGTGGCAGCATATATATGGAGTAGTCCCGGTTTCCGCTATGGTGTCGGTATTCCCTGCTGGCAACTACCGGCACCATTGAAAGACCACTCACTGGTCCACTGCTAACAAACATGACCCAACGCTAATTTTAAGCCGACTACCCCCCAAAAACGTTGAATCCAGACATACATCATCCTACACTAATTTTAAGCAGTTTGTCTCCATGCAGTTCGAAAAGGGATATTGTTGTAGTTGATGGCGCCAAGTCACCTCGCCAGGGAGGTCGGCATCGTAGTACGAGTACGAGGCATAGAATGGCGACCCCACGCCTTCGAACCCAGGCCCGAGAGCGAAGCCCACCAACCCCTGGAGAAGCAAGGCAAGGGACGATATGAAGAGACAAGGACAAGGGCGTTAGAGCAAGTAAGTGACTGGAGGGGCAAAAAGGACGAAAAATATCAAGAACAAACCTGTGTCGATGCTACAAGCAGTAACACGTACCTTGATCTATATCCCTGGTTTTAATCAAGTTCCCATGTTTATTCCCTGGGGGTACGTTTTGGTGTCAATCAAGGTCCGCCTTTAACCGTGGGTTTCATCAAGCTCCATGTGCGGTAGCCAGAATAGGCACGCCTATAGAATAGTCTAATTCCTAATTCGTTCAGGCGTATGAATATACCTGGTACCTGTTTTGGGCTATGTCCCTTTTACAACCAAGATCCACCTTCCACTGCCGGGCAACTGACGAAAATGTCAACAACCTGGTTGATCGCACAGTTGGCCAAATATCAACATCATGGTCGGGTCTCGGACTGACCTCTTCCTTGCTGATGACGAACCCCGATTGAGAGAAGGATGAGATGGGCTGCAGTTGAAGCACCTCCTCGTCCACAGACGATGGGTTGTCTGCACTGACCTGTTGCACCGCCAGCATCACATTCGATGGAGTACATACATCAGTCGAAGGCGCTTTACTGCAGTGAGTGCTGACATTTGTCAGGTTTGCCCTTACAAACGATGTCAGCGCATGAAAACCCGTGATCCTTTCTTTGGTGGCACTCCGTCTCTGCATCTTGCCTGCTAACACCAAAGTTTAAAGAGCGTCACCACCACCACCACCATCACCGCTGCAACTACTTCCACCACCACCACCGCCACTATTACTACGCCTACCACCGCCACTCGTACTATCACCACCCTACTACTAATATAGACTAATACCACCCCCACCAGTAATATCTTGACAACCACCACAATTGCCACCACCAAGAGCAGCGACACATCTGCCACCACCACCACCACCACCACTACTACGCACCTGTAACAGTTGACCTTCAACTCCAGCGATCCACCAGCATATCCTGTCGAGTGTCATTTCAATACCACCCCACTGCTACGACCACCACCTGTAATACCACCGCCATTACCACCACAACAACTACCATCACAACTACCGCCACTACTGCTAACAATGCCCCCACAACCACCACCACCACCATCATTACCACCCTTCGTGCTCCTGCTACCACCAGCACTGCAGTCACCGCTACCGCCCCAATCACCAACAGAGACTACCACCACTACTCCTACTCCTACCACCACCACGACTAGTACGCACCTGTACGATTTGGCCTTCAATTCCAGCGATCCACCAGTATTTTCCGTCCGGTGTCATTTCCATAAACATGGGGAAATCAGGCAGCTCCGACTCGGACAGACTGGGAAATGCTTTCGTAAGCCCATCCGAGCTGAAGTCCACTGAAAATTAAAAAAAAAGTCAAAGATCGGAGGCGAAACGATGCACACCGCCGTACATATCAGACTCCTGCTCATGATGTACCCGGTACAGCAGTAGGGGTCTCACGGTAAGGCGGACTGAGTAAGGGCTGGTAAAGCGGTATCCCGACATAAGGCGGTCAAAATTGCTTGGCGTGTCTGGGGAATTGCAGTCGTGAACTGGAATGAATACTGCTATGGTATCCCCCAATAAGGCGGTAGTATTGCTCGTCCACACCACCGCCTTACTGCCCCCCCTCCCTACTGTATGTATTTCAGGGCAGGCAGATCCCTGGCCAATTCGGTCTATTACACGTCCTATATATTATGTTGGTGGATGAGAGCCGAACTATGTAAATGATCTAGAATATATTTCTTGGGTTGGATCTGTACTGCACAGATCTGGCACAACATGTCATGGCGACATGTGTAGGATCTATGAGATCTATATGATCTAGATCGTGATCTGTCCGAGGCGTGTAAAAAAAGTATCACCACCACCATCATCAGCAGCACTGCTATCCATCCGCGCATCGACAGTGAAACGGTATGACCATTAGTCATCGATGCCATTGTGTGATGCACAATGTCATGTAGTCTATACCTGGTAACTCTTATTTGCAACGTATCAACAAAGAAAGGCCGAATAGGATCTACAGTACACATATTCCTAACGACCGAATACAATCTAATCTAGATGATCTAGATCGGGCTCTGTCCGGGATTCATGGAAGTACGGCAGACCATCGACTCATCGACAGTTAGTGATGATTATAGGGATCAACGAACAGTTAGCCAAGGGTAGAACCAGTAGTCGTCGATGCTGTGTGACGTACTATGAAAATCTAGTGCAAGCCATATCTAAAAGGCCGAACATGATATATTTAACATCATCTACTACAGCAGTAGATCGTGACCTGCACGAATCTATAACGGTCGAACAGGATCTAGAATATATATCCAGATCGTGATTTGTACATATCTACAACGGCCGGATAATATCTACATTGACTAGATCGTGATCTGTGCATATACTCTAGACTATATCCACAACTGCAAATCTTGATCTAGATCGCGATCTGCACATACATGCATCTCCGGTGAGTAGTGTGTGAAGGGTATCAATGCTGCTATATCCATCCGCTCACCGACAGTGAAGGGGTATGACCAGTAGTCGTCGACGCCACCAAGGGTGTGCACGTCGCAGTAGTCGCTCTCCAAACCAAGCTGGCTCTCGCAAGCGTCGAAGTAGGTGCTGCAAAAGTCCTGTTTCATGGTTAGCCCCTCCAGGCCTTTCGATGTAAGCTTTTCGTACAGGTGCCCGCTGAAGGGGCCACACACCGAGCATACCACCTGCATTCACAGACAGCAGTGCAATGGTAGGTACGTGTTTAATGTTAATGGCTTTTATGTGCGGTAACGCATGACGCCGTACACACCCGAACCATACCGATCAAGATACTTGTACCAAAATTCGACCAGCCGCTCTAGTTTCTACCGGTATAACGCAGCACTCGTATACACCTGTCAGTTTGCCATCCGACATGTGGTACATGTGCTATACGAAGGACTTCAACTTTTTTTCTTAGCATATGACTGCTATGCGCACGAAGGACTTCAAGCCTTCTTTACCACCGTAGAGTCAATAAGAAGGGGTAAAAGAAGCACCCCTCCCCACCCGCAGCGTACATGCCGATCCCATCACGTTAAACTACGGCACTACTCCTGAACATACAATGTACAGAGAACTATATCACTAATCTTTTTACTCCGAGCGGTGTCGGGCACTACGGGTAGGTACTCGTATGTACGGCTGATGTCAAAAATACTACTACAGCTGTATGTAGTCGCGTGCCCCATCTGGTTCCGGTACATCGGTGGAATGCAAACTGCAGTGCTGGATGACCCCCGGCTCTTGCGATGGCCACAATCAGACGTCACTGTCACCTATGATTCCGCACTATTTCCAAGTTGTTAGGAAAAAAGGAAAGGTGCAATTCCACCCCTCACTAATTTCAAGTCGTTCGTACGATCGTTCGTGGTTCTACGGGGTGAAAACGGTGTATTCGCACTATAATACTCGGAGTATTAAATACCTGGTACAGTAGGTGGCCCTATTTAGTGCGGGTATGTGTCACGAAAACTTACCCGCACTATACCGGGCACCCGCACTATATAAAAATCGGCTACTATAGAGGGGCCTATATAGTGACAAACGATTTCACCCGCACAATATCGGACACCCGCACTTTATGACCCGCACTATATAGGGCCACCGACTGTACTACGTTCGTTCGAATATTTGATAATGAATGATAGAGAGATACGTACCGTACCAGGTCAGAGGTAATCCAGCGGCTAGACACGTACCAGGTCAGCACGGCATTGTAGTATTATTGTATCTGGTACCAGGTACTATAACACAATTTTGAAGTGTGGTGAGCTAAAGCTTTATTTTTCCCCATCCGCCGGAGGATAAAAAAAAAAAAAAAAAAAAAAAAAATTTTGAAAGCACGTCAGCTGTTTGTATGTCGTATTTGCCTATCGTTCTCGTCTTGGTCTTGGTGCGAGCCAAAAACGGCCAGCGTACACAATGCAGTAGTCAGTAGACTTAGTCTATTAATAGGCTTCAGGCTTATTAGGCTTCAGCACTAGACTAATCTCACGACAGTAGAGTTTCCTCTAGTTCCGGTTGATTAGTGCCTTAGTGCCCTTTTCCCGATATAGTGCCGGTAAAATCGCTTGACACAGATGGGAAAAACGTCTGGTGTAGAAGTGGAATTTTATATTGCAAAAAACGGAATTATACGGAGAAGTGCCGGTTGTCGCTGTATTGCCGTTACATTCGCCCGGCTCACACATGCACAGCGGCACTACAGAGCAGACGGTATGAACAAAGGACGGGAGTCAGGTACTCGTACAACAACAGCAATGAATGCGAGTACGAGCAGACATACGCTATACAGAAACAAAGCACATGTCGTGCCCAACACAGCAAATAACACGTGTGCCTGGTGGGCATAAGTTACACCACAGCTGACTAGCCGTTCGTCTTTAGGTTTGTTCGCACAACCAATGTATGATCAGCAAAAGATCGTCGAGTGAGTATGGTACAGGATGCATCATGTTGTGGGATCCAACCTTGACCTTCCAACTTACCCCGAACAGCAAACGTGTCGTGGCGACTATTATTACATGCTGATTACAGCATCTGATCTGCTACATGTCACACAGAGCAGTCTTGGTTGCTGGTGTAGGGTGCGTGCCCGAAGTGCACCAACGAAATGAGATGTGGGACATGCGTGCAGCTTCATGAAACCTGTACTACAGCAGTAGTCGTAGTAGCGCTGGGCTGAATGTGTAAAGCTCTTGCCATTGGTCTCTGGAAGGATGGTTGATACGGCAGTGCTCGCTGTACGTGCACATAAGGCTGCTTGTGTGAGTTCCCCCGACCCACGATCATACACGTACAAATACGGAAATCAACAAAAATTAAACACAAGCACGCGTATCCAGAGCAGTGGGAGCTAGTGGCGCCGTAATCTCCACGCAGAGCACAGGACACGTCGTCATGCCAGGCTACGAGTAACCCTCTCTCTACTCCCTACTGCATCTGGTCGCGACCTGCGGGGCAATGCCCTATAGACACAAGCTACCAGGTAGCAACAAACCCAACACGGTACTTTCGGCCACAAACAATGAAATTGCGGTGCTTTCGGCCACACACAGACGAAATTGCGATAAAAATCGAACGGACACAGCAAGCAGCGCATATCCCCGTGGGCAGACCAGTGACAGCTAAATATCACGTATCACCGATCTCCACATCGCCACAGGGCGTACAGGGCACGTCATAATACCCCTCTTGCTGCTGCCCTGCCTGCCGGGCAACGACCCGGAGACACAGCGGTCTCTCGGACGAAAGGCAATACTCGAACCGTCCGGACTAGACTAGACTATACATTGGTCAAAACATATAATCGCGGTTTTCGAACAAAACAAAAAAATAGCAACGACAGCAAGCAGGCAGTTACTCGTGGCAACCGTGTTCTGTGAAGACCAGTAATAGAACCGCAATCTCCACACAGAGCACAGGGCACGCCATTATATACCAGACTACGTGTATATCTCTCTACTGCTGCTCCTCTGCTAGCCAAGGTCAATGACCAACGACCTCAGACACAGCAGCAGCCGTGAACACACGACTTGTGCTTGAGTCATGCTTTTTTTTTTGAAGTGAGCAGTATCGTATAGTCCAATACTACCTGGTCATATAAAAGCATCACACGAGTACTCCTAGGATATGATATCAAAGCAGTGGAAAACGCGCGAAAGGCTCAAAAAATATAAATAGATGATATCCCATCCTTGCTGATATTATTGCTGTACCATGCAAACACAAACGGTGGAAACATGGCAAAGTACAGCAGTGCTTCTAGCAGTACTTGTAGAAAGGGTGGTTCGCGCCGGTAAATTAGGTCCCCTCCCTCTTCTGCGTATTCTACCCGTATCGACCATGGCCGACAGCAGCGAACGACCCGTGCCTATAAAACGATGTGTATAAAAAACCACGTACCAGGTACCCGATTGTTGTATACTGCTGTACAGTATGTAGTAAAAACGTCCCTTTCTCACGAGAGGGAAAAAAGCGTTTCACTCTACCGATATAGGTCATGGTCTAACAATGCCGCACCTAGGCTGTACGCTTGTTTTCTCGTGACCGAGGCAATGTCAGCTCGGTTGAAGCAACGTGAGTGGGCAGCGAGGGTCAACAAGAGACGAACCTGGTGAGGTGATCTCTTGTCATGCACGGCGGTGCCGAGAGTGCTGCTACAGGTGCAGCCAGCTTTGGACTCCTATTTCCCCGCAGATAATAAAATCATTACATAAGATTAATCGACCGCCATTTATTCCTGCTGCTGTTGTAGAGTTTTTCAAGCACCACAGGACCGCACGACACAGAACCAAACCGAACACAAGGTGTCGGTACAACAGAACGTGGTATCGTATCGTGTCGTATCACACTACAATCCACACCTCGGACAGGCCATGAACTTTTAAAACTATCTCATCTCTGTCATTTTAGTTCAATAGCTCACACCTTTAGCTCACACCTTCAAAACACGCGCAAATGCATCGTCTACCAGGTAGCTCAAGCTTTGAAATAAGTAGTGCGGATGAGCCACGTCCCATATCATAGCCTAAACCGAGAAAACATAAGCAGCTTATGTAGATCGCATAGCTCACGGGTGAGCTACCCTCTACGAGAGCTAGCTGGTGAGGTGATTCGTCCGGGGTATGGGCGAAAAAAAACAAGGATGCCATACTGCTGTAGTCGAGCTCCACGACGCGAAGCGCGAAGCAGCCGGGGTTGCTTAAGGGGGCTCGCTCGATTCGTAACGATAGTTTTATTCTCACGTTCTTGCTACTACATAGGTTGATACAGCCTTCGCTATTCTACGAAGCTCGTTAGTACAGATACCTGGCACGTCTCTAGGAGTATAATCTGATGATACGCTGCTGTGTAGCGTGCCGTGTAGTATTATTGGCAGTGCATGCTTTTCGGGATTTCTCTCGGAGCGTTAGCAAAATCGAGCAAAAATGCAGAAGCAAAGAAGGAAACACAATCAAGAACAAACTGGTCCGAAATGCTTCCAATAGGCCCAAACTGACCCGAAATGCTTCCAAAATGCCGACTCATTATTTTCAGTAGCTTTTCATATGTGAGCTTGGTGACCGTGGCTGAACCAACACCTTGTGCTCGCGCGTGAGAGGACGAGAACAACGTAACAAAAACAACCAAAAAACAAAAATAACGCCGTCCCCAACCAATGCCCCTGTGGGCGAGCTAACACCCAGTCGTCGCCGCTTCCCTGAAATACCGTAATACGCGAGAGACACGCGAGACAAGCCCTTATCCTAACCTTTACCATCACTGGTAAACATCACACAGCCTCCGAGTCTCACCTCTTTGTGTAGGTCAGCGCAGTCCCCGGTCAAGCTTCCAGCCGCATTGTACCGCGTTTGAACCTCAGTCTCCTCGACGGTGTCGCAGCAGAATCCATCGGGATCATCGGTGCTGCAGAAACCCACCTCAGACTCGAACCCAACAATGGGATTCCGTGCGCCGAAGTGGCAGTGCTGGTGCGCCGCAACGAGGTAGGGCGCTGCCGTTGCTGCCACAATTGCTGCAATAGGAAGCAGGGATCTCCCCATGGCGCGACGTTGGCTTCTCCTGTTGCTGTTGTGGCGAACGAATATATCAAACCGAGAGTATCTGTTACAAGAAGCGAGAAGCGTGCACCTTTCAACAGCAGCAGCAACAGCAGCGTGCTATTGAAATACTTCGCAAGGCGACTCTGGGTTGGAGCAACAGCGCCAACACCGTCAGCGCCGAGGACTGGACAGGGGATTGCGGTGGCTAGCGCTAACGAGTACAACAAGGTGTGCCGAAATGTTGATGTGTGATTTTGGGAGGGCGGGAGGAGGTACGACGGCAGGACGCCAGGACGCACGTACACGCAGGGTTAAGATTTGAATTCACACAAAAAAGTTCCGAAATGGTCGGTAAATACATATACCCGGCCAGAAATACATACATGAGAGATTCGGTTCTTCGCACCAAATCGGTCAAGTATTATCGAGAAAGATCCCTATATCCAAATCCTCATATGTTGGATGGTTGGAAATCTCAGATATTTTTTTCCAGACCCGTGGCCCCATGGGCAGCGGACAGCTTGGAGATTCCTGCGTACCTCGGGCCAGGTACGCAGGTAAGTTGTACGAGAGTGCACACCTTGTACGAGATCACTATTAGTAACTACGTGGTAGTGCTGCTGCTGTAGGGGGCCCCCCAGTATCAATACGACTGATAAGGCGGTGTTGCGTGCCTGAGAGCAAATATGACCACGTTTTCGCTGTTTTTGAGGGGAGCCGGCGTATTCATGTCGCTGGTATTCGTGGTGTCGTTCCAACCAATATGTAAAATCCATAGGGACAAGTTGTGGACAAGTTTGCAAGTTGCCAGCCACGCCAGTCGATTTTGACCGCCTTTTACCTCGCGATACCGCCTTATTGGGGGCCCCCTACTGTATAGACTTTAGTATTAATAATAGTGGCGATAACGCCTGTGTGTTGTGTGTTCCTGCGTTGCTGCGTTGCTACCCAACGGCATCGCCGTCAGCACACACGCTTGTGGTGTCCGTCCCTAGTTATGTGGGAGCAGACTGCTACTGCGCCGCTGCTGCGAGACAGAACAATTCGAAATAATCGCATGAAGCGCATACAGAACAATTCGCTAGGAGATTTTTGAATTTTGCCTCCTCCTGCTGCTGTGCTCTTCAGTCCTTGTGCAGTCGCCGCTTGAAGTACGGTGCACGCCCCAGGGTGCACTTGTATGTAGATCGATACAGCAGCAGGTACATGGTATATGCCACGTATATCAACGGCTGCTGTGCTACTTGCTGTGTCTCAGGCATAGAACACCAGCAGTAAACAAAGCATAAACACCAGCAGTGAAAAATAAGTGGTGGTGTTTCCATACCATCACTACTACGGCTGTGCCGGTATGTGCTAGTCGGAAGGACCGGCACTCTACCACTAGCTACTCTGCATACTGACACCAGTGGTGGCTCCAATCTGTGTCAAACAGTTTCACATGTTCACAGGCACTATATAACGGGCAACAGGAACATGCTCAACCGGCGCTGCCAATGGACCTATCTATTATACTGCTGCATGGTCTATTATTATTACAGCAAGCAGTAGTCTCTTACCCTCGGGTACTAGTCAACGAGTACCGTAACAGACACAATATAACACACCCCGGTTATAATATTTTGGGATTTAAAAATATTATCACCGGGTGTGGTATCCTGTGGGGGGTGTGACATCTTGTGTACCCTGGGTGATAAAGTGCAGCTCACAGGGGGCCCAAGGGGGGTGTGATCAACCAGGGGGTGTGGTAGGACGTCCGAACACCCACAAGGTGTGTTTGGGGGTGTGGTACATGAGAAATGAGGGGGAGTGATAAAAAGGGGGTGTGATAGCACGTCCGAACACCCACAGGGTGTGTTTGGGGGTGTGATAAAAGCGGGTGTGATAACAGTTGAACCGCTGCTGCCGCACACTTGAAGGGGTGTGGTATGTCTGCACGAACACTTGCAGCTGCCCCGCACTCCCCGCACTCCTGCTGTAGGTACCTGTGATATTGGGTTGTGGTAAACCAAAGGGGCCCGACGTAGGTGACGAAACTCCTTAAAGCACATGACCTCGGCGATGACTCAACCCCCTCAACGCCCAAGAAAGTTTCAAACAAAATACGGGCTTGGACTTGGAGCATAAGAAAACAAAATATTATACCTAAATCGAAGGTACCTCGCCCAATATGACTCAACCCCCTCAACGCCAAAGACTGTTTCAAACAAAATACGGGCTTAGATTGGAGCATAAAAATATATACTCCGGAGTATATACCTAAATCGAAGGTACCTCTCCCGATATGATACGAGGCGGTGGCTGCGCCATCCGTCCTGCCCCGACACAAAAGTGGGCTGCTGCTATCTACCTCGCTATCGGTACACCAAAAAAGAGTTACTACGCAGAGACACTACGACCAAAAATCGAAGACACGAACCACAAATCTACACTACGATATATCACCGGGGTGTGTGTGATCTTATTATGTACCCCGGGTGATGAATGGATGGTTTGTCAGAAACGCCATAAATTATCACCGGGGTGTCGTATCCTGTGGGGGTGTGTGATATCTTATACTTCGAAGTATAATGTACGGGTGATATCTTGTGTCAGTTAGGGTATGGGCGCGTGGTGTCACGCTCGCTCATGCTTCCGATTCCATCACACACCCACATCTACACCTCTTATGCAGACTATATTATTGCTGAAATTGCTTGCTGTGTGCTCTTCTTGCTGCTCTGTATCGCAGCTACCTGTCTAATGCATGCCGCATGCAACTTCTATTCCGATTCCACCGCTTGCTGCGCGCTCTTCTTGTTGTTTACGAACAGCTTTGTTATCGATAATGAAATGCTACTACTACAGCTGTCTGTCATGGTTCGTACTTATTACTCTGCTGCACTTCCTGCGTGCGCTGCCTCAAAGGGGACATACTACATGCCCGAGGGCTAATTGTTATTTTCTTCGACTCACCGGCTGAAAGAGAGCATGATGTACCTTTTGTACCACACCGGGTACAGCATTGCAAAAGCCTATTAGCCGCGATTACGCGGCGGTTATAGTATCAGAAATAATCTAGCGTCGATCAGCGCGCAGCAGCGCGGTCAACATCATGCCCCACGCGCCAGGTACAACTCCTTCAGCAGCTGTGGTTCGGGAACTCTGGCATCTCCAAGTAATAATCTATCTAGCAGCCGAAATTTTACTTCGCATACATACAGCATAGTCGATGCCGAAATAGACAAACAATATAAAATACCACCCAGGTACCTGGCGTATCATGAATTACTGTAGTGTACCAGATATGTTTTTTTCGCAACTTTCCTCTCTGCAAGTAAATGAAGTCCCAAGGGGTCTAGAGTTTTCAGGCTGACGAACACAGCAGCAGTCGCGGATTATTATATTATTTTTTGATCTGGACGAACTAAGGGACGAAACGCCATTTTTGGTGGGCGCCTACAATACTCCGCGACCACGCCCCGCCCTCATACTCATACTGGTTTTGTGTTGCCTTGGCGTCGCTTTTCGGTCGGAAGTCCTCACATACATCTGAATCGCGCAACAGAAGAACCAAGGGCAAAAAAGGCGGGTTGCGCGCAGCCCGCGTTTCGCTCCCGCGCAAACGTTTTTTCGCCACGCACGCGGCCAAAACATTGCAATATATATAGCACCATCGCCTAAACCTAGCACCACGCGTATAGCAAACCCCTACATCATCTATGCGGCCTAAAGCCCTCCCGCCCCGCCCCTCGCCCGCCCCCGGCACATTATCCCCCCCCCTCCCCCACAAGAAGGATTTATAGTTTGCACGCACAAATTGACCTGCCCCACCCGTCCCCTCCCCCCCCCCCCCCCCCCTCCCGCCCCCCCTTTTGATCAAAATCAGGCCCCCAGTCCTTAAAAACTCCGCCCTCCCCTCACCGGTTTTTCGACTTACAGTATTCACTTGATGATCTGATGCATTTCCTTCCACAGCTGTCAGATTTTGTCCCCCTCAGAAACGTTTTTTTTTTTATAGTTTCCGCGCACAGACTGCCTAACATCACCCTGTTGACCCTGATAGCTACACTGTAGTTGCAAGGGGAGTCGCCGACCTATATCCTTGATGAGGACACACAACCCGTAATACGCGCGATCGGAATATCACACAGAGTTTTCAAATATGAGTTTCGACAAAATATTCGATCTCACAGCTGGAGTGTATTTTAATTTTTATAATAGACTATATATAGTGTATGCGCACACGTCGGGCAGGTCACCGATCCCCACCTACACGTAACGTGATGTAATCTTGCACGCGGACACATGTTTATGATCCAGACCTCTCGTGGGAGCCGTGCGATTTGCATGTTGAATTATCTAGAAAATGTCTACAATACTAGACTATTCCTTTATGAAAAGCTATTCGTTTATTCCTGGGTTCGATCTGTGATAAAAATTTACAGACACTCCTGCATAGATCCTGAACACAATATCTCCAAGCAAGCGGCAACTGCAGCAGTCACATCACCTACTTTTTGTACTGTTCATATGATCTACGTAGGTAATCACTTGTATGACTTGTGAAATATTGCACGTGTCTCTTTCGCTGGAGCGGATAAGAATAAAAATATTTCCCACCTTTTCATATTCTATAATAAGTAAGTGTAGACGACGGCTGTCGACGTATAATCAACAAATAAACGTTCTCTCTCGCCGTAGGAGAAGGCGCGGGTTGGAAAAACCCACCACCCACTACCATCATACTACTTTCCCCCGCTCTATTTAAATTTTAATAGTCCCGTCTCGAACGGGATGTATGTGTGGTCATTATTAATTAGTAATGGTCAAAAGACTAGTGTAGAGACACAAGCAGCAGATGGGTACGCCCACCCGCTAGGAGGGTGAAGAGGACCAAAATCAAAACATTCTGAACACATACATCGCCGTACATGACATGCCGAAATGTGTTGCAGAGCGCCTGTTCGAAAGTCCCAACAAAGAAGCCTTCATCTATCTGCACAAGTCTCGCAACAACGCTGCTTCCAGTAAATGCCAAGTAGTCAGCCCTGCGGCGGCCGAAAGAGAACATTATACACCAGCAGCATATATATATATATATTATAAAAAAAATATGTCATAAATGCGCGGTTGAGTTAGTTTCACCGAAATCGCGCGGCGTTCGTTTGGGGGGGAGGGAGAGGTTCCTGTTATCCGTCCCATACTCAGCGATTAGTACTCCGTATTGGTGTGGCTGCTGACCGCCCCTCCCCGCAGAAGATCGAATGGACTAATAAAAAGAGGGAGTGTGCTGCGCGTCAATAATACTTGGTAACTGAACGGTTTTTGGGGCGCCGTTTCCATAGGCAAAAACACATGCTAGGTACCAGTCTACAGTTGTTGTTGTCAAGGGGTATATTCCTGACCATTCATTGGCGCCTGTATCACGCCTCTATATTATACTACAGCAGTGCTTTGCCTTCGCCGGGGCCTCTTACACCCGGATAGGGTTCCGGCGGAGCTGTCCCCCCCCCGCGAAGGCCCCTCCGCGGGGCTATAAAGTACGCCTTCGGTGTGTTTCCTTTCGCGGAACACGCCGTCTGTTGCTCCTGTTATTGCGCTTCGTGCATCAGGCCGTGGGGCATTTAATTTAGTTATTGCAAGACAAAACCTATGCTAACACTGCAGAAAGTGCTTTTATATTTTTGTGGGGAAGCACTTGATTGAGTGCTCTACGTTGAAGCTCATACGTACTACAGAATAACATCGGATGGTAAACACAACGCTTATATTCGTCAGTGTATAGGCGAAGTGCGATTGAAAACACAAACGCTACCTGGGTACACGAAGGGGGGCACCGCCTTGGAGGGGGTTGAGCCAACCTCGACGGGGGAGTGATGGGGGTGTACTCGTACTTTGTGCCAAACGTTTGATGTTGGTGCGGTTCTACCTCGGTATTTTGGAGTACAAAAACAGCGCCAAATAAATAGCCGGAGACAGCACAAAATAAATATTGTCGAGCGAAAAAACTCTTCTTGCCCTTTTCATGCACATAGAGGTCGAAGGGTTTCGGATCATACGCACGTTATTATTTGATCCTTGCATGGGCACGCGCCCTTCAATATGGTCGTTTGATGCATTGTTGCATTGTTGTGCACAGCAGATTCTAAGAAAATCCCTGTGAGCACTCCCAGAACATGATGAGGAGGAGCTCAATAATATCAACATGATCAACATGATCAACATGATCGACATGATCAACATCATCATCATCATCATCAACACCATCAACATCATCACCCGAAACCTCATTACCTCGAATACAAATTACACCCGTTCGCGAAAAACCCGACTAAGCTTCTATGCCCTCGCCCTAAAACAATTTGTACTCGTAAAGTTATGACTGTCGACTATTCGACTAGAAGCTGGTTCCTCACTTTAGGAGCTCAACATTAAAAGAACAACATTAACAACAACTCAACACCAACACCAACACCAACACCAACATAAGCATTAACAACATTAACATTAATACCAACAACTGCAACCCCTACACCGCACTAGAGATACATAAAGGGAGGAGTCGGTGTCCCGGTTCGTGCTACACGAGGCGTGAATTTTTACCTTTTTTTTTGGGAGGCTCTCGTCGCTTTTACTTTCCATCTTTCAGCTCAAAGTTGACCCATGACACGTTTTACCCCCAGCAACCTTCTGGACAAACATCCCGTGGTCACAGGTGTCTAATCTTTCTCCCCCCTGGTATGTGCTTCCATTTTTTATCGCGCACATAGGGTTCAGCATTCCCGCTGTCAACCTAAATATGTGCTTGAATGTTTTCATCGAATTTTAGCGAGTCGCAGCACGCTCTCTCGTTTTACTGCAAAGTAAGACATTTATTTTTGGTTCAAGAAATTCTGTTGCTCGCCCACAAAAGCTTTTCTTGAACCGAAACCCAGATGCGCACTCGGATCAACAATCCTATGGCCTAGGTAAGTACTTGTTTTATGCAAGAACTTCTAGTGCTCAGTCAGAAGCTGTTTTTTGACCGGAACAACGCGTTCGAAGCCAGAGCAACCCTCTCTGATCAATGATCCTATGGGGCCCCAGGGTGTCAAAATGCAATTAATAACAGTGTAAAGCACAATTAATTGAGGTTCAGACGATGTTTCAAAGGGTACACCCTCCGGTGAAGAGTCCTGTCTAAATCGGAAATATTTTGGACAAAAAGCACTACCCTCCCCGTCTTAGCACACGCCTCCCATCAATCATGGGAATTCAATGCGGACGCGTGCTGTGCTATTAATACGATAAAAAAAAATACAAGAGTGTAACTGGTAAAGCACATTTCGGCTGAAAGTTTTCTCGAATGACGGGGAGCCCTTCTCACCTCCAACCGATGTTATTGTTGGAATTTCAATCATGTTTTTCTTATATATCCATATATAAATGTATGTATATAGACTATAATATGCTTATTGGTCGTATACTCAGGCCACATGGTTCCCGACTGGTCATCGCCATCGCCATCACCATCGCCGGATAGCACTCCTCTTGCTTTTCTCCAAATCATAGGGCTGGGCACTGACTTGGTCAGTATCGATTATGCTGTGCCTGTGGTAAAATTCAATCAGTATACTGGACTGCAACAGTAACAGTGCGCTGGCCGAACGAAGCGAGTAAACGAGGCGGCCGAGGGTGGCTCAGCCAATAGCCCCCCCCCCCCGCTCGTGAGGGGGCCCCGCTGGAGGCGCCGCTGGAGGCCCCAAAATACGCTTTTTCGCTTCATTTCCCATCACAATCGGGGCTCAGCACTGTATTGCCCGGGGGTGGCTGCGGTCATCTACGCACAAAAAAAACCAAGAAAAAGTAGAAAAAAAATACGTCTAAACGTGTGGCGATGATGTGACGTTCTTCAGATGAGATCATGTTGTCGGTGTTCGCGCATGTTCATTATAAATCGATTTGACACGTCATATTTACTGTTTGATATTTATTTAACGTTACTCCGTCGCGCTCCTACCCCTGGGCTCCCTCTTTACAACATGCCTCTTTATCACGCAACAAACTATTTTACCATACAACCTCTTTATCATACAACCTCTTCATTAATAGAACCATCCCATCAAACGGGCATGGGAAACCCACGGGCCACCCGACGACAAACTCAAACGTATACAATGGATCTTCCAATGTGATGACCAATGCCACAAGCCCATGGGGTACCCATGGGCACTTCAAGCCCATGGGGCACCCATGGGCACTTGTAGCATTGGCTTGATGAGTGACCCGTTGGCCAGTACTCGAACCAGACACGATGTAGATGCGATGTAGATGCAATGTAGATGCAACGTAGATGATGCAATGCATACAATGTGATGCATATGATGTGGTGCTACTAATTGTGTACGGTACAGGAGCAGGGTTTGGTTTGTATCTATCATAGTATGCCTGCTCACTTCGGGAGCCCTGTAAAAAAGTATTGGTTAGACTCCAGACGCCCAAGCCACGACCTAGGTACAAACCTCCCGAACACTTTTTCTTTAATAGGTTATGAATAGGCTATGAATAGGTTATGAATAAGTTATGAATAGGTTATGATTAGGTTACGAACAGGTTATGATTAGGTTATGAACAGGTTATGAATAGGTTATTTCAGGAGCCCCGTCATTCAGAAAAAAACCAAAAATTGTATACCTTAATGCTATTAATGGACCTTTATCGTGGCACGCGCCACCCGTGGGCGACCCGTGAGCGATCCATGGGTGATCCAACAGAGACAAATGGGCGAGCACGCTAAACTGGTGGGCGACCTATTTTATGGGTGACGGCATGGGCCGCCAATGGCGCACCACCGCAAAATGCATCGGCGACCCATGTGCAGTTCTTGGGGCAGCACTCTAAATTCATGGGTGAACCATGGGCGACCCATGGGCAAACACTTTTCACCCGTAGGTCCGTGCTACAAATCCGAGTATGACTCATGGCGGCCAGTACACAAAACACTCATGGGCGACCCATGGGCGACTCATGGGACAGCACTCCATACCCGTGGGTGACCCACGGGCGACCCATAGAAAACCCATAGATCGAAGGACCACTATCGTTTTAGTTCATGGGTGATCCATGGGCGACTCGTGGGACATAACTCCATACCCGTGGGTGGTGACCCACACGTGACTCATTGAAAGCCCATAGATCGAAGAGTCACTATCGTTCTATTAATAATAGTTCATGGTGACCCATGGGCAAGCACTCTAAGCCTGTGGGCGACCTATTAATTGGTGACGCCGCGGCCACCTATGGGAGCCCTATGCGCGATAAAGATGACGGCACGTACCGGGGGGGGCGAAGGGAAGACACCTGCGACCACGGCTTGTGGCTTGTCCAGGAGGTCGCCGAGGGCAAAGAGCTCTTACTAGTGATGGTTGAGCTGGAAATCAAAGAAAAATGCTGTAGCAAGAAATATATATGTCAGTTACCTCTCAGGCCTAGCATTCCAATTGTAGTTTTCGATCTTAATAACGGCATTCTAACGAAAGAACATACCGATTTATTCGGTTCCTACCTTACATACTGTAAGGATGATAAGAATGACTCCGATTTCACAGTTATGTTGCGCTCCGCCAAAACATCCACGACGACAAAAAAACGAACGAGCGTTGGTGGGTTTCGCCGCTTTTGGTACGCAGTTGGTACGGCCGATATGGGCACAGCCCGGTGTATCATCGGTGCTTTGAAGATACCTGAAGAAGTCGATTTCAAATGGACCAGTGTTTTTTGTCGCCTTCTCCCCCTTCCCACTACATAGTCAGGTGTATTGGTGTATTGGTGTAATGGTGTGGCGCGAGCGGGGATTGCAGATACAAAGACATATACTACTATTATTAATAATGGTGCGTGACACCTTGGCCGACGTGTATGATTTCTAGCCACATGAGAAGGCGACGTAGAAGAAATTCACTATCAAATGAAGTGAATTCAAATCTAGTGCAATCGTACTGATATTTCCCGTACCCCTACGTCTCTCTTGCGTACCGTACCGTACCGTACTCATCATGGGCTTTTTCGTCAGGAGGAGTGGTCAATAATTCGGGCAGAAAATAATACCAGGTTTGTGAAAAAAACACTCGGCTACAAAAAAATACCACGAAAAAGCGTGCCACGAAGCATCCCGCTATCTATTTGAATGATCGATTATTGGGTGTGGCGGATGGCCGACAAAGTACGCCTGACAAGTAAGTACCGCATTTTGATTTTGCTACTGTAACGAGTAATTGCTAAATTCTCCGCCAGACAGTGTCCGTTGCAGAATAACCTTCTACCCCTCCTATCTATGTAGCCAGCAGGATTAAAAACATCCCAAACAAACCCAATCGAGGAAGCTATTCTCTGCGTCTATCTTTCGATTCTCGGTGCCTCCTTCTGCAAAATCCCCGATCTAGAACCACACAATAGCTATTATATTAATAGTTGACACCTACCTGCACACATGCTATATGGTACTAGGTACACGGGCTAGCTCTCCCCATGCTAAACGGAAGCCACGACGAAATTCAACCCGTCCTTCGTGTGTCTTCTTCTGCCAAGTCGCCGACCTCGAACCACACAACAGTGTGGTCAACATCTGCACATACATTGTGTGCTATTTACTACCTGGTATATGCTACATGCTAGGTCTCCCCGTGCTGGGATAAATATTAGTATCGACTCTAAATGCGTCGAACTCACAGCTAGCTGACGTCGTGAGAATAATTCTATACAATAGAAACAACGATATAAGTCAGCCTGACCTTCAGTCTCGGAGGCTTGTTTTTGGCGGGGGAGGGCCTAGAACGCCACCCGCTTCTTCTAGACAAAGACGCCAAATTAAATGGGCTACTCTAAAAATCCACGATGCATGGCAGAAAGCGACAGAGAAAATATAATTTATACCCAGCAGCAGGCGTAGACTATACATATAGACTATGCAAAACCTTAAAAACTAAGCCACAAAAAAACACCCCCGGCTTGTGATTACCAGCCAGCTACTTGTAGACTAGTCTAATGGGTTAGCAGCGGGTGATACACCAAATTGTCTTAGATATTGGCCGGCGCTTCTTGCACACATCATCATCAGCAACCTCGTCTGTCGTCAGCATTTCTCACGAACGAGCTGTTTAGCGAGCTATTTAGCAGCAGCTCCGTGTCAACACCAAACGATCGCAATTCTTCAGAGGACAGTCGTTATCAGACGATCTGGCCACGAACCCTGCTGCGATGTTCACCTGCCTATCTATGGCACGATCAAGCTGCAGGGTTTTCACCTCCGAAAGATCGATGTCCGATCTGATTTTTGCTGTACTCGGTGCTGATATCATTCCGATCGTATGGGCGGAAAAATAAGGAAAGACGGGGTTATATCTAAATACTTCGAAGTATTAATATGTGAACACCAAACAGTCCTTACATTCGACCCAGACAGGTGATACCAGGTAACAGAACCACAGCTGCAGTGTAGCAGCGAATTATGTCGGAGTCTACTTCTTGTGGGCATTAAACATTCCCTTGTGCGGTGTTTTCATTCGATGTTCGCTTAACAATCGTCTCACCTTGCGAATCCTTGCCTTGCCTTCACACAAGGCCTTGCCTTCGCACAAGGCCGTCAAGACGCACCCCCGCTGTCTGGCTTACGTTATCTCGATCTTAGACGCTCCGACCTCAGGTGTGTCCCAAAAAATTTCAGGGGATTAGACTATGTGAGTTGCCTCGAGTTGCCCTATCGCGTGCGAGCGGCGGCATTCTGCGGCGCAAAAATAGAAGTATCGAGTCGGACCAAAAGGTCCTTTCAACCACATCTTGCCGGCGACAAGCGAGATCCATCGTGCTGCTGTAGATACCATGTACTGGTCCCCACCTACCTGTTGTGAATGCTATGCCCTAACTCATTGGTTAACAATGTTCATACCAGAGCAGTACCAAATAATGTCGCGGGCAATGCATTTGTGCGATTGTATTTTATGTACGTTCCACTCGCAATACGACGTAGTTCGACCTGGATCCAATATCCACATGCACATACAACATGAACGCCACATACATGTTTATATACGGTTTGACCTTAAACGGTCTCAAGGTACACTCCGGGGGGTATATTATTGCTGCAGAAAAACAAACAATTGCACACAGCAATGATTGTCGTGACACCTAAGAGCACAAAAACGGCACCAGTGGGTTTGGGTCGCTGAGAAAGATCGACCCCCCACAAAAGCGACCAAACCGCAGTATGCATAAAGCTACTGTATATCCACAGCAGTATAGCCTGTGGGTCGTCCTTGAAGTGGTTTTAAATTATAAAAAATATTTTAGTTCAGTCGAACAACCGCTTCGTATTTCCAGAGAGAGATAGATATAGATCTAGGCGGCCTGCGGGACGCGCCCCACCCCAAGTCAGCATCCTCTCAACGCACAACACTCTCAACGTACAACATCTACGGCCTACTGATAACACAACGTTTACACAGCAGGTCTGCATACCACTACTAAAAATATTTGCGATACTCTGCGAAACAGTGAGACATACCAGGTATGCTAGTGCGGCACAGCCGTCAGATTTTTCTGCCCTCGAGTCATGCATAGTACTAATATTACTGTACTACCCCTATACTACTACTTAAACACTGCACTACTAACACTGTAGTTTCCTTGATACCTGGTATGTTGATTACATAATGGAATACTGAAATGATAAAACCATGAACGGCGAAGCTGCTTCATATCACCCTTCTAGCCCTGGTACTACTAATAATAATACCTAGCTACTACTACCGTTGGTAGAACAAACGGGAGTCACCGACCTATATTGCTATTTTTTCTTTCGTACGCATGCGTACGGATATCATTGGCTGGTTGGTGGGCTGATATTTTTTGCCTCCCCCCCTTGCGGGCGAGGTCGCGTAATATATTCACCTACTACTATTAGTATTAATAGTGTTGTAATACACTACGTGGTTGTCTTTTCCCACTTTTGAAGGCATCGAGTATACCCGATTTTGACTATCGATAATGGGGATGTTATATATTCTTGAACCTATGACCCATGGTACCACCAGTCTGTCCCCAAAAGTTTTCTTTGGCTGGTCAAGACTTGCGTGCATACTGCGCTCCCGATGCAGGCCACCCTCGCCGCGCTCGGCGCCACCTTCCAAGCTCTCCTCGGTCTATGTCCCTGTGAGCCCCGTCGCCCGCGTGGAGAGACGCAAGCCGTGCCTTGTGGCGCTCGTCCCGACATCCGGTTGCTCGGCCTCCATCTCGATCTGCCCGGATCCGCTCTGTCCGGATATGCAATAATGGTATATGTCTTTATGTTGAAGTACAAACGGTTATTATTTCGTCTGAAACGTCTAGTTATCCCGCAAGAAAAGAAACGCATCGGCTCAACCACACCCAGACGCTTCTACTCCTGCCTCGACGAGCGCGCGCCCGCGCGGCGGGGAAGCGCCGGTTTACACTTGCCTACACCCATGCCCACGCGGCTGACAACGGGTGGGGCCGTGTCATGGTCGTGCCGATTTGAGGCGCGTGGATTGCACCACGGCGCGGACGGTTGTCAATTCTTTCAATTTTTGTAACAACATGAATAGTGAATTCTCGTGCCGGACGCGCGGAATTGACGGTCTTGGACGTCTCGGCAAGTTATGTGTGGAGGGTGTCGTCGAGGGTGTACCGAAAGCGGAAGACACACGGCGCAATTCAACTACAAAAACATCTTTGAACGTCTTGTACGTCTGTGTGACGATCGTCTCGAAGTTCGTTGGAGGGCTAGACGGTTCATCGAGCGAGCGACTGAGGCGTGCCCATGACCTCTGTGCGCGAGAGCCGGGCGCATCACTTAGGTACCATGACATCACCATGGCATCACCATGTCATTACTATGGCATGGTGATGCACGGCCATGGATTGCCACGCCATAACGATGGATGACCATGGCACTGCCACACGCATGGTCATATAATTTCCACTGCGTTGCCATGAAATGGCAATCTATGACCATGCACGGCCATGGCGAGACCACGCATACCTACGACATGATTATGGCAGGGACCATGGCTCACCAGCAACGACCATGGGTTTCCGTGGCATTACCATAGCATGACTATGCCGGGATGATGGACGTGTGGTAGACCACTGCCACGCGTAACCGTGGACGACCATGGCAAGGCCACGGACATGACCATATCAATAGTAATGTATTACCATGAATGACCATGGCATTGCCATCGCATGTCCACGAAGTATCATGGTCGTCCATGGCATGCCAAGGCACAGACCGTGCATGACCATGGCACTGCCTCTCACATAATCATGGACGATCGTGGGATTGCCACGGATGACCATGGCAATTACCGTATATGACGATGAATGGCCAACGCATTGTCATTGCATGCCCATGCAGGTCCATAGTCGTCTATGGCACTGCAACGGATGACCACGGCTAACAACGCCAATTGCCACATGTTGCTACGAATGACAATTGCGTTGCCATGGGTGATCATGGACTACCGAGGACATGACCACGGATGACCATAGTCACCATAGCATGACCATGATTAGTCGTGCCGTGGCCATGAATGACCGTGGCGTTGCCATGGGTGACCATGACGTGACCATGGCATCCCCATTGGTGACCATGACATTCCCAACGGTGACCATGGCATCCCCAAGGGTGAACATTGTATTCCCATGGATGAACAAGGGTTGCCACGGACGCCCATGACATTCTCATGGATGACCATGGCATTCTCATGGGTGACCACGGCATTGCTAAGGTTGACCGTGGCAGTGCCACGGATAATCGGGGATGACCATGGCTTTTCCATGGGTGGCCATGGCATGACCATGGCTACTCGTGGTGTGGCCATGGATGACCATGAGTTGCCACGGACGCCCGTGACACTCCCATGCGTGATGATGGCATTCCCATGGGTGTCCATGGCATTGCCATGGTTTTGGGAATGCCATGGGCGTCCGTGCTGTGGAATTGCCATGGTTAACTAAATAATTGCCACGGATAACCGTGGATGACCATGAACGATCATGGCATGGCCATAATCACCCGTGATATGGCCATGGAGGACCACGGATAGCCACGGGTGACCATGGCATGACAACGGTAACACTCGTGGTATCGCCATGGGCGACCACAGTTTTCCATGGCATTCCCATGGGATTGCCATGGTTGACCGTGGCATTCCCATGGGTGATCATCATGGTATGACCATAACCTTCTCAGGTGACCATGGCATGAGAATGGTTACTGGTGGGTATCGCCATGGATGATCACGGTTTTCCATGTTTTTTTTATTGACATTGCCATGGTTGACCGTGGCATGGCCATGGGTGACCTTGACATTGCCATGGTTGACCGTGGCATTACCATGACGACCATGGTATTTCCATGGGTGACCATGGTATTGCCACGGATAACCATGGATGATCATGGTATTTCCATGGGTGACCATGCCATGACCATAGTTACAGGTGATATTGCCATGGATGACAATGGGTTGCCACCGACGTCCGAGACATTCCCATAGGTGACCGTGACCTTGCCTTGGGTGTTAATGGCATTGCCATGGTGGACAGTGGCGTTGCCACCGATGACTATGGGTTTCCACGGACGCCCATGGCATTCCCATGGGTATCCTGCATTGCCATGATTGACCGAAGAATTGCCACGGATGACCATGGACGACCATGGCATTTCGGTGGGTGACCACGGACGACCTTGGCATGGCCATGGTAACCCGTGGTATGGTCATGGATGGCCAGAGATCACCACGGGTGACCATGGCATGGCCGTGGTTGCTCGTGGTATCGCCATGGGTGACCACGGTTTTCCATGGCATTCCCATTACTTGCCATGGTTGACGGTGGCAATACCGTGGGTGACCACGGCATTGCCATAGTTGACGGAAGAATTGCCACCGTTAACCCCATATGGATGACCATGGCATTCCCATGGGTCACCGTGGTTTCTCGCGCGACCATGGCATTCACACTGTTTACCGTGGCATCTCCATGGGCGACCATGGCATTTGTATGGGGGACCACGGACGACCATGACATGACCATTGTTTCTCGTGATATGGCCATTGGTGAACATGGGTCGCGACGGGCGATCATGGCATCCCCATTGGTTGCCATGGCATCACCAGGGGTGACGGCGGACAACCGTCGTACGGCCACGGATGACCATCGCATTGCCATGGTTGACCGTGGCATTGCCACAGATGATCAAGGGTGACCATGGACGACCATGGCATTGCCTCGTACGACTATTGCACGACCATGGTGACCCGTGGTATGGTCATGGATGACCACGGATGACCGCGGGCAATCATGGTTGCTCGTGGTATGGCCATGGATGAACACGGGTTGCCACGGTCGAAGATGGCATTCCCATGGGTGACAATGGCATGGCCACGGTTGCTCGTGGTATCGCCATGAGTGACCACAGTTGTCCATGGCGTTCCCATGGCATTGTCATGGCATGACCATGGACTAGCATGGCCTGGCCAAGGATGACCATGACACTGCCATGGACTATTATTGAATTTCAACCGATGACTACGGCATTGCCATGGACAACCATTGCACTGCAGGGATGACCATGCCATCCGCGTGGTATTTTCGTGAATGACCATGGCATCATCTTGGTATTTCCGCGAATGACCAGGGCTTGCCATGTCAGTTCCGTCCACGATCATGGCGCTGCCATGGCATGAACACCGACGTCCACTGTCGTCCATGGTATTGCCCACGGTCGTTGATGGCATGGTTATGACATTGCCTCATCGCATGTCATGGCATCACCATGACCATATATGAACATGGCATTGCCATGGGCGACCATGGCATTATCCTGCACTGCCATGGCACGTCCATGGTTTCCCCTGAGGTATGTCATGGTACGTTGTCCCGTCCAAACTCCACCATCGTGCGATGGCAAGCCGTGGCAATGCCGTGGCACGTCTTGCTGCGATGTCATGGCATCAATGCTATGTCGCACGGTTCATGGTATTGCCATGGCATGTCATGGCACTGCCAAATGACGTACGATGGCAATTGGGAGATTAGATAACTGACAGCGGAACAAGGCCAACCTCTGCTCAGTCCTCTTTCTACCTACGAGCGGCGGAGCTACTGCAGTCGTGTGATGTACATGAACCAGTCGTATGATGCACATGAACGCAAGAAACCGGAGGATGGGCTTGGAGACGGACAGGCGGCTTGGGCGACGATTGAGGAGAAATGCGACGCCGTCAGCAACGCCACTCGACAGCAGCTGCACGATGAGGTAGCTAAGAGTAAGCTGAGACAAGGTCAGGACCCAGGCGGCTTTCTGTACATCATGGCGAGACAGCGCGAGGACGTCTTCGCAATATGGGCGAGAGCATTTCTATTGACGGTTCGGCGTCCTTAATATACTCTACGCCCTCACGGCTGACTACAGCATCATGCGCAACACTAGATTTAGGGACCACGAGTTCGGGCTGAAGGACATACTCCACTATGCATAGTATATACGAAGACCTCGTGTCACGTTCTTCGAGCACGCCCTCAATTGCACGACGCGGTGTCGCCAAGCAAGCCCAGGAAGACCTCAGTGGTGTGCAGTGTTACATTTGCAGGAAGTTTGGACACCTCAAGGCGGGTTGCCCCAAACGCGACTACAACAATAAGATCAGAGAAAAAAGGATAATCCGACACAGCCGACGAAGAAAGTCGGAGAAGCATCCGAATGGTGCTCGGTGCATCCAACTACGTCCCGCTCCCACCACAAGTGCAAACTCCCAAGAGACTCAACGCCAACCAGGGCAACGCCAGCTTCCCCATGGACTTCTCGCAACACCAGTCCACAGCGTCGGTGGAGCAGAGTTTTCCAGGGAGTATTTCGCTTCTAGTCATCACTGCCACGCCGGAAGCAAAGACCTTCGACCATTCTACAACACCCAGCTAGACATGTTTGGGGCATCGGCGAGCGAGTGTGAGGAAGACCTCATCGGGTCCTCGATCGCGACGCATGGACTGTGTGGGCAGGCTCCGAACAACTGAAAAGCGGTTGAAAGGGGGACAAAATGACGATACTTTTTTAAGACCGCTCCAAAGTCGCTGCCGGACGCGGTCCATTGGAGGGACGCGTCGACAAGGAGATGGGAGACTGGAGCAGCAACAACGTCTACGGCCTATCTGTGACATGTCTCCAACGGAAAATACCCCTGGGACTACCACAGCTACTTCGTGTCAAAAGTGTGCTACCGCTCCTTCAATATATCAATAAGTACACGAAATCTTCGGCGCCAGCAAACCTGCTTGTTGCGGTGCCTTTTGGATTGTTCAAGGTCGTGCGGCGCAAAAATTGGCCTAAAAAAACATCGGCTTCAGTTCGACGGCCTTGTGCGCACCACAACCGTGGTCACGCCGGCCGAGACTTCTTCTGAACACAGTTCATTGATCCAGGCCACGACTTGGTGCTTGATCTCGGCGTTGGAAGGAACTCTCCCCGCGCTCACCGACAACGTTTTTATTGCCTTGTCCTTGCCTTTGGTTCCAAACACCGTCGTCGCCTGCTGCACCTCCTTTTCGCACGTAGACTAGTTTTTCATCCACGATCTGGGAGCATCGCCTTCTACATTAGATAATATTGCGCATCGCTTGCGTTGGGGGCCAAGGCCAATCTCCGGAATTTCAAGGCCAGGCCATTTCGGCTCCAGCTTCCGTGAGTGGCACTTGCCCTTCTTCTTCGGAAGGGCCGTGAAGCGGGCTTCATCGTCGTTGTCCTTTGGCACTCATGACTTTCCCCGGGCAGCATGGTATCGCCGCCCGTGGATGTCGTAGTGGCTGGCGACTCGGGTGCTGGTCATGGGTCTTTAGGCCCTTTGGCCTATGCGTTGGGCGTTTCTACCGGAGCTTCGAGCGCTTGAGACGCATGCTACGATAGGTGTGCCAAGATACTCCAGTTTACGGCTACTTTATTAGCTCAATGACGGAGCTCCTTAATTAACTGATTGGCAAAATCACAGGAATCGTATTATTCATCTTTTTTTACTAAATGTAATCTTGTATACTTACTGGGTGATGGGATTGGGCACCGGGTTGCACTTTCACTTATCTCAAAATTAGTTTTTGCCGTAGAGGGGTATTATGGTATTATAGTATTATAGTATTATCGTATTATGGTATTGTGGTATTATGGTATTATGATATTAATATGGAAATATGGTATTATGGTAATAATATGGTATTATGGTATTATGGTAATATGGTATTATGGTATTAATATGGTATTATGGTATTATGGTATTATGGTATTATGGTATTGTGGCTGTTAGAGATGCTACTTGTCAGTAATCATCATGTCGTTCCTTGAAAACACTTAAAGTAATCTGGTATACATAGCCTAACCGTGGCTTTCATTAGCCTCAAATCATATATATATGCTGTGTCTCCATCAGGTCATCCGAAAGTGAGCCTACGAGCGTGCACCAGCTAAGAGCTGATACGCGACGCATGCCATCTCAAACATATGATAGTTTAATAGGTTTCGACCCTCGCACGCGTAAACGAGGAGATCGGCAGCACGGATTCACGATCACCACTGAGGACGGCTGGTCAAGAAATATACTGCTGCTGCTGACGGGAGCTTTTTCTACATGCATCTCTACGAGTACGACGAGAAGCATCAGACGGAGGACCACGAGTACTTCGTTGGAAACGCGCGGTGAGTGAATGAACATATTTAGAGGACCTTACCCACTTAATGAGAGCAATTTACAGGGATGTTCACGGAGTGAAAAAAAGTCCGCGGAGCGGATTTTCACGGAGCGGATTGACAAACCGCACCGCTCCGTGACAAAACTAGACAACGGATAACCGATCCGTGCAAATCCGTGAAGTAGGCCAGGGGCGGATATCCGCTCCGCTTTGCTCCGTGACGCATTCTGGAAATCCGCTCCGCTCCGTCAAACTTTTTCGAGGCAGAAATCCGCTCCGCAAAAATCCGTGATTTGAAAAGAGCGCGGATATCCGCTCCGCTCCGCTCCGTCACAACAAATAAAATCCGCACCGCTCCGTATGATTTTTTTTTCCAGTGGCCCGATCCGTAAGTAACGGATTATTTACGGAGCGGATTGGTCTGCTCCGTAGATGATCCGTGACCAATCCGTAGTACAGTGACGGCTTAAACCGTGTGAATGTCACGGGTTTTGAGCCCTGAACAATTGTTTTGAATAGCGGATAACTTATACAAATATTGTTCTTGGCCAGCACTCTCCAGATATTTTATATATTTGTGCGATTTGTGCTGCTATCAGCCATACACACCGCGGTTGGCCGACGTCCTGCTCCGCACACACAACGCGGACCCTACTCGTGAGAGGTACGAACACACAAACACACTTGCAACAGCAGCGCAGCAGCGGTACGCACGCATAGGATGCCAGATGTCATGGATTCTGGCGATGCAGAGGCTGAGGTGCAGCAATCCTCGCCTTCAACCGAGTCTCCTGCTCCTTCTTCTCCCGCTCCTTCTCCATCTCCAACACCGGAGAATCCTACTAGCACTGCTGCAGATTCGCATGAGCAACGAGGTGGAATAGTACAAGCAGCCACCCGCCGTAGCGAACAATCAGGACTTCGACGTGTTGGCCTACTGGCGTGACGCTGGAAGCCCGCGGCTTAATCCCCACGGAAACGTCATGGCAGCGGCGCAATTTCCCATCTTATCCGTGCTTGCCCGCGTGTACCATTGCATCGACAGCACAAGCTGCCAGTCGGAGAGGGAGTTCTCGCAGCTGGGGTTTGTCATTCTAGCCTTCGTCGCCGTACGACACCCGACCGCGTTGAGAAAATGATGTTCCTCAGGACTAACCCGGATCTCATTCCGGAGGTCAAGAAGCTTCGAGATTTGATCGAAAAGATCTCTCAAGAAGAAGAGCAGGAGAAAGCAAAGGCTAAAGTGGTCGAGGTGCAGGCCGCAGAGGCCGGGAAGGATCTCGTAATCGAACTCGATGAGTAACGAGTGGCGAGCGGTAGGGTTGGAGCAGACGGGTGCAGGCGCTCATCTTTCACTGCCGTTGAGTTGATCTGTATCCCTGGTTTTTCTGTTGTTCCCTTCTTTCGCCAGGGCTGAATTTTCGAATTTTCGAATTTTCGCATTTTCGGTACTTCGGTGGTCTCACCATGTACCTCTGTTGTTGCTGCTGAGGAAAGTGTCTCCATGTTTCACTGCTGTTTTTCTCTCTGTTTTCTATTTTCTATTTGCCTGTTTTTTGTTTTTGTCGCAGCGATGGAATTGGTGAAGTATCTGGTACTTTGTAGGAGTACTTACGTACTTACCTATTTACCAGAGATGTGCGCGGAGTTCCTGCTCTTGCGCGCCTGCTGTACCAACCCTGGTCACTCTGTTCTATTTATTTTTCACCCTTCTCTTAATCCAAGTGTTTCTTTCAGACATCCTTTCTTATGAAGGGGACTCGACGCGTGCGTGCGCGCGATTCTTTCCCTGCTCGCCACCCCCCTCCGCCATGTATAACTCCGAGAACAACGTGTCTTTCCGTAGTTTATGATATCTGATTCAGGAGAAATCCGGTCAACATCCGCGGATAACCGTCCAATATTACGGATTCATGGATACGGTTTTGCGTGGAGAAACGCTGCGGATTTGTACGGTTAGCTCGACGAAGTGGACAATCCGCTCCGTGAAAAAATCCGTCTGACGGATATCCGCTCCGCAATAATCCGCACAAATCTCCATGTCGGATATCCGCTCCGTAAAAAGCCGTGACTTTTTCTGTGAGCGAATATCCGCTCCGGTCCGCTCCGTGACAAATTAAAAAATCCGCTCCGCTCCGTGACATCCATGAACATACGGATATCCGTTCCGTCGTAATCCGTGGATTTTTTATGGACGGAAATCCGCACCGTGACAATCCGCAACTTATTGCTAGAGCGAATATCCGCTCCGCTCCGCTCCGTCAGATTCTGAAAAAAAAAAATCCGCACCGCGGTGCGGATCTTACTCCGTGAACATCCCTGGCAATTTATACCAGAGCTGTGATCGAGGTACCCAAAAGGTATAGAACGCCACCACATCACAGGTTGTACCAAATCAACCATCCACGCGCACGGGGCCCTTGCATCGCGAAGGACCCCAAAACAAAACCTCGAGATACTCGAGTAAACAACTGCTGAACGTTGCCTCGACTCCGAACAAGCGAATCGTTCTGAGCAACAGCGGTACAGAGGCAACTCTCGACGGTACAAGCTGCTGTCTGCTAATAGAGCTCTGACCTCTAATTCAAGGAAACTTCACGTGTGATCATAGTGTTAGACCGACAAAAATTCGAGCCCAACGCACCTCTCGTTGAGTGCCGGCCAAAGGCGTCACGTGTGATCATCGTGATAGACCGACCAAAATTCGAGCCCAACGAACCTCTCGTTGAGAGTGCGAGCAAAAGGCGTGACTTCTCAGAAAGGACTCGCCAAACTCCAAGCGACAAGATTTATCAAGAGCATCTCCCGGCATAAGAGTAGCTGTCTGTTAAAGGAGACTCGTATCATCAAGGTGACTAGAGCAAGCGGGCACTCCGCAACCAGCAGCATCCAGATCCGTACTGCTGTATTTTTGGAATTTCATTTTTTTCCGAAATCTCCATAACGCCGTCGATTTCCACACAAGCATCACCACTGCAGTAGAAACGGCTGTTTAATACAGCAGCTTGTATCATGCGTGCGGCGGGATTACTGGTACTACTACACTACTGTTCAAGTGCTGGCATCATGAAAGGCGTCTGAGTGAACTGCTACCTGGTACATACTACTCATCACCATATTGAGGGAATCCAACTGCAACAACTCACTCGCTCACGCCATAAAAGGACTAGGGACGTTCGATGGGCGCAGCCCAGCCGATTTTCGAGGTTGGTTTAACGATTAGCGGTTGTAATTGGAGTATCCAGACGCAATATCGCTAACCTCATTAAAGGGCACCCCCGACCGACCGAATCGACAGCTGGTACGGGATCGACACCAGCACTCGCACAACAAATCGCAGCTTTTGAAAGGGGAAGTTGACATCTGTACGCCATGTTTTTGCTACGAACGGAGAAACAAGCATATCTATTTGTACTCAAGAGGAGGTTAGGACACCTCCTCACTTTAAGAGGAGGTCAAGACAACTCCTCACTTTAGGAGGAGGAGGAGGTTAAGACAACTCCTCACTTTAGGAGGAGGCTAAGATATCTCAGGTTAAGACACCTCCTCACTTTAGGAGGAGGTTAAGACATCTCCGTACTTCAGGAGGAGGTTAAGACATGTCTTAGACATGTCTTTGACATAATACATATGTCATTCTCAACCCCAAAACTGACCTGAAGAATAGAAGAACCGCTACCGGAGGAAAATTTTCATAGCCTAGATACCTAACGACAATCGCCATGCAAGAAAAAAAAACAAATTTCCGACAATTTTGGTTTAAGGAGCCCTTCTTTTTCAGAAAGAAACTATTTCAGACGAAACGTGATACCTCTATCGTACACGCGTCCTCACTATTCTTCATATTATTACTGCAAAGCATAACCCACTCTATAGAATTCTGGGAGGCTCAGAAGTGAAGTGCGTTGCCACCACCACCCCCGTAGAGGTCAGAGAAGGAGACCTAGCTAGCCTCAACAGCAACAGCAACAACAACAACAACAAGAACGACAACAACAACAACAACAGCAACAACAACAACAACAACAACGACAACAACAACAACAACAACAACGGCAACAACAACAACAACAACAACAACAACAACAACGACAACAACAACAACAACAACAACAGCAGCAACAACAGCAGCAGCAACAACAACAACAACAACAACAACAACCACGACGGCAAGCAAGGGTTGAACGCATTTTCAGATGCAAGCGCATAATAATCAGCGGGGGAGTATTGCACCGAATTGTTTAAAATGTGTGTCAGCAGGTGAGTTCGATCAATTTAAGGGTCGATGCCTATGTTTGCAGTAAGGCTGCGTGTCACTCCGGTCGCGCGTTTTTTTCAGGTCCGTTACCCTTTGAAGATACGTGACTTATTTCCATGTTCTCGATGCTCTCCTTGTTCTCGATGTTTTCGATCTTGTGCCAAGGTGAACAGGATAGCGGGATAGTAGCGGCAGAATACTATTGACTACAGGACACAGGGCACAGTAGTACTCTCATATCCACACTCTAACAACAACACTACAGTAAATACCTTTTGGAGCCTGGGTGCGGCCACCAATTTTGCAAAGACACATGGCAGGTTCGATTCTATCCACCGTCTCCGCCAGTGCGCGGCAGCGGCACGAATGGGATCATGTCGTGCATCTTGTTTTTTTATTATTGTGTACTGTAGTTCGCACACGGAAACGCATCTCCAATATCCAAGCTGCCCACGTTGCTTCGAATGTCCGACGATGTGAACGCCATATCGTCACGTTTATTGCCCGGTTCCTTCGTATATCAGAATCAAGACGATCCCTCCATTCCATATATATATATTATAATTAAGATATAAATCAAGTCCCGGACTGGTTAATAGGCTACAATCAACATTCGTTATCTGGCAAAGTATGTGGCCTGTTCCCATCACGCATATTATAGAAATAAAATGCACTCCATCTGTGAGATCGAAGATTTTTTTCGAGACTCAACTTTGCAAGCTGTGTGTGATACTTCGATCGCGCGTATTACTGGGTGTGTGTCTTCATTAAGGATATAGGTCGGCGACTCCCCTTGGAACTAGCTTGTACCAGGGTCAACAGGGTGCTGTTTGTCAGTCTGTGCGCGGAAACTATGAAACCCGTTTCTGAGGGGGACAAAATATGACAGCTGTGGAAGGAAATGCATCAGTTTCTCGAGTGTATCCTGTAAGCTGTACAACCAGTGAGGAGAGGGTGGAGTGTTCGAAGGGGGGGGGGAGGGGAAGGGGTAGGGGGATTCCCAACAGCTTTAGATTGCATATATGTAGGGGCCTGCTATTCGCGTGGTGTTAGGTCTGAGCGATGGTACACGTGGTGGGGAAGGAGGGGTCGTTGGGGGGGGGGAAGGGGGGTGAATTGGAGCTACGGCAGGGATGGCTAGAAATATAATGAAGTGATATCAAGTACCTGGTAGTGTTTATTTCTCTGGCAGATTTTGATTTTAGGTGAGGCGTTTGAACAAGAGGGAGCAGGGAAAAAGGGAGGGGGGGGGGGGGGTGAACTGGAGCTACAGCATGGATGGCTAGAAAGAAAATGAGGTGATATCAGTTTTGGTAGTGTTTATTTCCCTGGTGGGGAGTGGGGGGGGGTGACTTGGTCTACGGCATGGATGGCTAGAAAGATAATGAGGTGATATCAACTAAGTGGTATTGTTTATTACTCTGGCAGATTTCGATTTTAGGTGGGACGTTTGGACTAGAGGGAGCGGGGCAAAAAGAGAGGGGGAGGCGGGGGGGGGGGGGGGGGAGGACGAAATGAATTAGAACTACGGCATGGATGGCTAGAGAGGTGATATCGGCTGCCTGGTAGTGTTTATTACTTTGCCAGACTTCTGATTTTATCGACTGAGTTGCGGTAGAATATTTGATTGGATGATTTTAATTGCGGGACTGTCGATCTGAGGTTGCCGAGCTAGCACATAGGAATATTGTTTGTGGTGCTGCGGTAGTTCGGTAGATTGTACACACCTAAGGGTTATACATTGGACCGTAGGAGTATACATGGTATATCGGACAATTTGAGGTAGACCGTATTGTTGCTAGAGGTCCGATTAATGGCTTATTGCCGTGATGGGTAAGTTGCATTGGTCCGATTATGTGCATCTTTCCGAAGTGGCGTGGGAGCTCGCAGCTTTTGTGCTCGCCCCACTCGTTCATTCCACTTCCGGACCTGCCTCTCCAGACCAAGGTCTCATTAATACAATATCTCTTTCTCCAGAAGTCACGGATTTACCAACACGCTATAGCGCATCAGTCGGCTGCTGCTTCGGCCCCCTGGACTTGCTCCACTGGTCTGTCGAGAAAGGCTTAATCACCCTGCCTCATCATGGCTGAACTGGGGAACGAGAATCCTCCGGTCAACCCATCTCAGGGTGGATCGCAGGAGGTTGGTGAGAGGATGGGTTCCTTAGAGACACAGTTGTCTGAGCTTGCGGCTCTCGTGTCATCGCAGCAAAATCTACTTAAGTCTCTCGTTGAGATGCAGCAAGGAAAGGAAGTGGAGTCCTCTGATTCTGAGCGTGTAGCACCTAGAGACACCGGACTAGAGGCTGGTGCGCACCAATCGGGTGCCACCGGCGGGGCCGCGGGAAGTACGAGCGGCGATGCCCAAGGCTTTGGCGTGTCCAGCATGCGGGTTGGGAGTAGGAGTGTTAGCTCAGGCTTGAACCCTAATGTATCTGCTGAAAACCGTTCCTTTCTTCCTGCAGTAAACTTTTGTTCGATTCACAGGACTGTCGGTAGGGCTGCTGTAGGTAGCCAGTCCGCTGTTCCGCCCGCTCCTTCTCTGTCGAGTGAGTGGTGAGAAAACGTCGCCAGTGGAAACACACTGATTCCTGGGGCTGACATTATTGACACAGGAGAAAAGTTTGGTAAGGGTCCTTTTAAAGTTCCCAAAGCTCCTGTTTTTGGCGGCAGCGATGTGTCGTACCCCTCATGGTCGCAGAACTTTCTGCTGAGTGCCCGACACAACAACCTGCATGAGGCGTTTGTTTCCTAAATTGAGATTCCGATTGCAGACATTGGTTTTGACTTGACCCCCTCGGTAGAGAAGGGTTTCAATGTGGGTGTGATTCGTCAGGCAGAGATGGCTTGGTGGTTTCTGTTCGACTGCTTGAAGAAGGATAGTCTGCAAATCATGGTTAGGCATGCTGGTTCCCCCAGCAAGGCGTTTCGTGTGCTAAAGGATAATTTCCTTCCGTTGAGCCGGAGTCAGATTCGTGTGCGCGTGGAGAAACTGAAGTCACTGCGCATGTGTTCGAACGAAATCCTGCAACCTTCTTTGCATCCATGAGAGAAACGCTTGGTGTTCTGCAAATGCTTGAAGTCAAGAAGGATGATAGGGAGGTGTGCAATCTGATGCTTGAAGGGCTGTCGCACGAGTACAAGACTTTGCGTGAGACTCTTGTGGTATTCTGTCCGAATGACCCATCGTTCATCGAGACTAAAGTGCGTGAGCGTTACCTAGACTTGCAGGCACAGGGTGGTTCGGGGAAGCACAGAAGTGGTGCTCTGGTGTCTAGGATTGACAGGAAGAGAAGCAAGAAGCACAACAACAAGCCGAAGGCTATCTCCGAGTCTGATTCGTCCAAAAAAATGACTTTTCAGGGGAAGTGTTTCAAGTGTAGAGAGGAGGGTCAGTTGAGGAAGGACTGCCTGGCTCGCATCATCGCTCATCCCACACAGACTGGGAAATCCGAGGCTGACGAGGATGAGGGCGGTGAGAAGTCTGACATTTTCTTTTTGGAGTGTCCGCTAGCACGCCGGAATGATGTGATTGTGCAGGCATGTGAAGAGTTGGGCAGTATGATGTACGATGTTTCTGGTTTGACGTGTCTGCTGACATCACGAGATGATCTGATTTAGAGCGCTGTGAACGAGGATATGATTCTGAACGCTGTTAACAAGTCTAAGTATATCAAGGATTGGTATGCGGACACGGGCACTGCTTTTCACATGACAGATTTTCTCGCTTGCACGGAGGATTTGAAGCCTTACCAGAGGAACGTTAACGGAATTGGTGGCGTGTCTTGTGAGGTCGAATCATCTGGAACACTGGAGTTGGTGCTTATGACTGTTGGCAGCGAGTTTTCCGTAGAGCTGAAGAACGTGTTGTACTCCCCCAACTTGGGATACAACCTCTTTTCTCTGAGCGCAGAGTTTGATGGCGAGTCATGGAACGGTCTTGATGGTCCTGATGGTGTTATGATTGCTTTTCAAGGACAAGTCACTTTTCAGAACTTTGATGGCATGCTGATTGCGACTTCGTATCGTCTAGGAGAAGACTCTATTGGTACGGTGTTGGCTGCCCTCACTCCTTCAAACCCCAAGCATGAAACCACGATGGATGTGAACGACTTCCACAACATGTATGCTCATTCACACGAGGGATTGGTTCGTACTACTGCAAAGCGACTATGTACCGAGTTGGTTGGTGACATGCATGCTTGTACGGGATGTTCAATGTCGAAGGCTATTAGGATAGGAGTTTCTCATGAAACTAAACGTAGATCAGATAAAAAATTGGACGGAGTTTTTGTTGACCCGTGAGTGAGGAAAGACGTTGCGTCCGTAGGGGGTCAACATTGCCCCATGATTGTGAAGGATGGTTTGACAAGGCGTGCATGGATGTACTTCCTGATAAATAAATCAGACGCTGGCAGTGCTTTCCGAAGTTTTCCTGCGAGTGTGCGTGCTGATGGGATCCCATCATTGGTTGAGATCGTTAGATCTGACAATGGAGGGGAGTTTATCGTGAGGGAATTCGCATCTGCGTGCCATGAGCTTTTGACCAAACAAGAGTTCACCCCGGCTTATATTCCGCAATATAATGGTGCTGCAGAGCGTGGGTTGGGATTGATTAAGGAGGCCGCGATGGCGGCTCATATTCAGGCGAAAGTTTTTTTTGGGCATGTGCAGTTACCTAAGACTGACAAACTCTGGGCTGAGGCTATGCACTGGGCTTGCGAAGCAATGAACCACACCGCATGTTCTGCTTACCCTGACTTTAAGTCACCGTTTGAGATGTGGTATGGAGAACCTCGTCCTGCTAGACCGTATCCGCTTTTGAAACCGGCCTACTGCAGGCGGCAGCGACCGTCGAAGCTGTTACCGAAGAGTGAGAGTTGCTTTTATGTCGGTCCTTCGAGAGACCAACCCCCTGATTGTTATAGAGTACTTGCGAGGGCTGGGACTATTCAGGAAGCGAGGGATGTGACATGGGAGGTGTTGCCGCCACAGCTCCCTCCACTGCAACATTCCTTGCCAATAGAGGTCGCAGAGGAGGGAGGGGAGGAAAGTGATGACGATGTAGAAGCCGAGGTATGGGAGATTATTGGGAGAGGAGTTTCCCACACACTTTTAACACGTGATGTAACGGCTTCTGGTGCAGGAATCGATGAGGTTGTCAGTGTCGATGCAGGCAGTGTAGGCCAATACCCCTCTGTTCCATCTTCCCCCTCTGAACCGTTCTCGCCCGTGAACAATTACTCTGATAGAGCAGCTCCCTCTGTGTCTTCTCCAGCGCCTGAGACTGATGGGGAGGGGCAGGGAGGGCAGGAGGCAGAAGGGGTAGACATGGGGAATCCGGGAGGGGATGATGAGGTAGAGTCGATTGGACCGGGAGGGGATGATGATGTAGAGTCGATTGGGTCGGAAGGGCCGTAAAGGCGGAGGCACCCCCTCCAGCCGCTCGTCGTCCGCGGCATGTCGCTGAGCTTGCTGACTTTAATACTCCTGCGCGTGAGAATGATGAAGTAAGAGACGGTATAACTCGCGCGCAAACCCGTGCAGTTAACCAGCAGAGCCTACCTGGCCTTGTGGCCACTTTACGACCCATCTCCGCATCAGAGATAGTATTGGCACTTGTGGCGGAGCAGAGAGCAGGTGACGAAAACGAATTGCCAAGATAACTGGTTCAGGATGTCGAGTCAGAGCCTGGTAGCTATCAAGAAGCCCAGCGATCAAATTGCGTCAACATTTGGGAGGTAGCCAGGTCTGCCGAAATTGAAGGCTTGATAAGAGCAGGAACGTTCACGTTAGCAGTAAAGGTCCCAGTAGGCTGTAATGTGATTGATGCTAAATGAGCTTTCAAATGGAAAGCAGACGAACCAGGGAAGAGAGTAAAGGCCAAGGCTAGGCTTGTAGCGAAGGGCTTCAAGCAGAAGTATGGTGTGGACTATCTTGAGACTTTCTCGCCAACCGCAAATGCTGCATCTCAGCGATTGTTAGTAGTGCTTTGGCGTGCAAGTACAACTTGGAATTACTCCACTGGGGTATTGAGCAAGCGCTTGTTCAGTCGGAATTGGATCACGAGGTGTTCATGAAGTTGCATCCTGGCTGCGGTTCGATGTCAGGAAAGGTTTCCCGTTTGAACAAGAGTTTGTACGGATTGAAGCAGGCATCTAGAACATTCTACAAGAGGCTAGTGTCGGACCTGAAGAGGATTGATTTCGAGCAGTCTATGTCTGACCCCTGTGTCCTGCGTTTTGTGATGGGAGCCGAGGTTGTGGGGATGGTCGCGATTCATGTGAATGATATTCTGTTTGCAGGAACTAAGAGTCTGGCTAAGGTGGTTGTGGAGGCACTAGATGACTCTCTTGTTGCGAAGAATTTGGGTGAGGTCAAGTTCTTTCTTGGTTGCGAATTTATTCGCGACCGCGAGGCTAGCACGATTGTGATTTCTCAAGAGAGTTACATCGGGAGTATTCTCGAGATAATAAATATTTGTCGCACCAGCTCGATCCCTGCTTCCCTTGCCAACGATAACAGGTTCTTGAAGTAGGATGAGGGGGCAGGAGATGTGCCGTTCCGAGAGGCGGTGGGGAGCCTGATGTGGATCACCAGCCCGACGAGGCCTGACATCTCGAATGCTGTGCGGGCTGTGGCGAGTCACTCTCACGAGTTAAAGAGAAGCCACTGGGAGGCAGCCCAGAAGATCCTGAATTATCTCCTGGAAACGGCGCATCTAACTCTGAAGTTCAAGCAGGACAGTTCTGTAGACGTAGGCAGGTTGGTGTACGTAGATGCCGACTTTGCGAGCGAGGCCACTGACCGTAGATCAGTTTCGGGAGCGATGGTGTTTGTGGCTGCGATGCTTGTGGTTTTGATTTCTAGGACGCAGAAATGCGTTTCAAAGTCGACTTCTGAAGCAGAGTATTTTGCGATGGGCGATGGTGTGAAGGAGGCTCTGTTTGTGAACGGAATGCTTCAGTTCCTGAGGCTTAGTTGGAAACCTAGTAAGATCGACGTCATCGAGGACAACGAAGGAGCGATTGCGCGTGCAGAGAATCCGCTTAGCTCGAGTAGGAGTAAGCACAACGACGTGAGGCACCACTTTCTTAGGAATTTGACCGAGGAGGGTGTGATCGAGGTCACGCATGTTCCCAGCGAAAAACAGCATGCGGACACCCTCACGAAGGCTCTGCCGAGAGATCTTTTTCAAATTCACCGCGACTTTGCATTTGGCTCGAGGGATGATAAGTAAAAGTCTAAGTCGTTTTTTTGTCTATGATATACATTTGGTCTGGCAGATACAACAGCCCCTAGGGAGGGTGCTCGTAATAGCGGCCGTGTGTATCGACTGAGTTGCGGTAGGACATCTGATTGGAATATTTGAATAGCGGAACTGACGATCTGAGGTTGCCGAGCTAGCACATAGGGAAACTCTTTGTGGTGCTGCGGTAGTTCGGTAGATTGTACACACCTAAGGATTATACATTGGACCGTAATATTATGTATGGTACATCGGACAATTTTCAGGTAGAATACTCCCGTATTGTTGCTAGAGGTCGGATTACCGGCTTATTTCCGTGATGGGTACGTTGCATTGGTCCGATTGTGCGCATTTTCCTGAAGTGGCGTGGGAGCTCGCAGCCTTTGTGTTCGCCCCACTCGTTCACGCCACTGCCCGACCTCTCTTCAGACCAAGGTCTCATTAATACAATATCTCTTACTCTAGAAGTTACGGATTTACCAACAGGTGATGGTGATGGTGATGGTGATGGTGATGGTGATGGTGATGGTGCTAGTGATAGTGATGGTGATGGTGATGGTGATGGTTATGGTGATGGTGATGGTAAGGGTTATGGTGATGGTGATGGTAATGGTGATGGTGAAGGTGATGGTGATGGTGATGGTGATGGTGATGGTGACGGTGATGGTGATGGTGATGGTGATGGTGATGGTGATTTTGATGGTGGTAGTGATGGTGATGGTGATGGTGACGGTGATGGTGATGGTAATGGTGATGGTGATGGTGATGGTGATGGTGATGGTGATGGTGATTTTGATGGTGGTAGTGATGGTGATGGTGATGGTGACGGTGATGGTGATGGTGTTGGTGATGGTAATGGTAATGGTGATGGTGATGGTGATGGTGATGGTGATGGTGATGGTGACGGTGATGGTGATGGTGATGGTGATGGTGATGGTGATGGTGATGGTGATGGTGATGGTGATGGTGATGTTGATGGTGATGGTAGCACGCGCTCTACGATAGAGATAGCACTTGTTGGCCGCTTGTTGTCTGAGGAATCACGGGGTTGCTGAACTCAAAAATTGTCGAAATTTCAACATTTTTTGCTGTGCGTTTTATTTTTTGTTGATGTTGTGTATTGTTTCAGCTGTTAAGCTATCAAGCTATCAAGGTATTAAGCTATTAAGCTATTGGACAGTTGACACGCTTGTACTTCAAGTGAGGCGCCTAAGCAAAAGTAATGGTTGGCGCACGTCTACCGTTGCACGTGTCATACATGTCGCATACTACATGGGTCATACATGGGTCATACATGGGTCACACATGTGTCATACATGGGTCATACATGGGTCATACATGGTTCATACATATGTCATACATGGGTTTTACACCCTGGTCATATATGTTTCATATATGCGTCATAAATGTGTCATACAGGTGTCATACATGGGTCATACGTGTGTTATACATGGGTCATATATGCGTCATACATATGTCATACACGTGTCATACATGTGTCATACATGCGTCATACATGGGTTATACATGGGTCAAAGATGTGTCATAGATGGGATTGCGGTTGGCGGTCTCGTTGGGATTCACCTCGGTATGTTTTTGAGCTTGTCATCGCATAATGCTGATCTTGAGTGTCAAAACTTCGTACTAGTCACAATAACAGTGCATGTACAACAATGCACCCCCCCCCCTACGCACAGAAGGCCAGCCGGCACCCATGGTCCACAGCCCCTCGTCCCCTGACGACCACCTGAGCCGCCTCCCGCAATTCCCCCTCGCAAAGAACTTATTGATAATCACCAACAAAAGGAGTACGAAGCTTATACATGGATGGTGTTTAACTGCAAAGCTAATGTCATGGTGGGGCAAAATAGACCTTTCAGACTTCGGCCTTCCTGACACACGGCACATGAACCGTCCTAACCGACGTCTCCCGGCCTTCAGGTTCTCTTCGCAGCTCGATGTCTTGCACCAACCTTCCCCCCCCTGCAGCTAGGGAATCCCCCCGGCTCCCTCGCCATCGCCCAGTTAGGGAAAATGCTTGCGCCACTTATTCTGTCCCTGAGACTGCCACCCCCCCACCCTCCTAATCTAGCACAGAGTGCAGTCCTCTCGTCCTAGAACTTAAGAAAGTGCCCTGTCACCTTGACTAATATCATAGCCCGTTGTCTACGCAAAAGGCCGGCTTGGAGCTGCAAGTCACGTTTTTCCCCGTTCGATACGTCGTGGGTTGCTCACGGCAAATTGAGACTCGTCATACCATCCCAGCGTGATAGAATCACGCATCTTTTGCGCGGTAGCGGCTGAAAGGTCATTGCTGAACTCGATTATCTGCACTCAATGAGATACCCATTTTGCCGCCGTGGCGATCAGCCAAACTTACCTGGTCTTCATCCGTCCAGCAAAGATCGCCCTCCTCCCAACTATCTTTACGTTCAGCAAATAGCCCATTTCCGCACAGAGTCCGCTGATGCAGGTACAGCTATCGCACAACTCTACGAACGGAGAATATTGCAATTTCACAGGCTAAAGACAGCGAGTAGGAGTGTGTGGCAGGTCTAGTAGAGCTCAGAAGGCTCGTACTCAAGCATCGAACGTTAGATTATTCAACAGTAGTACCTCGGCCAACAAGAGCCCATCGTGGACGAGGATGTTCGTTGTAAGCACGAACTGGCAAAACACCCGGGGCATCTTCTGGACGATGTCGACCAACCCTGACAGAGAGCAAAGGTAACGAAGGGTAGTTACGTGCAGCTATTTGTTCCCGAACGTTGGGGCCTATGTGCCCACCACCGTGTGGCGCAGTATGTTGCAGCGTCAGCTACGCAGGATAGAACAAGGCAGTGTATAGGCCAACTATCACCTGGTGGAAGGCGACCGTGACGGTGTTTAGCGTAGCACACATTGCACTTTAGCACCACTCGAGGGTAACTGCGGTGTCTCAAGACCCGTAGCGAAGCATTCTTAATTTTATCGACATCTTTGCAATAATTGCAAGAGACACGTGTCCTTCATGCGAGACACGACCCTCATGTATGTTCGGGTATCCAGTTCTACAGTATCCAATTGTGCAGGTCAGACCGGCTACTCAAACTTGAGGCCAAGGTTGTTTGTTTAAGGGCGCCAGACACATTCCTCGGATGCTTCCTTACTCTTGTGACACCCTGTTTTTTACGTCGACGTCGACGACACCCAGGGGTACGTCCTTGGCTACGATCTGTCGTTTTTGGGCAAGAATGTAACGACAGCTGAATGCGACGACAGTGGCCTAAAATAGCTTCGTCGTGAAGTGGCGTTCGACGAGAGGAACTTGTGCTCTCGAAAACTAAACTGAAGTAATGGATATACTAGTCGTTAACACTGTTCGTTGTTGGTTATTACCATGTTATTTCATGTAACATTCGTAGTCCACGCCAGCTCCAAATAAAACACTACCTCCTGCGTCCTTGCCAACTAGGCGTGTTCACAAGTGTCCTATGTCCTCCCTGCCGACGCGTCCCCCTACGCAAGACGTGTGAGATTGGCCACCTCTCGTCCACTAGCAACCGTGCTTGCCAACACGTGACACGCGCTCGCGCCTGAGGCGCTGGAACAATGATTATAAATACGACGTGCGTACGAGGGAGAAAGGTCTAGACAATTTTTTACTGCCAGAGTAACCATCCGCATCACCGACCCACCCCACGCGAAAGGAACGAAGGGGATATGAACTACACAACACGGCAACACAATTAGGACAATACTATCCGTTCTTGTCGTCGTTTGCAAAACGTCTGGTGACCGTGAAGGAATGAGTTGTTTAGTTCGGCGAATCTCGAGTTCCATATAAAGTGCGAAAAAAAACTAGCAGCTGCATCAGCAGGGGTGGCTGACGGGGTGGGGTGTAATGGTTGACGTCAGGGACGCAATGGTTGACGGCGCGTGTCCCGAGGTCACAATACAGGGCACAGACGCAATAAACAACGCTGCTGCTTACAACGGCAACAGCCCCGTCGACGCCGTGGAACAGTGCCGCTAGTATCGTCGATGTCAGGGTTGGCGTATTCTTCGTTATGGGTCTGGCACCCATAAGCTCTGACACCCCTCAACATGGCAACCCCTACAACAACACGCCAACGCTCTCCATGCTTGTTCAGAAATGTGACAGAGTGCTTCTGACGCTGCAATACCTTGTTGAACGTGTGGCTGGTGTTTAGCGCGTTCGACTTTCTCACCTACGCCTTTGAACAGCCTCATCGCAGCTTGAGCCATGCCCATCAGCACAGCACGGCTCGCGGAGATAGCCCGAAGCGTTCTATCGCACGATGACCTCTAACTCTCCCCTGACTACTCCCCTTCGGTACAGATACAGGCGCAAGAAGAGGCGTTGCACATGCCGCCAACACGCCGAATCTTTGGAACCTCTTGTTCGCACGTTTCTACGTGGAGGTGCCTCCCTAATTTTTCTTTTTGTTTCTAGCTCAACCGTAACCCTAAGGGCCTAACTCTAACCCTAACCCTAACCCTAAGAGCCTAAGGCGACGGTAGGGGGGTATCCCGATTTGAACTATCGGGTTCGAGCCACTCGCACGAGAGACTCTGTACCTCACTGATGGACTCTCGTTCGGCGATTTGTTTGCCGCAGCATGTCACGACGCTAACCACCCTATTTGGGATTCATATCGCAAAATGAAAACAGTAGGAACGAATGCCTATGACCGCAAAGAACAGGGGGGTCACTCGCGACAGTGACCCCGAGCCACCGTAGGAAACGGCCCCCAAGATATAGTAAACCCGTACCGTAGCATTGGTCTTGGCCACTTCAAAACTTCAGCACTTCAAACGTTTCCGTATGTGGACCCCAGGATTAATGCCAAAAACAAACACATACCACTGCTTGTATTTGGGCTGCATCACAGTGAACGATGGCAACAACGAGGCGTACAAACGCTGACCCATGGGTTTCATGATGCGGGCGAGTTAGATCTTACGGTTATTTTTGTTCGCCACGATCGGAGGATTCGGAGGCGGCAAGCAGCGCCGAAGAGCAGCTAGTGACGGAAATGCGTTGCGATCCACAGCATACTACAGTAGTAAACACATTGTACCGAACGCACCAGACACTATCCCAGGGGTGTTTCACTTGGTCTCTGCGTTGGTGCTAACGCTAAATTTGGCCTAACGTTAGACATCGACATTCAGAAGGGGTCCGCCGCGGGAATATTTCGTGCACCAGGCCAACGCCTGGTCCTAACGCTTTAGTGCGAACGGGCGTCGACTTAACATCTTATCTTCCTCATGCGACCTGCGCATGACAGCTGATCTTTCGTAATATTTAGGTACTACGTGATGACAACGACACTGCACAAGTGTAGGCAACAAAAACCGAACCAACCATATTATTAATGACAGTCTACAGTACAAGCTAATGTCACTCGTGCTGATGGCCACAGTTTTGTCGGTCTTGCAGCCCTGTACGCCTGCTTGTCGATGGTACCAGCAGGAATGATGAACAAAGACATGTGGAACCGTGCACCCTAATCCGCCGTGCCTACGCACATCGTCTACTACTGCACGTCAACTTTATATGACCCCTTTTTCTGTCGTATGCCCGATGCAATCGACTACATTAGCCTTTTGTGTCATGGGTTGGAAAAAAAAAACAGTTAGGGTCACCCGTGCGAGTACGTTAGTTACAAAAATGAGCCTGATTTCGTCGCCGGTGGGGTTTATCACGGGTACGAGTATTTCCTTATTCCAATGAACAAACCTAACACACGACAGTTGTAGGAGCACTGCACGCCAATGTCTACAGATGCACGTCCTACCTACGCGCTTCATGTGGAACTGCTGACAAAGCAGGCACGAGAGGGCGACCAATACGCTTTCTCGGCGTTGGTGAGTGCTGCGGTGGTAACAACAAAAATCGTATTTGGCCGAAACCCTGCGTGCTGCGTGTACGCAACGTAGCAGTATCGCCGATATGCATAGTTGGTGGCACTATTAATAAGACAACACGCTGCAGGAGTAGGGTACATGGCGCATATGTGTGCATTCAGTCAGTGTCTCGAACATAATAAGTCAAGGATATGCACAGGGTCTGCAATGTTCTGGAAACACGACCTTGGGAACTGACTCGATTACCGCAAGATACTTTTTTTGCTTAATCCATGCGCCAAGAGTTAGGGCGAATCGAATCGTGCGCACGAAAAATAAGCGTTTGTTCACAAACGCGTGAATCCTCTAGGCCTATCGAATAGGTTTGTTTTACCCATCATATTAACCAAAGGCGGCCAGATCGTGCACTTCGGTACGCACCACCTTGGCTTGCCACGCGGCATCAGTACTGGTTTTACCCTTGTGAGCATGAACACCGGCGAAGGTATGGGTACGTAAAGGGGACGGCACGAGTCTGTACTCAACGCTGGACGCCCAAGGTGGACGAAAACTTGTATACTTCAACCACGGCGCGAGCCCTGTTGTTTTCAGAAACACATCCTCAACAATGTTACGGTTACACTCACCGATCAAGGTAATCGAGGGTCCCTGCCCATTGTGGCCCCGGGAGCGCAATGAGTTTCCTCCATCGCTTACAGGTACGGTATTAAAGCAGAATGGCCGGATGGCTCGCGACGTGCGGCCACGTGTCGTTCAATGATACCGATACCTCCTGGTCCCCCTTTGCCTCCCACAACGGACCTAGTCCTGCGGTTATCCCGCAGTTGAAGCTCGAGAGAAGGTAACCGTACGTGTGCTGCACGGAGAACATGCTCCTAAGGTAGCAGATGAACGGCGTCTGGACGATGACGGCGTGCCGCTAACGAAGAGACAAACACACGTTATAGCAGAGCCGGCGCGGCGCGCAACGACGACGGAAATGGCGGCGTGGATGAGTTGGGGTTGGGTGACGTAGGTGGAGTGAGACGGGCCGGTCTACGTTCCGATTTTGACGTCGATTGTGAATAGGTACAAAGATCCGCATGGCCGATATAGTGGCCGAGGAGACCAGGACTGCGGTCGTGGCCATGATGGCCTGTGTGATGTCATGCCGCCCCGTCGCGTAGCAGGTGACACAAACTGCTTCGACAAAACTGGCCCCAGGGTTACCTATGACGGACGATCAACGGAAGGACTGCGGCCTGCGTCCATGGGAGCCGTCGCCGCCCAGCAGAACAACAAACATGGTTCATCGGCACCCGTTGGGTCTGTCACCTGCCGACACCTTCGACCACGGGTTGGCCGCCCCCGTTAACAACTTTAGTCTTCCGATACCTGAGGCGTACAACTGTGCGTCCTCGTAGCAATAAATGGCCGAACATGCATTGGGCAGACATGGAGTGTTTGAATAACCCCTGGGTATGTTTAAGGCCGTAATGGCGAGCGTTTGGTTTTCTCGTTTTGTTCCCATGAGTCTCAGACACGAGTGGTTCCGTAAAGTTTACAATAAGGCTTAGATGGCTTTTGTGTTGCATGTTGGGTCTGCAGATTAAGGTACGGGCGATGTCGTTTAAACAACCTGCTGGAGTACGTTTTCTCATCCAAACAGGCCTTACCTAAAATGACTGCTTTCTTCGACGTGTCCATGTAGCGTATGTACGTTGACAGCGACCATCGAATTCCTGGAACTGAAAGGTTTCGAAGAGCGGTGTGCTGTGGGAGAGAGAGAGAGTACACCGCAACCCGAAGGCAACTGCAGGTCATTTCAAAAATACCACTACCGCCTGTGACAAGTTGCACTTGGCCTGCCAGCGTCCGGGACGACCGTCTAAGACGGCCGCCATCAACGCGAGCACCACACCTGGGTGGAACACTTCAAAAATCAGACGGTGATGAGTTGTTCGTTTTCGTATGTTCGTCGCATGTGGAGACTATGGCCGGAGTGTTTTTAAGCGGGACTGGTGCAAATTTACAACAATGTGTGTGAACTAGGGACGATTGGACTTTGCTACCATGGGGCCCTGTACCCTGTACCCCGATATACAAACACCTCCGCCTTTTATATTGTGATCCATCTTGTACGATAGTGACCGGTTCTGCAGAGCTATTCAACCTTTGTAGTGTGGGCGGGGCTAGTGTAGACTGGGCCACCAAAGAGGAAGCAACACGTCGCCACTGAAGCATACTGCACCGGGCTTGATGGTTTCCACAAGTGCGGATCAACGGCCCCCGCCACCAAAACGACACGACTTTGTAGGTTCCATGCGTTTCGTGGATTGGTACGTAAGTGTTTCTTTTTGTTTTCAATGAGTCCATACGACGCCGGGGAGAAAAGTAGAGATACCGACAGCGACAGCGACAGCAACAGCAACAACAATCAAGGGTGAGGGTTAGGGTTAGGGTTAGGGTTGGTTATTTGGTAGCGATAAGCAAGGTGCCAGTTGTCCGCCGAACGAGTGTAGGGCGTAACCAAATTGAGGAAACCAAACATTGACGCTCGTCGTCGATTTGCGGCCGTAGCCTCCAGCGTTCGTCTCGTAATGGACACTTTTGCCTTTCATTTTTTTTAATTGCCTTGGTTTTTCCATTTACACGTCTATCAGTGTATTATAGAGGTGGAGTCTTCCTCCCGGACGCGATTTCGTGTTATGTTTTCTGAGACGGAGGGAAGGCGGTCTGCCGCAATGACAAGTAGGACGGACCTCTCGTGGTATCTCGTTTAGTATCTTCATGGTCATGACATCCAGCCTCTTGCAAGTGGAACCGGACGGTCAGTACGCCCAGTGATAACAGATTGGGTAACCCGGAAAAAACATAGTTTTCTGAAAAATGGGAACGGAGCCTAAAATGAGAACCAAGCGTTATCTCCAGAACCATGTGGTGTATCAGAGAACCGAAATGATCCTGCGAAACCCCTTGACCAGCCCTGTGAGAGGAACTCGTCAGAACGGTCATGCTCCATCTCATGCCTTCAGGTGGGCGCAAAAAGCGATATACGCTGGCTCTATGGTGATTTCTCTAGATGCTGGCTACCGAGACGATGCCGAGGACTTCCAGCCTGAGCGACAGCTCATTCGAAGGCTGCTGTACAGCCCCACAGGACTGTCATTTTTTTTTTTTGAGTTGTACATAATTGGTTTGCTTTCTAAAAAAAAACGTCCGTTCTTATTTTAGGCTCCGTTCCCATTTTTCAGAAAACTCTGTTAAAAGGTGTGACCACTGTGCTGCCTTCCCGGCAAGTTATAACAAGCCTTTTAGTACTTGTCGGTTTGATAGCACCCCTTGGTCATCCACGGCAATGCCACGAGCAACCACGGCAACGATAGGGTAAACCATGGGGATGCCATGGTTTCTCATGGCAGACCATGGGATGGCCACGGATGACCATGGGTTGCCACGAACGTCCATGACATTCCCATGGGTTACCATGGTATGGCCACGGGCGACCACCGGTGCATATGGTATCGCTATGGTTGACCGTGGCATTGCCACGGATGCCCATGGATGACCGTGGACGACCATGGCGCTGCCATGGGTTGCCACGGGCGATGATGGCAGTCCCGAGGATGGCCATAAATGACCATGGGCGACCATGGCATTGTGAGAGGTTGCCACGGGGTCTCATGGGTGATTATAGAACACCATGGACGACCATAGCAACGCCATGGGTTGCCACGGGCGATCATACCAGTCCCATGGGTGATCACGGCATTCCCACGGGTGACCATGGCACGTCAATCGTTACTCGTGGTATGGACATGGGCGATCACGGAAGTGCCATAGGTGACCGTGGCATACCACGGATCACCACGGGTGGCCACGGGCGACCATGTCATTGCCATGGGTGACTATGGATGGCCATGGGCAGCCATGGCATAGTCACCGAGACAGGACCATGGGGCATCCGTCGCGTCTCCCCGGGAATATGTCACGGATAATCATGGCATGCCATTGGTTGCCATGGCAAATCCACATGACCATTGGCATGGCCTCACATGGCCCATGGTCCATGGCATATGTCATGACATCACATGGCATTTCCATGGCATGCCATGACGTGCCATGGCAACCCACGGGCGTTATCATGGCATGTCATGGTAACAACATGGATGACCCATCACGTGCGATGACATTGATACATTGCCATGGCACGTGCCACTGCACCATGGACTGTCTAATTAATGTGTACAGGACCCCTCTGGAGTGGAAGAATACCCCACGGAAAAAAATCCAATCAAAACCAAACGCGGTACATGAATATGTCATAGCTGACCCAATTCATGCCTCCGCCAGAAAAATACAAAAAGACGAAATCGGGAGTCAGCCTGCGATGTGCCAGGTCCATACCGATCCATACGTCTCACTACTCGCGCCTGAAAAACCCGACTACACCGCTTGCCACACAGAAACGCCTACCACGAATACATTATTACCGGTCGCCCCGGGGTGGCGTATCAGGCTATCCTTGAGCCTGGTATAGGTCAGTTTCGTGAGTTGGATCCCCGCCGCGTGCATACTCGTACAAATTCGTAGGGACTTTTTCTTATGCACAAATTGACTTGCGGAAAGCGCGAGAGCGTGAGTTAGCAACACTAGATGAAAAAATCAACAAGCAGTGGGATTGCTGAACCCTTTGCGCAATAAAAATTGACAGGCAAGAACCGGGGGGGAGAAGGGACGACACCCGTGACCACACGGCTTGCCCAGAGGCTGGAAAGTAGAAGTGGGCACAAAAACAAAATAAAATAAATACACGCAATGCCTATCACTACGCATACTTCGTACGCACAAGAGACGTAACCAGACCCTAGCCACGTGCTGCGATAGAGTTATACCTTTTTTGGGCGAAAAATGTTTCTGAATGACAAGGCTCCTTAACCCAAACTCGTCGGAAAAAAGTAAATAGTACGTCATTTTTTTGCATGATTCTTTGGGTGCACCTAGGCCATGAGATTTGTCATCCGATGTCGTAGCAGTTTTATTTTTCTCCAAATCAGGATTCGGGAGGGATAGGTCTTAAGCTCCCAAATTGAGGAACATTAGAAAAAAAGCGGTGCACCTCTATATCACCCCTATCGGAACAGAAAAGAAAAGAAATCGAAAAAAGATGGGAAAGGAAGAGGAAAGGAAAGACAAAAAGAGGAAGCAAGGAATGAAACGAAAGAAAACGCACCATACTAGCAGACCCTAGGGACTGACTATAGACTTAAGACGGCTTTGTTTGGTGATACTCCGAGTGGGGGATGGATGCGTGGTTGGTCGGTGTTGGGAAGCGTGCTCCTTATGGGTTCCGATGTTCTTGGTTGGTCTCTCCTCATCATGGCTCGCTGGATAGACTCAGACCTTGTGCATTATTTCCTCTAAATTGAACTCTAATAGCCAGACAAAGCACGACAAGGCAGAGTAGGGCAGGGTAGTGAGATGAGGGGCGTCCTGGTTGTCCCACCATCGTCACCTACATTACCGCCCATCTATGATGGCCTTGACGTTAATGTGACATCTAATATCACGTGGTTTCGCCTCAACCACGACATGGTTTCACGTCGAATCTATAAACTATTCTTCTACGGAGGGCAATCCACTACATTAGGCCACCCTGAATAGTCGTAGGTGCACCGTCAAAGGATGTCAACGAAACATCCAGAATTGGAAAGGGGGTCGAAGATGCGGCTATTCGAAACAAACGAAAATGAGGTTAGAGATTCCCCCACACCTCGTAAAAATGAGGCTAAAATGCTTCATTGCAAGGTATACAACCCTATGATGGAGCTCACAACCTATGAGAGCTCGGGAAAGGATATGTACCTACGGTATACCAGTAGCACGAAGAGCGAGGCCGCTTAGCGCTAGGATGCGAAGGGAGCCCACGAGGAAGACATAGACGAGGAAACAATGTCAGAAGAGAAAAGGGAACTCGTGTCACGCGGGGAAGGCCAGAAAAATGTAGGGCCTGAAGCGTAGTGTCGAATGGGCGGGCGGTAGGGCCATTCGCCGGGAGACGAGAGAGAATGCAAGGAAAACTGCCTAAAAGAGCGTCAGGGTCCGCTACGTTGGACACGGAAAGCTGGAGTGGGGCCATCGGTTTGACGGCGAAAGAGAAACAACCAAACGCGAAGAAGTACGCAAGCATCGGACAATTGGTCGAAAGGCAGAAAAGAAGATGCCTGAAACGAGAGAAAACAAAGAACACTGTGCCGTGAAGCAATGTCAGGGTCCGCAATGTTCCACCTGGAAGACTGACATGGGAACATTGGTCGAAATGAAAAACTTATGGAACCAGCACGGTGAGGTGTAACAGAAGCACAGGTGCCGAAATGTGGAACCTAAGAGGCGAGCATAAGGCCCTTGGTCAAACTGTAGAACGGGAAACCGAGGCAACCAAAACAAATCGCGAAAACGCAGAGAAAGAGAACACCTAAACAGTGTCACAGGCGACACCAAAATGGCGGTACTGGCGGCGTGTGATACGCCGGAAAGCTGAACCGGGGGGCAACAGTGGAGTACCGTTGGGTACAGCACCAGGAAAACGGAAAGCAGCAAGTGGTAAGGTCACCTAGCCAAAGCAATACTCAAAACGAGGGCAAAACTGAAACGTAGACACAGGAAGACGGAAGGTACTATCGGAAGCCGGAAAGAGAGTCGACATCATGACACCTTGAGAGGCTAACTAATAGCGGGAACAATGCCAGCAAACGTAGCGAGGCTGTTCTACCATAACAAAAGCAAGCCAAAAATGGCGCCAACGAGAAGATACTCATTCAGCTCGAAGCAGCGCTGGTAGTGTCTAGCTCCACAGAGAATGCAGGGAACAAGGAAGACAACACGAACAAAGCCGTAGCTAGGCACGATACGTCGGGAACACGGGGTCGCTAATAACGTGGAGCAACAAAAAAAAGGTAACCGAGAAAAAGCAGGGGAAAACAGAAAGTAGGCAAATCGTGTCATAGCCACGTAATGCATCCTGAAAAAAGAAAATAGGAGGGTCCATAGCAAGGGGCCTTGGAAGGCTAGCTTTAAGAAAACGAGGAACACTAGGTACGTAGCCAAGGCATTCCTCACAACGCGATTTCGCCGAAAAAAAACAACACGAAAAGGGTCAACATGGAAACGACCTAACTAAATGGGCTGCGAAGCCAAACAGGGGTCAAAACGTGGGACAGATGCGACAGGTAAGCCAACAAGGCAAGAGAAAAACGGGGGCCAAGAGGGTACGGCCTGTGGACTGCACAGTCAGGACGGGCTGTTAAGCCATGGGTAAGGCCGGTGTCGTTAAACCTTATGTGCAGGTATGCCGAAAAGAAACAAGAAAAAGTAGTCGGGAGAAACAAGACCTGATAGCTGCAAAGCCAACACGGGGGTCAGTGTCGTTGGACCGTAGGGGTAGGGGTGCCGAGGGAAAGGGTAAGAAGTAGTGGTCCAGGGGAATAGATCCGCTGGCTACAAAGCTAGAACGGAGCCCGAGAACACGGAGCTCTTGAAGGCAGGTACGACCAAACCAGGAGGTAGGGGCGAAAGAGAAACGACAGATGGGCTGGAGAGTCAGCACGGGACCGCTAACGTGGGACCTAAGGAGAGCTCTCAACGTGAAGCCAAAGGTCGATAATGTGGGACCATACGCGGTAGCAATAGCTGGAATACCGCAATACCAAGTGGCTGGGTCTGAAGTGCAGCGGAGCTATTCGTGGGAAAACGTACACCAAGAAGCAAGGAATTCACCACAACAAAAGGGATGTACGCCAAGGGGCAAGGAAAGTCCAACAACAACAAAAAATAAGTTCATGCTTGGCAAAGACGAAGAGAGGTAATTCGGGAAGTATCCATGTTATCACCAAGCACATAGTTCGAGGTGGAACCGAGACGATGGGAAACCTCGACATGGTTCGGAAACGCCATCGTTAGTCGGTATGCACGAAACGTGAGCAGGCTACATAGTGGCGGTAGAAGGCGGAAGCAAAACCACAAAGGCGAACACTCGTCGTACTGTAGAAAAGTAGAACAAGTTAGGCACAAGTTCAAGATCAAGGCGATCATGAAGACCACCGAAAAACGAATAAATGCCATATGTTGAGTGGGGCAAAGAAGACAAAAGGCATTCTACTACTTCAAAACGTTGATGGAGCCTCCACGATAGCCAGACTTTAAGAGGGTACTTTGGGAACCGAGGCGATAACGCTGACTGTACTGGTACCTACTGGATAGAATTGTACCGAGACAGTAGGATCCAAAGCCAACACGCGCACTAGGAGTTGACGAACATTTTTCTTCCCAAAACAAACGGGAGAAGGCTACTACGGTCGGTCGTTTGCTGCGCATAGCGATAACCACTAAGGAGTAAGCGTGTCCAGAATTCACAAGAAAACAACTTACACCCGCGTTGCGTGGACGCGAAAGCGGAAGGTATAGGTTCCCAAAATGCACGCACGCCAGAGGCGGGAGGCAATACGTTCCGAACATGCACACACTGCAGAGGTGGGACGATTTACGTTGTCATCCGGCACAATGTGCAAGGGGAAGAAAACCCAAGACAGAAAAACCAAGAGTAACAACATTTTTTCTAACTTATACCGTGAAAACGGCGAAAACGGGGTCTTGACATGTTTTGATGTATGATAGAGGTGCACCAACCATTGTTGTTTGTTGTCTGAGGTTCCTAGGTTTTGAAGCTCAAGACCTCTCCCAAAAACTGATTTAGAAACAAAAATACAACCGCTACCGGATGAAAACTCCCATGGCCTCGGTTCTCAACGAGAATCGTGCAAAACAAACTGGCCTATTATTATTTTTTTCCCCGACGATAATATTATAAGGTTAAGAAGCCCCGTCATTCAGAAAACAATTCATTTCAGACGAAAAGTGCCACCTACCGCTATCGTAGCATGCGTCACTGATATTTAATAATACTAGTCAACACGCAGAAATTCTGCGAAGGAACACGCACATGGTGCGGACGATGTCTCGGCCGAGAAAGAATCAGACGAAACGGTTACGATGGCTGAGAAGGAATCAGACGAAACGGTTACGATGTCGCCGGCTGATACCATAAGCCGGAGAGATGGGGGGACCAAATGACGTGCAACTCTAAAAATGCTAGCGGGGCGCATGCACAGCGTGCAAGCAAAGTTCAGGCTAATGATGATCAAGCGAAACTACCATGGGTTTGGGGGTTGATACTATCAAGAAGCCTAGAGGGGGGGGGGGCGTGAACAAATGACGGACTCGAAAATACTAGAAAACGTTGATGTCTTGAAACTCTGAAAATGTGGCCAACTATGGAGCCATTTCTACTGGACGAAAAATCGTGGAAACATACGCGAAAGCACTTCGATGTCCGACCGAGAAGAGGAGACTTGTGCAGGGCAATATAACGCAAACAAGGTGAACAACACGCCTCAATAAACACCTACGTCGCGCGAAGTACAGAAACGAGAGAAAGGGCGAGAGCACATACCAGGTATACCACACAGTGGTAGAGAACATATACGGCACCTCAATAAGCACCAATGACATACGTAGTGCAAGAAGCAGACGAAGAGCTAAGATGAAAACCACAGCGGGTTTGGATGCCTATACGACGCCCAAATATGCACTTATTTCGTACGTAGTGCGGAAAGCAGGGGAAACGCCAACAAAAAAAATACAACAGTGGTTTCGCGGGCTGCGAACCAAGGGTGTGCTAAACCAACGAGAGGGAACGAAAACACGGCAGGTTCGAGGCCAAATTACGAAAACGGGACCGGCCAAACCGGCAGGAACAGAAAGACGGAACCATCACAAATGTAAGGGGAGCGAGCTATATCAGCGGCAGGAAGGCCAGGGTTGCACACCGACGCAAGCACGCAAGCATGCGTGCTGGTCAAAAGTGGGAGGACCTTGGAACTTACTGAGCAACAAATCAAACCCGAAAGAGAAAGGCAAGAAATAAATGTGCACAACACAACTCCCGTGAAGAAAACTCAAGAAGGAACTCAAGAGACATGGTTAGGGGGAGGGACAGCAAGACAAAAGGGTAAGTGCGACTCAACGCGATAATTCCCTGGCTGCAGATATCCCTGTCGCGTGGCGTTGTAGACAAGCCAATCCGTAGGTGGTGCTCCGCGAAGATGTGCAGTAGACACGCCTTAGGTTGATCCTGGAACCGGATGGTGTAGGGCCTGAAAACAAATCTGATGAAGACCAGCTGGTGGGCGTACTAGGGTGTGCTGCAGCGCTCCGATCGCGAGACGGTGACGTCGTGGTGTTCGTGGAATATGTGGTGGGAGCGCTGGATACGGACGGTGGTCCAGTAAAACGCGTTGAAAAGCTCCGAGCACGAACCAGTGATGACGGGGTGTTCGCGGACGATGCTGTAGGAGCTCTGTGACGGAAGAAAACGAGTCTGTTGTAGCTCAATATGGTTGGTTGAAGAAGGCGTCGGATCGCATACGCGGCGGTGAAATGTGCGCGTACCGCAGGGTGCATGTAGACGCGAGTGTTGACGCTGCAGTAGTCCTTTAAAGTGGGCCAGTGGAGATGTTTGCGGTGCTCGTGGTGGTGAGGGTTAGCGTTTACGTGGCGAGGATGACGGCGTGGTTGTTGAAATAGGCGGTAGAGAAGGCCCGAAGTAGCCGATGGTAGCGGTGACGCCGGGGGCTGTTGGTGGCGGACTGAAGGAGCAGGCCTACCGGCGCGGTGGCTGCAGAAGTCGGCGAAATAATTTCCAGATCATCGGAGCTGATGGTGGTGACGACGCCAAGGCCGGTGGTAGTGGCCACAAAAAAGGGTGCCTTGTCGTTGGTAGTGGTTTGAAGGGGAAATACAGCGAATGTAGTAGTCGCAGAAGATGGAGGTGGAACTCAGGTCGTGGAGCTCAGGTGACGACGAAACTCTGGTGAAGATGAAGCCCTGGTCGCGAAGGCCAGGTGACGACGAAGCTCTGGTCGCGGGGTTCGCGCGGCAGTGGGGGGTTCGATTATCTTGAAAGTGTAGCCTCAGGTACTGGCGAGAAAAACCGTAGTCGGAAAGGTGGCCCACTGTTTCCAGCTCCGCGGCGGTGGAGCGACGACGGCTCTGAGAAAACAATGGTCCGACGAAGGATGAGGAAGCCTGAAAGGGATGCGCCAATGGTGGGCGCTGGGGAGAACAAAGGCCGGCCTGAAAGCGGATCCAGGAGGAGCGCCAGAGTCCGCGGCGCCTTTCTCGGAGCTGGCTAGCGAACCGGAGGTGATGTCGTGGGCCGAAATAGACCAGACGGAGGTGTTGGGACGGAGAAGGGGTCGACGGTTTGTTGTGGTATGGTCCGCAACGGTGAATTGTCAAAGGTATCTCCAGCGAAACGTGGTGATGCATGTGGCAGGAGGGAGGGAGTTTGAGCCCACCCAAGTCAATGCCTAAGAGGAAGGGTGCACGGTTTGCGCGTCGCCAGTGGATGGGGGCGGATGATGATGGTGGGTCGACAGGGCGGGGCAACTAGTCCACCCAAAACGATACACGGGATGGGATGCTCGCATTTGTCGACGTGGACAGCGAAGAGGCCGTGGAAGGGTACAATTTCAGGCTAAAAAAGTCCCATACCTGCCAGGCTCGGGAGGTTCAAGAGCCGTGGGGGAACAAATAACAAGCTCAGAAATAGGGGAGCGGTGAAATGGTAGAGGTGGGGCGGAGAGGAGAGGGAGGGGACTCACCCAAACCGATACTCGGTTCGCAAAGCTCATCCCCGGAAAAATAATTAACTCGAAGTCAGAAGATGGGAGCTGTGGGATGTCGTGGTGGGTTGGGAGGAACGGGGGAACGAGCCCACCCAAGCCGATGCCCAGCTCAGAGAGGTCATAACCGGAAAAGAACAAAACGACAGGTTAAGATGGTAAACCTGTAGAGATGTTAGGGTAGGGGGGGTGGCGATGGTGGCGTCACAGACGTGCCTTCAGGAATGAGTAGGAGATGCCTAGGTTTAGGTGGTAAACCTACGGAGTTGTCGAGGCAAAAGGGGGTGGCGGTAATAGTGTCGCAGACGTGTCTTCAGAAACGGGTGGGGACTCGGGACCGTTGGGTTGGCGAGGAACTGTTCGGTGTTCGCTGGCAACGGAAACAAAATCAGTCGATGGTTGGGAAAGAAGGACACGTACCGCAAGAAGACAAATAACCCACTGGGGAATAGAACGCCGTGGTGGCGAGCCAAGGTGGATATGAGAAAGGCGGTGAAGACGGAGGATCAGCGCACGCGAGCGCCGGTGAACCGTGGTTGGGAAGGTCGTCCGTGGTTGTGTCGTCGAGGAAGGCTGAAGGGCCGATGGTGGTTTGGGTCCTGTTAATGGGTGGCTAGATAAAAAGCTGGGTCGGGAGCGATAAACTGTGGGTTTATTGTGGTTGGGGAAAGACGGAAAAGTCGTCGTTGGCCAGGGTACGCTGGTGGGTAAACAAAAAAGCTGGCCGGGAGGTACCATGGGTGGCCTGGTTTAGGCGGGATGGTTCGGGCCAGGATAGCCGTGAAAAGGAGGAGGTAGGCGCTCCAGCGTTTGTCAAAGGAGAATTATCCAGACGGTGAGGAGGACGGCGGCTGCTGTCTCCAGATGGTCGGCGGTGTCGGAGATAGATCGGTGAAGATTTCGAGGAAGCCAACCCAACCAGATGGAGGGCATGGCTGCTATTCCCGAGTTCTTAGGGAACATCGCCAGGCGATGACCTTCGGCGGGAAAGACGGGACCCGAGCACATTGGCTCTGTTGCATCGCGTGTGGTCGGAAGCGCTCAGGCGGTGGGCCGTGGTTTGGCGGGATCGGCGGAGACCGGAGCAAGGCGGCCCTTGGTAACACGTCGGGGTGGAGAAGGGCGTGGGGGATTCGGCAGGTGCGTCTCGGTGGCAGTGGAGGGGGCCGGGACAGAGTTGCTCCGTGGAAACCGGTCGCGTTGGAGGGAGGGGCGCGCGGCAGAGTTGTTCTGTCGCGTTGGAAAGGGTCGGAACGAGATCCGCAGTTGGAGGGTTCGGTGAGAAAAACCGAGACCGAAAATGGATGACTCGTTTACAACGCGGCGGGTTAAGAGGGAAAGGCGGCTGCCAACCGAATAAAGCGGTTGTTGCTTCTGCCTATCGATGGGATTGCCAGTCTCGGGTGAACCTTTGCCGAAGCTAGAGATACGAACTGGGAGGGCGGTAGTAGATGTCGAGGGTCGTTGGGTGGTGGTACGGGAATATTTTCCGGCGTTGATCCCAAGTAGGTAATAAAGGAGGAGCTCCGGCATTTGTCGGTTTCGGAACCAATGTCCATGACTGATCGTAGGGACGGTTCCGATACTTGGTCGAAGCCGGGTGTGCTGCGGTGTCGCGGTGTCGCTCAAAATGTCGGCCTATGGCTTTGTCGAAAACTGCTCCACACGGATATAAAGATAAAACCGTAGGAGAGAATCCAAAGGTTGGCATTGCTAAAAGTTGAACATCCAAGGAAAACATAGTTCGGTGTAGGCTGGAAGCGGTGAGCCGTCAAGCAGTGGCCAATTGCGGCTGCCTCTAGGACGGTCGCGTGGCAAAGGCGAGGGTCCAGCTGGCTGATCTAAACAAGAGCCGGCTGGATCCAAGTGATCGCAAAGGGAGTCTCGGTATTGTGTCACCAAGGCTCTGGGAGGGTCTCCGTGGGTGGCGTAAAAACAGGAGCGGGGCGAAGATACCCTGGGGGTCCTGTCTCCAATCGTTGGATTGGCAGGATAGAACTCGCTATGAAATGCTGTACCTGTGGTCCGTGTCCACGCAATGCACGAGGGTTGCGAGGAAAACGGGGCAGGGGTCTGAGGGCACATCCTGGTCAACTATGATCGCGAGTCTTCCGTCGTCATGGCGGAACTATCCCTTGGGCCAAGGAGCGGTGGTGCTGTCAACACCGTGGCAGTGAGTGGGAACCCGTCGTTCGCGGGCCCACCGCTGGCACTTGAAAAGGCGTACGTCCTAGGACGAGCGCGTGTAGAGCCGCCAAAAGAGCCGAGACGGACTCCGGGTGCGATGGCCCGGAATATGAAGCAGAAGGTTCGTGCTGCAATCCGGAACCGCTGGTAGCCCTAGTCTTCGGCGAGTGGCGTTACTCATCGGTGGAAGACGTCGAGTGGAGTCTCCCGGTTGGGCTCGACGTCTTGACCTCCTTGCACTCACACCTCAAGACCATCGCTGGAACAAGGGGACCAGGCTTGGACAAGCGATTTTCATGTATGGGGCTGGGCCGGGGGGTGGATTGTTGGGGGGCGGGGACGGGAATAAAGCTAGTTCTTTCAAAGTTAACGCTGGACCCTCGTCCCGCAATTAGATGGCGTAGCGGTAGCGGTGCTGTACCGGTTGATAAGCGTGTAGCGTCCAAGGTTTCGTGCCGAAGGTGATTTTCGGCCGGCCACGCTGTTGCTGTCGATGTTGTCGTCGTCGTCGCAGCAGTTGTCCGAGGAAGAAAGACGATCATGGTACTTTCGAATCGAAAATAGTTGCCACGGTATTTATAACGAGCGGCGCTGGTTGTCACGGGTTATCGCCGGGTGGTGGCGCTGGGTGTACGGTTCGCACGTTACCGTAATTACCAAAAGTAAAAATCAACAACCTGAAGTATTCCCAATTCAAGGGTTGAGCGCACCAGAGGCGTAACGGTGCTACTGCAGTGGGAGAGTGCCGCCGGCACGATGCAGATGTCAGGAAGAACGCCCGAAAGCCAGCGGAGTGGTACTCGATGGCCAGATGGTTGACAATGATGCTCGTCGCAGGTTGTGTCCCGTATCGCAAAATGTGGTTGTTGCGAGCCACCACTTTTTGCGGTTCGCGAGACGGACGCAGGCGTCATGGGCGTCACAATTCGGGTGGTCGCGACCACCGTCGCGGCCATTACGGATAGGATGGCGTCTGCATAGTTGGGCGACTTTGCTGTCGCTGCCACTCTGGTCAATGTCGGTGATGTAGGTGGTGGGCGGAGAAATATGGTGGTGTAGGTGGTCGTCGGAGAAGAACGGTGGTCTTGACCCGAGGAGCATGGGTGATGTGGGGGGGTGCGTGCGGCATTTTCGTGCCGTGGGATCGCGGGTGGTGGGTGGTGGGTGGTGGGTGCTGGGTCGTGTAGGGCAATGCGGCAGTCAATTTGGTGGGCGGCTTCGTGGCCGTTTTGACAATTGTAGTAGCGGCGGAAGTGCGTCGGAATTTCAAGGAAATATACCGAACCGGCGGATTACCGCAGACAGAGCGTCTAAATATGCCGCCATGAATTGTACTTGGGTAGGCATGACGTGGCCAATATACCCAAAAAATAGTATACCGCAGACTGAGGTGTCTTTGGGTGCCACCCGGACGAGACCGTGGGCGCGCCGTATGCAGTTGTGAGCAAGTATCAGCAAACAAAATCAGGGGTGATTGGGCGCAGGGGGTTAAGCACAGTGATAGGAAGGCGATTTTGAACCGTTGTGGTGAATAGACGCGGCCGCGTGGGGTGGGCGGCTATGGGAGGCGGGGATGGGATGTGAGCAGCAACGTGTCGGTTGGGACAGTAGTCGTGCTTCAGATGGGGGTGGGTGGGAATGTGTGCAAGGAACGATCAAACTTGAGTTCACCAGCTCGTGGGGCACAAAGGGCTGTAGTCGCGGTGGCATAATATGCGGTAACCATCGCGGCACTGGCCTAATCGATGCCGTTGCCGCGACACACTCTGTGGTAGTCGTCGCAAGCGCGCTGTACTTGCGGCGTTGTTGCGATCCCCCACGAAAAAAAATAAACCTCTTGTCCTCAGGCGCTAGACAAAAATCGTAGTCGCACCAGGTGGGCGTCTCTCGTAGAGGGACCAGTCCCCCTAGTTTAGGCGTGTGCGGTGGCCGTATCAAACGTCGAGGGATTCGGTTTGACTGAATAAGTCGGGGTCAGTGACGGCGGTGGAAATGAAGTCAACGACCGCGGCCGTAAAAATGCGCTCCGGGCATTATTTCGATCTTCTTGAACAGAATGACAAGGCCTTTCACCGCAACGGTACCACCTATGGCCACAGCAGGAGAAGAACGCGAAGCAAACCGTTCATTGTGAGGGTTGAGGGGCTGGGTCCTGGTTGGTGCGGGACTTACCGCGAGGGTTGGGGAGGGGTCCATGTTGCTCCGGAGTGTGGATAGGAAATGACTTGGTATCGCACGTACCGGAGTAGAGAGGTAGGATGCAGTGCAAGTAGTTTTCGAACGTGACCAAGAAGACCTTGAAAAGTGACGGACGATTGTAGATATCCCCGGATGGGGAGCGTGGTGCCCGAGAGATGGTCAGAACCACAGATTTATCCAGCAGCCAAAAACAAAACAAAATCAGACCTTACAACACGGAAAACATGTGTACCTCTCGTACCCGTCGATAACCTAAGCTACATTTGAGGTGTTCCGAAACAAAAATCCGGACCTTAGAAAAATAGGCGGGGCACTTCTGAGGTGCATTGGTTTACAACTACCGGGTAGCTCCGCGTAACACGCGTAACATACTCGTGAAAACGCGAGGTAGGTGACATTCGGAGCGCGACGCACTCGGAGTGCTGTTTTACTCAACAGTATTTTTGCTCAAGCGTCATCCTAACGCAGTTTGGGTCATTCCAACGTTGCATCAGGCCGGGGGTGCGTAACAGCAAAAACAACGGAAGCCTCATAAGAATAGCTCAAACACGCGTGGGTTATTTAGCGTATAGTCGTGGCTCGTGACAGGTTGAGTCTTCACCCTCACAGAGATTTTCCAAATAGAACAGTTAGTGCACCGGGAGAGGATTTAACAAAAAGTGATCATAGTACCGATATGATATTATAGTGGGATGTTCGACGTGTAATACCGTCGTTTGCACATTCCGGCGTTGACACCCAAAGCAAACAATGCACCGTAGCAAAGCAATCATTTGTCAATGGCATAAGGCAGCATTGTGGAAGCATAACCGGGAGCATAGCGGTACTATTTTAATTTTTTGGCAAGAACAGAAAAAAAACACAGGGGGCAGGTCATAGTGGAGGCATGCCTAACGAGTGCCAATTTGACAGGAAATCGGAACGGGGGAGGATTCGTGGTTTCTCGCAAGATCGTCATCAATAAACAGCAGCAGAGAATGCCGTCAAACCATAAACGCCCAGCCGAAAAAAAAGACGAAAACTCATAAATTACAAAAGGCGCACAGCATATCATCATAGTGTAACACCCAGCAAAGACCAATATTAATTGTAACGTTGACAGCAAACAAAAAAGCAGCTGCTCTCTCTACCACCACAAGATAAGCGGTTTCATGATAATAAGGTACAGCTGATCGAGGATTTGGAGAAAATGTGTGCTCTTCCTAGGGCTTGCCATGGGCCGGCGCTAGTGGGTCGGCCCACCAATTTTTCATGGAGTGGGCCGCGGCCCGGCCCGGCCCGTCAAGGTTTTATTTGACGGGCAGCGCCCGGCCCGGCCCATCATTTTTTATTTGATGGGTCGTGGCCCGGCTCGGCCCACCAAATTTTCATAGGATGGGCGGCGATCCGGCCCGGTCCATGGGATTTTTAGAGGATGGGCCGTGGCCCGGCCCAGCCAATCAATTTTTCGGAGGCCGGGCTGCAGCCCGGCCCTACCCGTCAATTGTTTTAGAGGATAGGCTGCGGCCTTGCCCGGCCCATCGAATTTTAATTCATATCGGCCCGGCCCGGCCCGGCCCATCAATCTTGCAAATTTGTCGGCCCGGCCCGACCCGGCCAATGGCATTCGCAGCGAGGCCCATGAGGCACGGGTTTCAAATGGGGCGGCCCGTGGATTTGAAGAGCCGGCTCATGGGCCGGCCCACCGGCTGGCCCATGTGTTACTCCCCACTAAAAAGTGCACACTGATGTTTTTTTTTTTTTTTCGTATTGATTATTATCGGCTAATAGTATTACCAGGTATTAGATACAATTTTGGACCGATTCGTAGCCGTTTTATCTTAAAAAAATCTTCTCAGCACGTCAGCTGTGACTGATAAATTTTGTGTCGATAATCATCTTTGCAAGCTGCGTGATACACCTTATATATTCCAGGATATAGTATCATCATGCTTCTTGTAGGTGCTTCCAGCCCATGAGGCACACACAACCAATACCCTCTTGGTCTTGATCCATCAACCAGCTAGCAAATCCAATGCCTGCTCCGATGGAGTATGTCCCGACTGGTGGACCACCACCTTCTTCTGTTCCTGCGACGCCTACACCAGCATCAGCAGCAGCACCTGACTTGCTGCTGCGATACCCGTACCTACATATATTTCAGCTGCTGCAACGCCTGCACCTGCTCACGGTCTTTCATCCGCGGGAACAAAGATCACCTTCTAGTTATCTTTGTTTTTGGTGGCGGCTGCCCATGCGACTGCAGCAGCAGCAAGCTTCATTCTTGGTTCGACATCGACACCCACAAAGGTGAATGTCACTATAGGTTTCAGCCAAAAGATGCTCCCCGTCTGGCCCTACTTCGCGAAGTGTTCACCGGCGGTTTCGTCCGGGCCGAACCATGGCGAGAACGTGAAGTAATTGCTGTCTGAAGCGCGGAGAAGGCAAGGAATGTTCATTGTGCACTCACAATTATGCGAAGGCTTTTATAAGACATTGCAAAAGGATGACCACGACGCAAAGTGGAAGTTGGTTGTCACCTCGAGCAGGAGATCAACACAGGTAATGCGTCGACGGGCAGAGGCGTTCGTTCGTCGAGGTAGCATCAGGTGGGTAGTGGTGAGGATCGCGCTTCTAATAATTAATTATTTTGAGAAAGAGGGCAAGAGTTTGTTTCTTGGCTGGACATAAAATACTCTTGACGGGGATACAAGTTGTGTATATACGATAATATTCACCCCCCCCCCCCCCTCCCTCCCCCCCCCCAACTGCGCCCCCCCAACCCCAACCTCTCGAACACTCCGCCCTGTACTCACTGGTTGTACGACTTACAGGATATACATGACAGACAAGTGCATTCTTTCCAAAACCGTCAGATTTATCCCCTTAAAGGATGCATAGTTTCCACGCACAGATACTTGAGCCGCCCCGCCGCCCCCCCTCCCCTACCCCCCCCCCTACCCCCCCCCGCTACCTCTTGATTAAAACTAGGCCCACATGTCCTTCAAAACTCCGCCCTCCCCTCACCGGTTATTCGACTTACAGGATTCACTTGATAAAGTGATGCATTTTCTTCCACAGCTGTCAGATTTTGTCCTCCTCAAAAACGGGTTTTATAGTTTCCGCGCGCACAGACTGACTAACTTCACCCTGTTGACCCTGACAGCTACACTGTGGTTGCAAGGGGAGTCGTCGACCTATATCCTTAATGAGGACACACAGCCCGTAATACGCGCGATCGGAGTATCACACACAGATTGCAAAGATGAGTTTCGACACAATCTTCGATCTCACAGCTGGAGTGTATTTTGTACTTTTATAATATACTCCGTATATGATAATATACACATCTATCTCTCTACTCACCGGTTGTACGACTTACAGGATATACATGATAAACTGGTGCATTTACAGGATATACATGATAAACTGGTGCATTCTTTTTAAAACCGTCACATTTATCCCCTCTAAAAAGTGTATAGTTTCCACGCACAAATTGAGCTGCCCCACCCGCCCCACCCCCGCCGCAACCCCCCCCCCCCCACCCCCGCTCCCTTTTGATCAAAACCAGGCCCAACACGTCCTTCAAAACTCCGCCCTCCCCTCGCTGGTTATTCGACTTACAGGATTCACTTGATAAACTGATGCATTTCCTTCCGCAGCCAGCTGTCAGATTTTGTCCCCCTCAGAGACGGGCGCTATCGTTTCCGCGCACAGACTGCCTAACATCACCCTGTTGACCCTGATAGCTACACTGTAGTTGCAAGGGGAGTCGCCGACCTACATCGTTAACGAGGACACACAACCCATAATACGCGCGATCGGAGTATCACACACAGCTTGCAAAGATGAGTTTCGACAAAATCTTCGATCTCACAGCTGGAGTGTGTTTTCATTCTTTATAGTATGTACATGTAGTGTATAGCGTAGATGTCGTTCCGACATAAAGTCGACTAAACTTGCGTCATATTGTACTATACATTAAACTAGGAGTATATTTTACCCGGGTATATTTGTTGATGTTTTGTTTCCGTTGTTGGATTGCGATGTCTCTCTTTTTCCCTTCTTCTTTTCTTTCGTTTTTCTTTCGTGCCAAGTAAAGGGGCAGCATCGCCACAGTGGAGAGCGTAATAGGTGCGGCGTGGGGAGAGGAGAGGCTGTGCATCGCGTGGGTCAGCAAACACTACGACAGCGAGGGCGAGAGGGTCGGGTTTGGGATGGGCTGGGCTGAAATGACTGAACGCAGCTATTGGAAACGAAGGAATGCACCGAAACTATAAATACATAGATTTTATTTGACTGTCTCACAGCAGTCTGTGACCACACAATTCGTAGTATCTCTGTAGGATGAAGAATCAGCACCGACAACGGGTGTACTGACTACGTTGGGTAACAAGGACGGAATAACACGAATCTGTTGATTTGAATTCTGTCATAACATCATATATTACCTCTATAATACTGTCTACGACAGACGGCTATTATATACGATTATATACGATACCGGAGAAGGTAACCATACTAATACTAAGACATGTAGACTACACGGTGTACAGCGACAGACGGCTAGAGGGGTCCTAAGTTGTTGAATTCCTGGTAAAGCATTGCAATTATTATAAAAAATGAAAATACACTCCATCCAGCTGTGAGATGGAAGATTTTGTCGAAACTCATCTTTGCAAGCTGTGTGTGATACTCCGATCGCGCGTATTACGGGTTGTGTGTCCTCATTAAGGATATAGGTCGGCGACTCCCCTTACAACTACAGTGTAGCTATCAGGGTCAACAGGGTGATTTTGGCCAGTCTGTGCGCGGAAACTATAACACCCGTTTTTGAGGAGGACAAAATCTGACAGCTGTGGAGGGAAATGTATCCGTTTATCAAGTGAATCCTGTAAGTCGAATAACCGGTGAGGGGGGGGCGGAGTTTTGAAGGACGTGGGGGTCTGGTTTTGATCAAAAGCGTGCGGGGTTGGAGGGGGGGGGGGGCTGGGGGAGGGGGGCGGACGGGCGGGCAATTTGTGCGTGTAAGCTATAAATCCTTTAAGGGGATAAATCTGACTGTTTTGGAAAAGAAAAAAAAGTGCTCCAGTTTACCATGGGGGGGGGGGGGGGGTTGGGGCGGGGGGGGGGCGTGTGGGGCAGCTCAATCTGTGCGTGGAAACTATACATTATTTGGAGGGGACAAATGTGACGGTTTTGGAAAGAATGCATCAGTTTATCATGTATATCCTGGGGTAAGTCGTACAATCAGTGAGTGGAGAGAGGGCGGAGTGTTCGAGGGGGTGTGGGGGTGGGATGGGTTGGGGGGGGTTGGGGAGGTGGGGGGTGGGGGCGGGGGAGGGGCAGGGGGGAAGGGGGGGGGTTAGGTGAGGGTTTTGTTATATGTGTGGTGCTAGGTCTAGGCGATGGTACGGGTGGTGGGGAAGAAGGGGGCGTTCGGGGCGGGGGGGGGGGCGGGGGGGGGGAGGCAGTGGCATGGATGGCTCTCGAAAGATAATGAGGTGATATCCAGTGCGTGAAGTGTTTATTAATCTGGCGGATTTCGATATTAGGTGGGGCGTTTGAGCAAGGGAGAGCGAGAAGGGGAAGGGGGGGGGGGGGGGGGGGGATTTGTTAGGAGGTTTAGGTCACAAATAATACTCAAATACACTTCGGCTGTGAGATCAAAGATATGTAGGGGCTTGTTATACGCGTGGTGCTAGGTCTAGGCGATCGTGCGGGTGGTGGGAAAAGAGGGGGCGTTGGAGGTTTTTTTTTTGGGGGGGGGGTGGGGGGAAAGAATGAAAACTACGTCATGGATGGTCAGAAAGATAATGACGTGATATGAACTGCGTATAGGTGTTTATTACTCTGGCCGATTTCGATTGTGAGTGGGGCGTTTGGACAAACTAGGCGGAAGGGGGGGGGGGGGGGTGGTTCCAGGGGAAGGAATAGCGGAAAATAGGAGGACCTCAGCAGCAACAACGTAGCACACCAGCAGCACACCAGCAGCGAGTATCGGACACAACAACCGGTAGAGGAAGAAGGGAGTAGCGCCCACGCAGCAGCGACAGCAGCAGCAGTAGCAGTAGGGAGAACACGTCGGCAGGAGCACAGGGGTAGAGAGGTGGCACGGGTAGACACCAATCGCAATCTCCCACCCTCCCACCCGATTGCTTCACGAGCAGGAGGGCTAAAGCGGAGGGAGGGGGAGGGGGGCGAGAGGAGGGAAGGAAGGAAGGGCAGGGATTGATTCCTTCATCTTCCGGTGTGTGCGTGCCTTCGGGGGGGAGGGGCTTCTGGTTGTTGAGGTTATCTGTCGGGAAGGGGGGCAGGTCAGCCGCGTACAATAGCTGGGAGAGGGAGCGGGGGAGGGAGAGGGGGGCAAGGAAAACCGGACGAGGGTGAGCCGTCAGTTTCCATCCCCCCCCACCCTTCCCCGCGGGGCGGGGGAACACCATGATATTAATGAACACGCATATTTTCGTGAAGAGGAGACCAAACTGCGCTGTTGGTACTTGTAATATACCATTTAGGTGAGTTTTTTTTTGGAGGGTCAAGAGAGGGTCCTATTTTTGGTCCACTACAATGGTAAGTGTTGGTATTTTTGCTTTGGGTGGGAAATTTTGAGCTAGATCTAACATCATATCTATTTCATGAAATTATTACTGTAGTTTCCACTGTACTGCTCTATCATATGTATGGTAAGCGGTTTATTTTGTTTTTTCTTTTTTCTCTCCCCCGGGCTTTAATATCGGGAAGAGTACGATTACAGAATATTACTACTAGTTATTTTATATATTACTCTTAATACAGCATTCGAGAATTAAAGTCGGCTACTCCCCCCCCCAAAAAAATAAGAACTCTGTACGCTGTCACTCTCAACATTGTATAAAAACAATATTTTCAGGACTTCAGGAGGTGTGAGTTCGACGAATTTCGAGTCAGTTCTCATTATTTGAAGCTGCTTGCTGGCACTTGTATTATGCTATGTCGGTAAAAAAAAAAAAAAATGGAAGGATTCTATTCTTTTCAACAAACGCTTTTCTCCACTACAAAGATTGGTGTTAGTATTTTTATTTCAGGTGGGGAAACGTGAAGTAATCTGACGCTATATCTATTTTATAGATGTATTCCTGTGCGGATAGATGGCTGGTAAGGGTTGTTGGTACTCAAATTTTGATTCTATTTCATTAGTAGTTTATTAAATAAAAAAAATCAAGGACGTCAGCCGTGAGTTCGACGAATTTCAGGTCAATACTCATCTTTGCAAGATGGTTTGTTGGTACTTACTTGTAATATACTCGGAGTACAATATTGATGAGCTTTAATTTGGAGGTTCGTAGTTGTTTTTCGGATCTTTCTAGGGCTCAAGATGTTTGACAAGAGGTAATGTGACACAACAACAACAACAACAACAACAACAACAAATGAACGGGCAACAACGCGCGATCTGAAACCCACATGTATGTGTGACACCTCTTCTGTTTCTTTTTTTCAATTGACTTGAGTCTGTCGTGCGTGTGCTTAGTGATGGGTTCTACGTGAAATATTAATAATTGTTGTTTTTCTGCAAAATCAAGTCCGTGGTCACAGGAAATACCCCAGTGAAAAACACAAACAACCCAAGGTGGTACACGCGTGTATCACAGCGCATCCACCAGAACTCAATTACCGCATGTAGTTTCCCTGTTTCCACAACTACCTAACTCGCGGCTACAAACTACAGCTACAGCGGTTGGGCTGCCTGAACCGTACGAACCGCACGGTAATCGCTAGAACAGACGAACGCGCCTGCTGTCTGGAGTGCTGTCAGAGTGACGACCAGCGGGCATGCAGTGAAAAAACAGCAATGGACCCCAAAACACCATACAAATATCAATAACCGCTCCGCCTTCCGGGTTATCTGGCAGGTTGCAGCGCACCTACGACAGCCATGCCTGAAAATTGAAAATTGCGGGCGGTCTTTCTCCATGAAGGGTATACAACTTTACCAATTCTACAGAAATCAGTGACAAAAGTAACATACATGTTGTACTAACTGTCTCGTGAAAAAAACACGAAAAATAGACGATCGCTGCTCTCGTGATGATGGTGTGCGTGCGGGTCGTGGGTTTCCGTGTGCCATTCTCCTGCTGTGGTTCCCCATGGCCGCCTCATCGTCTTAGCTCACTCGGCCCGCGCCTTCGCACTTGCTCTCCTTGACGCTCGGTTCCCATCGGATCCCCTTCTCTCCCGTCCCAAAAAACAATACGCTCCTCGCAACTTACGGTGTTGATCTCAAAAACGAAAGTTCTCTTTCAGGGATAGTTCAATCCGTCTCTTCCTCGCCCGTCAACGCTCGGTCGCCCTTCTCCTTCGTCATCGAATCCAGCATCCTGCCGGCGCAGTTCCCTCCACTCAAAGCAAGGCAGCCGTAGTGTGACTCGTGGACCATGGTGGCGCCTGCCTCCGCGCACGAGCATCCGATTAAGCATTGCTGCTCCGCCGCTGGTGCCTAAAAGTATGCGCGAATCGTAGGCCACCATGTCTAACGCACCACGTACGACGCAACTCTACCGCCACGCCTAAGCCTCGCGGCCACACGCGGAGGTTTTTTTCCACACGTTTGCTTTCCAGCTTCTGGACAAGCAGTAGTCACAGGTGTCGTCTCTTCTTTCCCCCGGTTCTTGCCTGTCAATTTTTAACGCGCGTAGGTTTCAGCAATCATCCCACTGCTCGTCAATTTTTCATCGAGTGTTGCTAACTCACGCTCTCCCGCTTTCCGCAAGTCAATTTGTGCACAAGAAAAAGTCCCAATGAATTAATGCAGTATGCACTCGGCGGGGCTCGAACTCACGAAACTGACTCATACCAGGCTCGAGGATAACCTCATCGCCACCGGGGCGACCGGAAGGTATCACTCCTTGATTGTGAGCCCGGCCTTACACCAGCCAGAAAGACCCCTCCCACTCGCTACGAGCCTGCTAGGGCACGCCTCGCAGCATGCCTTACCGAGGCGGCGAGGGAAAGGGAGGAGTACTGCTGTATATTGGGATGTGTTAATAGCAGTAAATGGCAGTATTAATAGTAAGAGTTACTCGTACGGTTAGACCATGGCAGTATTAGACTATAGCACAGTTTTGGGCATCAGTTTTTAAAAAAATATTTTTCGTCTCATCAGTCTATGGGGGAGGGGGGAGGGGGGGAGGGGGGAGGGGGAAAGGGAGGAAAGGAGGAGGGGCGGAAGGGGGAGCGTCATGCCCAAGAGACTGGAGTCTGGGTTTGGCCATCATCGTATTGAAAGTTGTGGGCCTTTTGATGGCCGTCACAAGATAGCATAAGACCGCCCTGACTTCTTCGCCATCTTGCGTTCTTTCCCAGGTGCCATTGATGATAGACGTGATCCCCCCTGTCAGCCCAATGCCATCCTTAGCCAGTTCCTCGGGTCTGCTAGTATGACATTTTTCTTTCTTTTCTTTTTCGTTTTCTTGGTTTTTTCTTTTTTTTCTCTTCTTCTTTCCTTGCTTTCTTGTCTTGTCTCTTTTTGCTTTTCTTGTCTTTTTCTTCTCTTTGCCTTTTTCGTTTTGTTTCGTTTTTCTTCTCTTTTCTTTCCTTTTTTCCGTTATCTTCTTTTCTTTTCTTTTCCTTAAATCTTCTTTTCTTTTCTTTGTTTCTTTTTCTCCAATTGGCTTATACCTGTCGTGCGTATGCGTAGTGATAGATACTACGTGTAATATATACGTGGTAGTTATCCTTGGGTGGCAATCGGAATATTTGGTTTCTCCAGGCGTGAGTAGTGAGACGTTTGCACCGGCCTGGACCTGGCACATCGTAGACTGACTCTTGATTTCACTTTTATATGTTTCTGGTGGAGGCATGAATTGCGTCAGCTGTGATATATGCGTGTACCACCTTGGGTTGTGTGTGTTTTCCCTGGGGTATTCCCCATCTCCAGAGTGACTGGAGCCTGTCCTGTGACCACGGACTTGATTATGCGAGTTAATGTGAGAACAACAACAACAACAACAACTGGAAGCACACGTGGGCTACCTCAATTTCCCCGATTTCTATACTTTTTCCTCTATAATAATCCGGAATCGTGGTAAAAGGCGGCTCGCAATAGAATTCCCGTTTGCCCTCAACATTGCTGGTTGTGGTACGCTCGCGTTGCACATATTGGCATTTTTTTTTAATTTATTTAAACTACCTATATTATAGATCCCCCCGAGTACACGTTTGATGTGATACCACAAAATAACAAAGCTGGAGTGTATTTTAATTTTTATGAAATGAATGATACGTTATGAATAGTGATGTTGTGCTGATGACGAGCCGGAAGTCATCACAGCCTGAAAATATTAGCTGGACTGGTAAATTAATAAATTATTATCCTCCTGGTTGGGGTATAACAATTTATCGAGCCACTTCGAGGAGTACCTCTCCATCCCCATCAATCCCACCCAAGGCCTCGCTCGGCCGAAGCGACATCACTAGCAGCTCGCACCCCTCCGCAACATCAACACAAACGGCAGAATCTGACCAACCATCGGTGAGTCCGAGAGCTGTCTGACGACATCCGTCAAGTAGATCAAGCTGTTTTTATGTTCCTACTTCCTTGCTCTCTGGGCCGCCTGTTGTACGTGCTGCGCACGTACAGCGAGAACGTACAAAGAATGGAGATATTTCACGGTCGGTGCAGGGCTACTGCTGCTGCTGTTGGAGGGGTGTACCCCCCGTTTTCCCTTCGTACAGAGGAATACTATTTAATACTTAGCACTGGATTGTCGCCACTCGCAGAAGAAGTGATTCTGTACCTGTCGCAAGAAGAAAGTGATTTTTGAGAGATTTAATAGAAATGTTGTAGGGACGTTAGCCGTGAGTTCGACGAATTTCGGTTCAAAACACATCTTTGCAAGCTGCGTTGTTGGTACCCCTAACCCTTCGTTCCCCCTTGCCGCCTCGGTAAGGCATAAGGACGGACTCCTCCTCAAGGAGTGATACCTTCTTGCTGCTGCGTGTGGCCGTGAGGCTTACGCGTGGCGGTAGAGTTGGGTCGTACGTGGTGCGTTAGGCATGGTCACCTACGATTCTCGCGTCTTTTTCGGCAGCAGCGGTGGAGCAGCAATGCTTAATCGGGATGCTCGTGCGCGGAGGCAGGCGCCACCACGAGCCACGCTACGGCGCAGTCTGGAGGGAACTGCGCCGGCAGGAGGCTGGGTTCGACGACGAAGGAGGAGGGCGACTGGCCGTCGACGGGCGGGGAAGAGGCGGATTGAACTCTCCCTGAACGAGAATTTTTGTTTTTCAGATCAGCACCGCAAACTGCGTGGAGCATTTTTTTTTTTGGACGGGGGAGAAGGGGAACCGACTGGAATTGAGTGTGAACGAGAGCAAGTGCGAAGGAGCTGGCCGAGTGAGCCAAGGCGATGAGGCGGCCACGGAAAACCACAGCAGGAGGATGGCACACGGAGACCCACGACCGGCACGCACATCATCATCATGACAGCAGCGATCGTCTTTTTTTCAAGGGTTATTCTTACGAGGCAGTAGTACAACATGTTACTTACGTCACTGATTTTTGTAGAGTTTGTAGAAGAGTTGTATACCCTTCACGGGGAACGACCCGCCGCAATTTTCAATTTTCAGGCACGGGCGTCGTGGCTGCGCTGCAACCTGTAAAAAAACTCGGGAAGGAGGGGCGATCATTGATATCTGTACTGCTGTGGTTTTTGGTTCCATTGCTCTTGTTTCACTGCATGCCCGCGGGTCGTCACTCTGACAGCACTCCAGACAGCAGGCGCGTTCGTCTATACTCACGATTACCGTGCGGTTCGTACGGTGCAGGCAGCCCAACCGCTGTACCAGGCAGTTTGTAGCCGCGAGTTGGTTAGTTGTGGGGACGGGGGAACTCTATGCTGTAGTTGTTGTTGTTGTTGTTCTTACATTAACTCGCATAATCAAGTCCGTGGTCACAGGACAGGCTCCAGTCACTCTGGAGCTGAGGAATACCCCAGGGAAAAACACACACAACCCAAGGTGGTACACGCATATATCACGGCTGACGCAATTCATGCCTCCACCAGAAACATATAAAAGTGAAATCGGGGGTCGTCTACGATGTGCCAGGTCCAGGCCGGTGCATACGTCTCACTACTCACGCCTGGAGAAACCAAATATTCCTAGTTGAGTGGATACCCGCGGCTATGTGAGTTCAGTTTGCACATTTGACCTTTTCACTCGGGCTCCTTTTTCCGTATCGTGCGTTTTTAGGCGGGAAAGCGCAGTATTTTCCTGACGAATTTTGATTTCACTTGGTTTTTCGGATCTTCCTAGGGCTCCAGCACCTTTCTTTGTGTGACCACGGACTCTAGATTTTTGACAAGAGTTAATGTGAAAAAACAACAACTTATATTTTACTATGTGCGTGAGCTTTGAAGGGTCTCATTCTTTTGTTTCAAAAGCATAGACGATATTATCAGGTATAGACTAGTCTATATTATACTGTATTATATAAAATAATAATACACTCCAGCTGTGAGATCGAATATTTTGTCGAAACTCATCTTTGCAAGCTGTGTGTGATACTCCGATCGCGCGTATTGCGGATTGTGTGTCCTCATTAAGGATATTGGTCGGCAATTCCCCTTACAACTACAGTGTAGCTATCAGGTGCAAAAGGGTGGATGATTGTCAGTCTGTGCGTGGAAACTATAAAGACCATAGTCTATATAGACTAAGATTTGTTTTGGCGCAGTGCAGGCTACCATTCCGTTACGGATTCCTACCCACCAGTATCGGAAAAGTTTAAAAGATTAGAATAGCACACAGCACGGAAGATCTATGTACAGAGTAGGTCTCAAAGGGACAGGGGGGTCTCTTGCTCGCGAGTGACCCCGACCCACCGCAAAACGAAGACCCCATTCGACAGTGAACAGTGAACAGTGAATACAATACCATAATATACTAGACTTGTACCATACCTATGCCATACCGTAGCCTTGTAACATGTTGGTCCTGTATTATCATTATTCTAAGGTAGAAACAGTGCCACCGGCGTCCCACCAAGATGGTAATATACGTGCCAGTCGCCTTGGTGACGCATCAGGTTATCCTCGAGCATGGAATTGGTCAGGTTCGCGAGTTCGAATCCCCCCGAAAGTATACTCGTGTCAATTCGTGGCGAGACAAACTTAGTATTTTTCTTGCGCACAAATTGACTCGCGGAAAGCGCGAGAGCGTGAGTTAGCAACACTATATTACAATTCGACGAGCGGTGGGATTGCTGAGCCCTATGCGCGATAAAAGTTAAAGACAAAAACCGGGGGATAAAAGGGATGACACCTGTGACCACGGCTTGTCCAGAAGCTAGAAAGTACATGTGTGTGAACAAGCAACAACGTTGTGAAGACTTATTTTGCAAACCTACTATTAATAGACTACAGCAGTACCTGGTAAGCCGTGCAATGTAACTAGTCGAAGGTCTAGGCAGGTCGAGGTAATAGGTTGGAACCTCACCAGCGTTCCTTTCTTACCAGTCGACACAGCGCAAGAAGAGCGTGGTGAGTTTGTGGAATTTGATGTAAATCGTCGCGCATGAAAAGCTGAAAGGTGGGAATGCTGATCCCTGCACTCGATACAACAAGCGAAGGTAAACGTGGGGGTCGAAGGAAAGACACCCGCGACCACGGGTTGTCAAGAATTCCGTTCAGGGCAAAACCTTTCTCGAGTTGAGGATTGACCTGGGGAAAAATAGTGATGATTCGCGGGGGGTCTTTCAAGCGGGTGTACGGCCGGACTCCTCAAGGAGTGATACCTTCTTGCTGCTGCGTGTGGCCGCGAAGCTTAGGCGTGGCGGTAGAGTTGGGTCGTACGTGGTGCGTTAGGCATGGTCACCTACGATTCTCGCGTCATTTTAGGCAGCAGCGGCGGAGCAGCAATGCTTAATCGGAATGCTCGTGCGCGGCGGCAGGCGCCACCACGAGCCAAACCACGGCGGAGTCTTGGTTTGAGTTGAGGCAACTGCGCCGGCAGGAGGCTGGATTCGACGACGAAGGAGGAGGGTGACTGGGCGTCGACGGGCGGGGAAGCGACGGATTGAACTCTCCCTGAACGTGATTATTTTTTTTCAGATCAGCACCGCAAGCTGCGAGGAGCATTTTGTTTTTTGGTACAGGGGAGAAGGGGAACTGATTGGAATTGAGCGTCAACGAGAGCAAGTGCATATGAGCGGGCCGAGTGAGCTAAGACGATGAAGCGGCCATGGATACCCACAGCAGGAGGATGGCACACGGAGACCCACGACCCGCACGCACACCATCATCACGAGAGCAGCGATCGTCTTCTTTTCAGGTTTTGGCGATGCAGTAGTACAACATGTTCTTGCGTCACTAATTTTCAGGGTTTTTTGCGATGCAGTAGTACAACATGTTCTTACGTCACTGATTTTTGTAGAGTTGGTAGAGTCGTATGCCCTTTCATGGGAAGAGACCCCCCGCAATTTTCAATTTTCAGGCACGGGCGTCGTAGCTGCGCTGCAACCTGCCAGATAAACCAGGAAGCCGGGGCGATCATTGAGATTTTGTATAGTGGTTTTCGGTTCGATTGCTCTGCTTTCACTGCACGCCCGCCGCTCGTCACTCTGACAGCAGTCCAGACAGCAGGCGCGTTCGTCTGTTCTAACGATTACCGTGCGGTTTGTAGGTGCGGGCAGCCGAACCGCTGTAGCTTGTGGCCGCAGGTTGGGTAGTTGTGGGAACGGGGAAACTCTATGCCGTAGTTAAGTTGTTGTTGTTTTCCTCACATTAAGTCGCATAGTCAAGTCCGTGGTCACAGGCCAGGCTCCAGTCACTCTGGAGCTGAGGAATACCCCAGGGGAAAAAAAAAAGTCGATACCCGCGGCCATGTGAGTTCAGTTTGCATATTGGATCATTTTTCACTTGGGCGCTTTTCTTCGTGTCGTGCGTTGTTAGGCTGGGAAGCGTAGTACTTCCCCGACGAATTTTTGTTTCAATTGGTTGTTCGGAACTTACTAGGGCTCCAGCGCCTTTGTGTGACCACGGACTCTGGATGTTTGACAACAGTTAATGTGAGACAACGACAACAACAACAACAACTGTTAACAAAACAACAACAACAACAACAAAAACAACAACACCAACACCACCACCAACAACAACAACAACGGTTAACAACAACAACAACAACAACAACAACAACAACAACAAAAACAACAACAACAACAACCACAACAACGACAACAACAACAACAACAACCACAACCACAACCACAACAAACGCAGCACGCAACCGCAACCGCAACCGCAACCGCGACCGCAACGGCAACCGCAACCGCAACCGCAACCGCAACCGCAACCGCAACCCCAACTGCAACCCCAACTCCAACCCCAACTGCAACCACAACCACAACGACAACCACAACCCAACCACACAACCACACAACCACACAACCACACAACCACAACCACAACCACAACCACAACCACAACCACAACCACAACCACAACCACCACCACCACCACCACCACCACAACAACAACCACATCCACAACCACAACGACAACAACCACAACCACAAAAAGGGACCCCAACCACAACCCTAACCCCAACCACAACCACAACAACAGCGACTACAAGCACAACTCCAAACACGACCACAACCACAGCAACAACCACAAACACAACCACAACCACAACCACAACCATAACCATCACCACATCCATTACAACCACCACACCAACAGCAACCGCAACCCCAACCGCAACCGCAACCGCAACCGCAACCGCAACCGCAACCGCAACGCCAACCCCAACCCCAACCCCAACCCAAACCCCAACCACACCACAACCACAACCACAACCAAAACCACAACCACAACCACAACCACACAACCAATACCACAATTGCAACCACAACCACAACCAACACCACAACCACAACCACAACCACAACCACTACAACAACCGCTACCCCAACCGCAACCCCAACCGCAACCTCAACCTCAACCCCAACCCCAACGCCAACCCCAACCCCAACGCCAACCCCAAACCCAGACCCAAACCCAAACCCAAACCCAACCACAAACCCAACCACAACAACAACCACAACCACACTCACACCCACACCCACACCCACACCAACACCCAGACCAACACCTACACCCACATCCACACCGACGCCCACACCCACACACACACCCACACCAACACCCACTCCCACACCCACACCTACACCCACACCAACACCCACACCCACAGAAACAGCCACAACAACACCCACACCCACAACCACAACCACAACCACAACCACAACCACAACCATAACTACGCCCAGCCACGCCCACGCCCACGTCCACGCCCACGCCCACGCCCACGCCCACACCCACACCAACTCCCACACGCACACCCACACCCACACCCACACCCACACACACACACACACACACACAGCCACACCCACACCAAAACATACACCCACACCCACACACACACGCACAACCACACACACAACCACAACCACACGCACACCCACACCCACACCCACACCCACACCCACACCCACACCCACACCTACACCCACATCTACACCGACACCCACACCCAGACCCACACCAACACCCACTCCCACACCCACACCTACAGCCACACCAACACCTGCACCCACAGTAACACCCACAACAACACCCACACCCACAATCACAACCACAACCACAACCACAGTTACAACCACAACCGAAACCGCAACCGCAACCACAACCACAACCGCGCCGACAACCGCAACCACAACCACAACCACAACCACAACCACAACCACAACCACGCCCACCCACGCCCACGCCCACGCCCACGCCCACGCCCGCACCCACACCCGTATCCACACCCACACCAACACCCACACCAACACCCAAAACCACAACCGCGCCGACAACCACAACCACAACCGCGCCGACAACCACAACCACAACCACAACCGCACCCACACCCACACCCACAACCACAATCAGACCCACACCTACACCCACAACCACACCGACACCCACACCCACACCCACACCAACACCTACTCCCACACCCACACCTACACCCACACCAACATCCACACCCACAACAACACCCACAACAACACCCACACCCACATCCACACCCACACCCACACCCACACCCCCACACACAACCACAACCACACTCACACCCACACCCACACCCACACCCAGACCCACATCCACACCCACATTCACACCGACACCCACACCCACACCCACACCCACACCCACTCCCACACCCAAACCTACACCCACACCAACGCCGACACCCACAACAACACCCAAAACAACACCCACACCCACAACCACACCCACAACCACAACCAAAATCACAACCACAACCGCAACCGCTACCGCAACCACAATCACAACCACAACCACAACCACAACCACAACCGCAACCACAACCACAACCACAACCACAGCCACAACAACAACCACGCCCACTCACGCCCACGCCCACGCCCACGCCCCCACCCACACCTACTCCCACACCCACACCCACACCCACGCCCACAAGCACACCCACACCCACACCCACACCAACACCCAAAACCACAACCCACCGACAACCACAACCACAATCACAACCACAACCACAACCACAACCACAACCATAACCACAACAACAAACACCTAACAACAACTACCACAACCGCAACCGCAACCACAAACACAACCGCAACCACGTTTACAACCACAACCACAACCACAACCACACCCACACCCACCCCCACATCCACACCAACACCCACAACCACACCCACACCCACACCAACACCCACACCCACATCCAAACCCACACCCACACGCACACCCACACCCACAACCACACCAACACCCACACCAACACCAACACCCACACCCACACCCACAACCACAACCACAACCACAACCACAACCACAACCACAACCACGCACATGCACACCCACACGCACACGCTCGCCCACGCCCAAGTCCACACCCACACCCACACCCACACCCACACCAACACCCACACCCACACCCACACCCACACCCACATCCACACTCACACCCACACCCACACCCACAACCACAACCACACCCACAATCACAACCACAACCAGCACCACGCCCACCCCCACTCCCACCCACCCCAACGTCCACGCTCACGCCGACGCCCACGCCTACGCCCACGCCCACGCCCACACCCTCACCCACACACACACCCACAGCCACACCCACACCAAAAACTTCACCCACACCCACACCCACACGCACAACCACACACACAACCACAACCACACGCACACCCACACCCACACCCACACCTACACCCACACCTACACCCACATCTACACCGACACCCACACCCACACCCACACCAACACCCACTCCCACACCCACACCTACAGCCACACCAACACCTGCACCCACAACAACACCCACAACAACACCCACACCCACAATCACAACCACAACCACAACCACAATTACAACCACAACCACAACCACAACCACAACCACAACCACAACCACGCCCACCCACGCCCACGCCCACGCCCGCACCCACACCTACACCCACACCCAAACCCACACCCACACCCACACCCGTATCCACACCCACACCAACACCCACACCAACACCCAAAACCACAACCGCGCCGACAACCACAACCACAACCGCGCCGACAACCACAACCACAACCACAACCGCACCCACACCCACACCCACACCCACAATCAGACCCACACCTACACCCACAACCACACCGACACCCACACCCACACTCACACCAACACCTACTCCCACACCCACACCTACACCCACACCAACATCCACACCCACAACAACACCCACAACAACACCCACACCCACATCCACACCCACACCCACACCCACACCCCCACACACAACCACAACCACACTCACACCCACACCCACACCCACACCCAGACCCACATCCACACCCACATTCACACCGACACCCACACCCACACCCACACCCACACCCACTCCCACACCCAAACCTACACCCACACCAACGCCGACACCCACAACAACACCCAAAACAACACCCACACCCACAACCACACCCACAACCACAACCAAAATCACAACCACAACCGCAACCGCTACCGCAACCACAATCACAACCACAACCACAACCACAACCACAACCGCAACCACAACCACAACCACAACCACAGCCACAACAACAACCACGCCCACTCACGCCCACGCCCACGCCCACGTCCCCACCCACACCTACTCCCACACCCACACCCACACCCACGCCCACAAGCACACCCACACCCACACCCACACCAACACCCAAAACCACAAATAACCGACAACCACAACCACAATCACAACCACAACCACAACCACAACCACAACCATAACCACAACAACAAACACCTAACAACAACTACCACAACCGCAACCGCAACCACAAACACAACCGCAACCACGTTTACAACCACAACCACAACCACAACCACACCCACACCCACCCCCACATCCACACCAACACCCACAACCACACCCACACCCACACCAACACCCACACCCACATCCAAACCCACACCCACACGCACACCCACACCCACAACCACACCAACACCCACACCAACACCAACACCCACACCCACACCCACAACCACAACCACAACCACAACCACAACCACAACCACAACCACGCACATGCACACCCACACGCACACGCTCGCCCACGCCCAAGTCCACACCCACACCCACACCCACACCCACACCAACACCCACACCCACACCCACACCCATACCCACATCCACACTCACACCCACACCCACACCCACAACCACAACCACACCCACAATCACAACCACAACCAGCACCACGCCCACCCCCACTCCCACCCACCCCAACGTCCACGCTCACGCCGACGCCCACGCCTACGCCCACGCCCACGCCCACACCCTCACCCACACACACACCCACAGCCACACCCACACCAAAACCTACACCCACACCCACACCCACACGCACAACCACACACACAACCACAACCACACGCACACCCACACCCACACCCACACCTACACCCACACCTACACCCACATCTACACCGACACCCACACCCACACCCACACCAACACCCACTCCCACACCCACACCTACAGCCACACCAACACCTGCACCCACAACAACACCCACAACAACACCCACACCCACAATCACAACCACAACCACAACCACAATTACAACCACAACCGCAACCACAACCGCAACCACAACCACAACCGCGCCGACAACCGCAACCACAACCACATCCACAACCACAACCACAAACACAACGACGGCCACCCACGCCCACGCCCACGCTCACGCCCACGCCCACACCCACACCTACGCCCACGCCCACACCCACACCCACACCCACACCCGTATCCACACCCACACCAACACCCACACCAACACCCAAAACCACAACTGCGCCGACAACCACAACCACAACAACCAAAATCACAACCACAACCACAGCCACAACCACAACCACGCCCACTCACGCCCACGCCCACGCCCACGCCCCCACCCACACCTACTCCCACACCCACACCCACACCCACGCCCACAAGCACACCCACACCCACACCCACACCAACACCCAAAACCACAACCGCGACGACACCCACAACCACAATCACAACCACAACCACAACCATAACCACAACCATAACCACAACAACAAACACCTAACAACAACTACCACAACCGCAACCGCAACCACAAACACAACCGCAACCACGTTTACAACCACAACCACAACCTTAACCACGACCACAACCACAACCACAACCACACCCACCCCCACCCCCACATCCACACCAACACCCACAACCACACCCACACCCACACCAACACCCACATCCACATCCACACCCACACCCACACGCACACCCACACCCACAACCACACCAACACCCACACCCACAACCACAACCACAACGACAACCACAACCACAACCACAACCACAACCACAACCACGCATATGCACACCCACACGCACACGCTCGCCCACGCCCAAGTCCACACCCACACCCACACCCACACCCACACCCACACCAACACCCACTCCCACACCCACACCCACACCCACATCCACACTCACACCCACACCCACACCCACAACCCCAACAACACCCACAACCACAATCACAACGACAACTACAACCACAACCACCACCACGCCCACCCCCACGCCCACCATCCCCAACGTCCACGCTCACGCCGACGCCCACGCCTACGCCCACACCCACGTCCACACCCACATCCACACCGACACCCACACCCACACCCACACCAACACCCACTCCCACACCCACACCTACACCCACACCTACACCAACACCCACAACAACACCCAAAACAACACCCACACCCACAACCACACCCACAACCACAACTAAAATCACAACCACAACCGCAACCGCTACCGCAACCACAATCACAACCACAACCACAACCACAACCACAACCGCAACCACAACCACAGCCACAACCACAACCACGCCCACTCTGCCCACGCCCACGCTTACGCCTCCACCCACACCTACTCCCACACCCACACCCACACCCACGCCCACAAGCACACCCACACCCACACCCACACCAACACTCAAAACCACAACCGCGCCGACAACCACAACCACAATCACAACCACAACCACAACCACAACCACAACCATAACCATAACCACAACAACAACCACCTAACAACAACCACCACAACCGCAACCGCAACCACAAACACAACCGCAACCACGTTCACAACCACAACCACAACCACAACCACGACCACAACCACAACCACAACCACACCCACACCCACCCCCACATCCACACCAACACCCACAACCACACCCACACCCACACCAACACCCACACCAACATCCACACCCACACCCACACCCACAACCACACCAACACCCACACCCACAACCACAACCACAACCACAACCACAACCACAACCACAACCACGCACATGCACACCCACACGCACACGCTCGCCCACGCCCAAGTCGACACCCACACCCACACCCACACCCACACCCACACCCACACCCACACCAGCACCCACACCCACACCCACACCCACACCCACATCCACACTCACACCCACACCCACACCCACAACCACAACCACACCCACAACCACAATCACAACCACAACCACAACCACAACCACCACCACGCCCACCCCGAAGCCCACCCACCCCAACGTCCACGCTCACGCAGACGTCCACGCCTACGCCCACGCTCACGCCCACACCCTCACCCACACCCACACCCACACCCACACCGACACCTACACCCACATCCACACCCACACCCACACCCACACCCACACCCACAACCACAACCACACTCACACCCACACCCACACCCACACCCAGACCCACATCCACACCCACATTTACACCGACACCCACACCCACACCCACACCCACACCCACTCCCACACCAACACCTACACCCACACCAACGCCCACACCGACAACAACACCCAAACCAACACCCACACCCACATCCACACCCACACCCACACGCACACCCACACCCACAACCACACCAACACCCACACCCACAACCACAACCACAACCACAACGACAACCACAACCACAACCACAACCACAACCACAACCACAACCACGCACATGCACACCCACACGCACCCGCTCGCCCACGCCCAAGTCCACACCCACACCCACACCCACACCCACACCCACACCCACACCAACACCCACACCCACACCCACACCCACACCCACATCCACACTCACACCCACACCCACACCCACAACCACAACTACACCCACAACCACAATCACAACCACAACCACAACCACAACCACCACCACGCCCACCCCCACGCCCACCCTCCCCAACGTCCACGCTCACGCCGACGCCCACGCTTACGCCCACGCCCACGCCCACACCCTCACCCACACCCACACCCACACCCACACCGACACCTACATCCACATCCACACTCACACCCACACCCACACCCACACCCACAACCACAACCATACTCACACCCACACCCACACCCACACCCAGACCCACATCCACACCCACATCCACACCGACACCCACACCCACACCCACACCAACACCCACTCCCACACCCACACCTACACCCACACCTACACCCACACCCACAACAACACCCAAAACAAAACCCACACCCACAACCACACCCACAACCACAACCAAAATCACAACCACAACCGCAACCGCGACCGCAACCACAATCACAACCACAACCACAACCACAACCACAACCGCAACCACAACCACAACCACAACCACAGCCACAACCACAACCACGCCCACTCACGCCCACGCCCACGCCCACGCCCCCACCCACGCCTACTCCCACACCCACACCCACACCCACACCCACAAGCACACCCACACCCACACCCACACCCACACCAACACCCAAAACCACAACCGCGCCGACAACCACAACCACAATCACAACCACAACCACAACCACAACCACCACCACGCCCACCCCCACGCCCACCCACCCCAACGTCCACGCTCACGCAGACGTCCACGCCTACGCCCACGCCCACGCCCACACCCTCACCCACACCCACACCCACACCCACACCGACACCTACACCCACATCCACACCCACACCCACACCCACACCCACATCCACAACCACACCCACACCCTCACCCACACCCACACCCACACCCACACCCACACCCACACCCACACCCACACCCACATCCACATCCACACCCACACCCACACCCACAACCACAACCACACCCACAACCACAATCACAACCACAACCACAACCACAACCACAACCACGCCCGACCCCACGCCCACCCACCCCAACGTCACGCTCACGTTCACGCCCACGCCCACGCCCACGCCCACGCCCATACCCACACCCACACTAACACCCACACCCACACCCACACTCACACCCACACCCACACCCAAAGCCGCGACCACACCCTCAATCACACCCACAACCACAACCACAACCACAAATATAACCAGAACCACAGGCACAACCGCAATCTCAACCCCAACCCCAACCCCAACCCTAATGGCAACCCCAACCCTAAACTCAACCTCAACCCCGACCCCAACCTCAACCCCCACCCCAACCCCGACCCCAACCGCAAACCCGAACCCGAACTCAAACCCAACCCCAACCACGACCAAAACCAAAACCACATTTTAAACCACAACCACAACCACAACCACAACCACAACCGCAACAACAGCCGCAACCGCAACCTCAACCGCAACCGCAACCGCAACCGCAACCGCAACCGCTCCACCCCAACCCCAACCCAACCCCCAACCCCAACCCCAACCCCAACTTCAACCACAACCCTAACCTCAACCCCAACCCCAACCCCAACCCCAACCCCCACCCCAACGCCAACCCCAACCCCAAACCCAAACCCAAACTCAAACCCAACCCCAACCACAATCATAACCACAACCACAACCACAACCACAACCACAATCACAACCACAACCACAATCACAACCACAACCACAACCACAACCACCACCACCACCACCACCACCACCACCACAACAACAACCACAACCACAACCACAACCACAACCACAAACACAACCACAACCACAAACACATACACAAACACAAACACAAACACAAACACAAACACAAACACAAACACAAACACAAACACAAACACAAACACAAACACAAACACAAACACAACCACAATCACAATCACAATCACAACCAAAACCAAAACCAAAACCACAATCATAACCACATAACCGCAATCGCAACCGTAACCGCAACCGGAAGGAAAAGAAAAGAGAAGTAAACGAAACAATACAAGGAAAGGAAATTAAAGGAAAGAAGAGCAAGAATAGACAAGACAAGAAGAGGAAGCAAGGAAAAGATCAGAAAAAAATATGCCGTACAAGCAGACCCTAGTTCCAGACGGCATGGGGCTTTTAGAGGGTATCAAGTGCATCATCAATGGCACTTAGGAGAGAACGCAACATGACGAAGAATTCAGTGCAGTCTTACGCTATCTATTGACGGCCATTGGACGGCCCACAACTTTCGAGACGATGATGGCCAAACCCAGACTTCAGTCTCTTGGACATGACGCCCCCCCTCCCCCCCCCCCCCCCCGCCCCCCACGCCTCCCACGCCCCCCCCTTCCCTCCCCCCCTTCCCCCTCTCCCCGGCCGCTTGGAAACGCCGACGGTGGATGGTGCTGCCGCAGCCTTTGCACGTCGCTCTTCAGCTTTGCATCTCGCCGTTTCAGAGCAATTGCGCACGAGCAACTCGGTTCCCTCCTCTACTCGTCGAAGCATCGGCCAGCCTTCTGAGCAGCCTTTCGCCACCCTTCTAGACCACCGGGGCGTCAGGCTTACGAGAAAGCGCATCTATAAAAAGGGTGTGTGCTTTACGTACGTTTACGGTTTTTTTAGCCGTGGTCGGAAGCACTATTAGTAGGGAGCACTTTCATTTGCATCTATGACTGATTCTACGACCCCCCCCCAAAAATCAGCAATTTTCTTTATCGAACTGCTCGACAAGAGGAAGGGCTCTACGAAACACAACTACCCGCTTGCATGCAAAGGGACTACTACTAGTTACTACTACTACTACTACTACTACTACTACTACTACTACTACTACTACTACTACTACTACTACTACTACTACTAGTACTAGTACTAGTACTACTACCACTACTACTACTACTAGTACTACTACTAGTACTACTACTACTACTACTACTACTACTACTACTACTACTACTACTACTACTAGTACTACTACTACTACTAGTACTACTACTACTACTACTACTACTACTACTACTACTACTACTACTACTACTACTACTACCACTACTACTACTAATACGGCAATAAGGAGTGCCGTATTTCAGGAGATTCGGCCGGGAGTTGGTTTCAAAACCGGCGATTTTGTAAAAGAAAAGTTGGGGGGGCTATCGTAGAGCGACTTGTATTTGTTTCTGAGGACACGAAGGAGCCAATACCACCACCTCGCAAAAGAGACAACGCCCTTTCGCCGGCGTAGCGAATCTCTGTGCCCCCCGTTGACTACCAGGCCACCATGAATTATCGTGGAGAGGCGCTCTCTTTATGCCCGCGGTGGAGGACTCGACGCCGAGGAGCGCAAGGGCGAAAATTCCCCGATGCTTGGGTCGAAATTTAAGTTTGACGATATGACTCAAGACCAGCACCCTGGATGGCGGGTGGCAGGGACCTACTCCGGCTCCGGCGCCGCGCGCTAGGCCCGCCGGCGCCGGTGTAGGTCTCTGCCACCCTCAACTGCCGGCCTGTGAGTTGCGAACCCAAGGTGCTGATGTCATAGTGTGTGGCTCTGTGTGTGTTTTTTATTTGCACACTTCTCCTTTCCAGCTTCCGGACAAGCCGTGGTCGCAGGTGTCGTCCCTACTCCCCCCTGGTTCTTGCCTTTCAATTTTTATCGCGCGTAGGGTTCAGCAATCCCATCGGTCGTCGATTTTTCATCGAGTTTTGCCAACTCATACTCTCGCGCTTTCCGCAGGTCAGTTTGTGCACATGAAAAAGTCTCAACGAATGTATACGAGTATGCGCTCGGTGAGGCTCGAACTCACGAAACTGACCATATACCAGGCTCGAGGATAACCTGATAAGCCACCGGGGCGACCGGTATACAGCACTACGTACCGACGCTAGGGTCGATTAACAAGTCTGATGTTTAGAATGATGGCCTAAGGAAAACAACCGGGACCAGGTGAGCCACCCAACAACTGGCTCAGAACCGCGAGAGACGGCATTTTCTTTTTGCGAGCCACAGAAGGTTCCGGGGAAGGTTCCCCTCGGCTTTTTGGAGTTGAAACTGTGTACTGTAGGTCCATGCTTCAAGGAAGGAGGGCAAGGGATACAGGGGGGTACTTGACGCAGCCGAACGGTTCACGGCCATTTACACAAAGTTGGAGACACAGATATCCCTCTTTCGACGAAATCGACACGCTCGCGGCTTACATCTTGCAACGACAGTGCGGTGGCAGGTTGCAGCTGCTACAGATTGCGCGATATCTTCTTGCAGCATCTCCTGTTTTGGCTAAGGTTAGAGGCACAAGAGTGCTCAAAACCATTTTTTTTGTTCTTTGTGCGAAGGGGTCCAGAACCCAAAGTTAAAAACCAAATTTGTGTTCATAGACTAAACTATACGTTTGCGAAACCCTCGAAAATATATATTCCTTGATTTGCAAGGTCGTGCAATGCGACGTTTTTTTTTTTTCCTCATTCCCTCTTCTATAACATTCGTTATATTAGTTTCCCCTTCTCCCTCCCGAGAGGTACCGGGTAACTCATATGGTACCCGACATCATTAGGCAGGATCTTCTCCCCGCTCGGTACGCGCCTCCACTTTTAGCGCGCGAAGATTTTAACCCTTTGTTGCCGCGTCGACTCGCTTTAGGATCAGGCCCATACTCGCTCTTGTTGAAACGCACCACCTGAAATCAAAATCTGCCAGAGTAGTAAAACACTACCAGCCAGCTGATATAATCTCATTATCCATCTAGTCATCCATGCCGTAGCTCCAACTCATCTCCCCCCCCCCTTTGTTCCCCGCCCAGTTCGTTCAAACGCCCCACTTACAATAGAAATCGGCCAGAGTAATAACACTATTAAGCCATTGATATTACGTCATTATCTTTCTAGCCATCCATGACGTAGCTTTCATTCATCCCCCCTTCCCCCCCTCCGACGCCCCCTCCTTCCCACACCCCGCACGATCGCCTAGACCCAGCACCGCGCGTAAAGTAGGCCCCTACTTATATGAGTAATACGCGCGATCTGAGGATCACACACAATGTTGCGAACATCAGTGGCGACCAAATCCTTGATTTTAATACTATATGTGACCTAAACCTCTTAAAAATCCCTCCCCCCCCCGGCTTTTTTTTTTTATTATTTTCCCTCGCTTTCCCTTGCTTAAACGCCCCACCTACTATCGAAATCCCCCAGAGTAATAAACACTTCCACGCCCTGGATATCGCCACCTTATCTTTTCCGAGCCGTCCATGCCGCTGCTGCAATTCCCACCCACCCCCGTCCCCAACGCCCATTCCTTCCCCACCACTCGCACCATCGCCGAGACCTAGCACCACGCGTATAGCAAATCCCTACATCTATGCGACCTAAAGCCCTCCCCCCCCGTACCCGCCCCCCCCCCGCCACATTCCCCCCCCTCCCCCACAACAAATGGTTATAGTTTCCACGCACAAATTGACCTCCCCCACCCGTCCCCTCCCCCCCCCTCCCCTCCTTCCGCTCCCCTTTTGATCAAAATCAGGCCCCCACGCCCTTAAAAACTCCGCCCTCCCCTTACCGGACATTCAACTCACAGGGTTCACTTGATAAACTGATGCATTTCCTTCCACAGCTGTCAGATTTTGTCCCCCTCAGAAACGGGTTTTATAGTTTCCGCGCACAGACTGCCCAACATCACCTTGTTGACCCTGATAGCTACACTGTAGTTCCAAGGGGAGTCGCCGACCTATATCCTTAATGAGGACAAACAACCCGTAATACGCGCGATCGGAGTATCACACACAGCTTGCAAAGATGAGTTTCGACAAAATATTCGATCTCACAGCTGGAGTGTATTTTAATTTTTTTTATAATGCCTTTATTTCTCTATTTTTTTGCTCCTTTTTGTTGAAAGCATATCATCATAGTACAGGTCAATTACGCTCACTAGTTATGCCATTTTTCGGGGTTTATGCCCTCCGTTTGATGGCAGCTATATATGCTTCAAATGCCACTTTATGCTCGCCGTTCCAATTGAGTCGAAGTACCACTAAAATTATCGAACGAATAAACACCAGGCGCTTTTAGAAATGTCTTAAAACACCTTTTATGCCCTATATCTACAGGCGTTAAAGAATGCCCAAAATGAAGCAGCGATGCTTGTCGTCTATGTGTGTACGATATGTATGCTCTTTTAGCTAAAATATGCTTGAGCACACATAGTCTATGCTTCTCGCACGTATGTTTTCCGCCTAAAATGAAGCAACAAGGCTGGTCGCCTACGCGTGTATGCTGTTTTAGCTAAAATATGTTCGAGCTTATTACGCTCCTCGCACTTTCGCTTTTCTTATGCTCAAAAAGGCTGATTACGCTGAGAACCATGCGGGCATTATGAGCCTGACCCTTACTCTCATCAAATTGTGATTACCTACGTGTGAAGTTAAAGGTGGGAGACACAAAGTGCCCCCTGCAGGTCTGCCAAATCAGCAGGTCCTCGGAGAGTACTCACTTTCGTTTCCTCCGTAGAGATGTAGCTTTATTCGTTTCCACCAGAGTCCGGGATAGCTTCTGAGATCGGAGGCACGTGCCTCCAATCTATTTCCTAACTTTCCCGAATATAAAACGCCGACCTTGTTATACGAAACCCATATAAATGATCTCAAATTCGGATAATTACAGGGCTTTCAAGGCTGTATGTTAACACTAACCCACCCTGATGAGTCGCATATGCAGAAATATGGGAGATTCAGGGAAACTCCGGTTCTACGAACTAGACCATGAGTCGAAGATGCGGCTCCTCAAAACCCACTCCCACATCTCTAATCGTCTGGCTATGAAGCCAGGAACACGCGACTAAGTGCTTACTCGTAGTTATCAACGTTTTCAATGACACGTGTTCTGAATGGTGTTACCACGTGACATCCACAACGCAGGCGGCAGCAGAACCATGCTAGCTACGGAAGGGTTGTAACTCTGAGAGGCTCGTGATTCCGAAAACCACATGAAACCTCCTTTATCGAAAATGTGAACGGGTAACCCGATGAACCCTGTCTATCACTCCCAAGCTATATCACGAATCACAGTGTAAAACCAACATGTTGTTGTACCGCATTCGAACGATTGTATAGAATAGGTAGTCCACGGGTTGATTACGGTATTCATAGCACCCTAGCCCGTTGATGTGGTGAGGAACATGTTGAGGAAAACGTGCGACACAGAGCGGGGGACTGCCAGTAGTGCCGGAGGAATAGTGCCGCTGCTCTCTATAGTGCGCAGCAGAGATGACTCTGTCTCTCTCTGTAGTAAAATACCTACTATTATGGAACAATGTTGACCGATTATTTGTATCGATTATTTTTGTAGCTTTGAGGCTCCAGAAATAACTGCATCAGAAATAAGGGGTGTCCATTAGACTATGGCTTCTGATTTTTGGAAATTGGTTTTATGTTGAATTGGTAGGTCTTGTTCCGCCGTTTGCCTTTATTTTTGAAATCTGGCACGTACATTGTCGCCGGCGACGTTAGGTCACCACCGCCTCTGCTGCTGTGCTGCTGCTGTGCTGCTGCTGTGCTGCTGCTGTGCTGCTGCTGTGCTGCTGGTGTGGTGGTGCTGTGGTAGTTTTGGTGGTGGTGGTGCTGCTGCTGTCGCGTTTGTGTGTGAGGACGAAGCTCTGTCTCGAACACAACAAGCGCGGCATGCTGTCGTATATGGGTTTGCGATTATTTATCGTGGGTGATAGTGACGTGTACAGCAGATAGGAATCATACCAGGTACAGAGTAGGCAGTGGTGACAGGTGATTCTTGGTACTATCCAAAAGTCGAGTAATCCCAGTTCTGAGAGGTTGGAAGAGCTGTAATTTCTGGCTCAGAAATCACCAGATCCGCTGATTTCTGGCCTCGAGTATTTCTGAACCCAGAAATAACGATGATTTCTGATCCTATATATAGTCTAGCTGTGAATAGTTTTATTTTTGGCGTCGGAAATACCTGTTGTTGAAGAGAGAAATAGTCGCTCAAAATATTTGTCATAATAATAGTTGGTCCAACCATATTCCCATTGGTACCGGTGCCCTGAATAGTGCCGGTATATTTGTATATACCATATTGGGCTATTAACAGACACCATGGAAGTCCCCCACATACCTCTATCGTAGCACCGCACGGTCACGTCACGCCAAAAACTCTTCGAAGTCATCGTGTCGGGTGAGATGTTGGTCGGTTCGCGGGTTGCAACTCGCAAGATCAGATGACGTCGCGGGTCGCATCACCTTTTGCTTCGACTGGCTTTCTGCTGAACCGCAGATCGGGCCCGCGTAAACGTTAATTTTCCGCGGGTCCGACAACATAATAATTCATGGCCTCCCGCGTGTGCACAAAACTGCTTCCACATGGAAATCTGATCCCACGCCGAGTATATCCTATCCGGACGTGAAACCTCCAAACCGAACCTTAAACCGAACCCGACCTGGCTCCGCCCTCACTGCTTACCAGTACTTGGAGTAGAGTGCCCTTAGTGAGCACACGCTGCAGCATGCCACGATACGGTCACTTCATTCAGCCGTTGATACGGTTATAGCCGAAATATTAGGCTGTAGGTGTAGAAGACTCGGCTCTGCACCTTGACAGTGCGAGGTTTCCCTTACTGGACACGGGTCCTTAGGGTTAGGGGCTCCTTTGTCCGCGCATTAGAACAATGGCACTAAAAAAACTCGAGTATAAGCGTTTTGTCCGTCTGCGCCTTTTGTCTCTCCGTCTATACACACCACCAGCGGTATCAGATTATTTGTTTGCAGCACTCGATCGATCCAGTACACTTTTTATGATTAAAAAAAACGTGTACTGTGAAAAGGGCTATATTTGATTGACTGATTGGCTGATTGGGTTGGGGTTAGCGTTAGGCTTATGGGGTGCATTCGTATGATGCGCGGTGGAGCCCTTAAATCAGTGGCGGTATCTTGTCCAGGTCGTGCGTCATTCCGTTCGCCTAATTATCTACCGCGCCCAGTAATTAATAAGAGGGGAGGAGGGTTTGGCAGCGGTTTTATAACTTGAGTCTATGCGCCCACTTGAACCGCGCCTCAGGGGCGAGTAAGAGTATGGGGAGTGTCAAGCCGCCTCGACAGCAGTGGCCACACCACCTACTGTTAGTAGTAGTGTGCGACCTGTTGGTATCTTGTGCCAAGTCAGAACCGAAATGCTTTTGGTCTGTCCACCCCCACACAGTTGAGCTTCACGTTTTCGTCAATTTTAACAGGAATGGGCCGGAGGGCTAAAAGAGGTGTCCGCGCAGCATTTCGTTTGTTGACTGAGTCGACAGACCTACCCAAACCGCGTCCCAGAGGCGAAAAACAAACAGGACTAAGCTATCCCCATAGTGCACCCCACCACCAAGTTTGCGAGCTGTTGCTATTTTGAGTGATATCAGAATCGAATCGCTGCCGCGGTTCGTCCTGAACTAACCAAACTTTGCTTCATGCTGCTTCATATTTCCTCCTCCAGCGGAAAGAAAAAATAACTGTTGCTGAGGCACTCCAATGGCTGATTTTTGTCCGTACCCTTACCGTGCTTCTGGGACAAAAAAGAGTGTAACGTGAACCGTCATGGTTGTAGTGGGCACACCACCTTGTTTTAGCGGAGTCAGATCCGACACGCTTCTTCAAATTAATTCCCACCAAGTTGGGCTCCTCGCCGTTACCAGTTTCAACCGGCAGGAGGGGGGAATAAAACGTTCGCAGCACTCTTCAGTACGGGATATGTTACATGAAACTCTTTATTCGGCCCCAGCCTCAATAACTCATTCGTGTGCCCGGAATGTTCAGCAGTGTTTCTTGCACGCCGTTTTGCGTACGAGTATTATTCACTTGACTACAATGCTGCTTGACGGTACACGTTTCTTGTATCAATTTTGTTTTTTTAAGCACTGTCTCCTACCTCAACACTACCTGGTAGTTTCCTGCTGAGCAAAACGAGTGCAATTTTCGTGTTATTTGACACGTTATCATCAGCGGGCGCGCACTCTACCAACACTATCACTGTATCAACACTCTTGCATACACTTTATCATCATGCTTATCATCACTGCATCAACACTCTTGCATAAACTCTATCATCACTCTATCATCACTCTATCAACACTCTATCAATCTATCACCCTATCACTCTATCACGACCAAGCTGATACGCCTACACCAACATTGCCCTGCGCCTAATTCCCATGCCGTCATTGTCCCTCAACAGGGGAGGAAATACTGTTATCAGGACTTAAAATGACCCATGTCCTTCGCCTTCGACCCCACCCGGGCCGAATAGGCGATGGCGAGAGTATAGCCATGATGGGCCCGTGTCCAGAACATGTGGCTGTCAGGAATAGTGCTTCTACACGGTGGTCTTCCCGCCGAGGTGTGGTGATGCTAGCGGCAATGTCAATCGTGACGAGGTTACGAGGAGTCTCCGCCGTCTTTGAGATGGAAGCCCCACGAGACCTTTGCATACAGGCGATCCAAACGGCGATAGTAAATCGAACCCAAGATTTATTCCAGGAAATGTATCTGCCCAACGGGCATCAGGTATGTTTTTTGTTCGGAAGGTTTAGTGTCTCTGCCAGATTTTCGGAATGGGAACCCCAGGGTGGACATTTGCATACACCGGGTGATCTGAATCCCAACCATTTTTTTTTCAGAATGTGAATCTGCCCAGCAAGCACCAGGTATGTTTTTGAGTTGGAATCGTTCCTTTTGCGAATAATATTAATAGCTCGACACGATCGACGCCTGCTTCGATATGGGTGGCACTTTTTGGGTAGTGCCTTTCCTACATACAGTAGTTTCGGAACTCCTTTCAGCCAGAATATCGTTGAAACGTTATTCTCGTTCGGCAAAAAATGTTTTATACCAAAGCGATAACCGATTTATTGCCTTCCTCATTGGGTTGCATTGCCTCAATTTTCCTTCTCAACCTCTTAGCGTGTGGGTAATCTTTGTTTAAGCTCTACTACTGTAGATCTACTGTAAAGCTCTTCAAGAGACACGCACGTTAGACCCATCAGGCGCAGGTGTACTATAGCATTGGTATCATACTATAACAAAGTCATCCCACAGTGGTAACGGTAGTAGTTTTATGACAGTCGTGTTGTTAATAGACTAGTGTTTTAAATAATAGTTTTAATAGTCGTAGACTGTACTTGTGAGTAATGAAGTAGTATTAAAGTAGTATAAAATTAGTATTATTAATCATTACCATAGTAACGGTAGGGGTTGCTGTTTTGAGTTGGATCGTTTTTTTACCTTGTTACCGTCTGCCCTTGTTAGCTTGTTAGCTTGTTAGCTTGTTAGCTTGTGGCAGTTGCGCCCATCAAGTGTGGAACTATCGGCTATTATTATAACTACACACAGTAGGAACAAGGTATACTGTCGGTCGGGTTGCGCGAAATAATGTATCTGAAGTCGTGTTTCTGGTGATGATGATGGATGATGGTTGACGATGATGTTGACATATTGAGCTCCTCATGTTCGGAGCTGGGAAATTTCTTAGAATGTGCCGAACCCCTATCGTGGAATGAGTCAGAGGTATCAAGCAGCTTATCTTCGTTGGGCACGTTTCTATTTGGCGGAGCTCTTCAACTACAGACTCATCTGAGATACTGTACACTATTTATTTGTCGTGTATGTGATATATGTGGTGTATGTGGTGTATGTGGTGTATGTGGTGTACGTAGCGTATGTGGTGTACGTGGTGTATGCGGTGTATATTTACGGTGTATGAGCCATCCCACGGTGGGGGTGCAGTACAAAGTCCCCGAGTTCCGAACATCATCAACACCATGTACATCATCACCCGAAACCTCATTACATCGAATACATCCGTTCACGCAAAGACCTACTTAGCTTCTATGCCCTAGTAGTCCTAAATAAAAATATCCTCCTAAAATTATGCTCCTAAAAATTATTCGACAAAAAGCTAGTTCCTTACTTGAGCAGCTCAACACTAACATCAACATTAACAACATCAACATCGACGCAAGTAAGGTTAACATTAATACCGACAACTGCAACCCCTACTGCACTATCGAGGGATGGTTCGTAATCCGTATATAGTGTGCACGTATCGATTCCTTATTAGGTTGCACTCTCGTCTTTGCCCCCAAAACAGATTATGCGCGAATATGGAGCTCAAGTGTTGTACAGTAGAGTCTCTACCTCCGTATGATCAACTACGTAGTGATTGGACTGTACCCGTCGTGTGTGCTGCTCTGGTTACGTCGCGAAGCGATCGAAGGAGATTTTCTGTTTAAAAAATGTTATGTGACTGCTGTAAAATGATCGTTAAACCAGACTACCGGGGTGCTAGCCATCAGCCATGGCCCTGCGTATCCTCGGACAGGTCGGATCCAATTTTATGACATGTCTATCTCTTCATGTCACGCCGGAGAGATGTCTAGTCGTAAGTGGAGGGCATGATGTAGATCATGTTGACCGGAGTGAGCCTGGAGACCTGAGGGGCCTGCAGCATCTGTAGCATATCTTTCCGAGTTTTGATATGCACTATTTAGCGATCTTGCATAGGTTCATGCAACTTGCCGAAAACACGTCACGACGCTTCGGGCTTCGTGAACTGTAGGCCTGGTCGATGCCAACCTGACGTGCTCCGTTCTGGCATTGCAAATAACACGAGGGTCTATAGATCTACGGACTAGGGCCGCGTGTGATATTATTAAGTATATCCCCCTGAATCCGCCTTGTCCGTGAAACCTGAACGCGGTCCGTTCCGGCATTCATTGTAGAGATGCAAATGTTTGCGGGCTAGAGACTACGTCCGCGCATATTTCTGTGAGTGCGTCGCCCTCCCCGCCTTGGAGTTTGCCTCGTTGATGACAATTGGATGTGCTCTGTGTCCGTATTGTGGGGATGCTGAGGTCTACGGCCTTAAGGCTACCGTCACGCATGACATCACGACACTGCAATTTGCCCCCCCCTCTCCTTAATTCCATGGGTGTTGGGTGCATGAAGACTCGATTATTAATAGCTACATCCTCTTATTGTAGGGATGCTAGGTTCTAGAAAGACCACGGCCACGCATAATGGTATGATCCCCCCCCCCCCCCCCCCCCCCCTCTCCAACAGGATGGTCATCTTAGGCAGCTCGCGAGCGACAGAAGTTCCCCATGTGTCCGATACAAAACACCAATAACTGTGGCACCGTCAGTCGGCGAGTTCCTCTTTCTCGTCAGCGATGTCGAACCTATTTCATGTATACGAAACCAACTGTGAAATAGTCAACGATAACAGGGGTAACATCTCAATGTTTCCGACACGGTAAGCTTGCATGTGTTCTTACAGCTGGGTTCGCCTTTCACTGGTGGGGTTGGGTCACCACACGGTAAACTGCAACAATAGCTGTTCACTGGTTGGGTCAGTTGTCGCCAATTGGGCAGTGTCGGCGTGACCCCACCGACCCGTGAAATTCGATACCTTCTGACCCGACTTAACCCGACTCGTGAGGTTTCGAGCACCTCCTAACCCAACCCCGTTGGCCCCGCGTGACTTTGGAAACTTTATGACCCGGCCCGCGAGGCTGATCGTGATCAACGCAAACCTCTGTAGAGCACTACCACTGTTGAGTACTACCAGGATGCAAGTCGAAAATCCTATTTCAATTTGTGCTGGGGTTAACTTTGGTATCCGCGTTTTCTGCTGGTTTCTGTTTTTTCCGACAAGACTTGATTCGACAAGAACACCTGGGTATGCCCCACCCCCGAGGTGTAACCTGCCGACGTATATGTGTGCGTTTTTGCTTGTACCCTAGAGACCACATGTGCTGTACCAGACGGCGGAGCACGGAAACTTCGGCGACACATTCATCGACAGGGGGGAGGAGTTGTTGCTCGCTCGACTGGGACTTGAAACCGCTGCGGAGTGCTCGTTTGGCAAGGTGTGAGCTTCTCCATGTATGGCCATCTTCTAAATTATCCTATTATGCTATTCTTGTGACTACTTCCTGATATTTGGCTAACTCTTATGGGAGACAAGACCAGGAAACAGATCACGGTTTGTAGAGAGATCGACAAAAAACAAATGTTGCCAGCTCCGATCAATCGGCTCTTTCTTATCAATTGACAAAATGCCGAAATATAAAAAACATTTTCTCTATTTCAAACGGAAAGCGCCTGACCAGACGAAAAACCCAGGCGCCAGTTCTGTACGAATCCAGAGCCGAACGAAACTAAGGTTTTGAACCCAACACTAGACCCATAACACGCCGGGCCACATCACCCGTACAATATACAGCACTCTCTCGGTAGCCTCGTGCGTCTACTCTCCAGTGTCGGAAACGGCATCGCGGCATAGAACGGTAGCTGGGGAATCATGCCGCCGTTCATGGCGAGCGCCATCGACTACACCGCATTGGATGTTCTTGGTTGCTGTCGTTGTGTGCTTGAGTCCTCTGCAACGACAACAACTGATTGCTGTTTCTTGCTTGCGTGTGCGAGACAAATCGTAATTCGAAGACGCAGGGAGCCAGGAAGATGCAAATCGACACAAGCACAAGCGCGCAAGCCGCTCTCATGAGCGCACGGGCTACCACATTGCGCTGCCAGCGGTTGGTCATTGCCTTGATGCTCCAGCAGGTTGACGAGCTCGAGGGCCATACAAACCCGACGGTACCTGGGGAAGCCAAGTCGTTGAGAGGAGCTTCACGAATCCCTTACTCCCTCTCCCAAACATCCTCCCAACTCGAACGAAACCCCGGCATGCGCGAATTACCGTTAGATTGCCAAAATCAAAACTCGTTACACGGATCTGGGCCATACGAAAAACAGACGTACACGCCAGTTCTGTTTTGCGAATCCGTCTCCCATGAGAGTCAGCAATAAAGTTGTTGTTGTTGTTGTTGTTGTTGTTGTTGTTGTTGTTGTTGTTGTTGTTGTTGTTGTTGTTGTTGTTGTTGTTGTTGTTGTTGTTGTTGTTGTTGTTGTTGTTGTTGTTGTTGTTGTTGTTGTTGTTGTTGTTGTTGTTGTTGTTGTTGTTGTTGTTGTTGTTGTTGTTGTTGTTGTTGTTGTTGTTGTTGTTGTTGTTGTTGTTGTTGTTGTTGTTGTTGTTGTTGTTGTTGTTGTTGTTGTTGTTGTTGTTGTTGTTGTTGTTGTTGTTGTTGTTGTTGTTGTTGTTGTTGTTGTTGTTGTTGCTGTTGTTGTTGTTGTTGTTGTTGTTGTTGTTGTTGTTGTTGTTGTTGTTGTTGTTGTTGTTGTTGTTGTTGTTGTTGTTGTTGTTGTTGTTGTTGTTGTTGTTGTTGTTGTTGTTGTTGTTGTTGTTGTTGTTGTTGTTGTTGTTGTTGTTGTTGTTGTTGTTGTTGTTGTTGTTGTTGTTGTTGTTGTTGTTGTTGTTGTTGTTGTTGTTGTTGTTGTTGTTGTTGTTGTTGTTGTTGTTGTTGTTGTTGTTGTTGTTGTTGTTGTTGTTGTTGTTGTTGTTGTTGTTGTTGTTGTTGTTGTTGTTGTTGTTGTTGTTGCTGCTGTTGTTGTTGTTGTTGCTGTTGTTGTTGTTGCTGTTGTTGTTGTTGTTGGCGTTGGCGTTGTTGTTGTTGTTGTTGTTGTTGTTGTTGTTGGCGTTGTTGTTGTTGTTGTTGTTGTTGTTGTTGTTGTTGTTGGCGTTGGCGTTGTTGGCGTTGTTGGCGTTGGCGTTGGCGTTGTTGGCGTTGTTGGCGTTGTTGGCGTTGTTGGCGCTGTTGGCGTTGGTGTTGTTGGCGTTGTTGGCGTTGGTGTTGTTGTTGTTGCTGGCGTTGGTGTTGACGTTGGCGTAAGTGGTGGTGTTGGTGTTGGTGTTGGTGGTGATGTTGTTATTGGTGTTAGTGTTGGTTTCGGTGTCGGTGTTGGTGTTGGTGTTGGTGTGGTGTTGGCCCTGGTGTTGACGTTGGTGTTGGCGTTGTTGTCGGTGTTGGCGTTGGGTCTGGGTCTGGGGTTGGGGCTGGTGCTTTCGCTGGTGCAAGGGCTGGTGATGTTGCTGGTGTTGGGGCTGCTGCTTTTGCTGTTGCCGTCAGTGCTTTTTATAGTTGTTATGTTTTCTTCTTCGAAAATGTGGAATTATTGTGTGCATGTAATATGGTAGGTCATGCCCCTACTCTGTTTTCACCAGCGGCAGTTTTGTCTTACTTATGTTGGGTCATGTATTCGTTTCCTCGATATCACATCACCCACACTGTCGTAGTCTAGCGGTACAGCACAGCACTATCATGATGAAATGGCGCAGGCTACTCAATTATACTTTCCCACTTTCCCCGTTTAAGTATTCTCTATTTCTGCTTGCAAGCTTTCTTATGTGGCTAGAATGTCGGCTGGGGATGGAAGCAGGCGTATTTTAATAATTTCATCGTGACCTGTTCATTCTTTCGGAAACAGTGTTGGAGTCGCTTTCACAACCCGCGGCGTCGTTACAGCAGCGTTGTATTGCTGTTATTTCTTCGGTTGTTTATGCGCGTGTATCAGCTTATGGCTCGCCCGGCAGACCCGCTTGCCGACGACCGGACAACAAGTAGCGTACGATGGTTACCGAGGATTAACACAAGTCGTAGTTCAGGGAACTAGTCTAGTCTGTTAGGGTTTCTACAGAGGAGACTGCATGACGATGGTGGCCCCTTGCCAAAGTTAGACGATTGTTGTGCTCAATATTAAGACGTCGTGAGTAGCAGAATAGAAACTAGACAATAGAGGGGAGACTCACAGTGTGCTTTTCCGCGATCAGAAATACAACCAAGCACAACCATGTCCCGGGCTACCATTGTTCGGGATATAAAGATTCTTACATCACCAAGATCTACACCTACAAGTTGCTGTCTGCTGGATCGAAGGGGTACTCATCTCGGCCCAGATCAGACCTGCGTACGATGAATGCGTACATCCTGCATTACAGAAGTGGTATGTATCATTCAGCGGCACCAGGTACCAGGTGCAACCCCAAGCTGTTCATACGTGGCATCATGTGTATCGTACTTACGTACTTAAGGCTCTACCAATTGCAGCAATGCTACAACACGCATGATACAACACCAATGCCGTGTGTATGTACTATCATATATACCCTTCGTTATTCATCATTAAATGAGTGGCTACGTTATTACTGCTGAGGCGAGTACGGTCTATAACACGACCCCTCGATCTGTTGACACATCGACTTTGGTTGAAACTCACCTAAACTGCTGCCGCTTTGCCACTCTGTAATGAGAGAGCGCCTAATATTCTATCGGAGGGTGGTGGACGTTTCGATTAGATCTCAAGCTGGAGTTACAGCTGAACTACAAATCCTGTTCGACATAAAACGGTGGTAGATCTCGAGGTGCTGCCAAGTGTGTTTATTTTCGTTTTATTGGCTGAAAAAACAATTACTTCTGGGAAAAGCCACAAGGTGAACATCGTACTGAGTGTGTATTGTACGCAGTGCAATAGCGTATTATCACCATTCCGTGTTTACAGTGACTTGGGATCCCTTGACTTGGTTCGTAAAAGCAAGTTATAGATAAGCGGAAATTGTGGAAATTGTAAATTGGATCGCTTCGACATGTATGCTACCCCACCACCACGAGCGGGAACTTCGCTTAAGGAAAATGCTCCGCCACTCGAGTCTTGTCTCGATCCGTGCGGGCGTGTCGTGCATGTGGCACGTAGCGCTGCTGTGCTACCGTTAGACCCCGTGAATGGCGTGCATCCCTCTCGCCTTGCCATAGATTGTCCGTCGTTTGCGCTTCCGGTAGTAATAGTTCAATAACTGCGATAATATATCGCTTGAAAAAATCTCTCCGTACCGGCTTCCGTGTAATCACACGCGCGTGTTGTATATTGTACGCAATGTTATGCGACACATATCGTGAATATCCCATAATTGTGCATATTGATCGTGACTCTTCCTAGATGGTACGCCGTTCTAGCTCCTAGATCGTCGTATATTGTCCACAGGCGAGATCGAGAGAAGTTATCATAGTTAGAGAGCACCAACCAGCGTATATATTTATGGTGCACAGAAGAGGCAGAGAACAAAAAACGTAAACTGACAACTTCGTGTCCTCGACCTCAGGCGTGCAGGCAGCTGTCAGGTCCATGCCGTAACTCCATACTGTAGCACTATTACTCCGTTCCAATTCTGCTCGGACGTGGTCCCACTTGGAGGGATGAGGAACACATTCATCCCTCCGCAGGATCCGCCGGACGCCGAAAGCAGGAAGCGCGAAATATCATCGTAGGGACTATCAAGGTGCAAGTGTGCCTCTGAAGAGCACACGCCCTCGAGTTGAACCTGGACTCGTACGCGTGTGTTGTGTACACGTTAGTCATGTCTACAGGTGTCTGTTGGGGTCTACCAGTGGAGCGGTGGTGTGCCAGAGCACCGTGATCACATGCTTGGGGGAAGTTTCCTTGTTTGCAATTTGGCTCGAGTTTATTATTTTTGCAATCCCCCAGTCGCGCCAAATGATTGCGACCATCTTATATCGGGATGGCGCGTTACTCAGAACGCCTGATTAGGGGACCCCACCGCTGTATGATACGGAGTGATATAGCATTCGAACACCCTCGTTTCCAATTTTGCCTTTGTGCTTCGAAGCAGATACTTGTTATCGACTCCTTTTGTTGGGGCCTTTGCGTTTTCGTTGTTTCGGATGCTTTCTGTTACGTATGGGTGCCTAGAGCCAACAAGGAAGGGAAGAAAATGCTGATTTTTTCTCGCGACTAAAACGAAGGCCGTGACGTAGCGCGGAGCGGGGAGGAGGGCCCGCCATGTGATCCCGGATCTGAGTTACTGCTGGGAGAGGGAGCACGAGAGTAATGCGAGGATAATAAACGGGATGAAGAAGAAATAAATTTTAAAATGTTGGGGTGGATGTATTTTGCGATGAACGTTTATGGTCATGGGCGTTTATTTTGTCTTGGTGGATACTTACTGCGATAGTGGGTTTTTCTTGTCATGTAATGTGCGTTCATTGTTGCGGATGGTCATTGTTATCGATGTTTGTCACCGTAATGTATACTTGTGTTGTGATTATGGTTAACTCTTGTAGACGTGCACTGGACAGCACCATGGGTGCTTGATGTTACTGACGTTTGCTGTTATGAACGTAGTTTTGCTGCAAGGGCTAAGAAAGATGGAGCCGTAACGCGTCAAAATCATGTATGAGTTGTAGTAGTTGCTAATCGGTACCTGGTAGAGTCTATTTCTTTTATGCTGCTTTTTTGTCGTATGCCAGCTGTGCTCCGCGGATGTGACCGACATAATTCAGAGAGTAAAAACTTCAGGGTGTTTCTGCGCCTCAGTACGCTCTCCCGTGTTGCCCTTAATGGTACGCGCTTGCTGTGGATGCGTATTATGATGTGGCCAGTAATTGAAGTATCATATTCATTGTCATGCGGGTTGGATGCTTATCAAAATGCGCTTGCCATCCGATGTTTCTTGTTGTGGATATCTGTTTGCTGCAGGGCCTAAGCATGATGAAGACGTGCCACTCCGACCATAATATTCAGGCGCTACTGCTGAAGAACGCGACTGTCCTCTTTCACGGCGGTGGTAACTGGTATGTGTAGCAGCTATGGTAGTGCATTGAGGACTGCCCCTCTTTCCCAATGTCGGCTGGGCCATTTTTTGGAACCAAGAAACCAACGACAGTAGTCTTAGCTACGCGAGGGAATTCTGCATGGATATTGTACGAGCCTCGGAGGCAACGATTTTAAACCGTAACTGATCTGTCTTGATACTATTTTTTCACGAAGAGATGGAACGCTCGATGTCGTACAAAACAACGAGAACTCATGCTGCTGCTAGTGTGAAGTGCTGTGCGCGCTCGCTGCACGAAGAGCCGTACCGGGTATGACAATGTGCCGCGGCAGCCGCAGCAGAGTACCAGCAGTGCGTACGGCAACAGCAGCAAGCAGGATGCCCGACAAACTGTAGGCTCTATACCGCATTGTCGGGGTTCTGTTAATCTTGTGCACATGCAGCAGCAACAGCACAGAGCAGAATCGGCAGTCGCGTTAATCGCACTGACAACAGCACAACAACAGCGCGGAACTTTGGCGTTAGCGCTAGTCCAAATACCGTGGCCCAGCAATAGACCAGTGCTCATGCGACGGAGGTATTGCTTATTCGCCATTGCACTACTTTCACTTGAACCCAATGCTGCTGCACCGGAAAAACAAAACCGGTTTGGGAGGTGAAAGGCGCGGTGCATGGGGATCGAGCTCGGGTCAGGGTACCGAACGATTAAGAATAATCGAACAACGTCTTTTTGTTGTTGTCATGCTTTGATGATGACGAACTTTGAGCTTTCAGTCCGCTTTGATGGAACTGAGTAACCACGGCTGTCATCCATATTGACCTTTCTCCGCCCGCAAAAAGTCCATGGCCTACGACCACGATCAAGCCAGACCTACGCCGTTGATGTTTATTTTCGCGATCGTCTAGATCGCTGTAAAATGAGGAACGCTGTAACAACACTAATCTTAAGTAAAGCCATCTAATGACCTGGTTTCATGCATTCATATTTATTTGCAAGTGAAGTTCTCGCATATAGTTGTGTCACCAGAGCTGGACATTTTGGCAGGGATGGTGTTACGCGAAGACGCGTGCTACGATGGAGGTGCGCCACTTACTTTCTGAAGTTCCTCAAGTTGGGAGCTTAAGGCGTCTCCCAAAATCTAATTTGGAGATAGATACGAAAAATTGCTAGTCTGCAACCTAAAGAAAAATCCCACGGCCTAGGTACACAAGAATCACGCAAAAAAAATGGCATATTTCCGACGATTGTGGGTTAAGGTGCGCCGACATTCAGAAAACATTTCAGACGAAAAGTGCTACCTCTTTCGTAGAACGCGTCCGGAATTCCCTATTTTATAGGAACAAAGGGTACGTTATTTTAGTATTATGTTGTAAAAATTAAAATACACTCCAGCTGCTGGGAGATCGAATATTTTGTCGAAACTCATCTTTTCAAGCTGTGCGTGTTATATGATGCACTTCCTTCCACAGCTGTCAGATTTTGTCCCCCTCAGAAGCGGGTTTTATAGTTTCCGCGCACAGACTGCCTAACGTCAGCCTGTTGACCTTGACAGCTACACTGTAGTTGCAAGGGGAGTCGCCGACCTATATCCTTAATGAGGACACACAAATCGTAATACGCGCGATCGGAGTATCACACACAGCTTCCAAATATGAGTTTTGACGAAATGTTCGATCTCACAGCTGGAGGAGTGTATTTTAATTTTTTATAATAATATATAGTTATGGAACCTGGTCTCTCACGGGGTCCCGGAGTCGAAGTGGAGAGGGTGGTCCCGGAGGTCTACTCGTCGCAAAGCGGAACTCGGAGCGGAGAGGTCGTCGCAGAGCTGAAGTCGAAGCGGAGAGGGCGTCGTGGTGCGGAGGTCCCTTGACGATTGTTCTCACAGCGAACGCGGCTGAAAACCTTTCTTTCATATATGTAGCAAAGGAGATGCTAAAGCCAGAGCTAGAGTGACGGTGGGCTTATGCCCTTCGTCATGCGGCGGGATCATCTTTCGGTGGCTGACCTTCCGGGGACGGGTCAACGCCGTCTATGACGGGTGACGCCGTTCGCGACCCGGGATCGTGTAGTGCCTGACCGGTGACGTGTCCCCTCGCGCATGCGTGTACGCGATCTACGATAGGTATCAACGACCCCGTCTTCCACATCACCCCCCTCTGTATTCGCTGCAAGCCCATCTTAGCTAAGGATGGTATTGTTGCGGTCATCGGGAGGATGACAATTTTAGGAAACGGGGCGTCGATTTATTAGATCGAGACACAGCAGCTGTTATATGCGTGCATCCACTCCTTATAACTGACGTGTTAGCAAACACGGGTGTGAAGCACCGGGCCAGCGACGTTTGCGACCCGGGATCGTGTATTGCCAGACCGGTGACGTGTCCTCTGGCTCATGCGTGTACGCGATCTACGATAGGTATCTACGACCCTGTCTTCCACATAGTCTATGGTATATATTCGATCTCATGTTATATTATAATTTTGTAAAATTTTTTATAATAATATATATATATTCTATGGTATACGATCTCATGTTATATTGTAAAAATTAAAATACACTCCAGCTGTGAGATCGAACATTTTGTCAAAACTCATATTTGCAAGCTGTGTGTGATACTCCGATCGCGCGTTTCACGGGTTGTGTGTCCTCATTAACGATATAGTTCGGCGACTCCCTATGCAACTACAGTGTAGCTATCAGGGTCAACAGGGTGATGGTAGGCAGTCTGTTCGCGGAAACTATAAAACCCGTTTTTGAAGGGGACAAAATCTGACAGCTGTGGAAGGAAATGCATCCGTTTATCAAATGAACCCCGTAAGTCCAATATCCTGTGAGGAGAGGGCGGAGTTTTTAAGGACGTGGGGGCCTGATTTTGATCTAAAGGGGAGCGGGAGGGGGAGAGGGGACGGATGGGGCAAGTCAATTTGTGTTGAATCCTTCTCGTGGGGGAGGGGGGGGGGATGTGGCGGGGGGGGGCGGGGGGCGGGGGGGGGGAAGGGTTTAGGTCGCATAGATGTAGGGGCTTGCTATACGCGTGGTGCTAGGTCTAGGCGATGGTGTGGGTGGTGGGGAAGGAGGGGGCGTTGGGGACGGGGGTGGGTGGGAATTGCAGCAGCGGCATGGACGGCTCTGTAACGATAACGAGGCGATATCCAGGGCGTGGAAGTGTTTATTACTCTCGCGGATTTCGATAGTAGGTGGGGCGTTGAAGCATGAGGAAGCGGGGAAAACAAAAAAAAAAGCGCGGTGGGGGGGGGGGCGGGGGGCGGGGGGGAAAGGGTTTTAAAGAGGTTTAGGTCACATATAATATTAAAGTCAAGGAATTGGTCGACACTGATGTTCGCAACATTGTGTGTGATCCTCCGATCGCGCGTATTAATCATGTATGTAGGGGCCTACTGTATGTATCAAATCATTCCTTGGTGTCATGTATTTTGGTCAGGAGTTTTTTGTCTCGGCCTAAGTATGCGATTCGCGGAACTGGAATTCCCGGTCGAGTATAGCTTGGTTCGAGTGCCGCCTTCGGGGGGCGGCTCCAACGCCCCTCGCCCTGCCGTGTCCGTTCCGCACATCGACGTGAACGCGGACGGGTGTCGAGCGAGACGAGCGAGTGTCGAGGAGGAATTTTGAAGAAAATGTTGAATCTTGATGGCTGCAACGCCTGAATGATTTACAAAATTGGAATCATTTCCACACGGTAAGTGATAATGTTTGGAATTTTGCGGTGGCATACTCTCGAGCGTTAATTTCTTTGCTGTACTTTTTAAGTAGCTCGTTCGGTTTCTTGCTCGGCATTTTATTGCTGTTGTTTCTGCTCGTTTTGCCAGTGGAAATTCAATTTTTTAGTGTGGGTTCACCTATATCGTGACACAACTTACCGACGATATCCAACGACTTCGTGACACAAATTACAGACGGCAAGACGTTTCGTGACAAAATTACTCCCAAATCATGATACTTTCACGTAACAGAATTTCGAGACAAACCAAGCAGGTAGAGCCGTCTCTTCGGCCTTTGGCCCTGGCTTTAGCACGGCCGCTGACACTCCAAGCAGCCGCTGCTGTAGGCATGAACGAATGCGGTTGATTCGCAGCGAACTATCCCGCTGTGCTCGCTTCTCTGTGGCCATTGTCCACGCCATTTCATGTCACCTCCCTTCTGTTTTGAGCTCGTCGTCGTACGGTTGAGATACGAGGAAACCCGTACGTACTCGGTGAGAACAGCAGTGTGTACGGCGAGCATGAACGCCAATGGACGACATTGGCAAGCACACAACAGCAGGTGTAGCAGCAGTAGCCGAAGGGCGAAACGTCTAGCACATAATGCAGCAACTAGTAGCAACCAGACTTACAGCAGACAGCTCAAAGTGCAGTGCGAGTGCCGTTGGCAAGTTTAGTTGTACACGCATCACTCTGTTCAATATTATAGACTATTATAACATAATATCGAGAAAAAACCAAGCAGGTAGAGCCGTCTCTTCGGCCTTTGGCCCTAGCTTCAGCACGGCCGCTGACACTCCAGCCAGCCTCTGCTGTAGGCATGAACGAGTGCGGTAGATTCGCAGCGAGCTATCCCACTGTGCTCGCTTCTATGTGGCTATGTGGCCATTGTCCATGCCATTACATGTCACCTTCCTTCTGTTTTGAGCTCGTCGTCGTACGGTTGAGGTACGAGGAAACCCGCACGTTCTCAGTGAGAACAGCAGTATGTACGATGAGCATGAACGCCAACTGACGACATTGGCAAACATACAACAGCAGGTGTAGCAGCAGTAGCCGGAGGGCGAAACTTCTAGCGCATAATTCAGCAACGAGTAGCAACCAGAACTACAGCAGATAGCTCAAAGTGCAGTGCGAGTGCCGTTGGCAAATTTAGTCGTACACGCATCACTCTTTCCAATATATAACAACCGTTTATATCCATATTGATGAACAAAAAAATGTTACATTTGCTGTAAGAATGATACGTCGTACGAGCGGACGTTCTGGTGTGCTGCTGCCGGGAGACCATCGAGCACACGGCATGTTTGACCCAAACAAGAGCCAACAAGAGGCAGGGCAGGGGCCCCCAACACCGAGACATGTGACAACCACGGCCAGCTGTGGATCGCGTAATTGGCCGGTAATCCGTTCTTCGGTGGGTCTATCGGAAGTCGTTCGTAGTACTACTGCTGTAGACCGTCGAAAGACCACATGACATCTGACATCCCGTTCCGGTGGAAGCCTCGCCAGTAGACCTTCCAATTTTTTGTTTTTCTCTTCTGTTTCTTGGCCCCATGCACTCATTCCCCTTTCCTTTCTCTTCTTTGTTCTTTGTTTCTTTTTTCCAATTGACTCGCGTCTGTTGTGCGTATGCGTAGTGATAGATACTACGTGTGATATATACGTGGTAGTCTTTGGCAAGCGGTATAGCCGGTTTTCCCAGGCGCGAGTAATGAGACGTATGCACCGGTATGGACCTGGCACATCGTATACTGACTCCCGATCTCACTTCTATATGTTTTTGGTGGAGGCATGAATTGCGTCAACTGTGATTTATGCGTGTACCACCTTGGGTTGTTTGTGTTTTTCCCTAGGGTATCCCTCTGCTCCAGAGTGACTGGAACCAGTCCTGTGAATACGGACTGGATTGTGCGAGTTAATGTGAGAACAACAACAACTGAAATATTGCCTGTTTCTTGACCTTTCAGCTGCTTCCTGCAAATTTGGTTTTTCTGCCAACACGATTTTGAACCTTTTCGCGATATTTTCTTTCTTTTCGTCTAGTAAGTTGAACTCCCTACCATTTGCCGCTAATTTGCCGCCTGTGCATTGGTTGCGGAACGGTCCAGCTTTAGCTTTTTTTTGATTACCACAATTTGTTTTGTAGTTGACGAAGCTTCATCGGCTGAGATCTGGGCTTGGCTCATCAGCTCGACACCGCCCAGCACCCCATCGCGGCGCTATAGCTCACAGCAACAAAGCGCCGTGCAGTGCCCTGGGGCTCAGTTCAGCAGCGCACCGCAGCGCAGCGCTAGCTCAGCAGAGCGAAGCGCTAAGCTTGGCCGTGCTCCGCCGTCGCGATCGTTCGTTGTTCATGATATCTAAAACTCCGCGTAGGCTGGTGTTTAGGTATTTGGCGCTTTATTCTATATCGCGTCAACCATTGTAATATCATACAATATCACTCCGCCCTCTCTCTAGTCACTGTTTGTACGACTTACCCTAGGATATACATGATAAACTGATGCATTCTTTCCAAAACCGTCACATTTATCTCCTCAAAAAAATGTGTAGTTTCCACGCACAGATTGAGCTGCCCCACACGCCCCACCCCCGCCCCAACCCCCCTCCCTTATGATAAACTGGTGCATTTTTTGTTTCTTTTCCAAAACCGTCAGATTTATCCTCTTAGAGGATTTATAGCTTCCACGCACAAATTGCCCGCCCGTCCGCCCCCCCCCCCCCCCCCCCCCTTCCCCCCCCCCCTCCAACCCCGCTCGCTTTTGATCAAAACAAGGCCCCCACGTCCTTCAAAACCGCCCCCTCCCTTACCGGTTATTCGACTTACAGGATTCAATTGGTAAACGGGTACGTTTCCCTCCACAACTGTCAGATTTGTTCCCCCTCATAAACAGGTTTTATAGTTTCCGTGCAAAGACTGACTAACATCACCCTGTTGACCCTGATAGCTACGCTGTAGTTGTAAGGGGAGTCGCCGACCTATATCCTCAATGAATGAGGACACACAACAACCCGTAATACGCGCGATCAGAGTACACACACAGCTTGCAAAAGATGAGTTTCAACGAAATCTTCGATCTCGCAGCTGGCGTTCATTTTCATTTTTTATAACACTAAATGAGTGAGTTTTTTTAGGAGGGGTTCTATTTCTTGTTCACTACATTATTAGTAAGTGTTGGTATTTTTACTTGATTTAGATGGGGAATTTCGAGCTAGATTTAACATCACATCAATTTTATATATTTATTAATGTGTAGTTTCCAGTATTATACTTCTCCTGATTCATACGTATTGTAGGCGGTTTATTTTGTTTTTTCTTTCCCCCGGCTTTAATATCGGGGGGGGTACGAATACAGAATATTTTTATTTATCTTACATGTTACTCTTAATACAGCATTCCGGAATGAAAGTCGGCTTCTCCCCCTTCGCAAAAGCAGATAAAAAAGAATAATCATAATTTTCATAATGATGATAAAAATATAAACAATAAAAACAAAAATTCGAATTCGAATGTTAACAACAATAATAATAATAATATTAATAATAATAATAATAATAATATTAATAATAATAATAATAATAATAATAATATTAATAATAATAATAATAATAATAATAATAATAATAATAATAATAATAATAATAATAATAATAATAATAATAATAATAATAATAATAATAATAAAAATAATAATAATAATAATAATAATAATAATAATAATAATAATAATAATAATAATAATAATAATAATACTAATAATAATAATAATAATAATAATAATAATAATAATAATAATAAAAATAATAATAACATTAATAATAATAATAATGATAATAATATTATTAATAATAATAATAATAATAATGATAATAATAATAATAATAATAATAATAATAATAATAATAATAATAATAATAATAATAATAATAATAATAATAATAATAATAATAAAAATATTAATAATAATAGTAATAATATCAATAATTAATAATAAAAAATTAAAAAATTATTAATAATAATATAATAATAATGATAATAATAATAATAATGATAATAATAATATTAATAATAATAATAATAATAACAATTATAATACATAATAATAATAAAAATAATAATAATAACAAATATAACAATGATGTCTTCACGTGCATCTTTCAGCAGGCCTATTTTTGTCGTATTCGAGAAGAGTGGCCCAGCCTTTGGCTCGCCCACCCTTCTCACTCCTCATCGGCACCAGCAAAACCTGACTTGGGAGTCAGTCAGTAATCAAACATCTTCATTTCTCTGTTTCTGAATCGCTCGCGGTTCGACTGCTCTCTGAGTGTATACCTCTGAGGTAGGCCACACAGCCTACGAGCATCAGCGGCATCTACCTGCTGCTGGGACACAGTGCACTATTTTAACAGGTTATGAGCCTCGGTTAACGCACGCACTCTACGAGCTACGGACGTCAAGGGGAGGTCAACACATTCTTCTCGGGATACTCGACAGCCTCTGCGGACAGCGAGCGGAGTTCTTGGAACCTCGGATATTTTTGGAGATTGCGACGTCGTCATCGGCCAGCGGCAACAAACGTGAGCGCACAACCTCGGTCATCTACACCGAGGAGCTTCAAGTACATCTCAACACCTACCCAGTACTGCAACAGCAGTAGTGGGTTGTGAAGCGAATCACTTGTGCGGAAGAGTTTCGAGTATTTTACATCGGGACAAGAACACTGCGGTATAATCATCAAGGAAAAACCACAACCGGAGTCCTCTATATCATTAGCAGGAGCGGGGTGGGGCAAGACAACCGGAGTCCTCTATATCATTTGCAGGAGCGGGGTCAGGAACAAAAACCACAACCGGAGTCCTCTTTATCATAAGCAGGAGCGGGGTGGGGAAGACTCGGGCATAGACACCCAGAGCAAGAATACTTCTGCGGCAGAAGGAACATCTATTAAAAGACGAAGATCATAAGAATCATCATGCCGGAGGGAGGAGAAGTGATCCCACCGAGCAACACGGGAGGAAGCACCTTCGCCAGCGACAACTCCACGAACCTGGTAACCGTGATCAAAGGACTCAGGAAGTTCGACGGCAAGGACCCTGCGGAATTCAAGACATGGATGAAGAAGTTCCGTGTCGTGGTTGGAGCTACCAGGAAGGACATTCTACCACTACTAAAGAAACAACCGCGGCCAGACCCTAGGGACACCAACGCACTCGAGTCATACACAAGGGCTAACGAGGATCTCTACGCCATCCTGTTTCTTCTGGTGGGACTACCGGCTGCACTAGCAGTACAGAAGCACGAGGACGACACTGGAATCAGCGGAGACGGGCAGGCTGCCTTTCAGGAGCTCTGCGACAACTACGACAGAGTAACCGACGAGGTGATCAGGGCAAAGATGGATGAGGTGGAGAATAATCCAATGAACCCTGGTGAGAACCCCGACGACTACTTCAACCAAAAGATCCTCCTGCGCGCTCAGCTGAACAAGATGGGTGAACCTGTGACGGATCGACGCTTCAAGGACAGATGTATCCAGGGAATCACCGACGAGTACAACGACGTCAAGATGATGGTGTTCCGCGACCCGTCCTTCGCGCTTGGCGAGATCCAGTCCACCATGCGCAACATATCCCTCGACTCACAGTCGCGTAAGGGATCAGAAGGGCGGATTGCTGGTCGCGGGTTCGCCATGACAACCACAGCGACGCTTATCTGCCACAGATGCAACGAGCCTGGTCACATCCGAAGGCACTGCCCCAGGCTCAGGGAAGAAAGGAAACAGCCGGTCGGAGCAACGAAGTGGTGCTCAGTACACAACACCACCTCTCACTCCAACGAGGAATGCTACCAACAGGGCGCCAAGAAGCCGGAAGCACGGAAGCGAGGCAAGGCCTTCACAGCATGCTCTCACTGTCATCACTGTTCGGCATCCTCGGACAAGCAAGAACCGAGCAAAGAGAAAGCAGCGATCGACTTCACTCGCGACGAGGACGACGGATTCGACAATGCATTCATGTACGCCACCTGCTCCCGCTTCAGGCTACGGGATTTCTCGGCAAGTGAGACTGGAGTCAGACTGCTGGTGGACACAGGAGCGTCGGAGACGATGTTCGACAGCCGTCTGATCCCCGAGGGATGCATCCAAGACTACAAGGCGCGAATTATCCCGAAGATCATCGACATAGCGGGCGAAGGCCAACTGCAGGGAACAGCAACAGGTGTCCTTCACTGCACCATCTCAGACAAGGAGGGAAAGCAGCGTCCTACTCGCCCCACTGGACTGATTGCACCTGGGTTTGGGCGTAACATTTTTTCGCCAACTTCACTGCTGAAGAAAGGGCTGCGATGCGTGGTTGAAGACAAAACTCCGCACCTCACAGTACAGCAAACAGTCATTCCGCTCTGTCAGGACCCGCAGGACCAAGGAATGTGCACGCTGGACGTCACGTTTCAAGAAACGTCTGCGACTCCTCCCCAAGCTGGCAAGACGTCTGACCAGCCGCCCTCCAAGAATGTCAACAAGGCATCACCACCAGCGGTTTCACGAGAAGTGTGCTCAGTAGCAATTGCTGCGGATACCTGGCACAGGAGACTGGGACACAACAACCCTCGCAATATGGACATCCTGAGGAAAGACCCGGACGCTGGCGTGAATTACTCGGATACACCTTCCCCTTGCGAAATCTGAGAGGTGGGGAAACACAAGCAGTCTCCACACCCCAAGAAGAGCACTCGCGAGCTTTCTCGGCCTGGAGAGATCGTGGTCATCGACAATCTGGGACCCGTCACCCCACCAGCAAAGTCCAAGGGAGGATTGTTCCCGTACGCGTGCAAGATCACCGACGACGACGTTACCAAAATGAAGGAAGTGTACCTGATCCGCAAGAAAGCCGACACCACCGAAGCTATCCATGCCTACAACATGCGAGTCGCCAGCGACGGGTACCGCATCAAAACCATCCGTTGCGACAAAGGAGGTGAAAACACCGGGACTGAATTCCGCGAGTACTGCAAGAGCTCAGCTATCAAGCTCGAATACGCTGCCACCAACACGCCTCAACAGGTCGGAACATCGGAGCGCGACGGGCAAACACTCTCAGCCATGACCCGATGCCTCCTGAAGGACGGTGACTTTCCGCCCTACATGTGGGGCGAACTCATGATGACGGCTGCGTATCTACTGAACCGGTCGCCGCACTCAGCGCTGGGAGGTACTACTCCCTACTCGAAGATGCACCACAAGTTTCCGGATCTGTCGGGACTTCGCGCGATCGGAGCTCGCGCCTTTCAACTTTGTGCACCACGAGCGCTATCGCAAGAAACTGTACGACAGGGCCTTCGAAGGCAAACTCTGTGGATACGGACTAGACAGCAAGACGTACCGGATCCTCAATCTGTCCAACGGTACCGTGATCGAGAGCCGTAACGTAACCTTCATCGAGTCACCGCCGCGCTCGGTTCCCTTTCAGTATTCCGACGAGGCACACGGCTACGAGAGCGATGTCCTGAGCTACACTTCCCTCCTGGGGCCCGAAAACCCCACTACTGCCAGTGGGTTGGACTTCCAAACGCAGAACGAACTCCTCTGCCAAGAAATCCGGCAAGTACAACAAGACAACCTCGATCGGGAGGAGCTACGCTTGGAGCTGCAGCAGGACAATCACCAAGACTCATTCTCCCCGGAAGATCCTTCGCCGGGAGGAGCCTCATCACCAGGAGGAGCTTCGCTGGAGGGAGCTGCTAGTCCGGGAAGCACCGCTGATCCAGGAGGAGCCGCTGACACGGGAGGCGTGGAGCCTACCGGCGGTATAGAAACTGGGGGAGAAGCTGGATCTGCAGGGAACGGCAGGACCATCTTCGCCTTCACGGGGAGGCACTACTTCAGAAGGAGCTGGCGCAGCTGGAGCGGCGCGTCAAGGTATGCGCCGCCTCGAAGTCACTCGCGCCACGCGTCGCAAACCGGCCCACGATGACCCCGTGGACCCTGCCTTAGTTGCGGGTGCCCTGACTGTGACCATGAGCGACGACGGAACCACACGCGGCAACGCACGCTTAGCAGTTGGGCGCACCGATCCTACCGCGCTCGCTTTCGACCAATCGAGCACCATCGCAGCTCAATCGTCCCAACCGTGTCCCGGAGATGTCTGGGACTTCGCCCACTTTCCGGAAGATCCCTTCCCCGGCTGCGGTTACATCTACGCCACGCGCAGCAAAGCTCCGCACGGGCTCTTGGAGGAGACGAGTCAAGTGCTCAAAATCCCGGACACCTACGCGGAAGCCATGAGTTCACCCCAGCGCGAGAAGTGGGAAGAAGCTTGCGCTACCGAGATGGGGAGTTTGGAGAAACACAACGTCTACACCCTCGTCCCGCTCAGTAGCGTACCCAAAACAGACAAGATCCTCAGCACAAAGTTCGTATTCAAGAAAAAACTGGATGGACGATTCAAGGCCCGTCTGGTCGTCGGTGGACATCGCCAAGAAGCAAGATACGACTACGGACGAAGCTACGCTCCGGTGTGCCGCATCGAGAGCATTCGCTTGATCATCGCCATCGCCAACGAACAAGGATGGGTCATCCATAAATTGGACGTCGTCGGAGCATTCCTGAACGCTCCCTGCGACAGGGACGTGTACGTCAGGCCCGCCCCTGGGGAAACTCACAAGGACCCGAAGACAGGAGAACCGATGATCTACAAGCTCAAGCGCAGCCTCTACGGGCTATCACAATCGCCGGCGCAATGGAACGACACTCTCGACGCGACCCTTTCGGCGTTCGGCTGGAAGCGGACGCAATCCGACCCCTGCGTGTACACCTACACAGACGGCGCTACCATGGTGATTCTGTCGGTGTACGTGGACGATTTTCTCATGACCGGAGAAAACCAAAACTTGGTGAACAACAAGAAACGGGAACTGACTGACCGATTCGAGATGACCGACCTAGGCGAAGTCACGCGCAGCCTGGGCATCGAGGTCAAGCGCGATTACGAGCAAGGGACCCTATCCATCTCGCAAGGACACTACGTCGCTACGATCCTGGAGCGATTCGGAATGCAGGATGCGAACCCAGTGAGCACTCCAGGATACGGAGCGGAGGTCTCCACGGAACACCCTCAGGACCAGCTGCTCGGGTCCGATGAGAAGCGATTGTTCCAACAAATGACGGGTTGCATTCTCTACCTGACGCAAGGCACCAGATTCGACATCTGCTTTGCAGCACTGCAACTGTCCAAGGCCTGCAACAACCCGGCTCAAGTCAACCTGAGGGCAGCTTAGCACGTACTGCGATACCTTCGCGGAAACCCGGACCTGCCCATCACCTACAAGCGCGGACAATTCCGACAGACCGCATACGCAGACTCGTCCTTCGGGGCAAACCCGGACAACGGAAGATTCACTACCGGCTATTTGTTCTTCCTGGGAGGCTCAGCGGACTGCTTAACTTCGGGGCAAAAAGCCAGACGATT